>CM034157.1:407780982-408994814 GCA_019776745.2 Taxus chinensis | reverse complement strand
TCATCCTTCAGAGTAGATGGAAACAACTTGAGCTTTTGATTATCTATTTTGTAATCATAAGTCTGACACAGTACTTTAAATTCAAATAGAAATTAGTCAAGATATTCAAATGACATTCCTATAAATGTGAGCAAATGTGCAAGTGAAATTTTCTTCATAGGTGTAGGAGGTTGACTACTCAATTGTGAATCAAAACTTTATCTAAAAAGGTCTTGGGATATAATCCTCTTTCTAAATGTTCCACTTCCTTCTAGTGATTGATCCAAGCATTCCAAAGGTGGAAATTTTTCTTCTTGTTTAACAGGGGATAATGGTGCTTCTAATTATTGGTCAAATTCCTTATTTGATTAAGAATATGCTCATGATTCTTGTTCATAAATTTTATGATAATGTAGGGAAGATTCTTCAATTACTAGATATATGATTGTTGTTCTTGTTGACACCTAATTAGAAAATTATAATTAGTGGTTCCTTGATAACGGTGCCAAAAATGATGGGTGTCATTATTCCCTTCCTTTGATCACCTCTTTATTGATGTCATATTTAAACCAGGGGTGTGTCTGAAGCAATATGTAACAAAAAAATCCTAGTAACTAGTAATTGTCTGTAGGTATTTGTTATTTTACTTTTTGGGGGTTTTTTTCAGGATCCTTAGGATTCCATGGCCAAATCATTATTATCTCTATGTTGTAAGCAAATTGCTAAAAGAAACACTCATTGCAGGAAATAAACACACATACTGAAGTAAATAGATTGCTGGAAATAAACACACTTTTCTTGGAAATAAACACACAGTTGAAAATTTTGTGAAAGGATTGCAAGGAAATGAAAATCTTGTCCATAACATCTACAGGGACAAGTATACAACAATGTTCAACTTTAAGAATATTTTTTTTTAACAGAATTAACAAGATATACACTATTTGTTTTAGAAATATGAATACCAATAAAATGAGGATCCTGGTTCTTAGAGGAGTGGGCCCTTGCTCCACCTTGAATCAAGATTTGAAAAATTAATATTCTCTCAAAACAAAGTGGCTATTTTATTTTTGAAATGTTCTATCTTACAAAAACGTATTGTATCATTCTATATCTCTATCTCTATGTATCCGTATGTATATATTATATTCTAAATATATCTACAAATATATATATATATATATATATATATATATATTTCATTCAAAGATGCATTTATAGCCATAGTTATTTTACCGATTCATATGGAACTGAGTTATGCCCAAAATAGATGTTGAATTTGGAACCTTGCTAGATGTACAACTATTTGATAAGTTTCCCTAGATCTTTGAGTATGAAGAATCAGAAATCTTCTGATCTACTCTTGATTGAAAGGCTAATTGATTTCTCTATCATTATATGTCATCAAAATAAATATATTCCCATTGATTTCAGAACTTTGGAGAAGTTCTTGATTTAACCATTAAAGTTACGGAGCTAAATGTAAGAGTTCTAGAACTAAGTGCTAGAGTTCCAAAACTAAGTCCCAAAGTTCTGGAACTAAGTAATCGAGCTCATATCTATGTGATGGAGTTTTGAAACTAAGTCTTGAAGTTTCAGAACTAAGTTGTATTGAAGCCAAGGCTCCCAAAAACATGTTGATCACTTCATACTTCGTTCTTCTAACTGATTATGACCTGTTTATTTACAAAAACTAAATTTCCACAAACTTTTTAGGACTTACATAGCTTTTAAAAATTAGAACTAAATTCAACAAAAGGTGGAAAATTACATCCTAAATTACATTAGATCAAACAAAAGTAAGAAAATGCAGTCAAACTTGATAAAAATGAGAGTAAAATAAGATCATTTATTGTGCATTAATGAGACATATTTTGGCCTTATCATCTGTCCCGTACTTACTCATTTGTAAGTCCCCTTAAAAAATTTACTCTCCAAATATTGGGTAATGTATTCTGCATTCCAATTGACTTCTTAGGTCAAATGGATGAAACTAAATATCCCATTTTTTTAGTTCAGAATTACTATACCCTGATTTTGCTTGTAGTTTCCTTTATCATTCCTCAAATTGAGTGGGATCTTGAGGCTCTTTATTTTTCCATGGTGACATGGGGGTGAGAATAAGGGGAGGCCTTGATCTCATTCCCATCCATATACCGCTACGTTTTTCATTGATCTGAGGGATTAGTGTGCATAAGGTTTTAGCTCTTTCTAGGATCCATATTAAGTTTTTGAGAGATATCACTTCTCTTGTTCTTTTTTTATTTCTACAATCATGGTTTCAACAGTGGCCTTTGTAGCTAGACTATGTTGTATCACCTCTAAAGAAATATTTTGCAAGGCATTACATTCCTTCTCATTTCTAAGGTGGTTAGGATCCACCGCTTTATATGTATCTCCCCCTTATTCTATAGGTGAATAGTCTTGATCGCATGATCAGTGACTTCAAATTCAGGTTATTTGGCATGGCAATGTATAATACAACTTAGCATCTTTCTAGTTCTTAGAACACCCTCATCTTGATCAATTAAATCCTAACCATACAAATTTTCCAGTGGGAGGGTGGCCTGAAATCTAGCACACAGGACCTTCTTGTGGTCATCCACAAAGTCCATATGTGGACACTAGTGTCCACTTCTTCCTTGTAAGTTTGTGCTTTTTACTTTGGTTCTTCACCCTTGGGGTGAATCCCACATGCCTCTTGTATTCCTTTAGGATGGTGTTTTGTAGTGTAGCAGCTTCACACATTAGACTCTTCTCATCCCATACTAAATTCTCTTCTCTGTTTTCCCATGCATAACTTGCATATGTGGTCTTTATCTTCACCTCCTACCCCTACAACTCCACTTATAATTTTTCTTTGAAATTTTTTGGTCTTCTTCCTATGAGCCTACTACGGTACTTAATGTGTCATAAATCCTCTATTTATTTTCCTTAGTCTCTTCCTTCTCTTCCTCTGATTCCTCATGCCTTAGTGATGAGGTTTGAGTGCTACCCTTTTATGAAGTGTCGGCACCCTTACTGCTATTTAACACATGTAGTACTTACTCTTCCGCAAAGTATCTAACTTATCTTCTTGTTATTCTTGTTCTTATTCTTGTACTGCCTACATGGGTGGGATTGGCATCTCCCATGGTTTCGGAAAGGGAGAGTCTATAAACTCCACCTCCATCCCTCCCTGTGTTTTAGGGTGTAACTACAAAAACATTTGATGGACACACCCCGTGATGGTAATACTAACTTGTGGGTGTAATTCTAGGATATCTTTGTCCAAAACCTTGACATAAGAAGGCCGAACACCATACTTATACGTAGTGTGCAACGTGTGGACATCATCATCCACCTTGTCTACATAAAAAAAAATCTCCACACTTCCTTAATCTTGTTGATGGAGAATTTCATGTATCTGGCAATGAATGTATATGGGAGCTTACACCATGGCCTCATCTCTCCTTGTAGTCATGTTTACCCTTATCAAAAAATAAAGGTACCACATGCATGTTGGCCTATCACCCAGCGGCGCTGAGTGCTCACCCAAGGCATGCGCAGGAGTCGTGTCTCTCTTTTATCTGAGTTTAGTGGGAAACATCATCTATGATCCATGTTCAAGGGTTTTGAAAGGAGTAAAACATACAAGCATCATAGAGCTCAAAACGGCTTCTAGATCCTAATAGTCATTCCAGACAGAAAATGCTTAACATATTGGATAAATTATACCAAAACAGAAAGAAGTTGTACAAACACTCATACTTAAACATAAACATAAATGTAAAAGAATTCTGAGAAAGGTGTATGCATTATAATCATCAATGTTCATATTCATTGTAAACTAGTAACCTCATTATATTGATCCAGCCATTACAAAATGCTACAAAGAAGTAGATTACAGTCATGCATTATATCTGGACTCATATGACTAGGCTCATACAATAAATTTATAACCCTATACCCTTGACACATCATTCCATAAGCATAATTTCCGAAACTAACAGACTTCTTACAATTTTTCTACAGAGCTCCGTCCACTATCTGGTTGTTGTTTTTTCTTTTGCAGGTGCTTGTATATATAGGATTTCTAGGCTGCCAACTCATCCTCTAGCGGCCTCAGATATGATGCCAACTGTCTGAATATGGTCCTCCATGTGGGCATACTCCTCTAGGCCCGAGCTTTCCACCATTTACCATGAGTTTCTAGAAGCTTATACCCCAAGCATGCTCCTTCTTGGGCCACCCCGTCACCAGGATGGCACCTTATTCACTCCGCATACGTAGTCAGATCATGCTTTTCAAGTGTTCTACCCAATATCCCAAAATGGATAAGTCCTGAACCCTTGGTTCTGTCTGCGCATGTGTCACGGGTTTCCTTAAAACATTATCTAAACCCTACCCTACGAGCTTTATCCTTGCGCACTTTTCCTCAACTAGGCCTTACACACCTATGTGAATTTTGGTACTTAGCCAATATCTTAGGGGACCAACACTCCTTTTACCATCATAAACCTTGCTAGATAGAAGTTTCAGGTGACGTAAAATTTTACCATGTAACAAAAAAATTGTGGTAACTAATGGGGGATGCCCCACTCATTCTTGAAGGCTCCGTAAAACTGCTCAAACCACATATTTATTCAAGCCTTGTAAGAATTTTTTATGGTCCCATCACAGGTGAATTGTGTGAATTAGACTACAGGGGATGTGTGAGTAGGTGGGTGAACCCAAATGTTCCCGTGTGATCCATCCAGGATATAGATCTCCTACAAAATTATTAATAGTAGGATGGAGCCCCACGCAATCTTCATTCTGTTATTATTCTATACCTATACCTCTTTGATAATTCCATTCATGATGAATTGGGAAAATGTTTATTGATTCCTCTTAGACACCCTATAAGCCACGTATAAGAATCTATGGTTTATGTCCTTCCACCTTTTTTATGCCCCCAATTTGTAGCTAATGAGTCAGAAGGTGAATCTAAGTGTTGGGTCTAGGAGTTCTAAAATTACCTGTGCCCTACCCCCCTTCTCATAGTTTACCTTTTTTGTCAGCTCCTCGATTTTGGTAGTGGCACATAAATCAAGTGCCATATCTTCTATAATATTTTGCATGCCTATTACCTGTCGAATCATATGGCATGAAATTCTCATTATCCTTCTTGTTAAGTAGAATAAATCTTCATGCACCCGTGAAATAAACTACCTGATGAGCTGTGAGGGTTTGGCAAAGAAGGGTATCACCCATAGATAAAAAACCCAAGTCTTTTCCAGCTCCTCATTGACTGATTCATCAAACTTAGAGTTTCAAATCTCATCCACGATTGGAGTTTTAGAAAAAAGGTCTTCCCAAATCAACTTCTCATTGTCAGTCATTCTATTGTTGTACTCACTAATTTTGTACTGATATATATTTGAGCTCCACTTCTCGGCCTTGATAACTCCAGGATGGTACTGTATCTCCGAGTAGATCTCCACGGGATCCTCCTTTTCCACCACTAGTTTCTTTATGTGTTCCTTCTTAAGTGCCATATTTCTTCCTCTCCTTCATGCCCTAGGTGCTATGTTCCTTTCTCTTGACTTTTCATACTCAAAAACTTCCCTGATTCTCTCTCACATAACTTCTCTTATGCTCCACTATCTTCTTGTTGGCATGTTATGTCACATATTCTACTACAACTTTGCACAATTCCATTAGTTCAGGATAATACTTCACGCCACTCTTCTTTGAAAAACCCTCATCACACTTCTAGCTTGGGAGCACAAAATAAATTCTATAAGGCAAGGTAGTCAAAATGACTATCCTTATCTCCTATTTATAACTTATTGATGCCTTAGAGTTCCTCCAACCATGTGTCCTAAATTCACATTTTAATAAAAAAACAATTCTTCTCTTAAAGAAACTTCTGTGACTTCCTCTTGTGCTTAATAGCTATAACCTCTAGGTTCTCCAAAACCACATAGACTACCACAAACCTCCTTTACATACATATCTATGCCAAAGTACATAACCTATGTGTCGTCTACTAATTATTTCCCTATAATGCTTCCTAGATCATGTCATGCCATGTCATCCTTCCCTTCTTGTGGTCTTCAGGTCATCATTCCACATTTGTAACTACACGAATTTTATGCACCTTTCCCATCCACACACCCTTACCATCCCAATTCTCGCTCTTTTTCCTTCATGCTAAAATTTCCCAACATTTTTTCCTCATTCAATATAGCTACTATCTAACCCCATATAAAAATGTATATGTGGTCCCCTACACATAGAAACTCTTACAATTTGATTAGATACTAGCGCACCAACGTGCAAAAGAAAGCCAAAAATGGCGATAAAGGAAACAACCAAAAGGTAAAGAAAACTAAACTAATTGGAAAAAGTTCCCTATTTCAAATTACAAAGAATCCTTATTTATAATAGGGATTTAGCCTACTCCCATTGAAGTAACCTGGTAACCTCCTCCCATCCAGTGCTTATAAATGGCATGTAATTGAATTAATGATGTCTAAGATGATATATGGTCCTAGCCAATGGATTTTTAGTATCCTAGGATGGCATAGAAATTTGGAGTCATAAATCAAGACCATCTTCCCAACCTCCAATTGTTTTTTTAATATGGCAATCATACCATGATTTTTTTCACTCCTTTTAAGTCTTTTGACTCCACTAAGAAAGGGAGCACCTTTTTTCCAACTGCATTAACTTTTCTATGCACTCATGTAGTGCATCACATTAGCTAATCCTCCTAGATGCACAATACGTAAGGACTGTAGCATAAAATCTACTCGTAGAAAAGCTCCCATACCAAAAACTAATAGAAATGGTGTGGCCTTATTCAATCTCTTGTAGGTTATTCTATACGCCCATATTACTACTGAGAATTTTTCATCCCAATCCTTCCTTCCCACATAACAAACATTGGTCAGCATGTGACTCGGTATCTTGTTAAATGCTTCAACAACTCCATTAGCTTAGGGGTGATATGGGGTGGTCCTATGATGGGACATCATGAACTCTTCGAATAGAATCCTAACCGTCTCATTCAAAAAGTGTGTGCCTATGTCACTAGTTAGGGTTAAAGGGCATCTATACCTATTGAGTATGTTTTCCCATAGGAATCTTGTTGTTATGGTTGCTATGCAATCCTTTGTAGGCACTACCTCTACCCATCTTGTTAAGTAACGATATAACACAAACCAGTCCTATAAAATCAATGACCCACTTTTCAAATATTTATGTGCTAGCTATTGGTTTTAAGGGCATCTCATCTCTTCTCCCTAGTTTTCCAAGGCATTGGAAATGGTCATAGGCCTTGTAACACTCAATACAATCTTGGCATATGATTTCCCACCAAATCCCTATTAAAAGAATCTTCCACACATTTGCATTCTATGTATATTGTCCTCTTACAATCACATCATGCAGTTTCTCCATGATTGCAATGTGCTCATGTTATAACACACACCAACACAAAATCTCATCATGACCTAGCTTGTATAAGTCTCCACTAATTAGCATGTAGGGTGTGGAATGTATGGTTAACTAATTCCTCTCTAAGGTATTCATTCACTCTGGTGCCACACCCATTCTGAGAAACACAACAATATCTTCCAAGTCATAGGGAGTGCACCGTAATATAAAAGGTTACACATCTAGCATATTATCCTTAATTCTCTATGCGTCCTCTCCTAGTTCAATCCTTGATAAATGGTCAGGTCCTGAGTTACTATTTCCTTGTTTCACAACAACTGTAAACTTAAATTATTTAAATAATAGGACACATCGACATATGAACCCTTGTAAAGTGGGATTGTTAACCAAGTACTTCAATGCCATGTGGTCCATGTAGAATATGAAGGGTTTTTCCAACATATATTTCCTAAAATTTTATAGCGCATACATATTTGATATTGTTTTACGCTCAGTAGTAGTATAGTTCTACTCTTCTGGAGTTAAATTTCTACTGGAAAAACACAAGCGGTGGTAAAAAATTCGTTCTATAGGTTGTACTAAGATTGCCTCAATCTCCATTCCCAAAGCATCAACATGTAGATGGAATGGCTTATCCCAAGAAGGAAAGCGTAATATGGACATAGTGATAAGCTTATTCTTCAATGCATCAAACACCTTCTGATACAACTCTCACCAATGGAATATGCATCCATGCTTCAACAATTCCTCCACTAGTAGGGTGATCTTGGCATACCCACTTATAAATTTTCGGTAGTACCCCGTATGCCAAAGGAATCTATGTACTGCACTTTGGCTGGTAGGCTCCCCCAATCCTACAATAACGAAACATTTGGCAAGATCCACCAGCAAACCTTCCCTACATTTGATATTCCCAACATGATTCCAAATGGAGTAGGGAAGAGACATTTCTTGATGTTGAGGGATATACGCAACTATCAGAATCTCTTGAACATCAACCATAAATTAACATAATGGTATTTCAATATTCCATACATTGTCCAATCATCAAGGTAGACCTAAAGGAACTTATGGAAAAAATCTTGAAATGTATGTACCAAAATGCACGAAAATATAATAGGCACATTCTTTAGTCTAAATGACACGAACATGTAGGAAAAAATTCCCCATTCAGTAGTGAAATTTGTCTTTTCTTTGTCCTCCTTTATGATTAAAACTTGATGATATCCTCATAATCCATCTATGAAAGAATAGATCTCACACCTAGCTACTCCCTACAGTATTTCTTCTATAAAAGGGTTTGGGAAATGATCAATTACACAAACTACATTCATGTCCCTATACTAAAAAAAATACCGTATCCTTCCATCCTTTTTAATATTTACAACCATGGGGATTATCCATTCCGATTATTCCATAGCTTCAATGATTCGTATTGCGATCATTTTTTCTATCTCATGTTTGACCTGAATGAGAAAATTTGGATTCATTTGGTAAGGTCTCATCTTAATCAGTCACACTCCTTCCTTTATCTTGATCTAAATCTCCACTAGAGAATCATGAACTCCCTTAATCTCATGGTACCCACATGGAAATAAATCTTAAAACTCATGCAATATATCAAAGGTCTTTAAAACCTTCTTTTCTAACTAGTAGTCCCTAATAGTATCCTTTTTAGGTTTTTTCTGAGCCAATCTTAATATTATTTTTCTTGAGGGGTTCATGGTAGGCAAGTTCTGCTCATAAACACTATCTTTTACTTCACGTGTACCCATAGTATGGTTAACATCTAAGTTCTCCACTTCCTTGCCATCTATCACATAGACCATTTTTTCCTTCTCTTTCTCCACAAAAGTAAGTTGTATCTCGTCTGATTTTTCCTCATGAGAGTTATCTTCCAATCCAGGCTCACTAAATAATTCTAGTATTCTATCCTCTACCATGGCACTATCTCCCATAGTTAAGTTCCTAACAACCTGCAGTGTGTCATTCACCAAGGGATTAGAAATTTTATATTAAATTTTTTGAATCAAGTCATTTTTTAACTCCCGCTAGTTCCATGTCTGATGGCATAATTCAAAATGAACATACCATGCGTGCGCACAACCTTGTAGTGTGGAATAAAATGTGTGCATCTAGAGGGAAGGTGGTAAAGCCTTTGCACATTCCATCCAGATCCTCTTGACCTCATGGACATGATCTGAGGTGGATCCTTTCCCATCATAGACACAAACTTTAGTTGTCATGTTTCTCTTGAACAATCTAATAGAGAGTGCAATTTTCACCTCTTGTCACCCTAGAAGATTTTCCTGATACACCATCCACAAACATGTTCTAGTTATGTGCAAAGTGTAGATAAGCATGCTCCTTCATTCAATCTCACACCTTTATTGGGCTTCCATGGCTCGTAGGAAAATGATAGGGTTTCCATCCCCAATGTAACCTGGTAATTGTTTCCCTTTCAAATGCTTAAATAGGTGCACCCTTGTCACTCTTATAAGATATCCTCTAAATTTCCACCCAATTAATTCATAAGCCCCATGCAAAAAAAATTTGCATGCTATACTAGTGGTATGACTCATAGATTGAGTGTCTCAAACTAAATAACTCCTTCTATAGGATTAATTAACTCAGGGTGCCTGATAGAGCGCACATAGATCCTACCAAGAACTTATTATCATAAGGGATTTGTATAGGGTTCTGACTTTCCATCTATCAAGGGGATGATAACCCATTCTTCCTCTTTCCTAAAGGTTATGTACCCCTTTTTGAACCATAGGTAATCATTTTTCTTATAACACCAGAGGTATGCAAATAACACTGGAAAGTTCTCTGCCTCAGCTAACGCCATGAATTCAAAATCCCTAGTGAATTTTACACCTTGGATAGTGATACTAACATCGTTCAAGGCATGAATGGGAATCAAATTTTTTTTGTTATCCATATACATCACATTCTAAGATGGCTATAATAGGGGCCTTCCCATTTGATGCCATGCGTCTAGAGTGAGAACATTAACTTTTTCATCCATGTCTATCAGAATATTACTCAAAAGCCACCCATTGACTATTGCATTTAAGGTAATCTCCTTATCATAATAAATGGTGTGAGGGGGAAGGTTAATGTGTAAGACTTGTTTCTCACTCTCTCCTTTGGCGCATGGTAATTTTTACCGTAACCACTCCCCTAGAAAATGAATGATATTATCCTGCCTTAGCATTTTACATACTTCCCTGACCTCATCCAGATTATTTTGTGGAGCCTCAATCATCTTCCTTTTCTATAACTACTGTGACTGCTCCTTTAGGCACTGGATCTCTCCTCATAGGCTCCGAATTACATCTATGGTCTCTTAATAAACCTATTTTTGATGAGTAGGGTCCAAATACTTCTCGTGCACCACCTCTTCTCTTGTAACCAATGGCTTATTCCTTGCTATCTCCCTGGCATGTGTAGCCTCAACTCATGTCATTACAAGTATAGGCTCTAGTTCTGACTCATTCGTCACCCTTGAAATCTATTGAGATTCAGATTTATTCATGCTTATGATTCTTGTGTCTTTATCCTTCCATTGTTGCTTGCTCATATTCTCAAATAGTTCCATGCACTCCTCATACTTATACTTATTTCCCCACTAAGAGAATTGTAACTGATCAAGGTACTTATGCCTAAAGTGCTCCACAAATACACAATTGTAACAGGTTCAAAGAAAAAACTCAGTTCTTCCTCCTCCTCAGAAACATCTTCTACATGCCCCTCCATCTGTGTGTCCTTCATAGTGACAACTATCATCTATGGAATTATTAGCAATGCTAGTCTGGTGTACACCAATATCAATGGCATCATGTATCTGGTCAATCAATCTACAATCCTTAGTGTCATGAGTAGTAGAGGTGTAAATATTGTAATAACCGTATAATCTTCTACGGATCACGCACTACAGAAGTGGACACTTGCTTGCATCATGATATCCATGGAAAATATCATAGTCTACCATCATGGCATTGACCAATCTCTAAGGATAGATGTCCTTTGTATGCCCATCCACCTCATAATCCATGCACCATAGGTAACTGCGAGTCTCATGCACTGATTTTACAGATAGCTTCTCCAGTTTCATTTCCATTGTAGCAATCTAATCCTTAAAAAAAGGGAAAACACCAGTATCCATGCTTCCTATAGCCTCAGGATGTAGGGCATCCTTTAAGGCCTTGCGTAGGTCTATGAAATTCTTGTGTGAAAGCACTCTTCTAAAGGGTGCTATAAACCCTCCAATAAACCACTGAGCATGCTGAGAAGAATGAATAATATAAGATATTTTTGATAAGAGAGTATTAAAATGCATGTTATATACCTATACACTCTCTGTCATACCTTTTTGGATCTCCTTCAACTTGCTAATGCTCTTCTGTTCAAACTCAGGGATATTAAATTTAGCTAAAAAGGCATTCTGCATCATGCTATAATGTATCACTATATTGTGGGGGTTATAATTTTGGTACAAACTATGTGTGCATCCCTATAATGTTGTTTGAAATTGACTTACCTTTTGTTTCAGGGTAGTGGTCCCTTCACATACCATAGAATCTAACATTTGTGTACATGCTCTACATCCTCCTGTACACCTTTCAAGTCTAGTAGATGGAAAGGCATTTCGAAAAATACTTGTTGAGGTGGTTATGGCCTGTGTCTTCCTGATCTAAAATCTTGATTCCCTATGATGTTGCATCCACCAATAGATCCACTGAATCCACCAATGCTTGTCCCTCCTAAGCCACAAGATCCTCTAGATCCACAAGTTCCATGAGTACCACTAGTTTCTATTCCACCATATCCACCTCCCGTAGCTATAAAAGGAACTAAAGTGGTTACACCTAGTATCCCCAATATCACATAAAATTGTGTGCCAATAGTCTATGATATTTCACCGCTACCAGATGTTTGTCCTATGCCACTTCTAGATGCGATACTCAAGCCTTGTGTACTTGTAAATTTCCCAAATTTTGTTCCAGAAAATATACCTCCAAACACTGGAAATGATTGTGTAACCATATATGTGCTAAATGGAAATTTATACCTCCTAGGTTTTGATCAGTCACTTCCTCCAATACCGAATGAGTTAGCAATATTTATCTCTAAATTTTGAGAGCTAAGTGCCAGGGGTTAGTCACCAGGTTGATTCAAATGCATTCCAATTAGTCGTATCCTTTCTTAATATGATGATCCTTCTCCAAAAGATGATGGGGTTTCTCTCACACACTTGCCAAAATTGGGTAGCATAGACTTTTCAAGCTCCACATCCTCTGCATGAACCTAAATTCCTTCTAATAATGTCTACCTCCATAACTCCATCAGTCCTATAACTTTGTGTTGTCTATCTGGCTCGCTCTCATGTCCTTCATTATACTTGAGTCATCTCTCTTCCCTTTCCTTCTCATCTGTAAGGTCTTCCATCTTCCTCAACCCTATCTTCCTCTCCTAGTGCTCAAAATAAGCTTAGTCATCCAAAGGAAATTCTTCCAAACTTAGTGTAACTATCAACATATCTATAGCTAAGGGTATAGCATTCAAAAACGATCCTCTAGGCTCCCTTAAGAACTCAAACTCAACAATCTCCAGAAAATAATACTTAGAAATACAATATTCTAGGGTATAATTAGTCAACACTCTACTCCACCAATGATATACAACATGAATACAAGTTAGATCACAATCTTATATCTTGTGATATTCATTTTGGGTCTACACGTGAGATCTATAGTACCACCTTAATCTAGATGCATACGCTGAAATCCATTCATACGACTCCACTGGAAAGTAATAAAATAAGGTCTCATATAGCTCATGATATAGGTTCTCTTCTACCCATTTGCGTGCATCAAAATTAGGTCCAACACTAAATATATAAGAAAACACATCCTTCGTACTCTTAAACCATGCTTCGACACTGTCCAATGTCAAGCGATCTATCATCACACATCATTCTCACAAAAACTTTGAGAAGCCATCCCAGTAATAGAACCAAAACGTAGTCTCTATTATCACTTCCTATTTCAAAAACTAATCGTTGACATGACGAAATATCATCATTTATTATCCTAGAAGCTCATGCTAGGTGCGCAAGTGCCTAGTCACTCCTTTATGTTGGCTTTGTGAGAATGTTCTTTATCAACATGATGATGCAACATAACCAAAGAATGAATGCAATTTTTGACAAGATTTTGGATGCAAGCTTGTACTCCTAGTTTATGTATTCTAGAGATAGATTTAACATGATCAACTAACAGTAGAATCATACATGAAATAACATTAAGGAAACTAGTAACACACACACATGAATAAAAAGGAAAAACACATATCAAGACCCATTACAATAGTGTTACAAAATTGCTTCATTATATTGATAAGTTAAATACATTAGCTAAGATTACACATCAATGAGTTCCATCCATGAAATTGTTCATAATAGAGGATATTTCTTTATATCACAAAGGTCTTTGTTACACGCATTACATAATACTTTTCCTTTTTCATCCTCTACCTGTTATTTTTTCTAGAAAATGACCCTCTAATACAAGTAGTCCAAGGAATCTTCTCTAATTTTCCATCATCACCTGTGAAAGCCTATTGGAATATCCTCATGATTACTCTACCACTACTTAGGAATCTGTTAAATGTCACCATGTGTTTCCCTCAATCGAGTTCCTTTAGCATGCATGTGCTAACTAATCCTTTAAAACCTCAACTCCTTATCCTCTCACGATAACTGTAATGATTCCCTAGAATATCCTTTTCTTGGTACACAAGTCTCCATGGCTTATCCACATCTATATATAGTTGTTTTTCTATTTACTCCTTATGCACATCTTGTTTTGTTTGTCCAAAACTTACTAAGTCCTAACTCTAAGCTGCCCTGGTTTGACCCTTCACACTTCTCTAAGCACTACTTCTGTGCGTGTCTTCATGCCATTTCTCCGTGTAAAACAAGGCTTTCCACCTTAGATACTTAGTTACTTTTAGGGGTCCAAAAAATGTGGAACCTAAGAAGGTTACTACTATTTCAGATTACTTGTCAGAAAGGAAGGTTTCAACGATCATCGATCTATTATGTGAATTTTAGGATTTATTTTCACATGGGTACCACGATCTTAAGGGATTTCACTACTCTTTTGGAGAGATGTGGATTAACCTAAGGGAAGGATCACACGTAGTTTGGAAGATACCTTATCGAATGAATCCAAATCTATGTGTCAGGGTCAAGGAGGAGATTAATAAGATGATTATATCAGGCATCATTGAGTCTATCGAGGAATCATAATGGATAAGTCTAATGGTCATAAACATTAAGAATGATGGGAGGATAAGGATTTTCATTGATTACAGAGATTTAAATGCGGTATGTGTAATTGACCCCTTTCTAACCACCTTCACCAAGGAAATCCTAGAGGGAGTAGATGGGGGCACGATATCTATTCTTTCACGGATGGGATCTGAGGATATCATCATGTTAGAATTGTTAAGGAAGACAAAGAAAATACAACTTTCCCCACTGAATGGGGAATTTTTTCCTACATAATCATGCCTTTTGGACTAAAAAATGTGCCTGCTATGTTTTCACACATTGTGTTCCAGGCATTTCAGTACTTCATCGATAAGTTTCTTCAAGTCTACCTTCATGATTGGATAGTTTACGGACTAGTAAGAGACCATTGTGACAACCTGCAGTTGATGTTTGAGAGATGCTGAAAATTGAGCATATCTCTCAACATTATGAAATTTCTTTTTGTTACTGCATTTGGAACCCTGTTGGGACATGTTATATGTAAGGAAGAATTTTTGGTGGATCTTGCCGAAGTTTCCATAATTATAGGATTGAGAGAATCTACCAGCTAAAGTGCAGTGTGCAGAGATATGGAAAGATCATCACACCATTAGAGGAATTACTGAAGCATAGAAGTATATTTCATTAAGAAAAGGTACAACAAATGATGTTTGATACATTGAAGAATAAGCTTATCACTACACCCATATTACGCTTTCCCTCTTAAGATAATCCATTCCATGTACATGTTGATGCCTTGGGGATGGAAATTAGATAATTTTTGGCACATCCTAGTGAGGGTACTATTGATAACCCTTTTTTTTTTCAAGCAAGAAGTTGACACCAGCAGAGAAGAACTATACTACTCTGAGTGTTAAGCATTTTTGATGATCTCCTTGGTGCATAAATTTAGATAGCATCTTCTGGAAAAAAATTAAATATTCTACATGGAACACATGGCATTGAAATACTTCATAATCAATCTATTTTACAACATGTACATGTTGATGCCTTGGGGATGGAAATTAGATAATTTTTGGCACATCCTAGTGAGGGTACTATTGATAACCCATTTTTTTTTGCAAGCAGGAAGTTGACACCAGCAGAGAAGAACTATACTACTCTGAGTGTTAAGCATTTTTGATGATCTACGTGGTGCATAAATTTAGATAGCATCTTCTCGAAAAAAATAATTAATATTCTACATGGAACACATGGCATTGAAATACTTCATAATCAATCCATTTTACAATGGAACATATGTAGGTGGGTCATATTATTTTAAAAATTTGAGTTTACAGTTTTTTGTAAAACTGGGAAAGAGTAACTTGGGACTTGTTCATTTATCAAGAATTGACTGAAGGGATGATGCATAGAGCATTGAGGATATAATTCTAGATGCACAAATATTTAGGCTATTGTTGTGTTTCTCAAAATGGGTGTGGCATTGGAGGGAGTAAAGAGCTTGGAAAAAAAAATAGTTTGTTATATGCACAGCACCCTACATGTTAATTGGTGGAAACTTATACAAGTTAGGTTGTGATGAAATCTTGCACTGGTGCATGTTAGAGCATGAACGCACTATAATAATCTAGGAAACACATGGTGGAATTGGCAAATGACACTATGTAAGAAACACCATCGCGAGAAAGATTTTACTAGTAGGTCTTTGGTGGGAAACCATTTACCGGGATTATATCGAGTTTTAAAAATCTTGTGATCATTTCAAACACCTTAAAAATTCCAGGAAGAAGAGATGAAATTCCCTTGAGGAAAATCTCTAGTGCTCGGCCATTTGAGCAATGAGCATTTGATTTTGTAGGACCTATTTCACCTTCTGTAGGAAGCATTGGTTCACGCTATATCATTACTTGTACTGATTACTTAATAAGGTGGGAAAAGCTAACACCTACGAATGATTGCACAACAACAACAACATCAAGATTTGTGAGGGGAAATTATAATCAACAAGTATGGGTGTCCTTTGAGCTTGACTAGTGATAGGGGTACACGTGTTTTGAATGAGACATTCAAGATTCTATTGGCAGAGTTCATGGTGGCCCATCATAAGACTATCCTTAATCACTCATAATATAATGGAACCAGAGAGTTATTTAACAAGATACTGAGTCACACATTGACCAAGATCTATGATGTTGGGAGACAAGCTTGGGATGACAAAGTTTCAGCTATACTATGGGCATATAGGATAACCTACAAGAGAATTGGCACAAAATCTATTTTACTAGTAGAGTTTAAGTTTCCCTCTCTTAATTTTACATGCGTGGGAGGATTAGCTGATGAAAAATCACTACAAGAGTGCATGAATTTAATGTAGTTGGAAGAAATACGATCACTTCTTAGGTAGATTCAGAAGGCTGAGAAGGTGCAACAAAAAGCATGACATTATTGTCTTATTAAAAATAATAATTTCAGATTAGGTAGATGGTTTTACTTTATGACACTAAGTTTTTGCGCCATCATGGGAAACTAAAGGTAAATTACTTAGGGCCATACATTATCTCTTACTATTTCACCTAATTTTTTGCTAGTTAAAACTGAATAGGAAATAGATTAGGAGGAATACTTGTAAGATGTAGGTCGAAGGTTGAATGCGTATGTTAAGGACCTTTTTATCCAAGCTAATTGTGAAGATATTTCCTTTGTCTAGGAGGAACGACCTGTAAGAAACACAACAAGACCACCAGATAATATTAATAATATAATCTAGTGGACTACCTAGCAAGTTCTAGATCTGAGAAGTGAGGTGATTCCTAGGAGGTTGTCAATCTACTTTTAATTATAAATGAATGCAGCAAATATCATGAAATAAAGAAATCCTATTATTGTTATATGATTTAGGTATGTCATCTAAATACAATAAGTAAATTTAATCTAAGAATTAAAGTTATGATTAGATCTAAAAGTTTGGTAGGTTATTCTAGGTTTTACAGGTCTGGTAGAGGTCTAGGAAAGGATTTAGGATTGATTGGGTGAGGTTTGGGTTGGTTTTGGCCGATCAAGAAGCTCGTTGGTCAGAAGGGTATAAAATGAATTAAAGACTGCTATCGGTCAGGTGGTCGATGTTAGCAGAGGGATGAAATAAACGGTGGTAGGGTAAACTAACGAAAGTAGGGGAAATTGATAATAACTAAATAACAAAGGTTCTTGGGATTCTCTATGATTACACAGAGAGTGAGGAGGGTGTGGTTAGGTTCGTAATATAATTGAGAAGACTTAGGAATATAGAGGGAGAGGTCATAAAGGGTGAAAATTTTGGGTTATTGGATAGGTGGGAAGATGGAGATATTTAGGTAGCAACATAAACTTAAAATACTAAAGGAAGTAAAATATTTGTAATAAAGTAAGCACAAATGATTAAAATCACATTACTTGCTTTCTGCTATGAAGGTCTCATGGCTATAATAAGGATGGTAGTTAATCAGAGAGGTGATGGTTGGTTTAGTGTCATGGAAGTACAACTTGTGTGTTCTTTTAGATGCTCTAATAATTTGGAAGGGAATCCTTGGCTTATCTTGTTCTCTAATGATGTGTAGATCTCGTTTAGATGAAGCAATGGCTCTGAAATCCTCACTTGATTGCAATAGAACTCTCAAAACTTAATGACCAACCTGGATAAATAGTTGTAAAGATGTATATAAAGGAAGTGAAGCTGGTTTAGGTAAACCGACGTCGGTCGAGGATAAATTGGTGTTGGTTAGGGAAAACTAAACTAATTTACCAAAACTAGGAAAATATTCCCTGATTTGGCATGCTTTCCTCATTGATTGCACTTAGGAAAGTATATTTCATGTGAGAGAAGGTAGCAAGAACTTAGCAGAGGTTGAGTTAGGTTTCGGAAGAGGTCTTAGTTAGTTAGTTCAAGTTATTGACTCAACCAAGGTTCATTTTAAGATACCTCTGGGAAATTTAAGGTGGAAAATCCCTTATGAATATCCCCAAAAGTTCTTTCATGAAAAAAATGAATTTTCAGGGGTTTGTGTGTAACATTTTCACCTGATTTTAAACTCATGCGACAACAAGGTTATTTTTGTAGGACAACAAGCTTGTTGTTTCATGACAACAAACTCATCGTCGCGCAACTGAAAAATATAAATATTCTATCATACATTTGTAGCCTCTTGTCATTTGTAAAAAACACATGTTTTTCATGCATCAAAAACCTCCTATTGTGTGTAAAAAACTTCCTTTCCTACATCAACAACCTCTCGTTATGCGTTAAAACCCTACCCTATAAGTTCACAATACTTGATATACTGATACCTCAGTAAGCTTGTAGTAAGTTAGTAGTATACTACCTGACAAATGACCTAGGTTTATATAGGAGATGTTTTCAGGGGATTGGTGAAGCATACCCCTAAAATATATATTGTAAATTTTAGGCGAACAGGACACTGACATGCTCTGAAAAATTCACCTTTTCAAATTTTCCTAAAATGAAATATTCTCCAAATTACAAATGTTCACCACTAAGAAAATCCCCAGACTTAGCACTAGGAGTTATAACTAAGTGTTAAGGGTGATGAATCAGTCACTGTGAATTAAATGACCCTAGTATCAGTCCAAGGTGAGGTGTTATGGTGAGGTGGAGGTGTGGGATTAAAATAAATTTAATTAAAAATAATTAAATTAATTTATAATGTGAATGTGAGTATTAATGTGGAGTAAAAGGGTCATGATTAGTTAAATGTGTTATGTTAATTAATTAAAAGTAAGGGGAGTGTGACCCAAATTTGGTGTCTACATTTTCTATTTTTTATCAGGTAGCTTGTATTGATAAATGATGCTGACAAAAATAGGAAGTCGGTGCACCAGGTATGAGTGGAGATTAGGCTTCCCTAAGTAGTAAGGAAGGTGATCCCTCTCAAACTAGAAACTGATGAGGTATGAAATAGAGTTGATGAGTGGTTTCATAAATAACTAAGTGATGGAAAAAATGGTAGGTGGGTTATAGGTAATGGTGATTTCGGTTCAGGTAATAGGTAATAATTGTCTAACGCTCTCACACATATATTGCAATATGGTACTGGGTGCAAGAGTTGGTAAACTCTACATTGTCAAAGGTCGATAAGTTTATCCAAACAAGGTGGAAGTGGTTAAGGCATCCAAGGTATAGGATATGTTCCTGTAACACATTTAGGAAAGGTGTAGGAATGGGAAATAGGTATTGTTCCATGAAACCAAAGGTATGGTTGGGATAAACATCATGACATTAAGCAAGGTAAGGTCATTAGGTTGAAAAACACGAGTATCACATTGCGAGCTATAGTGAGTACATGACTTCAAGTATCACAAAATGTGAGTGTCGATTGGGTAAGTTTGGGAAGGCCATAGGTAAGGCCACCTTAGGTGAAAAAACATGCCGCAACTGATGATGACGCTGGATGGGAGGTTATAAGGTTATTAGGGTGAGGGGTAAGGTCAAGGTCAACTTTGGGTTAGGTGGAAAAGGGCTTCGGGAAATTAAATTGTGTTCTATATGGTGTAATGTGGTTAAAAAAGGTTGATCGACATCGGTCATGTCCAACCGATGTCGATCAAGCAAAAATAAGAACAATGCACTAGGGAACATGACTGATGTCATTTTAGGGAAACGTATATTGGTTAGGTTGGATTTGGGATAAAAAGGTAAAATTTGCAAATTACATATTCATGTGTGCATTGCCATTTGTGAAAATGAGTATAAGTGAGGCATTTTCACACCATTAACGAGAGTGATCATGATTGGATGAGATTCAAGTCTTATTTGGAGAGAGGTTAATGGTTTGAGTGGTGGAGAGGTAAGCTTATGAGATATTTTGGTGCAATTCAATTGGTGGAGAGCTAGGGGTTTGATTCACACATGGCAGAAAAAAGAGGAGGTGGGGGAGGACCATCGGCTCAAAGATTGGAGATCTCAGCGAGGAGACTTTGGCATGTAGAGGTAGGATTCAATCCTTTCTGGTTGTTTTTATATAATTTTTAGGTAAGAAGGTAAAAAAAATGGGGGATTTAAAATTAAAAATGTAGTTAAAAATGGAAGAATTTGGGTATGAGGTGGGTGAAATGTAGATTAATTAGGGTGTAAATTGGGAATGGGCGGGGTTCAATGTTTTTTGGGTAGGTTTTAGGCTTGATTTTAAATTTTTTAGAAAATTGGGAGCGTGGGGCTTTGGCTCTGGAACCGAACAAGACACCAATGTTGGTTAGATCATGACTAATGTAAGTCTAGCATGTCGGAATCAGTGGGAAAATAGTTTACTAAAATCATTTCAGGGTGACCAATGTCGGTCACTATGAAAAGTGAACTAGTCTAGATAGGGGAAGTTTATAAGGCCAAAATGGTGTGAAAATTTAAATAGGAGGGTAGATAGGTAATGAATGAGTGAAAAAAAGAGGGAGGGGGGATAAAATTATGTGGGTGGGGTTCAATATAGGTAAAATAGGTATTTAATAGATGAATATTACGTAACATTGATGAAATGAGTAGGGGAGCGTGGTAAACTAGATTAGAATAAATTATAGGTTAGGTAATTATCTATGAAACAAATAGGTGGGTAGAAAAATGTGGGTATGGGGTGTAAGTGGGGATGGGGTAATTAGGTATGAAGAAATGAGTTTATTTTAGTACTTGAAATTGTTAAGTTTTATGGATGTAGGCATGACATTAGTTGACGATGCGGGATAGGGTCCCACCATTATTGGTGAAGATGAAGCCCAACATCACTGAGGAGGAGTGGAAACAAATGTGAAAGGTTGGATTAGTTGGTATCTAGTGGTACAGGTGGATCCGATGGGATCACAGTCTCATGGTTGCTCTCATCGATAGATGGGTTGTAGTGACCAACACCTTTCATCTACCCACCGGTAAGATGATCATTACATCAAAGGATGTATATGAGATTATGTACCTACCTATTTTTGGGGAGCCAATATATTTAGTGTCAATAGATGGAGCCTTCGAGGTAATGACTGAGATATTTAGGGATATGGTGAGTGACATGACTGAGAAAAGCATCAGTCTTGTTTATGGGGCTTTATATGATTCAAACCAGCAAGAGACGTGGTTAGCAGTGCTGATGATGGTAGCGGTGGGTGTTATGTAGTTCTTGATTCAAAGGGTCATCGGTTTTCTAGAGGATTGATGGGAGTATTACAAGATATGATTAAGGACTAGGTATACTTTTCCTGAGCACCTATATATTTACTGTAATTATACATGATGTTTTGCACTTACCATAGGATGCAATGTTATAGTGTCTATTATACATTCATACTGCATTGTTGATCATACAAGCATATTTTGATAGTTCATCCATGAGGAATATCGGTACCAGATTGGAACAGTGAAAGAAAGAGGGTAGGATACCAGAGGCAGGTGGCCATGGGTAGTCACCCTCTAGTAAATGAGGCAATGCATAACATATTATACTACATTCGATAGCTAGAGTGTCTGTATGTGATGGACATAGTCTGATAGTGTATGTCAGTTTCATAGCATTCAGAGGGATAGCCCAAGAGCTATAGGGTCTACAATTAATGTGGTGGATATAGTACAAAAGTGACAACAAGCATGAGATGATCCCAATTGATAGAGTCTAACGTCAGTTCATATTATAGTAGGATGTGTCACCACCCTTCCGATAGTACCCCATGGATGACATGGAGAGACTTTTTTCTCCAATCCGACCCACAGACCCCATATGATAGGAGGAGGTACCATTAAATGTGATATTAGACAATGCAAGGAACACTATGGCATATAAACAGTGATGGGAAGTGGAGTTATAGGTAACACCACCATGGCCAAGTTAACTAGAATTATCGACAATGATGGTTCAAAGGGTTCCCTATAGGGACAAGTGAATGTGGTTGGAGTTTAATTGACAGTGGAATAGGCATAGGTAGTCACCTTGACTTGTCATGTGACTATACTATAGGGGAAGTTGACTATTACTCATGCACAAGCATAGGTATAGGTACAGGCTCTAGTAGGGAATGGTGCATAGGTGACAGCGTTACAAGAACAGGACATGAGTTTACAGGGATATTTGGCAACAACACAGGCACATGTTAAGGAATTATAGGTCTAGCTAGTTGCAAGGTACCACCACAAGAACTGTGATAGGGTCCCATACAATATGAAGCTATGCCAAGATAGAATCCAATTTTTGTAGGGAAGAGTTCATGGGTGATAGTTAGCCTGATGTCACTGCCGCAGACCATATCCATGGTGAGGTTTAGCGATTTCTTGTACAAGGATCATTATTACTAGGAACATCAAGCCAATGCAGGGACTTATTTTCACTCGTACACCAAGCACCAATCCTAGCAAGAAGCTAGTGAGTGGACTAGATCTAGGACTCACAACTTAGGTAGGACAAGGGGTCGTCAACTTGAGGAACAAGGCAAGGAAGAGTTTACCCACTCTTAGAGATCGGGCCCGGAAGAGGGCAAGAAGGAGATGGATGCCAGGAACAAACCAATAGAGATCGTAGAGATGATGGTAGGGTGATTGAATAGGAAGGAGGAGGAGACAATTGGGAGTGGAGAGGAGGGAATCAGGCGAGGAGGATTGGTCACTATATGTGATATTGTACTATCATTTTGATTTATGATATATATACCAGCTCACATGCTGAAGATGTAAGATTATACATGAGATTTTTGAGATAATGATACCAATTTATATCTATTTATATATAGACACTCCCATTATATAGTTGATGATGTTTATTGGATGGATGATGTACTTATTTTAATTTCCATTGTTATTGTGTATCATGGAAACTAGATTTTTTGGGCATGATGGAGTCTAGGTCATGTAGGCATGATGGAGTTAGGTATAGGCATGGTGTTGAGACCTGAAATATTTGCTAAGTACCGAAGGGCGCATGTATAAGATCACTAAGAATAAGGGTGCTTAGAGGAAACCATACATGACAAGGGGTTTTAAGCAGTGTTTAGGTGAAGATAGGGTGTGAAAAGAATGTAGAACACGGGTTAAAAGGACTTAGACATATTTTTCATTCTAGAAACACTTGAGGAAAAAATTTGAGGACCCGACTATGCATGATGAGTGGACAAGGTGCCAGCTTGGAACCTTAGATGTTAAGAAAAGGATGTACCACACAGGAAATATTCCCAGAAGACATCATTAAAGAGAGTGAAGGGTTTGTAAAAGGGATAATCATTCACCATTGGAGGACCACATCGACACTTAGCACACAATCTGCAAAGGAGAGAAGGTATGCTAGTGGGTTTTGATCCTATAAAAAGAGATGCTTCAAAGTGAGAGAGAGGAGATAAAGAAGAGAATGTAAGAGATAGACAAACAGAATGTAATATGATGAGTAACAAAGTGGTGTAGTAATGCTAGGGTTTAGAGAAATTAATTCTAAGGGTTGTGATGGATATCATAATCCTCGGTATGGCATTAGGATCTTTAACATGGGTTAAAATGGAAGGGTATAGATAGGATCTCATACTAAGGAAAATTTTTAGAAGTTGAGTCCCTGCCATTTTAATATGTATGGTCTGAAATGATCTCTATTGATTGTAATGTGGCTACCAGAACTATTCCAAATATATATATAAGGGTTCATTCTATATATCATGATTAAGGGTGTAAACCCTCATATTAAATGACTATCATGACTCAGATCTGATTTATCATGCTTACTACAATGGTATTAAGTTTCTCTAATGCATTAAGATGTATATCTATTAGTTACTCTATCTACCTTATTAACTAAGTGAATGTACTCCTAAATTTTTCAAATAATACTCCATTAATGGTGATAATTTCTCATAAAGCTCACATAAAGGATGGGATCGGTGCCCATGCATGCATCAAGTGAGCACCCATCACTCGTTGGGTAATAGGACGGTGCGTTTGGGGTTAGAAGACAATATTAAGGGTAAACAAAATGACTACATCTTGGTTATATTGCTGAGACCTCTTTTTGAAGTTGTTGTGAGAATAATGTGTGACGACAGAGTGCTTAACCTTGGACACTGTCGAAGCATGGTTTCAAAGCACAGAGGATGAGTTTTCACAAATATTTAGTTTTGGACCTAAGTTTGATACATGTAAATGGGTAGAAGAACACATGTAGCATGAGTTGTATGAGACCTTCATTTATTAATTTTCGATAGATTTGTATGAATGGATTTCGGTGTATACATCTAGATCAATTTTGTACTATAGATCTTGTGTGTGGACCCAAGATGAATCTTAGAGACTACAAGATGCCGATTTGACTTGGACATGTGTTATCGATCATTTTTGGAGAAGAGTGTTGACCAGTTATACCCTAAAATATGTTATTTCTACATATTCTTGTCTAGAGGTTTATAAGTTTCAGTTCTTAAGGGATCCTAAAGTATTATTTTTGCGTGTTATCCCATTAGCTATAAATATATGGATCATTACACTAAGTTTGGAAGCATTTCCTATAGCTGACTAAGCTTCTTCTGAGCACTGGGGGAGGAATATATGGTGGAGGAAGATGGCGGACCTTGAGATGAGCAGGAGAGGGAAGAGAGATGACTCAAGTATAATGAAGCATGTGAAAGGGATTTAGCTAGATAATGCAAAGTTGTAGGAGTGATGGATTTATATAGCCATACGTTGTGAGAAGGAATTGAGCTTCATGCAGAGGAAGTGGAGCTTGAACAGTTTGTGTTACCCCATCTTGGAAAGAGCGGGAGTGAGACCCCTTCAGCTTTTAATGAGATCTTGCCACTTGGAGAAAAGAGAACCATCGACATGCATCTCAATCCACCTGGTTACCAACCCCAGGAACTCATTTTTCCAAATTCAGAGATAAGTATTCCTAACCTAGTTAGTATTGGTTGAAGTAACTAATCAACACCTAGGAGGTATAAATTTTCATTTGGCACATCTATGGCTGCACAATCATTGTCTAGAGTGGCATTTGGGAAAAGAATAGGTACACAAAGCTTGGGCATCATGTCTAGAAGTGGCATGGGATACACATTTACTAGCAGTGCAATAGCATAGACTATTGGCGCATGGTTCAATGTGATAGTAGGGATGTAGGGTGTAACCACTTTAGGGCCTTTACTAGCTATGAGAGGTGGATCTGGTGGAGTAGGAGCTAGTGGACCTAGTAGATCTAGTGGATCAGGGGGAGTAGACATTGGTGGATTTAGTTGATCTGGTGGTTGAGGTAATAGTAGAGGGGATCAAGGTTTTGGATCAAGTGGACATGGGCCTCAACCACCTCAGAAAGTATTATTAGAAATGTCTTTGCATCTACCAAAATACAAAGGTGTTCAAGATGTTACAGAACATCTATAAGTGTTAGTTATTATAGCATGCAAAGTGGACCACTACCTTGGAATTAATGGCAAGTTAGTTTTGAACAATGTTGCAAGGACACACACATAGTTACTACCAAAAGTATGACACCTACCAGATAGTGGTAGATTACATTGCGTTGTAGAATGACCTATTAGCTGAATTTTATATCCCTTAGTTTGAAGAGAAGAGCATTAGCGTGCTGAAGGAAATACACCAAGGTATGCCAAAGAGTGTAAGGGAATATGAAACACATTTTAAGACTCTCTTATCAAAACTATCCTATAATATTCATCATTTTTAGCATGCTAAGTGATTTTTTGGAGGGTTGATAACACCTTTTAGGAGATCACTTTCTCACAAGACTTTCATAGACCCGCGCAAGGCATTAGAGGCTAATCTACATGTTGAGGCTATTGGAATTATGAATACCAATGTTAGCCCTTTTCTTGAGGCTCAAATTGTTGTAATAAAAAAATATCTAGAGAAGCTATTTGAGAACTGGGTGTATGAGATTTGCACTGGCCTATGGTGCATGGATTGTGAGGTAGAGGGGAATACAAAGGACAATTGTCCTTGGAGATCAGTACACGCCATGATAGTGGACTGTGAGATTTTCCATGGAGATCATGATGTAAGTAGGTGTCCACTACTGTAATGTGTGATCTATAAAAATGTGCCTTATTATTACAAGATTTTCTCCTTGACTACTCAATACACCAAGTAGTGTAGATTGATTGACTAGATACATGATGCCATTGATATTAGTGTACACCAAACCAACCTTACAAATAATTCTAAGGATGATAGTCATCACTATGAAGGGTGCACAAATGGAGGGGTGCATTAAAGAGGTTTAGGAGGAGGATTTTGAGGTCAAGGCAACCATGGAGGAGGAAGAAGTGAGTTCCCATGTGGAGCTTGTTACAAATGTGGATCTATGGAGCACTACAAGCACGAGTTCCCTAATCTGTTATAATGCTCTTGGTTTTGAAAGAAGCATAAGTATGAGGAGTGTCATAAGCTATTTGAGCATATGAGCTAGCAACAATGGAAAGACAAAAGCATCGGAATGATAAGCATAAATAATGAAAACTCATAATGGATACTAATGGTGGTGTGTAAGTAAGAACTAGAGCCTATAATGGTGACGATGTGAGTTAAAGTTGCGTGCGCTAGGGAGACACCAAGGAAAATCCACTGATTACAAGTGAAGAGGTGGTGTATGGTAAGTATCCAGACCTTAATCAAAAGAAATATGTGTACCAAGATACCATGGATTTAATTTGAATCCTACAAGGAGAAATCTAGTTGCTGAAGGAGCAGTCAAGGTAGTTAGAAGAAAGGAAGAGCATCAAGGTTTCGAAGAAGGATCTAGATGAGGTCAAAGAAGTATGTAAAATGTTAAGGCATGAGAATATCATTCATTTTCTAGGGGAATCTTTAAGATAAAAATCTCTGTGTGTCAAAGGAGAGCACGAGTGACAGGTCTTGCATGCTAACCTTCCCCCTCAAACCATTGATTATGATAAGGAGATTACCTTGAATGCAATAGTCGATGGGTGGATTTTAAGCAATATTTTGATAGACACGGGTGTAGAAGTTAATGTTTTCACTCTAGACGCATGGCATTAAATGGGAAGGACCCCATTACAACCATCTTAAAATGTGTTGTATATAGGTAACAAGACAAAGGTGATGCCCATTGGTGTCTTTAAGGACACTATTATCACTATTTAAGTGGTGAAGTTCACTAGGGATTTTGAATTCTTGGCATTAGCCAAGGTAGACAAATTTACAACATTACTTCAGTGCGCCTAGTGTTATAAGAACAATGTTGACCTATGGTTTAACAAGGTTTACATAAGTTTTGAGAATAAAGAAGAATGGGTAATCATCCACTTGACTGATGGGAAGTCAACACCGCATACTGAGCCCTTGGGAGAAGAAATTCTTGACAAGATATATGTGCACTCTATCAGGGACCCTAAGGTTATTAATCCTACGGAAGAAGTTATTCAGTTTAAAGAGGCACAATATATGAGTGATACCACTAGTGTAGCATGTGAAATTTGGGTACATGGAACATATGATTTTATCAAAAGGAACTTAATAGGCCCTGTGACGAGAGTAACAAAGGTGTGCTCAATCAAGTTCCTAGGAGGAAAGAAGTTTCCACGTTATTCAGGAGGGGCCAACCTTGATATTTTATTACAAGAAATGGAAACCTAGTGGAGAAGTGACATCTAAAGGAGAAGTATGCGCAGCTATACCTTTCTTGGGACTGTAGTGTGTTGGTGGGAGACACATCATGATAGCATTCTAGAGTGGCGTGAAGTAAGAATCGTACTCTGTTAGCTTTTTTTGGAGCAATGCACTCACTACCATAAAAGACTATCATGGGAAGGAACGTGCCTTTTTTGACGTATAAGTATGTGAGAAGGCCTAGATGGAGTGTGTGGAAACCTTATCACCTTCTTTATGGATGAATAAGTTGTACTCCACCTTATAAGGTTACGCACAAGCATGGTAAATTCACTTAGAGATGCACGATCAAATACGAATCTAATAAGAGTTGACAACTGACCTTGTTCAAGATTTCAAATATTCGAGTACCAAACCATTGGTGGATGGGGTGTTGCAGGTTGTTAAAAACCTAACGACGGGAGATAATTCCATGGAATAGGATAAAATACTAGAATTACTATGTGAACCTAGTTTGGAAGCACGATTTGATGAGGAAGAATCAAAGGAGATACAACTTGAGCACACATACATGGAGAAAGAAAAAATAAAATCGGTCAATGTGATAGATTGCGAAGAGGTGGAAAATTTAGATTTTAACCAAACTGAAGGTACGTGTAAAGTTATGGATAGTGCTTATGAGCTAACACGTGCCTGCCATGAACCCATGAAAACTAAGAAGGCTAACATTGGTCAAGAGGTCAAACCTAAGGAGGCTACTATTAGAGAGTATTAGTAAGAAAAGGAGGTTTCCAAGATGATTGATCTATTGTGAAAATTTTAGGATTTATTTCCGCACAAGTACCATGAAATTAAAGGTGTTCACAACTCCTTGGGGGAAATTAAAATCAAGTTAAAGGAAGGTGTGCACCTAATTTGGAAGAGAAGTTACCAAATGAATCCCAATCTTCACGTCAAATTCAAGGAGGAAATTGACAAGATGATCACATAACACATTAAGAATTAGAATGGATAAGTTTGATGGTCATCAACATTAATAAGGATGGAAAGATAATCATTTGTGTTTATTACAAATATTTAAATACAATATGTTTTATTGACCCTTTTCCAACCCCCTTCACCGAGGAAATCCTAGAAGGAGTAGTAAAACATGAAATATATTCTTTCATAGATCGATTCTAAGGATATAATCAAGTTAAAATCATAAAGGAGGACCAAAAAAATATAACATTTTCCACTAAATGTTGAAGCTTTGCCTACATGGTCATGATGTTTGGACTAAAAAATGTGCTTGCTGTATTTTCATGCATTTTGGTACAAACATTTCAGGATTTTATCCATAAGTTCCTTCAGGTCTACCTTGATGTCTGGAAAAAGTATGGATTAGTAAAATACTATTGTGAAAACTTATGGTTGATGTTTGAGAGATGTTGGTAGTTTAGGATATCTCTCAACATTAAGAAATGTGTTTTTGCTACTCCATTTGGTACCCTTTTGGGGAATATCATATGTATGTAAGGATTACTAGTGGATCCTTCTGAAGTCTTCATTATTATGGGATTGGGAGAACCTACCAGTGAAAGCACAGTGTGTGAATTTCTTGGGCATATAGTATATTACCAAAAAATTATTAAAGGGTATGACAAGATTGGCACGTCATTAGAGGAGTTACAAAACAAAAAAGTGCATTTCAATGGGAAGAGGCACAAAATATGTTGTTTGATACATTAAAGCATAAGCATATCATTGTGCCCATATTACTCTTGCTTTCATGGGATAATCCATTACATGTACATGTTGATACTAGCGATTGGGAAAATATTGGCACAATTTGGAGTAGGAATTATATACCACCCCTTATTTTTTGCTACTAGAAGGTTGAAACCTGTAGAGCAGAACTATACTACTAACGAGTGAGAATCACTATTAATTATCTACATACTACACAAATTTAGGCAATATCTATTGGTAACACCATTCATATTCTACACAAACCACATGAAATTGAAGTACTTGGTAAACAAACCCTTTTCACAAGGCGCATATGCTGGTGGGTCTTACTGTTTCAAGAGTTTGAGTTTATAGTTATTGTGAAACAAGGAAAGAGAAACTTAAGGCCTAACCATTTATCAAGAATTAACTCATGGGAGGATGCACAAAGCATTGAAAATACAATGTGAGATGTACAATTTTTTAGGTTGCTGTGAGCACCCTCTGACTTGGAAGATATTTTTATGTTTCTCAAAATGGTTATGGATCTGTAGGGAATGAATTTTTTTGAATGGAAGTAGCTATCCATATGCACCGCACTCTACAATCTAATTAGTGGAGACTTATACAAGTTAGTTGCTGATGAGGTTTTACACCGGTGTGTTTTAGAGCATGAACATGTTGTAATAATAGAAGAAGCATGTGCTAGTATTACAGGAGGAAATTATGTGGGGAATGCAACCACACACAAGATCCTTCTAACAAGTTTTTGGTGGGAAATGCATTACAGGGACTATATTGAGTTTTTTAAGGCCTATGACCATTGTCAGGGCCTTGGAAAACTAGGAAGAAGAGAAGAGATGCCCTTGAGACTAATTTCTAGTGTAGAAACATTTAAGAAATGGGTGATTGCTTTTTGGGAGTAATTTCACCTACCGCATGAAGGACTATCTCGTGCTATATCATTACTTATACTGACTACGTAATGAGGTGGGTGGAGGCAACACCTAAAAAGTACTGCACAACAACAAAAATATATAGGTTCTTATGGGAAAACTTAATCAACACATATGGATGTCCACTAAGTTTAACAAGTGATAGGGGTACCCATTTCTTGAATGAGACTATCAAAATCTTGTTGGAAGAATTCATGGTAGCCCACCACAAGACTACCCCCTATCACCTAAAGGATAATGGAACTGTTGAGGCATTTAACAAAATTTGGAATCAGATGCTAACAAATATTTGTGATGTAGGAATAAAGGATTGGGATGATCAATTTTCTGTTGTGTTATGGTCATATTAGACTACTTATAATAGACTGGATACGGCCACACCTTTTCAATTGGTGTTTGGCATGGAAGAGGTGTTACCTATTGAATTTTTATTACCATCACTGCATATAGCACATGTAGGATGGTTAGCCAATGAACAAGAACTTGAGGACAAGATCGATAAGTTAATCAAGTTCGATGAGAGGTGGGTTATTGCATTTTGGAGTAAAAAACAAATAAATCCATGTAGAAGGCATGACATGAGAGACACATCAAGAACAAACAATTCGAGGTTGGGAAAATGGTTATATTGTATGACTCCAAATTTTTGCATCATCCTAGGAAATTCAAAGTCCATTGGATGGGCCCATACTTTATATCCTATATACTTGATTCAGGCACTTGCCACTTACAAGTGTTAGATGGAACATGGTTTCCAGGAAATTTTTATTGGAGTAGGTCAAAGCCCTACTATATATAAGTCTTCCTTTTTTTTATAAATAAGGCAATATTTCCATTTAGCCTAGCATTTCCCTTAATGCATTTTCCTTTATTTTTGTTTCATTGTCTCATTTTTTGTTCCCTTTATTTTTGTTCATTATTTGTGCATTATGTGCTAGTATCCACTTATTATTTTAAGAATAATTCTATGCACAGAGGACCGCGCATAATTTTTGTGTGGGGTAGAGTAATGCAACAAGTAATGGAAGATGGTAGTAGAAGATGTGTTTCGATGGCCTAGATTAAAGGATTAAAAACACGTAGAGTGAAATAAGAAAAGGTGAAAAAAAGTGATTTTAGTGTAAGAAAGGATTTATAAAAACCATGTACAAGGCTAAGAAGCGCATAAACAACATGAGGTGGGTGATGTTAAAAATTAGGGTAACGATAGAAGAAGTTCCTTCAGCACTCCAAGTGTGTGCATAAGGATATTTGGTTAGTAAGGACTTTTATGAACCAGAAGGTTGTAGAATTTTTTTGCTCAAGATTGGGTGTAAGGGTAAAAGTGCTAAAGGTTGGATTTAGAAGAAATTTTTTCCTTTATTAAAAAGGTACATTGGTAGGTGGCATTGCATTAATTGTGGAAAAGAAGCAAAAACTATAAGTAGAAGGTCGAGGTACATTAATTTTACCTTACATTTTTGATATCAAATATCTCTTGTGAACTAGGCAATCCTTGAGAAAAGTTGTGAGAAAGAGGGATATGAAGATCTGAGTGCATAACTAGTTTAATCAGTGAACCAGGGTAGAAATATTATACACGGGTGTGAGGGAGAGGGTTGTAGGATTTTTTTAATCCCACAAATGAATACATTATCTTGTGTAAGGAAGGGTTTTTATAGGTTAGGATTCTATAGCTAGGGCACATGATTTAAGGGATTTTCATGTAAGAGAAGAGATGTCAAACTAAGTAGAGAAAGGATAAGGAGAAAGGACTTTTAGTAACCCGATAAGAGAAATCGAACCAAGGAAGGTAACCACCATTTCACCAAAGAAGGGAAAGGGTAAAGGGAAACAAGTTGTTTCAAAATTCTTCAGTAAAGAATGGTACGTAGAGATGCAATACCTAGACAACATATTTCTTGGAAAGGAATGGGTGTCTCATGTTAGAAAGATGACCTTAAGTGACTATAACCATCAAATGAGCAGTACATAGAATGAGATGGCATTGGCATTGGTTTTCCCTATAGACAAAAGGACACTAGATGGAATACCTATCTACGATGATGAAGTAGAGGTGAAGATAGAGAAGGCCAGGTTATTGCAACTATATGAGTTTTCCTATTTCAAAAATCTTGAGTGGTTGTACTAGTGGTTAATGTCATGTGTGTATGAGGACCATTTCTATTTTATAGGAGGAAGAATACAAATAAATCCCCAACTAATTTCTAAATTTACTAGTTTTACTTGCAAATGAGAATATTTTGATGATGAATTGGATGACAAGGAGGCCATCAAGAAGACTCTGGAAGCCTATGACCACAAGAAGGGATCACGGTACTTTGACATCTCTATGATCTCCAACCCTGCAATGAGGATGGCTACATGTTTGGTCAAAAAATTGAATAGACAGGAGAGATAGATGCAAATCAACAAGGAATTGTTGAACCTTTGTTGAAAGATCTCAGAAGAGACCATCTATAACCTCTCAATGTTCATAACATAAGAAATCATCAGTGCCATGCGTGATGGAGATAATATCATGTTTGGTAATGTCCTCCTCACCATCATATTTTCAAAAATTGGAGTGCCTGATGGGCTAAAAACATTTATGTGGGAGTACGCAGACGAGAACCCTTCACCTGCCAAAATATTTGAGAAGTACACTTGCAATACCATGACGGCTGCCCATAAGGAGTGCCTATAAAAATGGTATAAGTGGATGCATGATGCATTTGGCATAGAGTGGAGAATACCTGAGTAGTTACCTCTTTTACTGTAAAGCAAAGTAGAAATCTTCTTACACCAACAATTTTGCATTGGTTGTTTTACTCTAGCAGATGACACCAAGGGTCCCTAGTGCAAGTTTTCATTCTCCTTCCAAGGAAAATACTTACAGGCTGGGGTAAATGTATTTAAGGAGGTAAATAAGTTAAGGTTTATCATCAACATGGTAATTCAGGATTACCACATGATACGCAGGACTTTGATATATCCAAAGAAGCATGCCTATGTTGAGAACTATGCCTCACATGATGTGCATATGATAAAGCCAGTAACATTATGTGTTGTTGGGAGAACCAAAACAAGGGTATATGTGCACATAAGGCCTAAGTATGAGAAGGTAACTTACGTGGAGAATGATTTCTCTATCCCAGAAGACCCCACCATGAGGAATAAGGCCACGCTAAGGAAAAGTGAGAGATAGGAGACCCTTGATAAAAAGACACCAAGTGCACATACAACATAATCTGTAGGCACACAAGGCTCAAGCGCAAGGACAATCACCTATTCATAAAGGAATAAGTTCCCCATAGAAGAGAAAAATCTTGAGGAAGAGGTTCCAGAGAAAGAGGACCCCCCTACAAAAGAAGAGTCTCCAATAAGGAAGGAGTCACCTATTGAAGAAGACAAATAACAGTCTTCTATATTAGAATCACTAGTTAAGAAGAAATAGAAAGTAACAAAAAAGGAGAACTTATAAGAAACAGAGAGCATGGAGGCCTTCAAGGGTGACAAGGATGATGACAAGCATGGTGAGGCTCTGGACCATCCTATGTATGATGTACACAACTTAGAGGAGGAAGTGAATGAAGAAAAGGATGAGGATGAAAGAGGTGCTCATGGCAAGGGGGGAAGTGAGGAAGTGAACACTAAGGATCAAAGTAATCCAAGCCTTACTAAGGAGAATATAGAAGATGCCACAGAAAGGGAGGTAGCGGGAAAAATAAAAGACTTACTGGAACAAGAGGTGGAGAGAAGTGTTGAAGAAGTGCCCAAGGAGATTGAGGAAAGAAAAAGTGTAGAAAAGGAATATGGAAGAATGGGTAGAGATTCCAGCCTAGCGGTAAGCTTCCCAAAGGCACCATGCATGGGAGAAAAGGGTATGGTAGTGGTGTTGGAGAAAGGAATGAATTATATTAATGATCCAAATAAGATATTATGAGAACGTTTCCAAATTATCGTGCCTTCAAATCAACTCCTTGCATGGTCTTAATTTGTAGAAGAAGGTGCATACCCACAGACAAGGAAGATATTTTCTTGGGATTTTGAGTCCCATGTTGATGATCCTGAATTCCAGGTCAATCATGAGGCATTGATGAAGATATCGGATACCACGGGATTAAACCCTTTTTTGAATTCTCAATAACTATCAGATGAGTAAATTTGCAATGCACTCATCAAGGTGTTGGTAGAGGTTGAGGCAAGCCTCTTCATGAGAAATGATAGAGTAAGGGTCTTGGAGGAAGAACCTGAAAAGAAGAATGAAGAAATACTTGAAAAGGAAAAGGAGTTAAAGTAGGAGAATCTGAACAGTGCCTAATTAAGGCACAAATTAAGCGATGAGAAGGAAAAGTTGTGTGAGATTTATAAGAAGATAGAGATGATTTTAGATGCAATTAACTTGAAGCACCCGAACCTAGCCATTCCTTAGTAGAAATACGAGTCAACCATGTAATTCTTGGAAGACTTTACCTAAATCATCACCATGGAGAGGCATCCACTCAAATTAGAATCAATAGAAGAGGCATTGGTCTTCATTATAAGAGAAACTAAAGATCAGGGAGACATTTAATTGTTATTCCAAGCTCCTTTCCACTATAAAGACCACTGCACAAATGGATGAGGCTATTTATTACAACTGCACTGACAGAGATAGAATATAAAGCATACTAGTTGTTATGCATGAGGTAGATCTGAAGGAATTTCGAGAGAAGAACAAAGGAAATGGGGAGGAGCATGATAAAATCCTAGCTGAATTTGAGAAAAATTTGGAAGCAATCGAAGTCTTGTGGGGATTGATTAAGAATCAGCTTAAGGAGATGTATCTCTAAGTCACTTGCAAAATGTACACATTAGACGACCTTAGTAAGTAGCTAGAAGGAATTGTAGATAAACTAAATGCTAAGGGTGATGACTTGAGTTTTGATGAGGTGAGCGCTCTAGTAGGTGACAGTATTTACCAGGTGCAGGGTGAAGTAGATTCCTAGGAAACGATTGAGGCAATAGTGAGGAAGGAGTTCCCACTCCTCCTACAGTAGTAGAAGATTATTTCATTTTTCCATTCTTCTATTCTTTCATTCTTCATTCAATTTGTCTCAGTCCCACTATTCTTTATTATTTAAATAAGTAGGATGTTCCTGAGGATGGATAACATGCTTATTGTGGGGTGATGTTGGGACCTGAATTATTGGTTAAGTATCAAAGGGTGTATGAAAATGATCAGTAAGAATAAGGGTTCTTAGAGGAAAGCGCATAGTAAGAGGGGGTTTGAGAAAGGTTTAGGTGAAGCTATGGAACACGTGGAAGGAAAAATTCTTTTTCAAATCAATTAGCCATATTTGGCATTCTAGGAGCACTTGAGGAAAAATGTGAGGACCCGACTAGTTGTGATGAGTGGATAAGGTGCCATTATGGAACCTTGGAGGTCAAGAACAAGATATTGCATACAGGTAATATTCCCATAAGACATCACTATAGAGAGTGGATGGTTTGTAAAAGGGATAATAATTCACTATTGGAGGACCACATCTACACTTGGCACGTAATTTGTTCAGGAGAGAAGGCATGGCGGTGGGTGCTTGTCCTATAAAAAGAGATGCTTAGAAGTGAAAATAGGAGAAAAAGAAGAGAATGCAAGAGATAGATAGAGAGAATGCATAGAGATTAAGATGCTCAGTAAAAAATTGGTGTAGTAATTTTAGGGTTTAGAGAACTTAGTTCTAATGGTCGTGAGGGATTTCATAAGCTTTTATATGGTATTAGGATCCGTAACAGGGGTTAAAATGGAAGGGTATAGCTAGGATCTCATACCAGGGCATATCTGTAGGATTTGAGTCCCTGTAATTTTAATATGTATGGTCTGAGATGACCTATTTTTATTGTAATGTGGCTACCATAACTATTCCAATTGTATATATATAAGGGTGCGTTCTGTATATCATGCTTCATGGTGTAAACCATTGTATTATATGACTATCGTGACTCAAATCTAATTTATCATGATTATTAAAATGGTTTTAGTTTCTCTAATGCATTAAGATGTGTATTTGTTAGTTGTTTCTTCTACCATATTACCTAAGTGAATGTACTCCTAAATTATTGAAATCATCCTCCATTAATGGCAAACCCTTCTCACAAATATCATGTAAAGGAGGGGCTTAACACCAGCGCAGTGCCTGGTGGGTGAGAATATTAAAGGTAAACAAAATGATTACACATGGTTAATTCAAGTATAAGCATGGTGGAGTTAGGTGTAGGCATGGTTGAGTTAGGTGTAGGAATGGATGAGTCAGGTATAGGCATGGTGAAGTCAGGTGTAGGCATGGTTGAGGTAAGTATAGGCATGGTGGAGTTAGGTGTAGGTATGGTTGAGCTAGGTATAAGAATGGTGGAGTTAGGTATAGAAATGGTTTAGTCAGGGTAATTTCCAAGATACCAATGTTATGGAAATAATTTATTGTTTATATGTTGTGTTTAAATTTCCAAATATTTAATATCATGGAAAATGTTAAATGAGTTAGGTAGAATATGGATACGGTGATAAAATGGTAAGTATGATGAAATAATGTATGTTACCGTGATATATTAATTTTTAAGTTTTATGTGAATGGAAACTAACTAGGGTAGAATGTGAACATAAAACGGGGAAAATGGTTAGGGGTAGAAGTGTAGAAGGGAAAAAGATCGAAAAGGTAAAAAGATGTCCAAGATAATCTCCAAAGGCCCCATGCCCTCGAAGTTCTGTCTACATAGCCATAACAAAAAGGGGCCTCAGTCAAATGTAATTCTCCCATAAGCTAGCGAAAAATATAATGAGTTATATGAATGGGTCGATAGGTGTTAGGCACGACCAATTCTATGTCATTTGGGTTTTGTTGAGTCTAGGTCATGTAGGTATGGTTTAATTTACGTTAGTTAGGTATGGGTGAAGGAGAATAAATTCTAGAATGTAGGTGTCAAAGTTCTAGCCCTATGTAACATAATCAATAAGTAATAAAATAGGTGAACGGTAAAACAAATGAAATTCTGTCTAATTGGTAAGAACCATTATGTTTCGATCATACCAAATATAAACTTATAAACATAAGACCCTAAATTCATTCCATGATTGACTGTCTTTACGTTGAAGAAAGATACATAATCATCAAATGTCACCTTTATGGCACATCCCTTGAGTAGGTAGGTGATAATAAGGGAAAGAAAGTGAGGTGAAATGTGTCATTTAGCATAACTTTGTTGTGAGACAACATGCTCCTTCTGTAAATTACCCAAAACCAAAATAGGCAAGTCCATGACGAAATTTTTTTATGTTTATTTTTGCTTTTGCTTGTGATTTCTAGAGACTGGTCGATGTTGGAAGCCTATGTGGGATGAGTAGAATGAATCCTTGATGTCTTCATGAAGTTAATCGATGCGGGAAGCTCTAGAATTGTTTTATTTTTATTTTTTCATAACTAGCCTTCTTTTTGGATAGACTATGTGTGTTAGGGATAACTTGTATAGTTGTACTTCAATGGAACATTCAATTTATAGTAGCGAGATAGAGAGGTAGATTTCCTTTTTGAGTGATTCATCTATTTAAAAGAGGTTTAACTCAAGGATTTGAATCCCATTTTACTTTTTAATTTATTTGGATGTTTAGGTGGACAAGACTATACAGGAGTATAAACTTCCTTTATTAAGGAAAAACCATAGAAAGTAAATCTTAAATATACCAGAGGGGTTTTAAGTGACGAATAACCAAGGGATTCCATCATGAAAATAACAAAAAGTATCCATGAGAATCATGCCATTAGTATAGCCGTGGTACTCATATTTAAGATAAGGCTGAAAGGTTATATATTCGTGGTATCCATGAGTAATAGGAAACATATGTCTGTACTTATAACTTTGAGTACTCAGTTTAAGGATGAGGTAAAAAGTATCATGGGATCTAAATTTTAATTTTAGTAGGTAAAAAAACACTTACTGCAAATCTAAATGAAGTAAGATATAAAGGTTTTAACTTCATTAACGAAGGGATTTTGAGATATGAAAAGAGGGTGTATGTACCTTTGAGATATGAGTTAAGGAAAAATTTAATGATGGAATTTCATAATTCACCTTACTCGGGACATCTCGGTATTACAAAAATTCTTGCTGATGTAAAACAACAATATTTTTGGAAAGGGATGAAGAAAGACATAACATATTTTTTATCGCACTGCTTGGAATGTCAGTGTGTCAAGGTTAATCATATGCACCCATCTGGTTTATTATATCCTCATAACATATCACAATATAAGTGGCAGTTAATTAGCATGGATTTTATTCAAGAGATGCCTATGCCAAGAAATAAACATAATGTTTTTTTAGTTTTTGTTAATAAATTGACAAAAGTAGTATATTTTATTGTTAGTAATCTTAATGATGATTCACCTATTTTAGAGAAAGTATTTGTGCATGAAATTTTTAGATTACATGGATTACCTGAATTTATTATATCGAATAGAGACCCTAGAATGACATCTCGATTTTGGAAAATGCTAAATATAGCCTTAGGAAAAAAAATTGAATTTTAGTTTCACATACCATCCAGAAACAGATGGTCAAACTAAGAGAGTTAATCATGTTTTGGAAGATATGTTACAAATGTACTGCATGGATCAGCAGTACAAATGGGAAGAATATCTTCCTTTCATTGAATTTTCTTAGAATAATACATATCATGCCTCTTTCAAAATGAAACCTTTTGAAGCATTGTATGGAAGGAAATGCAGAACTCTAGTTAGTTGGGATAACATTAAAGGCAAAGAGGTAATTGGACCAGAAATTGTTACTAAAAAGGAATATCAAGTTAAAATGATTCATGAATGATCAAAATGAGCTATAAATAAACAAAAAAGTTATGAATATTTGAAAAGGGTAGATGAGATAGATTTGAACTTGGTGAAAAGGTCCTTTTACGTGTTAAGCCTAAAAAGATGTCTATAACCTTTGGCAAGGAAGCCAAACTATCTCCTCGTTTTGTGGGACCTTTCAAGATTGTTGAAGTAATCAACCTTGTCAGTTATCGTTTAGCATTACCCCCTAATTTGTCATGAATGCATGATGTTTTCCATTTTCTTTTCTTAAGAAATATTTTTCAAATTTATCACATGTGTTAAATTGGGATTCCTCGTAATTCTAATACCTAGGAATAATCCTGGTTGAACCAATAAGAGTGCTAGAAACTCACAAGTTGCACTTGTGAAATCATGAAATTAGTCAATGTAAGGTTTAGTGAGACTAGTTTAATGAAGAAATTGCAACATGGGGAAACCTTGAGGACATGAAAATTGATTTTTCTCATTTATTAGAATAGAATTAGTTCTAATGATTGATAACAATTAAAGACATCATTTTTAAGCTATCAATAATTCTACCAGTTTTGGGCAGGTACTATATTTTATTTGTAGTGGAATGACTATTTCAATGTTGTAATAAGTTATGAAAATTTGAATTTCTCTAATCTGCTTTCTGTTTGAGAACTTATATATAAAAGAACTATAATAATGATTTTTTTTCTTATTTAAAATTAAGTGTGAGGAAGAATCATTGTATGATGAAAGGGAACCCTAATGCCTCTAACATGGATTGATATCTATGATGAATTCATTCGTACTTGAAGTTGTAAATCTTGTTATGTGATTCTTATCTAACTGATGGTGTACTCTTGTGAAAATAAGGCAATCATGTTTCATTATGTAGATAATATGTTGCAGTCCTCGATATACCCAAAGGTACATGATGCCCATATCTTTTTTGGTATTGGTAAAATGCAGTGATATTGAGGCCTACCCCCTCACTTCATGGTCCACGTAATGTGGAAATAAGAAATTGGTGTTAGGTGATTAGGAAATAGTACCACCCATCAATTATTTATAATCAGCTAGAACATTGAGCTCAGTCTTCCCTCTTGTCTAATGAAATCTAAATAGGTAGACCTAGGAAGGAAGTGTTCAGAGATGGCATAATTATGCACCAATTCATGAAGTGTTGAGACCCTGTTTGCATCCTGAGTAACCTGGGAGACATTTGAAATACCATTTACAACATTCTCCAACTCCTTAGGAGTCCCTCTCAAGCTCAACCCTTCCATTAGAGCTATGTCATTTGCATTACCACTTAGGTAAGGTATAGTACTCTAATTTGTGTTATTTCAGTCCTAGTTATATTAGCTACATCTTTGTACCTACACTCGTAAGCCTCATCACTACCCATACTAGATAATCTCTATTAATGTTGTCTTCCATTCAAAAATGTATCCAACCTCTTATACTAAATCTAATCAATTTACCTAAGTGATCTATCGCCACTCCCTAATTATCGTCGATGTTATCCGATCGGAACCCCAATAACTTTGATATACATATTATAATATTTTTTCTACATCCATTCTATTTATACATCCCATGTGCCTCACCTTTGCATTTCCAAAATCCTAATTACATGAAAAATAGCCTATTTTACTATCCTTTATTAAAATAGTCCATTGTTACCCCTAATTTCCGCTAATCCATGAAGGATAGTAAGAGGCTGTCGATCACCTTTTCTAAATTGTTTTCCTTATATTACTATCTTCATCAATTTTATCATCTAAATATTTAGTGGACAATTTGTTTCACAAGGACTGTCTATTCCTTTAGATATTGTTGTTACAATTGTGAAAATTACACCCCATAACAAGAATCCGTGACCTTCCTATCATCCCATAGAATCTTTCTTTTAGAATTGCAATACGACATTTATCCCATGAGCTCGGTCTTTATGTCATTTTCAGTTGTGACCCCGAACCTTGATGATATTGAAGTATGAACTAGGGATCACCTTGCAGGGAAGAAAGTGATGGTAACTGAAATATCACCTGGGAATATCACTTCGATAACTTAAGGAACATCATGGCCTCTTCTAGGTTATTTACTATGATCAACAACACATCAATGATGTAATGGAATAATAAACTAAGGCTCTCCCTATAACATTGTTTATCCAAAATAAAAGGCATGTAGCTCTATCTTAATGATAGTCCATCATTTCCTTTAGCATTATTTATCTACTAAATGTCTTCATTGAAAGTAGGTTGACATCCTTGCAAGGAAGTCTATTGATAGTTCCTGGGACTGTTTTTCATTCCTAGGTGTTTTGACTTGACCATAATAGGATAACTAGGGATTTATGATGGTAATTATAAACTATAGGAATATGAATGAGCTTAGTATAGTAATTATAGTGTAAATAGATTATAATGTAGATTAATATGTGTAGGGTCACCTAGGGGTGAAAAAGTGATTGTATACACTTGCTTTTGGAATTAATTCTATGTGGTGACTAATGCTCCTTACGGGTGGTAATCCCTTATGAAAAGGAAACATTGGATACCATTGATCTAACATATTCTTTCAATAAACTCTAAATTTTAGTAGGTAGGTCACTCTCCTTGATATTTTTATCCACTTGCATGGGTTTGGAAATAGGGAAAAACATGCCTTTTCTTCCTTTGTTCTCTATTAAGAATTGTTTTTTCAGATTAAATGAATCACTTTTGAATATATTTTCCACCTATGATTAACAAAAATAAAACCTAAATGAGGTATTTAGGGTTTTCATGTGTTAATTCTAAATAGGAGGACTAAAACACTATAAATGAACTAAAATAGATATGAGAATAAATGCAGATAAACTATTCTAAGTGATATCAAACCCTAATATGCAAGAGGAAGAAAGGGAATGACTTAGCTGATTAATAATGACTGTACTCAGGTTGAGCTGCAGACCTTTAGAACTGGAACTTGGCAGTGATATAGATGAACTAGTCAAGGGCCATGTGAAGTAGCATATCATAGGCTTATCTGAGATGACACAGATGCCTGGGAGTGTACTGGGGTTGCCCCTTATTGGAGGAATGATGAAGATCTAGAGCGAATCCATGGTGGTTTGTTGAATTTATGAACTTGCACTGGTAGATGTCGAAAAATGATGTTCTTAGCTGTCAAGATTTGAAGCAAGAAATCACCCATGAGATGCAATGTGCATGCATTAAGGGAAAAATGGCTCAAATCCCATACTCCATTCCATTGATTAATCTTAAGATGAAAGGTGTTGACACTATATTTGTGGGGTGTGTAACTCCCCCAAAATGTAGCCATCAAGAGGTGGGAGTTACATTCCCAGAATAGCCAGTTAAATTTAACTCCTATGATGCTCTATGACATGTTCGTAAGGCCATAATTACACCCTAGGACATTCAGGTTAATCATGACGCATCAAAATATGTGGAGAAATCACATGGTACTTAAAATATATGCATGATAAATATCCTACACCAAAACCTCCCTAAAGCATAGCTTAGGTGGACACCTAAATGAAAAAAAGGAGAAGTGGGTCCTGACAACAAGCCTAATGAGGTACCCATGTACAAGAAACTCTAAAAAAGTGGAGTGATTAGGAGAAAACCCTAGTAGGAATTGTAAAATCCCCCCCAAAAGAGAGACAAGTTAGGACTCTCTAATCTAAGAAAGATACCAAAGATGGGTCCCGACCACATATGATTATAAAGGTACCCATGTAAAAGAGGAAATCTCTCAGAAAGAAGAAGAAGAGTAGAAGAAGAGGGAGACATGAGGAATGCAGAAGATGCCATGGATGGAATCTGAACTCTGCAGCTCTAGGAGGTCTCCCGGAAGAATGTATGATGACAAGATCCTCTAAAAAGTTTGGACTGAAGAAGATCCACCTGCACTGAACTATGTTCATACTCTTAGGAAGGATGATACAATGATGTGCTGGAAGTCTTACCAATTTTGTCGTGAAGGAAACCGAAGGTAGAAACATGAAGAAAGTCTGACATTCTGGTCCATGAAAGTGTGAAATAGGTCTAGCAAGTGAGTGCAAAAGAGAAGGTACCCATGTACATGAGTGCATAAATTGTCAAAGTATGAAGATTGAACAAGAAGATAGAAATGGATTTCCCATTAATGTGAAGGTAATCCTGAACATCCCCCACAATCTAAAATGGATCCATAAGAATGGTGGATCACATGAAGGTCTCCTCTAGAAAAAGTGGAATGGTAAGAGTCCCAGAAGGGGCATCCCAACATCAAAGATGATGAACTCCTCTCAAATACCATAAATGGATGGGAACCTATAAGTAAGTATCATAAATGAACTCTATGAGTGACTAAGGTCATGGCAGTGTACTTGTCCCAAGTGAGTGTAAAGAACTGAAGGTAATGTCACGAGTGCAGAACTGTCAGAATATGAAGGGTGAACACTTGTAGAAAGGATGTCCAATTGATGTGAAGGCAACAAAACATCCTCCATAATAGAAAAGGGATCCATTAAGCAAGGGTGGATTAATGAAGGTCTCCAAAAAGTGGAAGTGGTAAGAGTCCCAGAAGGGGCACTTCCAACAATGAGATGATGAAATTCCTCTGAAACACCTATGGATGGATGAGGAACCTGTAATACATCACAACGTGACTCTAGTGAAAAGATGACTAAGGTCAGGTAGATACTTTTCCCAATATTCAGGGGGCTCAACAAATAGAAGAGCGATTATATAGGTATGAGTCATGCAATGAAGGTAAATGAGTGGAAGGGGCCTCAAACACTAAAGGTGGAAAATAGGCGGGTGTGATGACTGTATGAGACTGAATAGGATACTGCTCGATATCTAATGAGATGTGGGAAGTGTCAATACTCTATGGAATAGTGAGAGGAGAAGAGTTCTCTGTAGTACTCTTGAAGGAAACATCAGAACTATATGCAAAATTATCAACATTAGAAGTAGAACCAAGTGAGTCTATGTCAGTGGAACTGTCATCACACAAAGAAAAGAGGAGATAACTGGATCAGAAACATCAATAAATATTGGCAGTATGTGAAGGGTCTCTGATAGAGGGACTGAAGAATGCTCCAGACACAGGGGGTGGATCTGAGTCTGCCACATGAAACCAAAGAGATGAGGATACATGTATCATCTATGTGACCAAAACATGGTCACAAGTGTCTGAGAAAGTCATTAAGATGACAATGATTAGTGGGTGTAGTAACTGAGCCCAAGTAAGAAGGTGAGAGACCCTCATAGGCAAAGTAATTTCATGGAAGCATGCCAAACTGGAATAGTTCCCTCTCCCAAGACGAAGTGGCAGAGGCTATAAGGTGATCCTATGAAGCTCAAGTATAGAAAGAGAACCCTTCATGATGTGAAATCAAAAGTGCAAGGTAGCACAAAAGTAAGACGTTGAAATCGACCAATAATGCGTCTACATGTGAAAACCCAAGAGTACTGGTGAATGCCCCCCAGAATGTAGCACTTTATAAAGTAGTTCATTTACAAAACTGATAATCCAATCATTTAATGTGTGAAAAATCATGCAACTTGACTAAATAAGTTCTCAAAAATGAGTAGCGAGTCAAAAGTTATAGCATTAAAATGAATTCCCACAACTGATGGAAAATGCCAATAGACTTTACAAATGATTAAAAAAGTGCCCAAAATGGGTGCAAGGGGTTTCGTGTGGGTATAGTTGGAAATGGCATCAAATTTTAGGAAGGGATTTTTTTTCTTTAAGGGGGGATTAGCCTCCTGCTCAACCCCGGAAAAAACCCTCTGTCTTCTGACGTTTGTAGGAAGGTAATTTTCCTTGCTTCAATGGTAGTTTTGAATTAATTCCCTACATATGCATAATCGATTTTTGTGTTGTTGTGTGGGAATATCAATTCTAGGTTAAATTAGTTATAGTTTGATTAGCTTATTTGCAGTAGAAATTTCTAAAGGAAATAGAATGGATGGGGGGGCCCATGTTGAGGTGTTGACTTTGTTAAATGATTATCTAGACTGAAAATGGTGGATTGTGAACACGGGATAGCATGCAGGTGGTATAACAATGTATAATTATAAAGGAATCTGTAGGATTCTTTCATTTGACATGTTCTCGCTTATTGTTTAAAACTTGATGGAATCGACTAACTTGTAAAAGAGCCCACTTTGTTTGGCAGTTGTGACCTATGTCTATGACTTAGTAAACATATTTTTTTCTCTGCAGTTTGCATACTTTTTGGCAGTACATCGAATGAAGATCAAGCATGAGGACCCACTATTTTGTTCAACGTATTTCATGACTTGTATTTTTTAGGAATATACCAAGTTCGTTTGGATCTGAGATACCACATATTTTGGTTTTTTTCCAAAGTGGAAGACTATTTGAAGATCTTGTATTACTTTTGTATAACCATTTCCGTCAGGGACAAAAGTCCAATAGGAAAAGAATGACTGAGAAATTTTTGAGTTCCATTTTAGCAATGCACGAGATAACCGAATGACAATCCTTCGTAAACCCACTCTGTGTCTGATTAGTGAGTTCACATTTATTACCATCTAGAATCTCAAAAATATGGAAGGCATGCATAGATCATTGAATAACCATTATGAGTATTATGTAATGAGAGATTTTTCTGGACTCTCTCTCTCTGGAAGCCTTATTGTTGGGATAAATTTAACGTCTTTGAGTGCACGGATCCACAAGTTTTTAAACTGAGACCATGATATTGTTCTTTAAAACCCATTTTTGTTGATCTCAAGTCTTCATGTGCACATCAACAGCCATTCTGGGTTACCCTGCGAAAGGAGTGAAGACATCTGGTTTGATTGATCTAAGCATTTATTTTAATGTGAAATGCAAAGGTTTGAAACACAGTTGCAGAACTATGGGTAAACCATAAAACTCTCCTCTATCTCTATGAGATCAAGTATGGGGTCTACATTTAGGAGGTACTTTTTTAAGATTTGTTGCTCCAACTATGAATTTTTGAGAACTACATGGGGAGTTATATTCCAGAATACAAGTGTAACTCTTCAATGTTGCATCTTATGACTTATTGGACACACTTGTGTTGGTCACGACGTGTTCTCGACTAATGACCTCTAAATGGGTCTCTTGGACCTACGATCTCACCTTTGTGTTGGTGGGAGTCACCTTATCATGTCCTAAAATTGTTCACTTCACCTACACTTCTGTGAGGGAAGTATTGTTCCTTTCTTTAAGATGAGATCAACGCATAAGAGAAGATTGGGAATGATATATATTTATTTTGGTCTCTGAAATTTTACTTTCCTTGATCCCTTACTTAAATTAGGAATGAGTGATTTTGAGTTATGAGTTATTCAAATGATAGCTCATGCGTTTTTGGTGGTTTTTGAATTTAATGAACTTGCAGTGGTAGATGTCTTAGGATTTCATGATGTTAGCTATGAATGTTATGTTTGAGTTTGGATTTTGACATGAATGATAGGACTGTGAGAACTTGAACCATGAGTTAATTTGGTTGTTTCTAATTGATTAAGCCTTTCTTACCTTTAGTGTTGGTACTTTTTTGTGTTTCAATCTAATTCTTAGACACTAGGTTGAGTCTATGAGATAGTATGATTGTTTGATGGAATATAATTCATATTTGTTTTGGTTATTCCTTCATGTATTATTTAGGATTGTTAAATTGGAATAACAAAACAATATACTTATTTTGAAAGGTAGTTTATGTATATCTTTGTATTACTTCTTGAAAATTTAGAATAGGTTAAGTTGAGGAAGTTAACTTGGAAACTTGGTTGAAAATGGTAAGATTAGGATTGGAAATATGATATTTCTCCCCTTCTTTATTATTGCTATTTTGATTTCTAGCATGCATTTTCATAAGTTCATATGGATGTGGAATTAGGATCAACTTTGATGACTTAATTAATCCTTTATTTATACATTACTTATAGATTCTATAAATTTTCTCTCTCCCTCTTGGTTTGTAATCATGTTCAAAAAAGTACTTTCTATTAATCTTATTTTGTGATTTCAAAACTGTTTCATAAATAATAGCAGGGTTCCTTTTATGAAACAGTTAGATAAGAGATCATAATGTTTTAAGGCCATAACTTGCTTATCATTCTCAGTTCATATGAACTAGACTCGTACTAACAAATTTTTTTGCATGATGGGTTTCATAAAAGATGAAAGGAGAAAGACATATAGAAAGTTACATCGGTTTTACTAAAGAAATTTTCTCTTTATTTTGATGATTATGTAGCGACATTACTTGAGATGTACTTTTGTCAGAAAAAGAAATATGTTATAAAACTAGTTTTATATTGTTGTATTGACATTTTGATAATCCCTGAAATATTTTTGTATTCAGTGAATGGATCACTCCATTTTTGATAAATAAATGGTTTGATGATTTTTGATTATCTACTTTATGGTGATACCTTCATTGGCATAAATCAAGGATTTATATATAAGTAATATCATTAATTAAGGGGTATTTTGGGTATTTAAGTGTTATGGGATTAAGAAACTTGGTAGTTTCTTATCATATATAAGACTCTTGGATTAAGGATCTGAAACATTAGTTGATTCATTGCACATAAAATAAATACAACTAATAGTTGATACTCTTGAGTAGATCCTTAAATAATAAAAAAAGGTTTTATGAATTGAATTATATATTTTATATATATATGGATGAATTCTTAGTTGTATTTTAAAACAAATGTAATTTGTTTTCATAATTGGACATTAGTCCTGTGATAAAGGAAAAAGGATATTTTCCTTGAAATTAATCATAGAGACTTTTTTGAAGATCTTTTTAAAGTGTTATGAATATATTGTGAGAATGGGTTGATTGTTGTTCTTCATTAGTCATATTTCTTTAATCAAAATATTGAATGATAAAAAAAATGGAAGAAATGGGATTTAGACTTTGTCATTATGAAGTATAAAGTAAAGGTTTTAAATAAGCTTGTTTTAGGCTAAGGATGCAAAAAGAATAGATCTAATGAACACACCTTCATAACATTGAGATCAATCATGTCGTTATTTGATATAAGTTGTTTTGTTTAAAGGAAAACTTAAACATGTGATTGGAAATGGTTATTGAAATAAGATTTTACCTACATACCTACCTCTCGTGTAATGGACTCCTTATAAAAATTTTAGGTTAAATGATGCTTAGTTGAATATTAAAGCGTTGTTATCATTAATATTTAAGAAAATGAGTAATTAAATGGGTGTAATACACTTGTAATCTTAAGTATACTAATCCAGCTGAGGAAACTCAGTTGGAAGTTGGAACACATAAAATGTGGTATGGTACCTTTGTAATGACATGGGTCATTACGAGGATAATATGATGTATTTGTTATGTCTCAACACCCCACTTAGTTTGTTTAACTTGTTGAAATAAGTGTAAAACTGGATGATAATTCCACCCTATATAGGGATAAGAGCATGATCTAGTGTCGAGGTTAAATCATGTTGAATTAGGGTAACTAGACACACCCATTTGATGTTAATAGATTGAGTATGTCTATGTATCCTTAGTCGCCACAAGTAGTCTTTCAAACTAGTGCATGTTATTCTCCTTGTCTAGTGTGAAATCTTGAATCAGATTGAATTGACAGAAGTTAGGAAAGACCATCCTAGATAAAAGAACAAGTGTGGTGATGGGCATATTCATTTCGACAAGTGTCTTCTAGGAATTCAAAGATGATAAACATATTTAAAACTTTGGCCAAAGTAGCACAAGCTTTTATTTAGGTTGTCCTATGTCACTAAGTCTAAGATTTATGATTTAAGTCTACTATTAGTAACAGATATACAAATATGTCTCTTAGATAGAACAATTGGGTGCCCCTAAAAGGGTAAAGGAACCAAATATACTTGGTATACACATTATTAAGTTAACATGAAAGATCAGTGTGTCACCGAGCCATTTATAGCTGCATATGGTTTTCTGTTATGAGGTGGATTGGTATTGGAATGTGTGTTCTAAATTAAGTTAATTTAGAAAAGATAAAATTATGAAAGATTAAAAATAATCCCTTGTTTCTAAATTCTTAAAATTGGAATGTTACAACCCGGATATGGAAAATGCTAGGAGACTTACCCCATATATATATATGTCTAAGAGGGCGCCCATGACCCTATTTAGATAAGTCATAGTTCATTTAAAATATGGGAACCAAGAAATGACCCATAAATTTTAGAGTATAAGGGACTATTAGGCTAGGGGAAATCCTGATCTATCCCATATAGAGATAGACCCCATGTATATAGATTAAATCTTAATAGGACATCATTTAAAACATCATTGGGTTGTTCCATATATAGATAGTGGTTGGATCTATATAATAGATCATTTTATAAGAATGTGAGACTATAATGTTACCCTTGTCTCCACCCCCCTCTCTATTCTATAGTGATGGTGGGAGACCGAATCGATCAAGCATCAATATTTTTTTATATGGTAAGGAAAGAAACATGTTGAGAACTCACACCTATATTATACTAATCAAAATCAATGGACACCCCTCTATATAAATAGATAAGGGTGATCCCTGAGGAACCACATCTCTACCCTACCAGGCATATAGACTCTTTATAGTGTAGGACCCTACACCCAAAGATAGAAAATGGGTTGAGAGATATAACATATCCATAAGCCATATATAGATATGAGATACAAGTCTACAGGCTCTAGTCTAATCATCTACCTCCCTCCCCATGAGACCTATAGATTTGAATATGCCACCCCCTAGATCTCTATATATGGCAAGATATCTATATAGGGATGGGGTAGTTATTTATTCTATATATCCCCCCATGTAGATTTGATTTAAATAGAGTATAGATAGGGTACAAACACAACTGTCTATATAGAGGTTGTTGACTGACCATCCACTGCCATATATGGATCTATTATACAATCTATTATTCTATACGTGATATAACCAAATGTGATAGGTAATATTTGTTTGTTCCCCTACCATTAATTAAGGAACCCATATTTATATGGGGGGGTACTATCTGGAAGGAAAGTCCCCTCGGCAGTCGATTAGACAGATCAATCTATAAGGGACCCCAAATGAATGTCATATATAGGTAGATATAACAAATTAAACTATATCTCTATCTCTATAAAGACTACGATCACCCTATAGAGATATTTAGATGAGATGGTAATGATAGGGATTGAATCCTTCTGGAGAGAAACCTATATTTTCCTCTTTAAGAATAGAAAAAATATGGATTCTAGTATAACCATGCATACCTATCTTGATTCCCAGATGGATCATATTGAAACTCGTGATTAACAAAATGAACAATTCCAAGGACTTTGCATTGACTTAGATAACACACAAAATATTCCCACTTCTTTGATAAAGAAGGGGAGGGAAACTCTGTTTTATTCCTCTCAACCATGTAGAAGCCCTTTTAGAATCATCTTCACTTATTTTAAAGGTGAGAGGAAGTTGGGGCAAGAGATAAATTTATTTTGAACCTGACCTCTCCCTAAAGTATTGAACATATAATATATATATATAGATCTCTCTATTATATATATATATATATATATATATATAGGTCATGTATTTATCATTTATAGTAAGCATGAAACCTACCCAATAGCCATTAAGCCTACCCTTTCCTATCTACTAACTCATAAGGGGAGGCTCTCACCTTCCTTTTTATTTTGAGAGAGAATATAAAGAGGGATTATCTTTTCTTCAATCTATTCAGACAGGTTGAGAAATCTATATATTTATCTATCTATAGATCTGGATCGAATATCCCCTATCTATATATGGGGCATAGTTTGGAATACATGTCGAGGGGCTCCACATTAGGGGAAGGGGGGGAGGTCATATGATATCTTAACAAAAATTTCCCCACCTGTCCCTAAATTTCAATATCTATTTATCTAGAGGTCAAAATTATGGGTCAAAATTGCCAAAATATCCAAAAAGTTATTCCTCACAGAAGTATAGGCTGTAAGATTTCCGCCAGCTATTTGAATGCACAAATTATATTTTGTACCTCTACATGTGCATTTTGTGTAGGAACAGGGATGTTTTTAGGACTCAACTAGAACATAGGAAATGATGTAGTGACTAGGCACGAGTGCAGTGAAAAATTGGTGGTTAGCGTAGTGGAGAAAAAATATGGAGGCTATCTTCAAACATCTTTCTATGCCACTCGATTGTGTAAAAATTATGTCAACTAAGGAGCTAAATTCAATTTTTGAAGGGGACATGACTGCTAGAATGATTTAACTCAATTGGGACAACACATTGATTTAAATGCGATTCATGAATGAGCTAAGCCCCGTGTCAAGAATGATTCATTTAGTGAGATTGTAAAGTGAGCTACTTGAGAAACATTGGGCAAGCCACCTCAAAGAATTGGTGGCGAGTTGTAACAACCACTTTTTCTAACTTCACATCTAGGAATTTTTTTTTTAAACATTATGGAATTGATTTAAATACCCATATATTTAAATCCAACATAAATTATAATGCAATCCATTTTTATAATTGTCATAAAACATGTGTAGCTGCATGAGAGTAAACAAATCCTACTCAATCCCCCTCAACACTCTTTACAAGACAATACATCAAATGTATCCTTCGGTTTTTCCTTTTTTAAAGTATGATAATTAAATGAATTTATCTAAGTGTCTACTTGGATTCTGGCACAAAATCGCATGAGGAATCTCTAAGCTTATATCTTGGTGATATCACAACAGTGTATTCAAAAAGTTATAGTACCTTTCACAAGGTTTCAGAGTCATGTATTCCATGCTTAGTTCTTATTAGATAATTTATTATTGGATGATTACATAAGTAACTTATGAATTATATCGAACTACTAGGACTATATGGATTAAGTTCATCTAGTGATTGTGAATAAGATGTGCTTAAATAGTGAGGGGTGTCTTGTAAGAAGATTGTCTATCCATATGAATGCTAATAAGAAACCAACTGGGATGAACTTAGGAATTATAATAAAGTTATGATAAGTGATTAGATTCATTATATTACTAATCATTAATATGAAAATGATATTATGTCCTTTATAAGGGTTATACTATAAAAAATCATTATGAACTTATGAATAAGATTGTATCTGCTTAAATGGAAAGAAAGGAATCACACTAATAAGGTTGAATTAGTCTTTAAGTGATGAATCTTAAATACTTACTTACAATCCAAGTACTTATTATAGATAACAATGAATGACCTAATTAAAGTATGTATAAATGAATACTTTTAATTAGGCTATAAATAAAGAAAAATTGTATTCTTATGTTGGAGTGTTGACTAACATTGATAGTATATGATAATTTATAAAGGTGTGATACATACCTACATATTTAGTTATGTATAAATGGACTACCTCTATTAATGTGAAATATACAGTCATTATATTAGTGATGCACTATATATATAACTAAAATAGTGGCATGGTACTTAATTTTATTAATCAGAAATGTTTGCTTAATGGATTAAGCTTAAGGAAGAATTAAATCCATAACTCTATACTTAAATAAAAGATCATTTCGACCCATACTTTGGGATATTAATGACATTTATTTAATAGGGTAAATAATAAAAATTGTGAAATTAAATATCGTTGGATCAACTTGAGATAGGACCTTAGGTAGAAATCATTCAAGGTGAATGTGTTGTGCTACCTAGGCTAACCCATCATGAATTAAAAATAATTTGAAACATTAAGATATAGTTTTCCAATTCAAGACCCTTGATGGGTCAAATCACTACTTCCGCTACATAGGCATTTCTATTTAATTATGATAGTCACTATTTAGATATTATTGCTTAGCATTTGTAATGAGTTTCCTCATCAAGACCCTAAATTGTGATAAGGCATTATATTAAGTACAAGCTATATTAGAGCTACAAAGGTGGATTGAACCTCACTGATATGCATCTCGATGTTAATTTTTGATTTATACGGGAAGGTAAGTGGTCTAGAATGATAAAAATAACTAAGGAGACACTTATTTATCCATAGGAATCATAAGATAACTTAGAGGTATGCCTCCTTACAGATTAATCTAAATTTTTACCTTGTATAAGAGTTGTAGCTATTTATAGCACCATTGATTGCTAATCCATATAACTGAACAAGTGAATAAGGTGAGATGACAAGTTCCTAATGACGAGTGTGTCATCACAAAATAGAGCATGGCATACATGAATCTAAAACCTTACGCAAGGTAGTGTAAGTTGCTAAATACACTATCACATTTTCACCAAGATCTAAGATGAGAGATGCCTAGTGGGATTCCATGGTGGAACCCCAGGTAGACACTTAGATATCTTCACTTAATTATCATATCCTAAAAAAGGATACATTTTATGTATTGGGTTGTAAATAGTTTTGAGGGGGATCTTGTAGTATATGTTTACTCTCATGTGGCTGCACATGGTTTATGACAATTATCAGAAATTGATTACATTAATTTTTATGTTGGATTTAAATATATGGGTATTTAAATCAGATGTATAATTTTTTTTTAAAAATAAAATCCCTGGATGTGAAGTGACAAAAAGTGGTTGTTACATTTTGGTATCAGAGTTAAAGGTTGAAGCTCTTAGGCCTAATGAGTCCTTATACTTAGTAAATATTGAGTGTATAAACAAAATAAAAGGAATAAAGGATGTACTATAGATAACGAACCAGATAAAACTAATCTTTGGGTTCATGGTAAATAAGTTAGATAAAACTCTAGCAGTCCTTCCTAACACACTAAACTACGTAGATGCATGGAGCAACTAGTTGAGTGTGAAAATGATCTATTTTTTAGTAAAATATCTTTAACTGATTCATGACAATCAGCAAGGGATTTGATTTATCATTGAACTGTTTTGATGAAATATTTTGGAACTTTAATCCAAATTGAATTAAAACCCAAAAAGGGTAGATGGAGTGGATACTTGTAGACTATCTATTATGAAAGCGTTGTGTAGAAAGGCCAAAAAGGCTAGAACAAAATATGTAATAAATTCTGACTTGAAGAGTAAGAATAAACAAGACAATTAGCTCATCCTCACCATTGAATTTAAGAGAAAGGTAATGGAATGTTAAAGGATAGAAAATATGAACTATCAAAAAGTAACAAAAAAGTAAATATATGTTGTAACTTCTAGAATAAGAGAGCAATACCATTTTTATATTTGGTAAAACTAGTTGTAGATGGAACATTACTAGGAGAAATAAAAGAAAATAGAATTTTTACACAACTAAAGGTCCAGAAAAACAAGTGTGTAACGAAACAAAACAAAAATTTAAAACTTGGAAAATAATGAAAAACAAGGTTTTCCTCATTTTTGATGTGGTATATGGCTTACTTTTGACTATCTGTATGGTATATCTAATAATATTACATGTTATGACTTCCTGTAATGAAAATGATTATGTCATGTTTATGGTTGTGTGAAAGTTTTTGTTGGCTAAAAGGGCTGTTACAGACAATTAAATTAATTTTGAAACCATAAAATTACAATTTTTCAAGGGAAATAATGACTTTTCTCCCAAGTTATTAGATATTAGTTGTGTTCGATTGTTCGGATTCCGTTGAATGAGTTAAAAATCATCAGGGTTATGATTCATTAACGAGGAAGTATGTCACACCTTTTAATTTTAGACTATTTTGTGAAAGGAATAAGTTCTTAAATGATGGGTAGGATACAAGAGTTTGAGGGTACACTCCATTTCTTGGCTTTATATGTCATCACACGTACATGTGCATATCTCAAGAGGGATATACACACTTACGTGTAGTTGTATGTATGAATGTGAAATGGTGATTCTAATATAACTCTTGTAACTAAATTTTTTACATATTTTTGTGTTGCTTTAGCAATTGTATGTACTTACCTTTTGGTATATTTGGTTATGGTACATTCTATGCTACTTTATTTATATCACTTTAATGAGGACTTAAGTGTACCTTACTTTGTAAGATGATTTCATGGTGTTTTTCCTAGTATCTTTACTTGATATTAACCTTGATAGATTACTTCTTGTTGGAAGTAAGCACTTACAATTTATGTTAAGGTTTTGCATGTTGATATGTTTTATTCTTATGGAAATGGTTTGATTGATAAAAATATACTAAATTATCTAGTTTTTTGGTGGTCAGAGACAATACTATTGTACTAAAACCTTATTTTTGAAACTAGAGATAATTTTGGCCATTTACAGGTAATGCCTAGAGAAAGGTTGTAATAGAATGATTTAAAGGTATCAATATCTTGTTGATATAATGAATGTCACCATGGGCCCTTAGTTTTTTACCAAGGTTGGACAAATTTTTGAGACCATATGAATAAATCTATGCTTATAAAGCATAAGAGGGTCATTACTAAGGAAAAACATTAGTAGAAATAGTTCATACCTGAAAAGTTAGCTCTTTAGGCCCTGAAGGAAAAATGTGGTCAAAATATATTCAACTCTAACATATAAAATAAATGTATTAAAAATTAATATCAATATTAATCTATACATATAAAATTGTATTCAGATGGAGTGAGTCTATAATATTCCATTTGCGTGGAACCTATTAATCTCTCGGAGGAAAAAAAGGCTTCAAGCTCCACAAATCATTCCAAATGGAGCTCAAATTTTTGTTAACTATGTGAATTTATCTTTCCTCAGATTCATGGGTTTTCCAATGCAAGAGGTCATAAACCATAAGTGACATATCAATGATTAAATAAACTTGATATTTTGAATTGAGAAGGGATCTAGCTAATGTTGTGAAATTTTAGGCACAATCGTTATGGGTGTAAATTGTTACTAAACTATAATATATGTTATGTCAATTAAACAAGGCCATACTAGACAAGGGCGGTGTGACATTAAATTACTTTATATTGAGTATAGACCGTGACTTTAATACACATCACCACCAAATTTGGGGGTGGAAATAATCAAGTGGAATCTTGGTTAACAAAGATACCAGGCTAAATTTAGAGGACTATGTTCAAAAGAAAATGGGAACTTCTATTTTTAAATAAAAATAAGGTGGTGGGAGGAATTGTTTTAGAACAGACACCACCTCTACCATGAATTAATTTTAGTAAAACAATCCCTTGATCTCGGGGCATGCACCTAGTGGTTTTGGGAACTTTTTGTTGTTTGTGGGTTCATTTGTTCGATGGTTTTGGAGCTATAAACCTACGCATGTTAAAGGTATGGTATTTCTTTAATTTGACTATTATTTTTGTAACTCATTAATATTGTCCACTCAAAATTCCCCTACTTTTAAGAAGTTGAAAATTAAATTATTGAGGTTAAGTGTCTTTTCTGTTGTTCTGATAATGTGAAAAGTCAAGAAATTGGGAAAATATAAATTTTTTGGGTCATTTTGTGTGATTTTTGGGCCTGTCAGACATTTTTGTCCCGCGTGTCCCAAGTTCATACGGGCTCTCTGTTCCCCGATCGGCCAGTTTACCCAAAGTTTGTTCTTTTCGGGCCTGTCGGAACTTTTTGTCCCGCATGTCCCAAGTTCCCAAGTTTTCCTTTTCGGCCGATTGTTCGAGTCCGTACTTCATCTTTCGTCCCATGTCCCAGGTTCCGGCCGATCGGGCCCGTCGGAACTTTTCGTGTCCCATTCCACGGCCGATACTTTCGTACTCCCCGCATGTCCCAAAAGCATTTGTGCGTCTTTTCCCCGCATCACCCGAATCGGCCGAACCGCGTACTTCGTGCTTTCACATCCCTCGTGTCCCAAATGAACCAAGTGCCATTCGTGCTAATTTTTCCCGCTCTACCTGAATATCTTGCTTTTCAATTTGGTAGATATGTATTTAATGCACATTTATTGCCTTTCTCTCTCCTAAACGGCTATATAATGAAACTGCCCCTATGCATTTTTGCACACTACTTTCATGTTATCTATTGCTCGAACCCTTGCAACCAAAATTCCTGCGCGTGTATCCATTCCCCCTGTAATTCCATCCTAAGTCTAGCTTGCAGCTTTGCTCTCCGAGTTACTATCAACATGAAGATCAAATTCCAGGGGCAGGAACAAATTTCACCACTCGAGTCCGCCGTTCCCGATATCGGGGACAGTGAAGTTCGCCACCTTGACTTTGGAGATTTTTGGACAAGGATGATAGATGTGAACCCTTCACCGATGGCACAGATGATTCATGATAGTGGTCTGGCTTTTGCTGTGGTTTCCCTATCTCGGTGCAATGCGCAGACACAGTGCTCTCATGCGGGGCTCATTTCAACCCTGATTCGAGTGATTTTACAAACGTTCACGAAGAGCTCATCACCAAAATTGACGTTGCCACCATTGACACTGCACTAAGGATTCCAGAAATGGACAATGTTATAGTTATCTCCCAGAATCAAGCACAGGCCCTTTTCAATCAAGACAGTGATAATTATAAGGCGCGGGTGGCGAAGTCCTGGCTGAAAAACCCTAAGAAGGGGGCATCTCGTCTATCCAAGACTCTTTTCCGTGTGGATTTCAATGAAGAACTATCAGATTTCATAATCCTACTGGCTCGGGTTATGGGCTTACCCTCTACTAATGAGTTCCATTTCTGGATGTGCCCGCTTATCAATATGGTGTGCGAGGGAACTCAGAATATCAACTGGGAAGAGATCATTAGTATGAACCTAGCAGAGAAACTATCTAATGTATAGCAAAAAATAAATTCTATATGACTTCATACCTGATGTATACTCTAGCAGCATCAAGGCAATGGTTTGGCTTTTCATACATCGATGCTCACAAGGATGACCCCGTGTATGCCTACTACCCGTAGTTCACCCTAGAAACCAGCAATCGTAATTTCTAAAGGGTAAATGATGCTTTCACCATGTACATTGTTCGGCTTCTTGAGAGTGACACAGCGAGAAGATTTTCTGATGAAGCCATGAGTCTGATATCGCACTACGGTGCTTATTTTATCCAATTCAGAAAATTTTCCTATATCAGGCTTGCTGGCTATGAGAGCACTCCTCTCAAGCTCCCTATTTTCTGCAACGACAAAATGGCCTTGATAGAAGTGTGTAGGTAATTGGAAAAATTGCATAGAACCTGTAGAGACAAGAAAATTACTGGTTTGCACTTCCCCATCTCTTTGGGAAATTACACCTGCAAAACAGCCCTGGACGCACAAAATATAGAAAGAGCCCTAGCTCCCATCACTGTCCATTTCTTCAAGCCAAGAACTTGTTTTGACTTGAAGAATTTTATTGAGCAGAATATCAAGATCACCTATCATCATAGGGCAGACACAGAAGACTATTGGGCTGACTGTGCTGATGATTTTGAAGCCAGAAGGAGGCATTATGGCAGGTTTTCCCTCCAATTAATCCAAGAGCTTAATTTGTACCAAGTTCCTGAAGGGCTTCAAGATGACAACTCTGACCTGTACTCATATGAGTATGAACAATGTGGTCAAACACACTCCCTTGGAGGACTTGGATTGGTTCAAGAAGGAGAAGGATGATTTGGCTGAAATCCTAGCTCTAGTCTTAGTCAGGACCAAGATCTGGTTTGATAGAAAAGTTCGTGAGCTTAGGAGGCACTCAGGGGAATCCTCCTCCAAGGATGCTTCAACACCAAGGAGGGAAGCATCGACACCCAGATCAGAAGCACCTGTGTAAACCCCTCCTACCTCATCAACTCAAGGACCTGCAATCTCTACTCCTTCCTCCTCCACTCAGGTGTATCAGAAGAAATTCAAAGAAGTTAAGAAGGAGCCTGTGGAAAAATACCCCATGAGGAAGCATGCAGAATTGCCTTCAGGACCAGAGAACATTATTGTTCTCAGTGAAAGTGAAGAAAGTGAAGTGCCAACTCCTGCAAGCCCCTGAAGCCCCAATGGATAAGGATAAAGAATTTCAGAGCACTGAACTTCCAAGCACTATTGATTCCTCTGCACCAGGAGCCCCAAGTGCTCCACTCATATCTCAACTCGAGGCAACAGCAACTGCAAACCTTGGGCACCATGAGTTCTCTGTCTCTTGGTCCTCTTGCCCCACCTACTTCTTCCTCCTCCTCTTTTACATGGGTGCAACCTCTTGTTGATAGTACGAAGAGAAAGTCTTCCTCCCAGAGCTCGGGACTAATTTTGATGCTGTGGCAGCCTTGTTAGGCACTACTCCTCCTTCTCGCACCAAAAAAGCCAGAATTACCTCCAGGATAGTGTCTGACGCTCAAGGCCAACAATTCCTGGAGATAGCCAAGCCTAAGACAGATAAGCCAGAGCAATATTTGCAAGCGTCTGACTTGGAACTCTCAAGAATTCCCATGGGAGAGTCTACCCCTGAAGGTGAGATCCACAATCTTCAGGAAACGGTTACCAGAGTCATTGGGAGGGTAGAGAAATGGTAGCAAACCATTAAATAGTTGGAGGAACAAGCCCAAATTATTACAAGTTTCATCAAGTTCCTGCTGTCCAAGGATAAAGTTTTGAATCCTACCCCATTGACTACTCTTCCACCACCTGTAATTCTGAGCCAGGATGAAGTGCAGAGTATCAAAGATATGCACAAGTATTCTGTATATGGAACAGCTATGGAGGCCATGGTGGATGATATGCTCGTTACAGGATTAAACTTCATTGATGAAGCCTTCAAACTCCACGGGAAGGTGAGTAATTTGCAACAGAAGCTCTCCTCCACTATTGGGAACATTGATAAAGAACTTAAACTTTGGGGCAGTTGCATAGTAGACCTCCGGCTAATGGGACAAACAAATGAAAATATTTTAATGGCAAGCAAAGTCTTTGAGGATACAAAGGATAATTTGTCAAAGTCCTGGGTCTACAGCGTGGAATGGAAGATCAAGGTCCTAGAGGAGGCTTTGGGAGAATTAAGGAATAGCTGGCAGAAGGGTGAGGCTTTCAAAACACTAGTTGTATCTACTTTCAAAGATATACATTGGCATCTTTAGGATGAGACTTCTGGTGTACCTCTCTCCTTACAAGAAATCAAAGGTCAACTCAGAGCTTTTGTCAAAGGGGATCTATTCAAGGAAAGCTTCATTTCCAAGGAAAAAATGAAGGAGATCTGCTCTCTTCAATCTGCCATTGAAGAAGCAAATAAATATTATCATACTCATGTTGAATTTGATAAAGAAATGGAGAAGTGCCTCGGATTTTGGACTCAGTCTACTGCCAACACATCAGTCCCACGTGGCAGAGACATAGCCGAGGAATTGAAGAGATTTAGACAGTGGATCTTAAAGTCGGTGGGTCCCTCCCAGTCATAAGCACCTGTCTTCTTCTCCTAATTCTTCTCTTCTCTTCCCCTTCTTTCTCTCGGATTTGTTGTAATTAGTTGGGGTATTGCGATTTGCAACCCTTTAACTAATCATTAGTTAAAAGAAGTAGTTACCGAGAGTAACTGATTTGTAAACTATATAATGGCCTCTCCTCGCCATTTTGAAAGGAGGAAGAACTTGGCTTATTTCTGAAAGTGTAAATAAATCTTAAAGAAATCAATACAGAAGGACTTTTCATTCTTTGTCTATCTGGTTTCCTTTATTCCCAAGCTATTCATTTAATCTTGTTAGATCATTTGTCTGTATTATGCTGAGAAGCTTTGTATTCTTGCAGATGTTATTTACAGAACTTTGTGTCTTTTCAAATTTCATCTTATTAATATGATACAAATGATCTTGTTCCAATTCACTGTACCCTCGCATGCATAAGGAATTACTCTGTCATCTATAATTCTGAATGGTGCCTTTCTGCTCGTTCTCACATTCTCATTCCTCAAGTCCTTTTGTAATTGATGATCCTTATAGAAAACACTTTCATAATATCCAAGTTCCACAAGAAAATCATACTTTTGTATATGTGTAAATAGGTTCGTTTCTGAATAAGGGAACCTCTCCCATCAAAGAGGAGGGACTTCTTGTCCCCTGACTGTTGCTCTTCTTGAAGTCCTTTTTGATGACCAACAATTACACACATATTGTAACTCGTTACTCAAGATTATTTAGGTTGAGAATTTTTACTGAGCAGGAAGTTGTGTATAAGTTCCTTTCAAAGAATATTAACCTTGGTATTAATACCCATTCTTGTTGGGTGTGTGGGAGTTTTTATTTGAAAGGTTTCAAACCTAGGATAATGGGTTAAGAAAATGCATTTTTTCTTTATTCATAACCTGTATATTCATCATTATGGGCAGTTATATTAAATTTGTTCTTGTGTTTTTCCTTCTGGGTATTCTATCTTATGAAATATTTTCAATTTATTACTATTGATGGTATATTGTGATTTTAAATTATATATTTTCTTGAGACTCAGGTACTGAGTTGATATCGTCTTGGTTTTTATGTTTAAATCCTTTAACTCCATGGTTAGAGAAAATGGTTGTGTAGGGAGTTGCTGTAGATCAAGGATTTCACGCTTGTTACCTGTCCAAGTTAATGCACCAAACTGTTGATGACATGGAGGCTGAATTTAGGACTCTTCTTAGCATTTATATCTAATGGACAAGCTTCCGAAGATGAAATATGGAGAGAATACTCTTGATGGTACGTAAGCATGAGGTGCACCTTTTCGTTCACCACAAGGTATCTTCAGTAACTCTGTAAATCACTGATTTGACATGATCAAAGTGGCGTTAAAAGCTCCTTTGGGTGAGACTGCCCGAGAAAGTGGACACGGGACATTCACATTTTGCAAAAACATATCCTATGGCTAGGTGTCAGTCCACATTTGTCAATTAACAACGGAGTCATGATATGATGAGAAGATGTATCACCATTAATCCTTGATTAGTGCTGACTTGGATTGTAACCAAAACACAATCTGACACCAGACAGAGGTAGCTACAGGATTCAAGGAGGAAAAGTGGTGAAACTACATGGATATGTGTTCTTCTAGAATCCTCTTAAGATTACGCAGCCCATCACTTCGACGTCAGTTGAAAGGGAAGGAATTTGTTGCATCTAGGCCCGGCGTCGATCAAGAGGACCTTTAGGCAATCGACTGTGTAAGAGTTAAAAACGTCGACTAGAACAGTAGGAACCTGAGTTGATAGGGACAGTGGACTTATAGATCCACAGGAGTGATTTTGAAGTGAATAGGCACACTTTAAGTCGACACTAGATGCTGGAACTGTGCTTAAGTAGGTAGTAAAGGAACAGAGTCACCAGTGGATCGATGGACTGTGTGTGATGTTGATGGAGAGAAGGAGAGTAGATGGAAAGCTTTTGAAGTATCGCAAACTCCTATACAATATCTAGCCTGAGCTATAATCTCCCACATCCAAGCATGCATGATAGAGAGGAAGCTTGCAGAAGAATGAGTGGAGACCAAAGAAATTGAGGCCTCATCCCATGGAGGCACTTACAGGGGCGCATGACATATGGTGTCGAGCAGATTCACACTCAGAGACTATAGACGCACAACATGAGTCTTTCCACGACAGATGATCTTTAGTCGATAGCAAAATTTTAACGCTGGTGGCGTTACAAAAGTCCTCATGCGCCCAAAGAATGGAGTTTCTTTGATGAGGAAAATATGGAGATGAGAGCAACCATGGTTGACACGCAATGGGTCCAAGGACAATGTAGGTGTAGACAAGCAATCAATAGATGGACGCATGTTTTTATGTCACACAGGAAGGTTGGTGGACGACAATGAGGTGTGCTTGACAGAAGAAGGATGTAGCCCAGGGCGCTCAAGACTTGGCGTCATATGACAATGAGCTTCGATAGAATTATTATGCACCCATTTGAGCAAAGATCAAGGGGCCAGGGACAATGAGTTGTATGACATGGGATTGGATCGACCCTAAACTGGCGCACGAACATGCACTCACAAGCAACTGATCTTGGGGCATGCAGACTCACATGGATGCAGCCTAATGGTGCACAAATGGGAGGAAGACAATGCACTGTCGACAGAAGATGCAGAAGGTGCACCCATGTGCACATATGAACAGGGGGCACAACGACAATTTTTAGTGAGCGGTAGAAAATATTTGATGCACCCATGGTGTACATAGAAGAGGCTGTTGTATATATTCCCCCTGAGGTAGATATCGACATGCAAAATCGGATGCGCCAATGGCGCACAAAAGTCGGGCGCACAACAAGGAGTGTCGACAACAAAATCGGATGCGCCAATGGCGCACAAAAGAGGTGCTTAATAATGAATGTCGACATGCAAAATGGATGCTCCAATGGCGTAGGTAAGAGGCGCACAACAAATCGAGTGTTCGACATGCAAAATGGATGATGCCAATGGCGCACAGTAAGAGGCGCACAACAAATGAATGTCGACATGCAAAAGAAGTGCACCAATGGCGCACAGTAAGAGTGTGCTCAAAACAATGAGTGTCGACATGCAAAGAAATGTACCAAGGCACTTGGTAAGAGGCACGTCAAGAAGGAATGTCGACACAAACACGGATGCGCCTATGGCGCACCTTCAGGAAGGCGCAAAATTTTGAGTGCTGACAGAAGCAGACCCTGACCCAGATATTCAGATGTCCATAACTTTTGACAGGGAGCTCCGATTCACATAAGGTTGGACTTTTCGGAAAGCTTACGAGGTCCTCTGTCCTAACTACGACTGGATATCCTTTGATTGGGTGGGAACAAGTTCTTAAAAATTCAAAATACAGTTTGCCACTGTTTGGGGTTTGATAGGGTCCTCACCTACCACCATAATGAGATGAATTAAATGCAACCTGAGGTGGTTGGGGTAGATTTGGATTTCTCTCTCTCTCTCTCTCTCATTCTTCCTATAAATTGTAAGGAGGGGCTTCTTTCTAAAGGTTGGACATTCTTGTTTTGGCCCATCCCTTCTTCTCTTTGGCAGGTGAATTGTGGAGCTCAAACCTCCCATCTAAAACTGTAATGCAGCTTTGCCTCTGGCATTTTGTAGTGTATTGTATCAATCCTTGGAGCAAAATAAATGCATGACTGTGGATGTTTCTCAACCCTCTATGTGTTTCATTTTGCATCCTCCTGATCTTTCACTGTGAATATGTTTATCTGTGCATGATATTGCATTGCATTTCTGTGGTCTGTGTTTAATTGGCAAAACAGTATGTTCTTCATTCCTCGGTGCATCACCTCCTTAGCTTAGGTTTATTTTTCATGCATTTCTCTCTCCCTGTCTCCTTGGTAGTTAGTTTAGGTTTTTGGTAAACCTCTGCGTTTTATTGGTGCATCTGAACAGAGGAATAGGAGCCGGCCTTCATCTGGAGAGCTTTTCCGATTTCGCGAGGTCCCACACTTGGGAAAAGCTCCATGTTGTGCAATCGCACTGAGATTCTCAACCCATCGAGTTGCAGAGTCCCAGGGGTGCTGTGATTCGACCACCAACAGTTTTGGCACGCCCGGTGGGACCAAGAGGTCATTCCATAGGATTTGAAGGAGTTTTCATGAAATTTTGGGACTCAAAAAATTGCAGGTTTTACAATTCCAGATTTTTCACCTTCCAGGGCTGAACTTTGAAATCTTGATTTTCAATGGACTTAACTTGCTCAAAACAAGTCAAACATTTCATCAGCTACACCAGATCGGGGGGTAATCTTGGCACCCACAGGGTCCATATCCTACCATCTTGAGGTATTTTGAAGCCCCTCCATCATTTCGAAGGTTGTTGATGGATTCCAGATATTGAAGCATTTATCTTGCATGAAATCTGAGTGTTTCCTGGGTCAACAGGACTGGCATGCCCCGGTGGGATTCCAGACTCTAAAATCTGGTCATTTTGTTTTGTTAGGTCTTACTTATAAAATGTCGTGATTATAATATTAATTTTGAGGTTATCTCTTGTGTAATTTAGCATATAGATCTAGTCTCTTGCAGGCATTGTTCTCTAACACATCCGGCGACTCCGAAGGGATTTACAGGGTTAAGTGTTGTAGCTTCGTTAGTTGCGCTATGTTACTTTTGAAGTAATTTGTATCCAGATCCAATACTGAGGTAGACAGGGCTATGATACTACGACTTGCAAAAATACGCCATCAGGGAGATCACTTATTGAAAGGAAAAACACGCCTCAAATCTCATTCACCAACCCCAACCACAATTGTGCATGGTGAACGTTTAGGGTCCTACGGATGTTCCTGGCCACCTGATCGGTGCCTTTTCAAAATCGCATCAACTAGGGTTCTTACGTGCCAATCAAATAATGGAGGAAATCGTTCTCCAGGTTTCTTCATTTCTCTCCTATTTTCTCTTTCACTGGCATTGTAATTGTCCACTTAGCCCTAAATTGTCTACATCGAATTTCACATTTTTGAACTTGCAGCGCTAAAGACGATATCCCCTACTTCACAGGTCAAAATGCCTATTCTAGCTAGTATTGATCACATCCAGGGGTTTAGCCTTGCTACATTTCACTTATCACACACAACCTTGAAATCACAATGCAATGGATATTGCAAACACAGTCGAAAAAGCTTCATCTTTCAAAGGCAAGGCCTTACACTGATTTAGGAGACTTGAACACCCAACAGGAACCGTCTATTACGACATTGGAACCAAGCTTTGTTCAAAACTACTTTGTAACCAATTCGGGGAGACGGTCGTTCAATTTAGGTACCCTTGTTGGATCTGCTTTTAACAATCAACAGGGCTCCTAAATTAATCATGATGATAAATTTCAACTTATCAGCTTCCATTTGTTTGTTACATAAGACTAGGATCCCAAGATGTTTCTCTATTTCCAACTGCCGAAGGAGTCACTCTCTCTTAATTCTTAAAACTATGAATTCAGACATAGCCATGATCCTCCAATCTAATGCCAGGGACACAACGCTGCCATGATATCTCACAACACAGATTCTAAACTCGAGACCATACCTTTGGTAACTGTTTAATCCAAAAAATATCAAGCCCTGCTCCATATTCATGGCCAACTCCTTTTGTTCCCCTTCTCTTGTGCCTCAGTCTCCCATTTTTCGGATTATCAGGTACTCAACTAGTTTCTGGAAATGGCACCATTGAGATGAGAGCTTTTTATCAGCTTTCCAGAAAGGTCAAATTTTCCTCCTAACTCCTCATGATTTTTCGACAGTTAAATGGCTCGCGCGGAGTTTTTGTGGGCACAAAAGGGGCCCCTAACAATGAGCCTCGACAGCCAATCATGAATGCCACCACGTGTCGCTTGGAAGTGGCGGATGAGCAATGAGTGCCGAAAACTTGGAAAAGTTCCAAGTTTTGATGCGACAAATGGCGCACAAAAGGGGCGCACGACAATTTTAGCCCGCGTGCCCGCAGGCGAAATCGGAATGTGCCCACGGTGTCAGAAAAGGGAAGCGGAATGAAAATGAGTGTCGACAGCAAAATGGATGCACCCATGGCGTTCAAAAGGGGCACACGACAATGAGTGTCGACAGAAAAATGGATGCGCCCATGGCGCACAAAAGGGGCACACGACAATGAGTGTCGACAGCAAAATGGATGCACCCATGGCGCACAAAAGGGGCACACGAAAATGAGTGTCGACAGCAAAATGGATGCGCCCATGGCACACAAAAGGGGCGCATGACAATGAGTGTCGACAGCAAAATGGATGCGCCCATGGCGCACAGAAGAGGCGCACAGAAATGAGAGATCGACCACGTGTCAGAATTGCGCCCATGGCGCACAGAAGGGGCACACAACAATGAGTGTCGACAGCAAAATGGATGCGCCCATGGCACACAAAAGGGGCGCATGACAATGAGTTTCGACAGCAAAATGGATGCGCCCATGGCGCACAGAAGAGGCGCACAAAAATGAGTGTCGACATAAGAAAGAATGCGCCCATGGCGCATAGAAGTGGTGCATGACAATGAGTGTCAACGGGGTAAAATTTGCTCCTTGGCGCATGTAAGAATATGTCAACAAACACACAGATGCGCCTATGGCGCACCTTCAGGAGGCGCAACATTCTGAGTGCTGACAGGAAGCAGACCCTGACCTAGATATTCAGATGGCCATAACTTTTGACTGGGAGCTCCGATTCACACAAGGTTGGACTTTTCGGAAAGCCTACGGCGTCCTCTACCTAACTACAATTAGATATCTTTAATTGGGTGGGAACAAGTTCTTAAAAATGCAAAATACAGTTTGCCACTTTTGGGGTTTGATATGGTCCTCACCTACCACCATAACGAGATGAATTAAATACAACCTAAGGTGGTTGGGGTAGATTTGGAATTTCTCTCTCTTCTCTCTCTCATTCTTCCTATAAATTGTAAGGAGGGGCTTCTTTCTAAAGGTTGGACATTCTTGTTTTGGCCCCTCCCTTCTTCTCTTTGGCAAGTAGAGTTGTGGAGCTCAAACCTCCCATCTGAAACTGTAATGCACCTTTGCCTCTGGGCATTTTTTTACAGTGTATTGTATCAACCTTCAGAGCAAATAAATGCATGACTGTGGATGTTTCTCAACCCTTTATGTGTTTCATTTTGCATCCTCCTGATCTTTCACTGTGAATATGTTTATCTGTGCATGATTTTGCATTGCATTTCTGTGGTCTGTGTTTAATTGGCAAAATGTATGTTCTTCATTCCTCGGTGCATCACCTCCTTAGCTTAGGTTTGTTTTTATGCATTTCTCTCTCCCTGTCTCCTTGGTAGTTAGATTAGGTTTTAGTAGACTCTCTGCATTTTATTGGTGCATCTGAACAGAGGAATAGGAGCCGGCCTTCATCCGGAGAGCTTTTCCGATTTCGCAAGGTCCCACACTTGGGAAAAGCTCCATGTTGTGTAATCGCACTGAGATTCTCAACCCATCGAGTTGCAGAGTCCCAGGGGTGCTGTGATTCGACACCAACAGTTTTGGCACACCCGGTGGGACCAAGAGGTCATTCCATAGATTTGAAGGAGTTTTCATGAAATTCGGACCAAAAAATTGCAGGTTTTACAATTCCAGATTTTTCACCTTCCAGGCTGAACTTTGAAATTGATTTTCAAGGACTTAACTTGCTCGAAACAAGTCAAAATTTCATCAGTTGATAGATCGGGGGGTAATCTTCAAAAGGGTATTCCTAGAATTTTGAGATTTTGACTTTCAAAATTTCATGGTTTTTTGAATTTCAGATTTCGGGTTTTCAGAAATCTGGCGTTTTTTGGGTTTTCGGGACTGTCATTCCAAATCAAATTCCAAACCCTAAAATCTCAAATGTGCAGGTCTTTTAAAAAAAAATTTGTGTTTAAATATTGTCAGGTTTTGGTGTGTAACTTGGAAAAATCTAGTCTTTTGAGGCTTGTTCTCTAACACATCTGGCGACTCCGAAGGGATAGAATTCAGTGGTGTAGCAGCACAAGTTGCCTAGGCACATGAGAAGAATTCGAACCAGGTCCAATACTCAAGAAGAAGGGCTATTTTTCCACTTGCAACTATCACCAGGCAGAGGAAGGAGAGGAAGAAGACCACAAAGATCACCATCTCCGCCTAACAGGACTTTGTCTACACCTCCACCTGGTAGGCCTTTTCTCGCATCAACCAGGGTTCTTAGGCCAATCATAATGGCGCATCTACCACCGAATCCCTTTGTCAATTTCACGGGCAGTAGTCCACTTGCCCTAAATGCTCAGAATCAAATTCCAGTTGCAGCGCTAAAGAATATCCCCTACTTCACAGGTGAAAATCATACTACTCCTATTGATCACATCCAGGATATTGCTAATGTATGCGCGATCCACGAAATAAATGCAATGGATATTGCAGTCAAGTTGTTAGCTTCATCTTTCAAAGGCAAGGCCTTACAATGGTTTAGGAGCCTAGCAGCAGGGTCTATTACAAATTGGAACCAGCTTTGTTCAGCTCTTTGTAGCCAATTCGGGGAGAGGGCGGACAATTTGTCCTTATTGGAACAGCTGACAACAATCAAAAGGGCTCCTAACGAACAAATGGCAGATTTCAACTTCAGGTTCCAACGGACATGGGACAGGATCCCAATAACTGTCAGGCCAACTGCCGAAGGAGCATTCCTTTATTTCTTAAAGGCTATGAATTCAGACATAGCCATGATGATCCAATCAATGGGAGGGACAACGCTGCCAGGGGCCTATGACACAGCAATCAGAGCAGAGAACTGTTTAATCCAAGCTGGCAAGCTTGCACCAAGGCCGCCAATGCCTCTCTATCCAGATATGGGAAATCCTACAACCAGCCAAGCACCAGAGTTGAATCCCATTCCAACTCCTAGAAATCAAAGCAATAATGAGGCATCGACTTCTTCAAATAGTTCAAAGGAATTGCAAGAGGTCATGAAACAACTGCAGAACCTTGGAAATGAGCTTGTGACTATCAAAAGACAGCAAGCTCAAAGTGCCAGACCGTATCAGCCTCAAGCACAGTACCAAGCTAGGCCCTCATACCAACAGAATAGACCACCACCACCTCAGGCTGCGAACCAAAGCCAAGGACAACCTCAAGCTGCCAGGCCATTTCGGCCGTATGATCCAAATGCAACGACATCCTCGAGAGCCTTGGTCCCGACACAAAATAACATGGCACAGGAGTACGACTGGTGTTACCCTTGCAATCTACCTCACAATCAGTCAGCATGTTTCAATGGTGCACTGAATCAGGCCTTGATGGTGCAAACCATTGGTGTGCCTCAAGAACCAAGCCAAGAAGGGAATCAGCAGCAAGAAACGCAACAAGAGGGACCTCCGACAGAAACCACATTGGCAAATTGGCAAACGGAAGACTTCTGTGGAGTTAACCAACAGCCTTTTCAAGGCGTGGCTGCCAACACACGGTCAAAGAAGAGAAGCATAGTAGAGGAACAACCGCCCAATCCAGTTGTTCCTCAACCCGCTCTTACACAACAAGGGGCCAGCAGACCAAACGCAGCCCCAAATGCGCAAAACCAGACTAAGGTACCTGTTGCAGCAACACATGCACCCGTTCAAGCTCCAGAAAAGCTTGCACCAAGTAAGGGGCAGCAAAAGGACAGTTCATCCCCCTTCAACATCATCGATCAAATGAAGAAGACACATGTGAACATTTCCATGTGGGAATCACTGGCGATCCCAGGGCAACGAGATTTGTTGCAAGCTGCAATGGCTAATTGGTCTGCCACAAATGTATCAAACCAAGGACATGAGAAAGTTCTCACTAATGCAGTGCAACATGATGGGGGCCAGACAAGGAAAAATTTGAAGCCTCCACCATTCTATGTTTCATTGATTGTTGGAAACCACTTGGTACACAACTGCATGATAGATTCAGGAGCAAGTAGTTCAGTGATGCCAAAGCAAATAGCGGATCAACTGGGTCTGAAGTACGAGCCAGTGCTGAAAGGAGTAGTGCAACTAGATGGAACAGCAGTGGGAACAGTTGGGGTCATCAAGGGGTTAAGCCTAACACTACATTCATGTCCTAATGTTACAGTCTTGCAAGATGTGTCTGTAATTGACCTCCCGCCACTCTTTGCGTTGTGTCTATCAAGGGACTTCACTGCAAAGATCGGTGGATATTTATCTGCAGATTGGTCACACATGATCTTTAGGACAAGGTATGGAGCTAAAGCAACAATCAGATCAGAATCGATTGCCAATTTTCATATTGAGCCTTATGTACCAGGCCCTATCAATGCAAATTGCTCAGCTTTTGATCAGGAGGAGTGTTCAAGTGATCTAGAAGCAGGTACTAAGGTCGAGGGAATTCCTGATTTGACTTTAGATGAATGGGCAAACAAAAGTCATGAATTTGACCCATACAAGGAAATTGAAGAATCTGAGTTGGGCATGTATTGTATACACGAGGAAAATTCACTCATTCCTGACATCATTCAGCCTGAACAAAAGGATGAAAACAAAGTTTGGAAATTATTCTTCGATGGTTCGAGAAGCAGGCAAGGTGCTGGAGGTGGTGCAGTGTTGATTTCACCACAAGACATCAAATATTATTCAGCTTTTCGTTTCCAGTTTTCTTGTTCGAACAACACAGCTGAATATGAGGCCTTGATTCATGGACTTCATTGGGCCAGGAAAAAGGGCATAAAGAACTTGCAGGTGTTTGGAGATAGCGAGCTAATCGTCAACCAAGTTAGGGGACAACATGCTACAAAGAACGACCTGCTGAAGAACTACAAGAATAGGGTATGGGACCTCATTGAGGATTTCGAAGCTTTCAGCATTGTGTCCATACCCAGGAAGAAAAATGAAGCCGCAGATAGACTCGCAGCAATTGGAGCGACGTTTGATGTGGTTGACAACATCAGAAGAGAAAAAACGCAGCCACATATCCATGTAGTTGTGAGGCCAGCAGTTCCAGATAATAACACAAGCTGGCAGGTGTTTGAGAACGATCAACAGATCATCAATTTCTTGCAAGAAGAGGCTGAATTCTCAGCTAGAAATCAGGACAGACTAGAGCAGCAGTACGGGGATCAAGTAGTGCAGTTGTGGACAAACAAGCTTCCTAAGGGTTTAGTAACATTGGAGTCTATCTTCAACCCTAACGACCAGTTCCGTAAGGAAAAGGCTAATATACAGGTCAAGAGAGAAGATTCAGAGCCCATTCTAGTTGGGGAGGGCAAAACACTTCAAATTGGTAAAGTGGCCACTGAGCAGGAGAAATCAGATTTCATACAACTTTGCCAAGAATTTCCAGATGTCTTCGCTTGGAGCTATGAAGACTTAAGAGGTTTCGATCCGAAGTTGGCACAACATACCATAGAATTGGATCCAGATGCTAAGCCCATCAGGCAGAAGCAGAGACCAGTCAACCCTCACATTGAGCCTCTAATGAAGAAAGAGCTAAATAAGCTAATAGAGGCAAGCATTATATTTCCGATCAAGCACTCAAGCTGGGTTGCAAACTTGGTTCCGGTCAGAAAGAAGAGCGGAGAAATCAGGTTGTGTGTGGACTTCCGAGACCTCAACAGGGCATCTCTTAAAGACCATTACCCACTTCCTTCAATGGAACAAATATTGCAAGTAGTATCCGGTTCAGAGAGGTTCTCTCTCCTAGATGGCTACTCAGGGTATAATCAGGTAATGGTGAAAGAAGATGACCAGTTCAAGACAGCTTTCACCACCAAATGGGGCACCTATGCCTACAAGAAGATGCCCTTTGGGCTATCAAATGCTGGAGCCACTTTCCAAAGGGCGATGGATATGGCATTCAAGGGGTTGATCAATAAAATAGTTTTGATATATCTCGACGACATCACTGTATTCTCAAAAAATGCAGCGGATCACCTCTGTCATTTGAGGCAAGTATTTCAGAAATGTAGAAGATTTGGGGTATCATTGAATCCCAAAAAATGCATATTCTTGGCTCACGAGGGAAAACTTCTAGGCCATATTGTTTCAAAGGAGGGGTTGGCGATTGACCCAGAAAGAGTTGAAGCAATTCAAGCATTGCCATTGCCAAGTCACAAGAAGGCTCTTCAAAGCTTCTTGGGAAGGATCAATTTTGTCCGCAGGTTTGTTCCAAACTTTGCAGCTCTTGCAAAGCCAATAACACTGATGTTAAAGAAGAGCATGGCATTTAAGTGGACATCTGAAGGCAAGGCAAGTTTTGAGGCAATAAAAGAGGCTATATCTCAAGCCCCAACTCTCGTCAATCCAGACTTCTCTAAGGAATTCATGCTATATGCCTTTGGTGGTGGAGACACAATTTCTGCAATCCTGGTACAACAAAACAAAGAAGGGTTAGAACAACCAGTTGCTTTCTTCAGTCAAAGCTTGGAGGAATATGAAACTAGGTACTCTTTTATCGAAAAGCATGTCCTTGCAGTAATCAGGAGCTTAAAGAAATTCAAGCACCTAGTCTCAAACAACAAGATCCAATTGTTCGTCTCTCATGCGGGAGTCAAGGAATTCCTTCTAAACAAGGATCTGAATGAGAAACGTGCAGGATGGATAACCCGTGTCATGGAATATGACATCGAAATTAAAGTCACTAAGCTAGTACGTGGAAAAGGACTATGTGAACAGCTAGCTTTGAGTCAGAAAGTTGAAGCAGGTGATGAAAAAGAGACTGCCTTGGTACTGCAGGATGGTCAAGAACAAGAAAACGATGGTGTGCCCACTCCTTGTTGGACTCAGAATATGATACACTTCCTACAGACAGGTCTATGCCCTCCAGAAATGAGCAGAGCAAAGAGGAGATACTTTAGATTACAAGCCATTCCATATGTGCTTGTTGATGGTGTTTTGTTCAAAAAGGACATCAATGGAGTTTTATTGAGGTGCATTGGGATAGGCCAAATTGAGAGGGTGTTACGAGATTTTCACGATGGAGATTCTGGAGGACATTTTTCCCCACGAGTAACAGCCCTCAAGATAATGAAGGCAGGGTATTATTGGCTGACAGTGTTCAGCGACTGCCATACATGGATAAGAAAGTGCAAGAAATGTGCACTCTTCACAGGCAAAGAAAGACTGGCAGCGCTTCCATTGCGCCCAATTTTGGTTGACCAACCATTTATGCAATGGGGATTGGACTTCGTTGGGGTCATCAACCCAAACTCAAGCCAAGGCCACAAGTGGATTCTCACGGCAACAGACTATTTCACCAAGTGGACCGAAGCAGTAGCGCTCAAGGAAGCAAATGAGTCTAACATACTAGACTTTTATGAAGGAATAGTGACCAGGTTTGGTGTGCCGTCCACTATCATATCAGACAATGCATTGGCATTTATAGGTTCCAAAATTACAGAATGGGCTGTTAAGAATGGAATCTACTTGAGCACCTCTTCAAATTATTACCCGCAGGGTAATGGACAGGCAGAGTCCACAAACAAAAATTTGCTAAGAATCATCAAGAGGACTCTGGATGAAAATCAAAGAACATGGCATACAAAGCTAAAATCAGCGTTATGGGCTGACAGAATAACACCAAAGAGGTCTACAGGGAATTCTCCCTACAAGCTGGTCTATGGGAAGGAGGCAGTATTGCCCATATCATTAGAACTGCCTGCATTGGAGTTCATGAGGCAGTTGGAGTTAGCTGAGTTCGAACCAATGGAGGCCAGGTATGCAGAGTTGATGGAATTGGAAGAAATTAGAGAACATGCAGTTCAGACGATCGAAAAGGATCAGGCCTTAGTAAAAAGATGGTTTGATAAGAAGGCAAGAGCAAGGACCTTCCAGGAAGGGGATCTAGTTCTAAAATGGGATGCAGATCGGGCAAGACCAGGAAAGCATTCCAAGTTTGACGCCATTTGGAGTGGCCCCTACATGGTCACGGGGTGCAAGAGTAGCAATGCCTTCCAATTATCTACATTGGACGGAGAAGAACTTTCGATTCCGGTCAACGGAATCTATCTTAAACATTGCTACTGAAAAGAGAAAATTTCTACCCTTGTAAATATTAGCTTAGATTTCAATTCCTCTAAGTGCGTTTGCACATTGTCTTGTTGTAGTTAGGTTTCAGTTTCCCTAAGTGCTTTGGCACAGGTTTCGTTGCTCTCAGGTTGTTTCTACAGTTCAAAGTGCTGTCGGAGAAGGAGTTGCGGTTTCAGGCTCGGGATCAGAGATCAAGTTGGTTTCAAGTATTGCTTATGACTCCATGCCCAATGGATTTCTAAAAGGGCCACTGATCTTCTACCTAGCAGGCAGGTGACCCCGTTGAGTCACCAAATTGTTGTATATATCTTCCCCCCGGGTAGATATAGACAAGCGGAAGAATATGGAAACCAAAGAAATTCAAACCTCAGCCCATGGCGCACAAAAGGGGTGCACGACAATGAGTGTCGACAGCAAAATGGATGCGCCCATGGCGCACAAAAGGGGCGCACGACAATGAGTGTCGACAGCAAAATGGATGCACCCATGGCACAAAAGGGGCGCACGAAAATGAGTGTCGACAGAAAAATGGATGCACCCATGGCGCACAAAAGGGGCACACAACAATGAGTGTCGACAGCAAAATGGATGCGCCCATGGCGCACAAAAGGGGCGCACGACAATGAGTGTCGACAGCAAAATGGATGCGCCCATGGCGCACAAAAGGGGCGCACGACAATGAGTGTCGACAGCAAAATGGATGCGCCCATGGCACACAAAAGGGGCGCACAACAATGAGTGTCGACAGCAAAATGGATGCGCCCATGGCGCACAGAAGAGGTCGCACAGAAATGAGTGTCGACATAAGAAAGAATGCGCCCATGGCGCACAGAAGTGGCGCATGACAATGAGTGTCAACGGGGAAAAAGTTGCTCCTTGGCGCACGTAAGAAGATGTCGACACACACACGGATGCGCCTATGGCGCACCTTCAGGAGGCGCAACATTCTGAGTGCTGACAGGAAGCAGACCCTGACCCAGATATTCAGATGGCCATAACTTTTGACTGGGAGCTCCGATTCACACAAGGTTGGACTTTTCGGAAAGCCTACGGTGTCCTCTACCTAACTACAACTGGATATCTTTAATTGGGTGGGAACAAGTTCTTAAAAATGCAAAATACAGTTTGCCACTTTTGGGGTTTGATATGGTCCTCACCTACCACCATAATGAGATGAATTAAATACAACCTGAGGTGGTTGGGGTAGATTTGGACTTTCTCTCTCTTCTCTCTCTCATTCTTCCTATAAATTGTAAGGAGGGGCTTCTTTCTAAAGGTTGGACATTCTTGTTTTGGCCCCTCCCTTCTTCTCTTTGGCAGGTAGAGTTGTGGAGCTCAAACCTCCCATCTGAAACTGTAATGCACCTTTGCCTCTGGGCATTTTTTGCAGTGTATTGTATCAACCTTCAGAGCAAATAAATGCATGACTGTGGATGTTTCTCAACCCTCTATGTGTTTCATTTTGCATCCTCCTGATCTTTCACTGTGAATATGTTTATCTGTGCATGATTTTGCATTGCATTTCTGTGGTCTGTGTTTAATTGGCAAAACGTATGTTCTTCATTCCTCGGTGCATCACCTCCTTAGCTTAGGTTTGTTTTTATGCATTTCTCTCTCCCTGTCTCCTTGGTAGTTAGATTAGGTTTTAGTAGACTCTCTGCATTTTATTGGTGCATCTGAACAGAGGAATAGGAGCCGGCCTTCATCCGGAGAGCTTTTCCGATTTCGCAAGGTCCCACACTTGGGAAAAGCTCCATGTTGTGTAATCGCACTGAGATTCTCAACCCATCGAGTTGCAGAGTCCCAGGGGTGCTGTGATTCGACACCAACCCTAGAAAATCAGCGCCGACCATATAGGTCGGCGCCGATCGCGGGAAAGACTCCCGAGATGGCCAAAATAAACGATTTCTAGAAAGATGAGAATTACCCCAAATACGGGGAATATCCCGCTTGTGGAAGAGGAAAAATAGGGGTGATACATAGATAGAATAAATTTGGGGTAGATAAGTGATTAGGATACATGGAAAGAGGTGTAATTAAATATTTAATATTTAACTACTCATGGGGTGAATTAAATTTAAGATAGGTGTCTAAATCACAAACTGGATAATATCCAAAGGGGATAGTGGTGACGTAAACGTGCCCCAGGTTACCTAAGCAGGTAAACGAATGTGAGGGACACTAAATTGAGTAACCAATTTTAAGTGTCTACATTTTGCCCCTTTTTGTCAAGTAACTTGCGATAAGCAAGGTTATGAGACAAAAAAAAAAGCGCTGGAAGAAGGGAAGAATGAGTGATGATGTGATCCCCCTCAAACTAGGGATGGGATGGGTGATAGAACAGACGATCCCATGTTTGAAAGAGGTAGATGAAAATGCAGGATGCTCCAGTTGGATGTCTGGAGTAGATCTGATCATTGATGACGCATAAAAATAAATAAACAGGTAGCAACCTAAGGAACTCACATTGGTAGGGAAAACTAGACGGTCTCCTCATGAGACGACGTTAGTACCTACAAACCCATGAGTGTAAGGAGAACTGCAAAATAGTCAGCATCTAAAGAGAGACACATTGGTAGGGACAACTAGAGGGTCTGCAAAGCAGATGACGTTAGTGCCTACAGACCCGTTTAACTCCAAGCTTCCAAAAAGTACCAGTGTCCCCTGCAAAGGGAACAAAACCCAAAATAGACGGTGATATCGAAAAGATGCGCCGAAAGGCAATATTCAGCACAAAACAATGATCAGATGGATAAATAAGCCAAGCATCAACACTATGGCAAACAGACATGGAAAATCGACGGCGATCACAGAAATCGGTGACGACCCAGATAAACGGCGTCGATAAAAAAAATCGACGTCGACCAATCGTAGCGCATATAAATATGCGAACGGAAAACGTAAACGATTTATTTTCATCGTGACGATTGATTCAGAGAGAGTTAAAATTTTGATTTGAGCACCATGGAAGCCTCTTGGAGCGGTCAGAAGTGTAGGAGGACACGACCTGGGGTAAGTGGTTCTTCTTGAACTCGTTGTTCTTAGTTTATTTTTTTTGTTTGATTTTTTTTGTTTGTGTGAGGCCAGGGGCCGGTTTTTGTCGAGCTTGTCAGTCGGCGTCGATTGGTGTTTGAGCGGCGTCGATTGGTAGGAATCAACGTCGACTAGAAATAAACGATGCCGATTTTATTTAATCGACGCCGATTGGAAAAGATGAAATTTTTTTGTTGTTGTTTTTAATGTTCTGATGTGAGACTAATATTGCTCTTGCTATCGTGGGTGCAGGCATGAGAGGCTCTACACATGAGGGATGCTATTCCCGAGTTACTAGAGACTATTCTCCCAGATGTGACCGATGCAGATTGGCGGCATCTAGAGTTAGCCGGGCTCGGGGGCTTCAGATACTACAGACGAGTGCCGCGGGATGTGGAGCTGATGCGCGCACTAGTGCGATGGTGGGATAGCCACACGTGCACTTTTTAGTTTAGGACGGGTGAGATGACCATCACCCATGAGGACATATACAGGATTCTGAGATTGCCGATCACTGGGGACCCTATCGAGATTACACCACGAGAGCAGTAGCAGAGGGCCCTAGGTTGATTATATAGAGACAGGGCAGATGACTCAGAGATAGTGTCCAGAGCAGTGAGGATAGCCTCACAGTACAGACAGGATAGTCCCCGGAGCAGACGGATAGCATTGATTCAGATGGCTATATCCTACTTTGCTCTTCCAGATTCAGGAGGTGGGAGATTCCCACTATTGTTATTAGACTGTGTTTGCGACATTCTGCAGTTCAAGCAGGTGTTTGCTTTTGCTGATGCCCTGATAGCTCAGATATACCATGAGCTATGGATGTACACCACAGGCTGGAGGACAGGTATAGATGTCAGTTTTGTGCTCCATTGCTAGGCCTATGAGCATATAGCAGTGATCATGCCATCCGGGCTTCCTTAGATGCTAGCAGCAGTGGGAGGTGTTGATTATGGATTCCGGTGATGGCGGGCTGACATGGCCGTTGGGGATACAGGGAGATCGGCTGATTGGTACAGCGAGCGTTTCAGGACGTTGACACCGGATCAGGTCATTTGGAGGCCATATCGGGCATTTCTGACATGGGCTGGTCAGGATGCCCACTTGGTGGCACTGAGACGGAGCAGGGTGGTTAGGGGTCACAGGCCAGATATGTGGGAGCGAGTCCCGTTTGTGAGAGTATTGAGACAGTTTGGCCTAGTGCAGACAGTGCCAACCACCTACACGCCTTATAGGCGGGATAACAGGGAGACCGATCTGCCAATTTTGATCCCAGCAGATCCATTGAGAGAGGCCCCACCCTCTACAGACAGCGATGATGACACAGGGGTAGACGAGGGTTATGCAGCATGGTATGATACAGAGCTTCCACGAAATCTCCCGGCATCTATAGATGCCGACGAGGATGACATAGCTGCGATGATGGATAGACTGGAGGGAGAGCATGCCACCCTGACACAGACACATCAGGTAGCTCTTGAGGAGATCAGGGATTTGACAGAGGAGAGGGATGCCCTAATTTTGGAGAGAGACACCGCTCGCTAGGAGCGAGATATAGCGATCCAGCAGAGGGATCGCTATCTTCGACACAGGGAGGCCCTCAGGGCCAAATATGGGGAGACAGGAACCATGTCGGAGTCCGGCACATAGGGTACGACCCTAGGAGGAGCACCACCAACAGCGCCAATAGCCCCAGCAGCACCAGCAGCACCATTACGAGCACCGGGTACCGTGAGCCTGAGCACATATCAGTCTCTCCTTGCTGAGGTGAGATACTATGAGGATGCCTTAGCGCAGCATGCCCCAGATGTGCCTCGGTACGGGGTGATGAGGAGATCGGCGACGGCCACGACGAGCGGGGCCTCAAGTGGAGGGAGCACTGGGAGAGACCGAGGTGGGCTGAGACCTCCAGCAGTAGGTGCATCTAGCTCGATAGGCAGCAGTCAGGAGAGACAGCCTGGTCCAGAGGAGGGTGGTGGAGATATCGTCCTCCACGCATCAGACTTTACGATATAGAGATTGATATATTTTGTATCTGTATAGTGATGTAGCCTCGATTGGAAGGCATTGTATAGATGGCTTGATTGAAAGCCACCCATTTTTGTTGTACAGACACACATGTATATATAGATTCATCATTTCATTTGTCATATAATTGTTCTCATGCTTTTGATTTTGATATACATGGATAGATGTAGCATAATTGTGATGGATCTAAATATAGACTGATAGATGATGAATAGATGTGATTGGATAGATATAGACTGATAGAGGATAGAAATAGATATGATTTGATGGATATAGATATGTGGATATAATTTTGATGAAAATAGAGATAGACAGATGCAATGTAACTTGGATGTACAAGTTTTTCGATACTTTGATGGATAGATAGATAGATGTGATTGATGTACTTGGCATGGTTGAGATGTTAATTTAATTTTGATGAAAATAGATAGCCAGAGCCACATGTGTTGATAATAGATGTTTTGATAGATAAGATGAAATTAGATAGCAGATAAATTTTGATTGAATTAACATGTGAAATGTCAATTTGACTAGATGAAAAACAAAGAATAATGGGGAATACTCTTTGCGAGAGCCAAGGAGGTAATGAAAATGACCTTGACTAGGAATAAAGAAAATATACCCGGATAAGAAAGAAAATGATAAGTTGGACTCCCAACCGACCATAGATAGAATCTGGATAGGAAATCACAATATCATGCATTGAAGGCCCTCCATGAGGTTAAAATAAACCTGACACTAACTAGCCGCAAAACAGATCTAAGGGGGGAAACGAAAGGAGCAGTAAGTGAGTATCTTGTCGGAATTTACAAGGGACAGAATACATGTCCATAGTGGGAAAATAGGATTCTCCATATGATCGACAAAATGTCTTAAATCTTAGCTTCATGATTTTGACAGAAAAGAAAACTGATCAAGGCGGGAAGTTTGCTTGATATGGAAAGACTGATCGATGTGGGAAGTCTTTCAATGATGCTAAAAAGTGTATAAACTGACTGAAAGGCTGATTAATTACAAGAAGCCTTGAATATATCTTTGAGAAATAGCCGTCCTTCAAGGGAGCGGTCTGTATTTTGAATTTTAATGATAGCCATCCTTCGAGGGTATGGTCTATATATTTTTTTCTTTTTGATTCATTTGATAATGTAGGGATAGTTGTCCTTCGAGGGATCAGTCTATCTTTTTGGATAGCATCTTTTTTTTTTTTTTCTTTGAAAATCTTTTTGGAAGAAGCTGAGTTTAGACCTAGATAGATCAGATGGAGGGGAAGAGAACATAAAATAACATGCACTCATGCCCCGAGTAGATCCGATTAAGATAAGCACTTGGGATAGATGAAGTGGTGATTAAGGTATTCCTACCATGAGGAGGAACATATCCAAAAGAAAAATGCGATGAGTAGAGCCGCGATACTCATATTTTAAGGTAAAAGAGGTAGTAGGCGGAGAACCACATAGTTTCGAATCACCATGAAAGTATATGACTAGTTGTTTAGATGGATGAAAGATCTGTGTTGCGACTAGACTTGTGTAAGATAGATTTTAACAATAGAAGGGCCGTAGATGCAAGGCATTGAGAGGTTCCGCTTCAGGTATACCATCCATGGAAGATAGATGATAAGCCCCAGACCCATATTTATGAGTGATAATGTATGGGCCCATCCAGTTGGGAGCAAACTTACCACGTTGACTTCTTTCGAGTGTAGTAACATTTTGATTTTCTTTAAGAACAAGATCCCCAATTTTGAAGTCACGGTGTTGCAAGTGCTTGTTATAAGCACGTTTGACATGCTCGAGATAGACTTGATGATGCTCAAGAGCGTTGAAATGCCACTCATCTAATAATTCAAGTTGTGCTAGACGAGTTTGACGATAGTCTTCATCAGAGACGAATTCTCTAAGAGAAACACGAAGAGATGGGATTTGGACTTCCAAAGGAAGAATAGCCTCAGACCCATAGACGAGGGAGAAGGGAGTAGCACCAGTAGGAGTACGAATGCTAGTCCGATAAGCCCAGAGAGCGAAAGGGATATGTAAATGCCAATCCCTACCAGCTCGACTAGTTACCTTTGCGAGGATATTACGCAAAGTTTTATTGGAAGCTTCGGCTTGACCATTAGCTTGAGGATAGTATGGAGAAGAAAAACAGAGTTTGATATTGAAAGCGTTACAGAGGTTCTGCAAATCAACGTTCTTGAAAGACTTTCCATTATCCGTGATTAGCTTGTGTGGAACGCCAAAGCAACAAATGATGTGTTGATAGACGAAATCAACTATGGGTTTAGCCTTTGTTGAAGAAAGAGGGATAGCTTCCACCCACTTAGTAAAGTACTCAGTGGCAGTAATGATAGAATGATGACGCTGTGAAGAATGGGGATTGATGAGACCAAGAAGATCAAGACCCCATTGCGAAAAAGGCCATAAATCCGCTGTAGGTTGCAAAGCTTGACTAGGGATGTGTGTGAGATTGGAATGTTGTTGACACTTGATGCATTTCTTAGTGTATTCACAACAATCTTGATTAAGATAAGGCCAATAATATCCCAAACGTAAGATGCGCTTAGCCATAGCCAAGCCACTAAAATGTCCACCACAGATACCGTCATGGACCTCCTGGATGGCTTTAGATGATTCATGGGTTTTGAGGCACCGAAGCAAAATACCATCAAAGCCACGTTTGTAGAGAATCCCACCTAGAATAGTATAGTGATTAGCGCGTTGGATAAAAGATCTTCTACCATTGGAAATCAGATCTGCGGGAAGCACCGAATGAGATAGATAATCAACAATTTGTTGATACCACTCATCCTGAGTATGGGTTGTGGCAGCATGGATTGAAGTTAGTTGCCTAAGATGAGATGGTTGATCTAATCGTTGTACAGCCACATAAAGTCGTGAGTCTTCGGTGAAAGGTGGGATAAGTGAGGCTAACGAAGCCATTGTGTCTGTGAATCAATTTGCAGTGTGAGGAATAGCTTGGATAGTGAATTTATCAAAAGATTGGAGTTAAGCAAGAACGATGTCACGATATTTTTGAAGGATATCATTCTTGCATTGATAGACACCCGTGACTTGATTAACGATGAGTTCAGAATCACCAAAGATGTCAATATGACGAGCGCCGAGATTAATGGCATTTTGAAGACCCAAGACAAGAGCTTCGTATTCAACCATATTATTGGTGCACTCAAAGTTCAATTTGTGTGTGACTGGGATAGGCGTACCCCAAGGAGGAATCATCACGAAACCTGCACCTCCCCCTTGCTGACATTTGGATCCATCAAAGAAGATCTTTACTTTAAATGGAGATAGACCAAAATCAATTTGTTGGATATATTCATCGGGGAATTGAGCAAGGGGGTCTTGAGTGTCCGGAAGAGGAGCATCAGCTAATTGATCTGCAATAACCTGACCGTTGATAGACTTTTGTGGGATAAACTCGAGGTCAAATTCTGTCACAAGCATGAGCCAACGAGTGATACGATCATTGTGATAAGGCTTTGCATGAATTGTCTTGAGTAGATTGACACTTGTGACAATATAAGTTTTGTGATTAAGGAGGTAATGACGAAGCTTAGAAGTTGTGAAGAAGAGAGCACAACATAGCTTTTCAGCTTCGGAGTAATGTGTTTCATACTCATGGAGGGTACGACTGATGTAATAGACAACTTGTTCTTTACCGCAAGTGTCCCGATGCGAAATCATGGATCCCAGAGCATGGTCAGTCACAGAGATATAAAGATAGAAAGGCTCCCCCTCGCATGGAGGTGTAAGCATAGGTGGAGAAAGAAGATAAGCTTTGAGATCATCAAAGGCCTTTTGGCAATGTTCATCCCATTCAAAATGAACATTCTTACGGAGGAGATGATGAAAAGGCTGACAACGGTCCGACAATTGTGAGATAAAATGACGCACTGATTGAAGACGTCCTTGGAGACTGCGGAGTTACTTTAAGTTATAAGGGGGAGGCATATCAAGGATAGCTTTTATTTTTGCGGGGTCCACTTCAATACCCCTGATGGAAATGATAAAACCTAAAAGTTTACCAGTGAGAACGCCAAACATGCACTTAGCTGGATTTAGACGAAGACAAAAGCGGATAAGCCTCTCAAAGAGAGGTGCAAGGATGAAAAGATGATCCTGGTGACATTTGCACTTACCGAGGAGATCGTCAACATAATCTTCCACAGTTTTGTGTAAGAGATCATGGAAGATGTAGGTCATCGCTTGCTGATAGGTTGCCCCTGCGTTCTTAAGACCAAAAGGCATGACGCGATAACAAAAGGTCCCCCAAGGAGTTATGAAAGAATTCTTATGTTGGTCTTCTGGTGCGATGAGAATTTGATTATATCTAGAGAAACCATCCATAAGAGAAAGCATCTCATGACCCGCAGTTAAATCCATGAGTTGGTCAATATTAGGTAGAGGAAAATCATCTTTTGGACAAGCAAGATTAAGATCCCGGAAGTTGGTACAAATTCAAATTTTTCTAGTAGCTTTAGTTACTGGTACTACATTGGAAACCCATTGTGGATAATCAATGGGTTGGATAAAGTTAGCCGAGAGCAAGCGCTGTAACTCTTCTTTAACAAGAAGGGCTACTCTAGGGTGCATTTTACGTAATTTTTGTTTAACTGGCTTGATGTTAGGAAGAGTAACGATATTGTGGACCACAATATCGGGATCGAGTCCGGGCATATCCTCATATGACCAAGCAAAGGCTTGACGATGGTTGGAAAGAAAAGTAGTAAAATCTCCTAACTCCTGTGGATTAAGGGATTGGGCGACCTTAATGATGCGAGGGTCTTCAGAAGTCCCTATATTAAGGTCGACAGTCAATTCATTGAGAAGCGTAGACATGTCAGAAGGAATAGTCTTGGGAAGATATGAATCCTCTGCCCCCAGATAGGTGAGGACAGAATCATCATCCGCACAGTGGATAGTGTTGACAGTGGGAGAGTCGTCTCCAACTATTTCAGGGAAGATTAACGGTATGGAAGCGGACTGGTTGTTAGTCTTATAGGCTAGCGGCCCTAAGGAAATGGTATTGATCAAAAAAAAAGTTAGGTGGGATGGAAATGTCATCGTCCACATCGAGTGATGCTTCTGACTTAGCGGGAGAAAATGGTTCCTCAATAGGAAGAGGCTCATCGAGAATAGTGATAGTGGCTTTTGAAAGAGGTTTAAATCCTAAACCAAATTTTTGATGTGGCATGAGAGTAGGAATGGATGTGAGTTCATACACACCTTGTTCATATTTTCCTAGGCCAAAACCCTTCCACGCGCATTGATATAAATAAGTTTTTGCAAACGTGGGATTCTGTAGATAATCGAACCCTGTTAAGTAAGGTTTGGTCCTAGGAGGAGAATCTGGGTGATAATGAGGCGTATCAAGACCACCGTAGATGAAATTAGTCTGTTGATGGGGCAGACCAATGGTAATGATGTGACCGAGACCCGGTTGATATTCAGGTTGTTTGTCCGGTCTACCATACTCACTAGGGTTGAGATGGGCGTCGAAAGAAAAGAGAGGAAGCTCTCCCAGTGAGAAACGTTGCAATGTCTCTTCTAGATTTTGTAAATCCAGTAGTTTGGTTGCAGGTATGGAAGAAGATGAGGCCCCGTCAGGAGACGAAGTATTTTCCTTTAGAGGGGTAGACCTTGTGGTCATGTCGCATTGTGCGGAAGGAAAAGGATCTCCTGGATGAGTATATATTTTACCCTCATGTTGATATTTTAAGCATCGATGGAGGGTGGATGGGACACAATGCATTGCGCGAATCCAGGAGCGTCCGAGGATCATATTATAGTGGAATTTTCCTTCGACAATGTAGAAGAGTTCATGAAGTAGCTTCTTACCTACTCGAATGGGTAAGACCACAGTTCCTAAAGTAACTGCTAACTAATCGTTAAATGATCGAAGGGTGAAAGGCAGGGGTGACACTACATTCTTTGGTAATTTAAGTTTCTCAAATGTGTGCGAGGAGATGACGTTGAGTGCAGCTCCACTGTCGATCATAACGCGTTTTAACGTGGTGTTGTCGATTTGGACTGTGATAAAGAGGGGAGCCTCCAAATCCTCTGAAGAAAGAGGAGGAACTTCCGAATCTTCAAAAGAAATGGCGGTTGATGGTCTATTCAATCCGAAAACCAACTCGTAGGGCTGGGGCTCATCTGAATTTACTGCGATGCGACGCAGACTATCAATCAGAGCCTGGCGATGTTGTGGAGAGGATTGGATGAGGTCAAAAAGAGACATTTTGACCGGAGCCTGGGTGAGTTGTTTCATAACACTCTCCTCAACTGACACGAGAATTTGAGCCCGAGGGGCAGCACGAATAGAGACCTTAGGTCATGGGGCTAATGAGGAAGGAGGAACTCCTTCAGCAGCTGCAGAAATGACAACCCATGGTCGAGATGCTGTAGATGAAGATGGATTATCATAGTGTTGGGTTCTAGTGGCGATATGGATTGTGTCAATTTGAGAAGGTGGAAGATCCATTGGAGTGGAATCATTAGAGGTCTGAGTGGATCTTTGGGGCTCAGATGGGGCTAAGATGACAGGAGGTACTTGTTCCTCCTCCTCCAGCAAAAGGTCACTTTCTTCCAAAAGGTTGTTGACAATAGCTTGAAGAGCTTTGCATCCCTCAGTATCATGACCCGGGGTACGGTGGTAAGTGCAAATTAGATCAGAGTTAAACCAGGTAGGTTTAAATCCTTTAGGGTTATAGGGTTTAATTGGAGGAAGGGATATGGATGAAGATTGGATAAGTTGGCGAAGGATTTCGGTGTAGAACCCGGTAGATGAAGATGAGGATAGAGGTGATGAAGGTGCCTCTTTTGCCTTAATAGACTGCCGAGGCAAAATAACCTGCATGTTAGGCTTGACAGTGATTTTCACCCCATAAAAAAATCTCTCTTAGACACTTGGAGCATGTAAGGATTGAAGGCATTTGAGATGCAAGATATCCATGTGAGACATGATTGATCCTCTCATCAAGGAAGAAAGACCCTAGAATAGATTTTGAATATGACGGAGATGTGACAAGTGTTGCTGGTCTTCAACTTTAAAGGTGGCGGCTTGGTCGAATCCACTGATCGATTTAGATAATGCCTCGATTTAGATGATTTAAGAAGCTCCCAAGGCACAACAATATCGGTAGTCTCACATGAGGGCACCATGGCATTTCCTGATTAACAAACCACCATTACTCCTTTCTTGAAGATTTCACAAAGGCTTGTTAGTAGAGATTCAAATCGTGATAAATGTATCGCGGTGTATGGTGAAGAATGTACATTCGTAGATATCAACATTAAAATTGTGACAAGATAAAATGTAGAAGAAGATGCCTTCTCAGCGAGATAAATCCAATGCTTTTATGGGGCGTAGAGAGAGATTTTTGTGGGAAAGCACCAAGGGTCTTGATGGTTCGAAATATGGGCTTTCCTTTTTCAGGGATGGTGACAACTTCAACGGCATAAGGTGATTGTAACCTTTTCGGAGGAAGCAAGTGGGGAGGTACTGATGCGCAAATGTTAGATTTTGGTTGTCTCGGTTTAAGTTCAGGAACCGAGCGTATAGGTGTTGGTGCTACTTCTTTTTATTTTTCAATTAATGGGCAAAGCAGCACTAGTGGTGGAAGAAGTGAGTGATGAAGAAGCAGTTCCTTACGAAGGGACTACTTCTGGTGCAGTAATTATGGGTGGAACTACTGTTGGAAAAGAAACAGGAAGAGTCAAAATCGAAGATGCTTCCGTCGGAGTTAGCACAATTATAGGTACGTTCACCAGGGGCATAGTTGCAGCGAGAATGGGAGCAACAGAAGTAGATGTATCTGTAGTGGAAACTCGTTTAGGGATGTAATTGCCTCGAGCATTGAAAGAATGTTCGATGATGAGACAGATGAGGATGACACTGTCTCAGGTATGGATGGAAGGTTAGAAAAAGGAGTGGAGAGAGATGAACCCGTATCTAGCAATGTAGGAATATTCAAAGACGGGCTATCGGAAGATGGTGGAATTTTAGTGATTGGCAAAGTGGAAGGAGGTTCTGATTTGGTTGATGTATTCGCAGATGGCTTGGTTTCAGAAGAAGATTCTTCAGTAGAGATGAAGTTGATAGTATGAGTGTTTGGTTTTTGAGACTCTGAACCATTATGGTTCAGGGAATGATTAGGAAAGGGTTGTTTAAAAACATCCATTGAATCCTGATTTGGGGGAGCATTTGGGTTATCCAGAATGAGCTCGCCTTTATCAATGAATTTCTGGACAAGATTTTTGAAAGTCTGACATCGTTCGATGTCATGACCTTTGGTTCTATGATAATGACAGAAATTAATTTTCTCTATACCAGAATGGACGTTCTTGGCTTTCATCAATATTCCTAATAGGGGGAAGTTCGATCATGCGAAACTTCCAACATTTTTTCTAAGATAGAGGCATATGATTCCCCCAATGGAGCGAAGGATCGAGATGATGAAGTCCCTTTTTGAGAAGATGAGGAGTCTCTTCGTGGTGTTTGATTAGAAGTATTATCGGCTCGTGATGTTTTTAATATGATAGCGTTGGTGGATCCTTGATTCTTGTCTTTAGAAGGGGAAGAATTTGGTATTGGTAAACCGAGAAAAATCGGGTTTAGATTTAGAGTGGAGTTTTAGCTTCCCTTGTTCAATGGCACGAGATTCAAGTTTGCGTGCCATTGTGAAAGGCTTCTTCAAAGGTATGAAAAGTTTGGATCCTTAAAGTGGAAGAAATGTGATTAGCACAAGATCGGGTAAACAACTCGATTTGTTGGGATTGAGGAAGGGAGAAAGACAATTGGTTGATTATCCCTCTCCAATGAGCGAAAAAGTCTGCAATAGACTCATCATCGAATTGACGAATGTTATAAAGATCTGTAATCGAGATCTTATGCGCGATATTTATTGAAAAGTTTTCAACAAACATCTGGGCCAATTGAGAGAAAGAAAACAAGGAATGTTGAGGAATGTTATTGTACCAGTCTAAAGCAGGACCTACTAGAGACATAGGAAAGGTACGGAGCATAAGCTCCTGATCCTGACTATGAGGTAGCAAGCATGTTTGAATGCTCGCAAATGCATGTTGAGGGTCCTCCCGACTATGAAACTTTGAAAATTTAGGAAGTTCCCATCGGGGAGGATAAGGCTTAAAAGCCACTGAGGGATGAATGGGTTCATTACACAACTTCTTCAAAGGAGTATGAAGGACGAGCCCCTTTTGTGGAGGCTTCCAAGTCTTTACGATTTTCTTGAAGAGAATTTGAACCACGTCAGATTGAGGAGGAGGAGGCACACTGGCATGTCCTACATAAGAAGCAAATGGTGGATGTTGTTGAGGTGTCAACGGAGGATTCATCTGTTGATTGATAGGATGATAAGAGGAGTAACCAGGGGTTCTGGGTGACACCTGGTGGGGCATTTGTTGTGAAGTACCTTGTGTATAGGTAGGCTGTGAGATAATAAGTGGTTGAGAAAATGAAGGTTGGATGACGGGTGGAGCCTGTGATTGGTGGACTCCTATGCTTGTTGACTGAATCAAGGATAGATTGAGGAACATGAGTGCCAATTTGATTGGACATATTGGGGAACAAGACCTGAAAGGGGCCTTCTACTGCTGGATTAGGCATTAAGGGTGCTGATGCTAAAGGATGGGTGAAGGTCACTATTGCTGGAATATTGGAAGAAAGACCCACTAGAGGACGGGAAGCAGGAACCAACTGACTATTCGGAGGGGGTTGGCTCATAAAGGGGTATTGACCTTGGGATACAATGGAGGGCATAGATGAATTAACAGCAATATGCGGGTGCGCAGACACATTCATCATAGCCAGGGCAGAGGACCTCTCAGAAGTAGGTTGTGGAATATTCGAGGTAACTGCAGTGTTAGGAATAGGTAAGACTATTTGAGAACTAGTCGATATGGTTGGTGGAAGAGAAAAAGGAGGCACTAAGGGCACCGTCCTTCTTCGTGACTCTGAGGCAAGAGAGATGATGCAAACTGTTCTACAAAGGCCTGGGATGGTTCACGAGAATAATCATACACTTGCTGGATTGGTGGTCCTTGATCAGATATTTGAATAGACTTGTGTACTAGGTAGTCCATAAGGGCTACCAGATTGCAATCGAGGAACACCTGAAATTCAGGATGCCCGCGAGGAACATACTCTGAGTCAAAAGTAGATGATATTTCTGAAGGACTAGGGGAAGATGGACGTGATGGGGTTGCTTTGGCTTGAAAGAAAGTATTATATGACCAGGATGGGGAACCAACTAGCAGCGGTCCCGAGGAAGATTTGGGGGGTGCCGAAACATCCACACTAGTGGTAATCTCAGAAGAAGGAGCCACTTGAGCCATTATTCTAGATTGTAACCGAGTGATGACCGTCATAAACACATAGAAAAGAAAATTGACCTAACTAATGCACAGACAATTCAAGCAGCACAGATGATTATCTCCTTTAATTTTTGATGCTTTTAAGAAAGAAAATGTTAGGGAAGGCTTTTTAGAACAGGAACTACTCAGATAGCCAAACTAAGCAATGGTTTGGGGAATGTTTGGTGAGGAGTCCCGAAGGCACTTCAGTAAAAGACCGGTACGTGGCTTGATATAGGGGCCTACCCCCGCACTTCACACACCGCTGCGATAAGGGAGTCGGGTGCTTTGCCAATATATACCAGAACTTCCGTGAATTTATAGCGTGGCCTGAGTACCGCGTAGGCTCTTCCTCTTGGATATCACTTCCAAGTAGGCGAGGCCAGGGAAGGAATTTTGTTTAAATGCTTTATACCTAGTGATTTTGGCTTTGTGTGCAAGGGTAAAAAAATAAAAATCAAATAGTTTCACTACCGATTTTGATCAATTTTCCAGCCTAATTAAAACTAGATGAGAAACATGCAGCAATGACAAAGAAAAGTTTCTTTTTAAGCACTTTGTCAAAAATGAAGTGTTTGATTTCGATGAAGACAAGTCAAACAAATTCTTTCCCAAATGCAATTAAATTCCTTTTAAGCACCAAAAATTGAAATGTTTGGATGTGATAGACAACCAACAAAGAAATCCGAAAAAAGTAGAAAACACCGTAAAAGAGAAATACCTCATAGATTTAGCTCTCCAAGGTATGTGGACTTCAAAAAGTGCGTTGTTGAGCTCTTCCCCTCGAACAATCCCACGATCAAGAAAAGTGCTCCGCAAGAAGAGGTTAAGCAAACAGCAAACAATATCCGGAAAGATGTATCCAGATAATGATGAAACGAAAAATCTCTATTCTAAGGAAATAGAAAAATGTTCAAGATAACAATTCTTCGCATAAAAAGCAAGATTGAAATGACGAAAAGAGATGCTCAAGCAGAACTGATAGAAATTAGTGAAGAAAAAGAATCAAAGCTCAAAACTAGAAAAGAAATGAACTTACCAATAAGGGACTTTGGTTCAAGTCCCACCGGGCGTGCTCAGAATGTAGATCAAGGATTTCACGCTTGTTACCTGTCCAAGTTAATGCACCAAACTAAACACAAAAACCCTGAAAAACTCCAATGAAATTGATACCTGATGGACAAGATCCGAAGATGTAGATGGATAAGGAGGTCGATGTAGATAAGACGGGCGCACACGAGCAATTCACACAATAGATCCGAGTAACCTGCAAAACACCGATGCTTGACAGAAAAAGATGGCGTTAAAAGATATTTGGGTGGACTGCCCGAGAAGCGGGTCTGGGAAGCGATGAACTTCCTTGGCAGATGTCAGTCCACGTTTTCAATTAAGTAAAGAATCATACATGATAAAAGATGTACAAAAAGACTTGATTTTCTAATTATAGTAATAAAACAGAATTTAAACAGCAGACAGAAAGCTATAGAAAATAGGAAACTATAAAATAAATCTGGATTTGTGTTACCTGTGTCCTTTTACCTATCTGCAGGATGATCGACGTCGACTGATGTGATCGGCGTCGACTGATGTGGATCGGCGTCGATTGATGACAGATCGGCGTCGACTGGGTAAGATCGGCGTCGACTGAAAGGCAGATCCAGTTGATCAGGGACAGTGCAAGAAGATTCGGGAATTGGAAAGTGATGGATAGATAGTCGACGTCTGCTGGATGTGCCGAAGTTGGTAAGATACTGGAACAGAGTCACCAGATGATCGATGGATGTGTGTGATGTTGATGCGATAGAAACAGAGTAACGGTGCTCCTCTCAGGGATGGATTCGGACAGGATCTGCCCTCATTTGATACACTTGATGCTAAAAGATTTCTCTTTCTTACAACCTGTGTCTCTTTCGCTATCTGTCTCCTCTTGTTTCTCTCTGTTCGTGCGCTCTCTCTCTCTCTCTCTCTGTCCTTGCGTGCGTTCATCTGTGTCGTGTTTTTTCGGTCCCTAGAACTGAGTTCTGGACTTGCTTTTATAATCGGCGCCGCTCCTAGAAAATCGGCGCCGACCGTATAGGTCGGCGCCGATCGTGGGACAGACTCCCGAGATGGCCAAAAATGATCGATTTCTAGAAAGATGAGAATTACCCCAAATACGGGAAATATCCCGCTTGGGGAAGAGGAAAAATAGGGGCGATACATAGATAGAATAAATTTGGGGTAGATAAGTGATTAGGATACATGGGAAGAGGTGTAATTAAATATTTAATATTTAATTACTCATGGGTAAGATGAATGGGGTGAATTAAATTTAGGATAGGTGTTAAATCACAAATCGGATAATATCCAAAGGGGATAGTGGTGACGTAAACGTGCCCCAGGTTACCTAAGCAGGTAAACGAATGTGAGGGACACTAAATTGAGTAACCAATTTTAAGTGTCTACAGTTGCGTTCTTGAGTCCATTGTGGATGCCTTCAAATTTGAAGCTAGGATATTTAATTGGTAGTACCTGATCCATTAAAGGAACATGTGTAGTTTAAATTTAAGATGAAGTATATACTTATCCTCCCTTACAATGACACCTATGTAACCATAAAACTATTAATACTGTTTTGATTTGATCATGGATGGGTGATTGGTCAAAAAAATGATTTTAGTTCATGTTCCTTGTATGACTGTGAAGTCAAAATTCTTCTACTAGTAGCCTTGACCAAATGCATTATTGTTTAGAGTGCTTAATTATATTGATCTCCAAAAGTGTTACTATGGTAAAACTTAGTTGGTTATATTAAGTGGTTTCTTACTAAGTTTAAAATGAAATTCCATTTATAATAAACTCTTTTGTTGATGATATGTTTTGTTATTACACTTAAGTTAAACTATAAGAATTTAGTCTATAAATGTTGATTGGATTATCAAGAAAGTAATTTATTTTTACTCCTTTTGATTATAGTTCAATGAACTAACCCTTACTTGAGATTCATTTAATACTATCATGTCTTAAGTAATAGTAACTAGGTCTTCAGGTTATGTGAGTGGAATAAATTGACTACTTTGACGAACTCAAGTGTTGTATGGATTGTTTGTTAGGGCTTGATTAATGATAACAAGGTTCCTCTAATTAAGTTCTATAAAATTTATTAATATGATACCTGATTATAGTCATATAAGTAAATGATTATATGAATGAAATATTTTTAATCTTGTAATCACTAATATCAATAAGTTACTACCTTATTATTATTAGTTGAATGAGATATAACAATTAAATAATTGAGTTCTAAACCTTAATTAAAAAAGATGTATGTTTATAGTCATATAACTATGGACTTATATGACTATAATCATATTATTCTTGCACTTATAAATTTTATATGGTTGATTAGGATCAACTTCACTATTTTAGAACACCTTTATATGACTAAAACCATTATATGATTTGAATTAATTTATGGTATTGTATGTGTTAGACTTGTCCTTTTTTGGTGGTTTTGATATAGAGATTCTTATTAGTTAAGAGCTATATCCTCGATAGGGTTTGTAAAGGATTAATTATTTACTTTATGTCTTCTAAGACAATATTGATTTTGGTTGATTCAATAGGAAAATATCATTGAAATGCTTTTTGGGTAAGTTGAGGTTCTCGTTTAAACTGAGTTTGTCATACATCAGATATGACATACCATTCCTTTTTGAGAGCTCAATTGATTTCATCTTAAACATGGAATGTTGTTCAGTACACATTATCTGATTTATTATATTCCAGGATCGGTTTGATCCTAAACTCTCTATGGAGTTTGATCCTTAAATATTGATTTGCTAAGTTGTCTCTTTTAAGACAATGAAGTCTTTTAATTCTTAAATAGGAAGAGCCAAATTGGGTAAGAATATTTGGAAACATTTCTTAGTTTAAGGCTGATCTATTCTCAATATATGACTAAAGAGTAACACCCTTACTCTCTTGTTACAAGAATTTGTTTTTCTTAAATAAATCATAACTTGGGTTATGAAGTGACTGTTGAACTAAGAAATATTGTCTAATGATGTAGTTGTGTTAAACTTATATCGATATGATTAGCTAGTTTGTGCAAAATGAAATGAAAAGATAAGGAAGTTTATACTTATCGATATATCTAAGATATATATATATAGATATATATATTAATATATATATATATAAGCCTCTCTCTCTTCCTCTCTCTCCCTCTCTCTGCTCGTCTCTCTCTCCTCGTCTCTCTTCTCTCGCTTCCGCTTTGGTGGCGGCCAGTCTCTGGCCTCTGGCTCTTCTTCTGCCTGACTATCCTACGAAGTAGCTGCAAGAGGCCGTGGTTTATTCACATGTTCCCACGAATCATGCGGTGTAGTTATGAAGTCTTATTTTTCTTTTTTTTGTATACGTTATTATGTATATAACTAGCGATATAGGTTGAATAGGCTTTTACCTGTGAAGGTATTGGGGTGATTCGTGGAAATATACTATTTCTCGAAGTTATGGTTACTAAATTATGCGACTGGATATAATATTTTACTGATGTGGTATACGTATGGTCGGCTTATACACAACTATATAGATTAGTGCTCAAACTTTTTTTTTTGGACCCCTAAAAGTAACTAATTACCTAAGGTATGAAGCCTTTTGGAGCATGGAGATAGGGCATGAAGGAATGCAAATAATTAGTCCTCGAAGAGGCATAAAGGGTTGCACCATGAAAATTTGGAGTTAGAACTTTGTAAGTTTTTAAAAAATAGAAAAAGACGTGCATAAGGAGCAACCAGAAAAATGACCAGATACAGATGTTGATAAGCTATGGAAACTTGTGATGCAATAAAATGATATTGTAGGGATTCATTATGGTTATCATGAGAGAATAAGGAGCTAAGGCTGTTAAGGAATAGTTGGCACATGCATGCTAAAGGAAATCCATTGAGGGAAATGCATGGCAAATCTAGTAGATTCCTTAGTAGTGGTTAAGAAATCATTCGAAGATTCTAGCAGGCTTACACAGGTGATGATGGACACTTAGAAGAAGATTCATTTTAATTCTTGTATTATAGTTCAAGAAGGAGGGACAGGATGAAAAAAATGTATTGTGTAATGTGTGTAATAGAGGGCTTTGTGATGTAAAGAAAGATCTACTACCATGAACAATGTCATGGATGGAACTTCTTCATGTAATGTTAGCTATTGTATTTGACTTCTCAAATATAATGAAGTAGTTATGTAACACTCTTGCAATTAATCTTGATCTATGTTTTCACCTTTTGTTTATGTGTGTGTTACTAATTTCCTTAATATTACTTTATGGTTTATTCTGTTGTTATTTGATCATGTTAAATATATGTTTCAAATATATCAACCAGGAGTAAAATATTACATCTAAATCATGTGGATAATTACATTCATTCTCTGGTTATGTTGCATTATCATGTGGATAAAGAACATTCTCACAAAGCTCACATAAATGATAGACTCGACATCCATGTGTGCCTTAGGTGAGCTTCCAAGCTAAGACTAGATGATATGCCGACATTCCTGAGATTAGTTGTTGAAATAGGAGACCGTAATAGAGACTAAAATTTTCTCTACTTGAGTTGATGATGCTCTGTTGGGTTGATTGAATTAAGTAAGGTATTATAATTCATTATTTAATAAATGTTACAGAGATAAAAGTATGGGCTTATATGACTGTAATATTATTATTCACATTTTGGCACTACCTAAGTTCATATGTTTTTGTTTTGTTGAATGGATTAGGATAATGAATCTACTAATATATAAGTATGGGATTATATGACTGTAGCATTATTATTCTAGTTTTTATGCTTCTTTGATTGGTTGTGCTCCATTTTGGTGGTTGAATTACTTATGTTTACCTAAGTAGACACTTGTCTAGAATCACTTGATTAATGTTTCTAGATCATCTTATCTTCCTTATATGTTGTTCATTCTCTTGTTATGATACACTATCATATGGATAAAGAAAATTCTCACAAAGCTGACATAAGGGAGGAACTTGAAACCTACATGTGGCCTTAGATGAGCTTACAGGATAAGACTAGATGATATGTTAGCACGTCAGGGATTAGTTTTTAAAATAGATGATTGTAATAGAGACTACATTTTGTTTGATTGTCGGGACCTCCTTTCAAAGTTGTTATGAGAATGATGTGTGATGACAGAGTGCTTGACCTTGGATAGTTTCAAAGCATGGTTTAAGAGCACAAAGGATGAGTTTAATAAGAGATTTAGTACTAGACCTGAATTTGATGCATGTAAATGGGTAGAAGAACACATATATCATGAGCTATATGAGACCTGTATTTTTTTGTTTTCTAGTAGATTTGTATGAATGGATTTGGTGTATGCATCTAGATCTAGTTAGTAATAAAGATCTTGCATGTGGACCCAAGATGAATATTAGATGCTACAATATGCTAATATGACGTAGAAACATGTTATTGATCATTGGTGGAGAAGAGTGTTGACCATTTATACCCTAGAATATGCTATTTCTAAGTATTTTGTCCAGATTTTGCTGAGTTTGAGTTCTTGAGGGATCCTAGAGGGTATTTTTTGCATACTATCCCTTAAATATAAATATCCTGGTCATTACACTGAGTTTGGATACATTTCTTATGGCCGACTAAGCTTCTTTTGAGCATTGGGTAAGGACGCTAGGGTGGATGAAGATGGAAGACCTGTGGCTGAGTAGGAAAGGAAAGAGAGATGACTCAAGTATAATGAATCATATGCGAGGGAGTTAAGTAGATAATTGGAAGTTGTAAAGGGAGATGTTATGGGAAGGGAATTGAGGTTCACTTAGCGGACATGGAGCTTGTGTAGTCTAGGTTAGCCATCATTGGGCAAGTCAGGAGAGCACCCCCCTTGACTTCTCGAGAAGGTTTATCATAGACGAAATGGTGGACGGGATATCATTACTGACGTAGAATCTACCTAGGGACTAAACCCTTGTGATTTGGAGTTCCAAATCAACGAGATAAGTATTGTACTAAGCCAATCTGTTTTGATTTGATATGATGGGTGATGGGGTCAAAAAATGATTTTAGTTCATGTCCTTGTATGACTGTGAAGTCAAAATTCTATACTCGTAGCCTGACCAAATGCATTATTGTTTAGAGTGATTATTATATTAGACTCCAAAAGTGTTACTATGGTACAACTTAGTTGGTTTTATATTAAGTGGTTTCTTACTAAGTTTTAAAATGGAAATTCCATTTTATAATAAACTCTTTTGTTGATGATATGTTTGTCCTTTACACCTAATTTTAAACTATAAGAATTTAGTCTATAAATGTTGATTGGGATTTCAAGAAGAGTAATTTATTTTTTACTCTTTGATATAGTTCAATGAACTACCCCTTACTTGAGATTCATTTAATACTATATGTTTAAGAATAGAGTATAGGTCTTCAGGTTATGTGTGAGTGGAATAAAGTGACTACTTTGACTGACACTCAAGTGTTGTATGGATTGTTTGTTAGGGCTTGATTAATGATAAACAAGGTTCCGCTAATTAAGTTTCTATCAAATTTATTAATAGGATACCTGTATAGTCATAATAAGTAAATGGTTATATGAATGAATATTTTAATCTTGTAAATCACTAATATCAATAAGTTACTACCTTATTATTATTAGGTGAATGAGCAATAACAATTAATAATTGAGTTATAAAACCTTATTAAAAAAGATGTATGTTTAGAGTCAATATAACTATGGACTTATATGACTATAATCATATTATTCTTTGCAATTATAAATTTTATATGGTTGATTAGATCAACATTCCACTATTTTAGAACACCTTATATTGACTAAAAACCATTTATATGATTTGAATTAATTTATGGTATTGTATGTGTTAGACTTGTACCTTTTTTGGGTGGTTTGATATAGCGATTCTTATTAGTTAAGAGCTATATCCTCGATTAGGGTTTGTAAAGGTATTAATTATTTACTTTATGTATTCTAAGACAATATTGATTTTGGTTGATTCAATAGGAAAATATCATTGAATGCTTTTTGGGTAAGTTGAGGTTCTCGTTTAAACTGAGTTTGTCATACATCAGATATGACATACCCATTCCTTTTTGAGAGCTCAATTGATTTCATCTTAAACATGGAATGTTGTTCAGTACACATTATCTGATTTATTATATTCCAGGATCGGTTTGATCCTAAACTCTCTATGGAGTTGTCCTTAAATATGATTTGCTAAGTTGTCTCTTTTAAGACAATGAAGTCTTTTAATTCTTAAATAGGAAGAGCCAAATTGGGTAAGAAATTTGGAAACATTTCTTAGTTTAAGGCTGATCTATTCTCAATATGACTAAAGAGAACACCCTTACTCTCTGTTACAAGAAATTTTGTTTTTCTTAAATAAATCATAACTTGGGTTATGAAGTGACTGTTGAACTAAGAAACTATTGTCTAATGATGGTTGTAAACTTATATCGATATGATTAGCGTATGATTCTAGTTGTGCAAATATGAAATGAAAAGATAAGGAAGTTTATAACTTATATATATATATATATATATATATATCTATTATATATATTAATATATATATATATATATATATATATATTACATATAGATATATATTAATATATAATATATATTATATAATATATACTATATATATATATATTAAGATTTGGTTTCGGCATTACATGAATATGGATCTTATTATGACTGACTATAATAAGAATTAGCTCAATATGATTGGTTGTATTAAAGGTTATACAAGAATTCATACGTAGTTATGAAGTATATTTTTCTTTTTTTTGTATAAGTTATTATTGTATATAACTATAGATATATGTTGAATAAGGCTTTTACCTTGTGAAGGTATTGGTTGATTAATTTGAAATATACTATTTCTCGAAGTTATGTTACTAAATTATGTGGACTGGATATATTATTACAGTGGTATACGTATGGGCTTATACACAACTATAATATTAGTGCTCAAACTTTTTTTTTTGGACCCCTAAAAGTAACTAATTACCTAAGGTATGAAGCCTTTTGGAGCATGGAGATAGGGCATGAAGGAATGCAAATAATTAGTCCTCGAAGAGGCATAAAGGGTTGCACCATGAAAATTTGGAGTTAGAACTTTGTAAGTTTTTAAAAAATAGAAAAGACGTGCATAAGGAGCAACCAGAAAAATGACCAGATACAGATGTTGATAAGCTATGGAAACTTGTGATGCAATAAAATGATATTGTAGGGATTCATTATGGTTATCATGAGAGAATAAGGAGCTAAGGCTGTTAAGGAATAGTTGGCACATGCATGCTAAAGGAAATCCATTGAGGGAAATGCATGGCAAAATCTAGTAGATTCCTTAGTAGTGGTTAAGAAATCATTCGAAGATTCTAGCAGGCTTACACAGGTGATGATGGACACTTAGAAGAAGATTCATTTTAATTCTTGTATTATAGTTCAAGAAGGAGGGACAGGATGAAAAAAATGTATTGTGTAATGTGTGTAATAGAGGGCTTTGTGATGTAAAGAAAGATCTACTACCATGAACAATGTCATGGATGGAACTTCTTCATGTAATGTTAGCTATTGTATTTGACTTCTCAAATATAATGAAAGTAGTTATGTAACACTCTTGCAATTAATCTTGATCTATGTTTTCACCTTTTGTTTATGTGTGTGTTACTAATTTCCTTAATATTACTTTATGGTTTATTCTGTTGTTATTTGATCATGTTAAATATATGTTTCAAATATATCAACCAGGAGTAAATATTACATCTAAATCATGTGGATAATTACATTCATTCTCTGGTTATGTTGCATTATCATGTGGATAAAGAACATTCTCACAAAGCTCACATAAATGATAGACTCGACATCCATGTGTGCCTTAGGTGAGCTTCCAAGCTAAGACTAGATGATATGCCGACATTCCTGAGATTAGTTGTTGAAATAGGAGACCGTAATAGAGACTAAAATTTTCTCTACTTGAGTTGATGATGCTCTGTGGGTTGATTGAATTAAGTAAGGTATTATAATTCATTATTTAATAAATGTTACAGAGATAAAAGTATGGGCTTATATGACTGTAATATTATTATTCACATTTTGGCACTACCTAAGTTCATATGTTTTTGTTTTGTTGAATGGATTAGGATAATGAATCTACTAATATATAAGTATGGGATTATATGACTGTAGCATTATTATTCTAGTTTTTATGCTTCTTTGATTGGTTGTGCTCCATTTTGGTGGTTGAATTACTTATGTTTACCTAAGTAGACACTTGTCTAGAATCACTTGATTAATGTTCTAGATCATCTTATCTTCCTTATATGTTGTTCATTCTCTTGTTATGATACACTATCATATGGATAAAGAAAATTCTCACAAAGCTGACATAAGGGAGGAACTTGAAACCTACATGTGCCTTAGATGAGCTTACAGGATAAGACTAGATGATATGTTAGCACGTCAGGGATTAGTTTTTAAAATAGATGATTGTAATAGAGACTACATTTTTGTTTGATTGTCGGGACCTCCTTTCAAAGTTGTTATGAGAATGATGTGTGATGACAGAGTGCTTGACCTTGGATAGTTTCAAAGCATGGTTTAAGAGCACAAAGGATGAGTTTAATAAGAGATTTAGTACTAGACCTGAATTTGATGCATGTAAATGGGTAGAAGAACACATATATCATGAGCTATATGAGACCTTATTTTTTGTTTTCTAGTAGATTTGTATGAATGGATTTTGGTGTATGCATCTAGATCTAGTTAGTAATAAAGATCTTGCATGTGGACCCAAGATGAATATTAGATGCTACAATATGCTAATATGACTTAGAAACATGTTATTGATCATTGGTGGAGAAGAGTGTTGACCATTTATACCCTAGAATATGCTATTTCTAAGTATTTTTGTCCAGATTTTGCTGAGTTTGAGTTCTTGAGGGATCCTAGAGGGTATTTTTTGCATACTATCCCTTAAATATAAATATCCTGGTCATTACACTGAGTTTGGATACATTTCTTATGGCCGACTAAGCTTCTTTTGAGCATTGGGTAAGGACGCTAGGGTGGATGAAGATGGAAGACCTTGTGGCTGAGTAGGAAAGGAAAGAGAGATGACTCAAGTATAATGAATCATATGCGAGGGAGTTAAGTAGATAATTGGAAGTTGTAAAGGGAGATGTTATGGGAAGGAATTGAGGTTCACTTAGCGGACATGGAGCTTGTGTAGTCTATGTTATGCCATCTTGGCAAGTACAGGAGAGAAACCCCCTTGACTTCTAGAGAAGGTTGTTCATATGAAGAAAGGACGGGAGTCATTACTGCACTTATGAATCTACCTAGGGACTAAACCCTTGTGATTTGATTTCCAAATCAAGAGATAAGTATTGCTAACCCAATCGGTATTGATGGAAGTGATGGATCAACACCTTGGAGGTATAACTTTTCATTTGGTACATCTATGATTGCATAATTATTTCCTGTGTTTAGAGGTATATTGTTTGGAATGACATTTGGAAAAGGTACGGGCACACAAAGATTTGGTATCACATTTGAAAGTGGTGCAGGACACACATCTAGTAGCGGTGCAATATCATAGATTGTTGGCATGTAATTTAGCACGATAGTGGGGAAAGTTGGTGCAACAACTTCAGGGCATTTATAAGATACAGGAGATGGATCAGGTGGAGTAAGAACTAGTGGATCTGGTTGATAAAGAGGGAGAAGCACTAGTGGATCTAGTCAATCTGGTAGTGGAGGGAATCAAGGTTCTGGATCTGACAGACATGGGCCTCAACCACCTCAGCAAGTATTTTTGAAATATCTTTGCATCTACTAGATTACAAAGGTGTTAACGATGTTGCAGAGTATGTACACAAATGTGAAGTGCTATTGTGTGCGAAGGGGATCACTACCGTAAAACAGAATGTAATTCAATTTGCAATAAGATTTCTAGGAGGCTCCAATAGTTGGTAACATAAGTATTACCCCCTTAAGATTGTGGTAGATTACAAAACACTATGTAATGGCTTCTTAGTTAAATTTAATATCCCTAAGTTTGAAAAGAAGAGCATTAGTGTGTTGAAGGAGATCTTACAAGGTATGGAAGAGATTGTGTGGGAATATGATGTGTGTTTTAAGGCTCTCATATCAAAATTATCTTATGATATTCAAACTTCTCATCATTCTCAGTAGTTTTTTGGATGGTTGATAAAACCCTTTAGGAGATTTATTTCGCAAAAGACTTTCACAAACCCACACAAGGCCTTGAAGGATCTCGTACGTGCTGAGAAAATAGGAAGCGTGGATACCAGTGTTAGCCCTTTTCTTGAGGCTCAGATTGCTACAATGGTGTAGAAGTTGGAGAATCTATCTATGAACTTAATGAATGAGACTTGCAGTGACCTATGGTGCACAGATTGTGAGGTAGAGGGGCATAAAAATGACAGTTGTCCTCGGAGACCGATGTGGACCATGACAGTGGATTGTGATATTTTATACGAAGATCATGATGTAAGAAGGTTTCCACTATTGCAGCACGTGATTTGTAAAAATGTATCTTTTTATTAAAAGATTTACATCTCTACTACTCATGACACTAAGGATTGTAGATTGATTGACCAGATACATGATACCATTGATATTGTTGTGTGTCAGACTAACATCACTAATAATTCCAAGGATGATGGTAACTACTATGGAGGGAATGCGGATGGAGGGGTGCATGGAAGAGGTTCTCGAGGAGGATTTCGAGGTCGAGGAAGAAGTGAGTTCCCATGTGGAACTTGTTACAAATGTGGGTCTATGGATCACTATAAAAATGAGGTCTCTGATCTATTATAATGCTATTTGTGTGGAAAGAAGCATTAGTATGAGGAGTTTTTGGAGATATTTGAGCATATGAGATAGAAGCAATAGTAGGATAAATGTGCATGAATGGTAAGCATGAAGACTGCCAAATTGAAATGGATGCCAAGGGTGGCACATGAGTTAGAACTAGAACCTATACTGGTAACGACGTGAGATGAGGTTGTGTACACCAAGGAGATACCAAGGTAGAAACCACTAGTTACAAGAGAAGAGGTGGTGTATGGGAAGTATCCAGACCCTATTCATCTAAAATAGGTTTCTTCAAGAGACTATTGATGAAATTCGAAGCCTATAAGGAGAGATCATGTTCCTAAAGGAGAAGTCACAATAATTAGAAAAAAATAAGAGTACCGAGGCTCCACCAAAGGATCTAGATGATGTCAAGGAGGTATGAAAAGTATTGAAACAAGAGAATATCATTCCCCTATTAGGATAATGGTTGAGGAATAAAACACCAAGAACTGGAGAAGAGCATGAGAGGTAGGTTCTGCATGCTAACCTTCTTCCCTACAACCTCAATTATGATAACGAGATTACGGTTGATTACCTTAAATGCAGTAGTCAATGCATGGCTTATAAGAAATATTATGATAGACATGGGTATAGAAGTTAATGTTCTCACTCTAGATGCATGGCAATAAATGGGAAGGGCCCCATTACAACCATCTTCGAATGTGATGTATATGGCCAACAAGACAAAGGTAATGCCCATTGGTGTCTTAAAGGATGCTATTATCACTATCGAAGGGGAGAACTTCATTGGGGATTTTGAATTCTTGGTACTAGCTAAGGGGGATAATTTTCTACCATTACTTGGGCACCCCCGGTGTTATAAGAAAAGTTTTGACATATGTTTCAATAAGGGGTACATAAGATTTGAGAATAAGGTAGAATGGGTTACAATCCCCTTGACCAATGGAAATTTAGTACCCTATAATGAGCCATTGGGAGAAGAATTTCTTGACCAGATCTTGGTGTCCTTTATCAAGGACCCCGAGGTAATTAATCCTATGGAAGGAGTTATTCAGTTTGAAGATGCTCAATCTAAGAGTGATAACACTAGTCTAGTATGCGAGAATTGGGTGCACGGGACTTATGAGTTAATTGGGAAAAAGTTTAGAGGCTCCATTACAAGATTGATAAGGGCATGCCCACTTAGGCACTTAAAGGGGAAGCAGTTACCATGCTACACTAGGGATGGTATCCTTGACTTTTTCTTATGAGTCATGGAAGCCCAATGGAGATGCGAGATCGAACGAAGGAGCATGCTTGTATACACTTTATGTGGAACCACAACACGTTTGTGGGTTGTGTATTAGGAAAATCTTCTTGGGTGGTGCAAGGTGAGAATTACACACTCTATCAGATTCTTTAGAAGAAACGTGCCAACTAAATTTTTTATCTATGATGGGAAAGGATCTGCCTCACATCATGTGTAGGAGTACGAATGGACTTGATTCAAACTTTATAGTATAAAAGTGCTAAGCCCTCAGTGAACGAGGTGTTGTAGGTTGTTAAGCACCAAGCTATGGGAGATAGTGCCATGGAAGTAGATAGAATAATGGAATTATTTAGTTGTCCTAGCTTGGAATAACACTCTGATGAGGAAGAATCATACAAGATACATCTTAAACACACTTGCATTGAGAAAGAGAAGGGAAATATGGTCTATGTGATAGATGGTGAGGAATTAGATAACTTGGATGTTAACCATATTGTGGGTACACGTGAAGTAATAGTTAGTGTTTATGAGCAAGCACACACCTATAATGAACTCCTCAAGACAAAGAAGGTTAACTTTGGTTCTTAAACGGGACCTATGGAGGCTACTATTGGGGATTATTGATCAAAAAATGATGTTTAAAATATCATTGATCTATTGTATGAGTTTCAAAATTTATTTCCACATGGGTACCATGAGTTTAAGGTAGTTCACCATTCATTGGGGGAGATACAGATCAAACTAAAGGAAGGAGCGTGATCGATTCGGAAGATAACTTACTGAATGAATCCAAATTTATGCATCTAGGTCAAGGAGGAGATAGAAAAAATGATCGCATTAGGAATCATTGAAGCTATGGAAGAATAAAAATGTATAAGCCCCATGGTCAGAAGAATTAAAAAGGACATAAGGATAAGGATTTGTGTTAACTACAAGGACCTGAATGCAGTGTGTGTAATTGATCCTTTGCAAACCCCTTTTACCAAAGAAAAACTGAAGTGAGTATCTCGGTGTGAAATCTATTCTTTCATAGATGGATTCTCAATATATCAAGATGGATTCTTTCATAAATGGGGAAGATTTTCCTACATAGTCATGCCATTTGGACTAAAGAATGTTCCTACTATATTTTTTACGTAAAGTGGTGTAGGCATTTTAAGACTTCATGCATAAGTTCCTTCAATTCTATCTTGATGGTTAGAAAGTGTATGGACTAGTGAAAAACAATTGTGATAGTTTGCGGTTGATGTTTGAGAGATTTTGGAAGTTGTGCATATGCTTCAACATCCAGAAATGTCTCTTTGTTACTCCATTTAGAACCCTATTGGGGCATATCATATGTATGGAAGGATTTTTGGTGGATCATTCCAAAGTTGTTGTTATTGTGGGATTGGGGGAACCTACCAACCAAAGCAAAGTTCATGGATTCCTTGGGAATATGGGGTCTTACCAGAAATTTTTTGAGGGGTATACCAAAATCACCGTGGCACTAGAGGAAAATTTGAAGTGGGGATGTACATTCCATTTAGGAGAGGTGAAATAGACGGTGTTTGATGTATTGAATAAGAATATTATCACTATTCCCATATTACGCTTTCCTTCTTGGGATAATCCATTCCATGTACATGTTAATTCTTTGGGAACGATGATTAAGGAAATATAAGCACAACCTGGAGAAGGAATTATTTACCACCCATTGTGTTTTTCTAGCACAAAGTTGACACCAGTAGAGCATATCTATACTACTACCGAGTGCAAATCTGTGGTGCCCATTAAAACAACCCACTTGAGACCCAGAAAACAACCTAGGGTTAGTTAGAAATTATGTGATAATTTTTTTTATTAGAAGTGTCTGCAACCAAGATGTAAGGAAACAGTTTCCACTAACAAGTTTGGGAACAAATCTAAAATTACAAGATCATAATTTTCATTTATTAACAATTATTAAGGTCACCTGGTTCAAATTTTAGGGTTAGAAGTTTTAGTTAGGTTCAGGGAGTAATTTACCCCCATACCCACTCTCCAGATGGCTCAGAGTTTCAACTTGATTTTTCAAAGACTTAATGTATTAAAAATTTCCCTAAATCATTACCATTGGATAGGAAATTTTCTCACCTTTCCGGTGATATAATGAAGTCCTCCTAACTCCTTATACAAGATATGAGAAAGCGGACCTTACGGGTAAAATTTTCCCCAAGGGGACACGTGTCAAGAAGGGGTGAAGGGGGAATTTTGGGATGGTGGGTTGCAGGGTAGTGTTTACAATATTTACTTATATGGGAGAAAATTCCCATTTTGCCCACACCTCCAAAGGTCCTCCTAGAACATGTGGCAGCCTCTGAGTCGTTGACAGAAACAAGGGAAGAAGGGGCGGAGTGGCGGAAGAATTTGGGGCATTTCACCCAAAGGGAAGAAAAGTCAAACGATGCCCATGCACCCACTGGACCACTAGGGACACGTGGCACTCCATGATGTTCCATGGGGAGAAGAGAGATGAAGAGGTAGGTGGTGGAGTGAATTGGCTAAATTTTCCAAAGGGGAGGGTGAAAGGCGCAAATGTGCGCGTGGGTCCGCGTGTCCATGGAAAGGTCGCACCAAGGCGAGGGTAGGAGTGTAGGGCCGTGGAGAATTTTTTTCAAAACAATTTCAAGGCAAAAACTAAAAAAAACAAAGGGTCTGTGCCCCTCCACAAGCACACAAAGATGCCACGTGGCAGCCTGTGATTGGCCATGGGCCGACAGGGTGAAATGGAAAATTTTTCCAAAATTTTCAAAAAGGCCAAAGGGTAAAAACATGTTGCACCTCCGCCGCTACCCGGTGAGGACATGTGGAAGCCTCTGATTGGCTGTGGGTCAGTGGAGGAAAAGATGAAATTTTTCCTGAGACAAAATTTTTCAAAAATATTTCTAAGGGCAATTCGACGTGAAATTTTTGGGTTGTGGGCTCATCAGGGAAAATTTTCTCAAATTTTCCCACGAAGGCTCAAAAACTTCAAAGTTCCATAACTTGAGCTAGAAATCTCTTTTTTGGACAAACAAGGACTTTCTGGAAATCTCTCAATGCCCTCTTTGCACAAGAATCATAAATTTTACATTTTGCTAAATTTGAAGGGGTTAATTTTATAAAAAGTATCTGTAAGCTTTTAAAAAGCTAACTGGTAAATTTCCAACTTTCAAATTCGATAAAATTAGATCTCCTCCTTCACTCAACATGCCAAATAGGAAAGGGGAATTGATCCACGGAGTGTTTAAAGTGTTTTAGGGAATTTGATTTTTTTAATTTATTCAAATTTGAATTTTGTCCAACAATTGACAAAAAACAGTTGAGGAAGTGATTGAGCTCAATTTTGCAATGGTTAAAATTATTTTCTTAAGTCTTCTTTGTCAATTTAAGTTACTTGCTAATATATCATGTTGAATTTTAAGGTTTCCAAGTTGATTAATGTGTTTAGGTCTGAACTGTACATTTTATTAAGTTTAATTGCAATTTTTAAATATCACAATGCTAGTGATCAAATTTTTAAAGGATCTATTTATCAATTTTATCATTTAAGTGTGGTATATAGTTTCTAAACTAATCCAAGGAACTTTTTTGTTCCTAAACAAATCATTTCCAAGTTAAATTGTAAAATATGATTCCCAATTTAATATATTTCAAAATAGACGATGTCATATAATTCCTACACATGTATTTCTTCCTTTTTCCAATTCCTAAATAGAGATTCCACTTACAATTTAATATTTCAAAATTTATCACAACAATGCAAAAGAGAGATGAACTTGCAATTATTTATTAACTTCAAAAGGAGAAACATCTTTACATTCTTTCATTCCTTGAATATAATTAACAAAATTCTATTTCTTTGCAATAACAATACATAATTTAAATGTCTTTCACAATTCAAGTATACATTTTCATAATCAATTATAACCTCATTTTTTATTAATATAACTATTACAATTTCATCCACATCATGCGGGAAGGATTACAAATGAATGTGTTTTCACAAGGGACTATCTAACTACACTTTTCCTTTGCTCCAGGACAGCAACATGCACATTTCCTCTTTCTCCAAGTTGATCACAAAAAAAGAGGGGGAAAGGCAATGCTCTCCACCCAACCAAGACATCCAATGAAAGGAGAAGCCTTCCTTCATCATTGGCCCCCGAGCCCCAACCAGAACAAAATAAGTGCTGTAATTCAACCATGACAACAACTGGATTCCAAAACACACAACATTCTTTCAAACATGCACATTTCAATATAAAACAAAGATCAAAACAAAATAGCAATTTACAACTATAATTTAAAACATTCCAATCAAAACTCAGGCTTGATCATGCAAGCCAAAGGAGTAAGGTCTATGGGGGAAGATACTTATGCCTCCAAATTGAGAATTCGGCATCCACCAACAAAAAACCACCAAATAATTTACCACACACATATCCTTATGCCCCCCACAAATCCCTTCTTATGCCCCCCACAGATTTCCTTATGCCCCACACAAAGTAAAAAATCCAAGCTATTTCTTTTCCATGGTGGATCCCAAACCCAAAATCCCTCCACAAAATTCTAATGCCAATGACATTCCTTATACCCCCCCACATTCCTACAGCTTCCTTAAGGAAGTCTATCCAACAAGCCAAAAAATCAAACAAAGCATGCACCATTCACAAAAGACAACAAGAAAATGACAAGAAAAGAATGAGAGTTAAATTCCTACCTCTCCATGGTTACTTTTGCTCCTAACAGTAAGCTTCAAATTCCAAGAAAACATAGTCCAAAATAGAAATCTCCCAAGAATCCAAATCTTTCTCCAAAACTTCCTCCAAAAACAAGAGCTCCCACAAGAAAATGCACCCCCAAGAAGTTGCAAAATGATTCAATAACCCAAAAACAAGGAAAGAGTTTGAATTAAATAGAAGAGGGAAGAGAAGAGGATGATGTGGATCCATGTAGGATGCCACATCACACATCCTCAAATCAACCACAAAATACAAAATGCATTCTCCCAAGCACAATAAAGAGGTGGGTAAAAAATGACAAGTTACTTGCACACTCCAAAAAGCCCACACCGCTAGGGACAGTAAATTAAATAAAATGTAAGAAAGTGCAATTAAAAACATGTAACATGACTTATAAAATTCATTATAAAATTCACAAATCACTTCTCCATCCATAAGTATGGTTGGTAGATTAAATTTAGCGGCATGGGACAAGTTTTACTTGTCCCACAAGCCTCCAAAAATAGCCCACAAGGACAAATTCGAATTTCCATGGAGGTGGAGTATTTCTTACTCCAAAATCTGACTTACACAAGCTCTTACACAACTTACACATCCCTTACAAATTAAATACAAACATCCAAAAACTCCCATTATTATTTTCCCATAACCCAATTTAATTTTTTTAAATTTTAATCATATGATTTCTCACATTAATCTATCACCATTTTAAATAAAAGAAGGGAACACATTATTAATAAAATACATACAACAACAATAAAATAAACTCATCAATAAAACACACAAACACATGGTAACATGTAAATATGATCCCCCCCATGGGAATATATAACCAAACAACACACAACATAATAAAACAAGCTTCCATGGTGACCTTGTTGAATTCACCTAGAATTCCATTGTGGTTGGTCTCCAATCCCCCAGTGTTTGTTGTGATATTTTAAACCTGTAAAACAAAAATACCTCATTCGGCCTCATCGCCATATCAGAACATCCAATATGATACAATAAAATCACAAAATCATCTAAGTAAGTGAATCAAAACAACATCGGAGTAACAACTACATCAACTGTATTTTCAATCAACAAGTATATCCTTGTAAAATAATATACATTTTCTAGATTAACTCATAATATCCCAATCACATGTTTGAACAACATCCATAACACATCCATGTCAAATAATATATCATCATCCACATATAAGGTGTCTCTAATAATCATCATGCATCATAATAAAATCAAGATCAACAATAATCCATGATCAATAACTATCATCATACCAAATTAAACATAATAATATCTATAATGTAAACAACAATATCAAAATAAACATCAAAAGGTGTCAAAGGGAAGTGGGCACTACATAAGCACTATCAATGATCTACACGCTGTACAAATTTAGGTAATATATGTTGGCAATGTTTTTACCCTTTATATTATACATGGATTACATGGAATTGAAGTACTTGGTGAACAAGCCCATTTTACAAGGGTACATATGTCGATGGGTCCTTTTGTTTCAAGAGTTCAATTTACAGTTTTTGTGAAAACAAGAAATAGTAACTCAAGGCCTGACCATTTATCAAGGATTGACTCTAGAGAGGATGCAAAAAACATTGAGGATACTATGTTAGATACATAGCTATTTAGATTGCGGCACACACCCTCTAACTTGGAAGATATTAGCGTGTTTCTTAGAATGAGTATGGCATGGGAGGGAATGAATACATTTGAAAGGAATCAGTTAGCCATGCGTGCCACACCCTACATGCTAATTAGTGGATACTTATAAAATATAGGCCACGATAAGGTTTTTCACTGGTGTGTTAGAACATGAGCATGTTGCAATCATGGAGGAAACACATGGTGGTATTGCCGGAGGACACTATACAGGAAATGCCACCACATAAAAGATTCTACTAACATGGATTTTGTGGGAAAGCATCTACCGAGATTATATTGAGTTTTACAAGGCTTGTGACAATTTTTAACACCTTAGAAAACCAGGAAGAAGGGACGAGATTCCCTTTATACTAATAGCTAGCACATAACCATTTGAGAAGTGGGCCATTGATTCTATTGGACCAATTTCACCTTCCTCACAAAGGACTAGTTCACGATATATATTTACTTGCAATGATTACTTAAGAAGATGGGCAGAGGTAGCACCTAGAAAGGATTGCATAACAACCACAAATAGTGAGAATCCTATGGGAAAACATACTCAACAAGTAAGGGTTCTCTTTAAGACTAACTAGTGACAGAGGCACACACTTTTTGAATGAGATGGTTAGGATTCTATTAGTACGGTTCATGATGGCCCATCACAAGACCACCTCGTATCAACCCCAAGCTAATAGAACTCCTAAAGCATTTAAAAAAATACTAAGTCAAACGATAACAAAAATTTGTGATGTGGGAAGAGAGGATTAGGATGAAAAAGTCTCAAAAATACTATGGGTGTAGAGGAAAACCTTTAAGAGATTGAATAAGGCCACATCATTCTAATTGGTATTTGGTGTGGAAGTTGTTCTACCAGTAGATTTTATGCAATCATCCCTTCATATTGCACTCGTCAGAGGATTATCTAAACAGAAATCACTACAAGAGCGCATGTAAAATTTAATGTAGTTGGAGGAAAGGTGATCCCTTGTTTGGTAGAATTAGAAGATTGAAAACACACGATAAAAAGCATGGCATGATCAACATATCAAAAACAAACAATTCGAGGTTGAGCAGATGGTCTTACTTTATGACTTAAATTTTTTACACCATCCTCGGAAACTAAAAATCCATTGGTTACAACCATACATAATCTCATACATCCTCAATTTAGGCACATGCCAATTATAAGCACTGGATGGGAAAAGGTTACCAGGTTACTTCAATGGGAGTAGGTTAAAGCCCTACTATAAATAAGGCTTATGTGTTCTCTTAAATAAGGTAGTTTTGCTAATTAGTTTAGTTTTCTTTATCTTTTTGGTGGTTTTCTTTGTTGTCATTTTTGGCTTGGTTTTTTACGTTGGTGCATAAGTAGATAATTTAATTGTAAGAGGTTATATACTCAGGGGACCATGCATACATTTTAGTGTTGGGTGAGGTATCAACTTTATTGAATGAGGCCATAATGTTTAGAAACATTTAGTGTGAAAGGAAAAAGAATGAGCTATAAGATGGAAAGGGTGCATGAATTATAAAGGTGCATAAATTTTTTGAACTTATGAAGGTGGGTTGAAAGAACATAAGGACCACAAGAAGGGAAGGATCGCGAAATACAACATGAGGTAGGAAACATTATAGGGAACTACTTGTTAGATGGTGCAGAGGTTATGTACTTTTGCATAGAGATTTACACTAAGGAGGTTTGTGGCTATCTAAGTGGTGTTGGAGCACCTAGAGGTTATAGCTATGAAGCGTGAGAGGAGGTTGTGGAAGTTTCCTTACATGAACAATTTTTTTTTATTAAAAAGGAACTTTAGGACATTTGGTTAGAGGAACTCTAAGGCACCGATAAAGTATAAATAAGAGATAAGGATATACATTTTTACTACCTTTCCTTAGATAATTCATTTTGTGTTTCCGAGCTTGAAGTGTGAAAAGAGTTTTTCAAAGAAGAGTGATGTAAAGTACTACAACAAACCAATGGACTTGTGCAAAGTTGTAGTAGAATTTGTGACATAACATGGAGGGAAGAAGACAATGGAATGGAAGGGAAGGTTACGTGAGAGAGAAGAATGGAATTTTTCAAGTTTGAAAAGTCAAAAGAAATGAACATAACACCTAGGGTACAAAGGAGAGGAAATAAATATGGCTCCAAAGAAGGCACCCATAAAGAACCTAGTGGTGGAAAATGAGGATGACATGGAGATCTACTCAAAGATGCAGAACCCTCCTAGAGTTATCAAGGATGAGAAGTGGAGATCAAAGGTATATTAGTGTAAAATCAGTGAGTAAAACCACAAAATGAATGATAACAAAACGCTAGTGTAGGAAGACCTTGTATTGAGCACTCCAATGGTATATAAACTCAAAAACCCTAAGGTTGACGACTTGGTGAAGTAAGAGATACAAAAGACTAGGGTTGTATATCTATGGGAGTTGATATTCTTTGTTAAACCCACCCCACTTTTTAGGTGGTTGATGTCTAAGGTGCATGAAAAATTATTTTACTTCACATGAAGGAGAATGAGGATCAAATGCCAATTTATTCAAACGGTAACATGCCTGTGAAATATTGGAGAAGATATGGCACTTGATTTATGTTCCACTGCCAAGATTAAGGAGCTCAATAAGAAGCTAAATTACGAGAAGGGTGGTAGGGCATAGGAAATTGTAAATCTTCCAAACCTAGCACTAAGAGTCACCTCCCAACTCCTTAGCTACAAATTGGGTGCATTAGAAAGGTGGAAAGACATCAATCGTAGATTCATTTACGTGGATTATAGGGTGTCCAAAAGGGCTCACTATAACTTCTCCCAATTCATCACAAATGACATCATCAAAGACACACAGGTAAAGAAAGAGGAAGGAGTCAAGATCAGTTGGGGATCCATCCTACTATTGATCATGTTATGGGATATTGGCATCCCGTATGGATGAGATGAGGGAATTTTTGTTCACCCACCCCTACAAACATCCCCTGTAGCCTGATTCACACATTTCACCTGTGATGTGACCATCTCAAATGCTTACAAAGTGCAAATAAATATATCGTTTGAGAGGTTGTGTGGATCCTTTGGGAATGAGTGTCATATTCCCCGTGAGTTTCCAAAAGTTTTTGGTAACAAGGTAAAACTTTTCATCACCCAACATTTCTTTCTATCAAGGTTCATGGTGGCCAAAGCAGATATGGGACCATGGTGTAAGCTCCCATTTGCATTCATTTCTAGATACATGAAGTGCACCATCAATAGGATTAAGGATGTGCAGAGATTAGTTTTTCATGTAGACAAGGTTGATAATAATTTCCAAACATTATGCGCTACGTACAAATAAGAAAATCATCATTCCTATGTCAAGGTATTAGAGCCAAATTTATGGCATCTACACCTACAATTAAATGTTACCATCAAGGGGTATGTCCATAGGGTGTTTGTGTAGCAATTCCCTAAAACATAGGGAGGGATTAAGGTGGAGGTTACAAACTCTCCCTTTCCAAAACCATGGGAGATAACATTCCCACCCATGAAGGCAGTGCAGGAGGAAGAAGAACAAGAACAAGAAGAACAAGGAGGGAAGTTAGATACTTCATAGGAGAGGAAGTACTACATGCACCATAATAGCAACAAGGGTACTAGAACATTAGAATAGGGTGGAACCAACACCTCATCACCAAGGCACAAGGAAGAGGAGGAAGAGCATGATAACAAGAAACGAAGGATGTGCAATGCATCAAGTCCCACAGAGGGCTTGAAGGAAGGAGAGGAAGAAGACTCCACTTCTTTCAAAGAAGAATTAAAATTGAATTGGGAGGGAAGGAGGCTAATGTGAAAGCCATAGATGTAAAAGAGGCATGGGAATAAGAAGAGGAACACTTGGTAGGGGCTAGGAAGATTCTAATGCACAAAGTCGTTTCACCGCAAAACACCAACCTAAAGGAAGATAAGGGGGACTCCTTTATTATAAAGGAGGATATGGAGTTTACCTATGGGGTGAAATATTAGAGGATAAAGTACAAGGATACAAGGATAAGTGGAAACTCATGTCCCCATATGTGGACTTCATATATGACCATAAGAAAGTCCTGCACATAATATTCCATGCCACTCTCCCATTAGAAAAGTTGCATGGTTGGAATTTAATTGATCAAGAAGGGGGTGTGCCCAGAACCAAGAAGATGCTTAGCTAAACTATGCACTCCCACACCAAGGAACCTAAGTTTGAGGTCAGTAATCATCTGATCAAGACCATTAATCTAAATAAGAAGGGGCGAGATACATACAAGGTGGTGGATCCTAACCACCTTACAGATGAGCAGGGATGTAATGCCTTAAAAATGATATCTTCATAGGTGATAAGATGTAGTCTAGATATAGGGGCCATTATTTGGACCCTGATCATAGAAAACAAAAGTAAGGAGAAGGAAATAGACATTTTGAATGAAATGTTGAATGGAGAGAAGATATAGACAAAGGAGGGATACGATCAAGATACTACACTTGTGAAAAGCATTCTGGGGCAATGTTTGGTATAGGTAAATCAGGACATGATAGACTATGGGGATGAGATGGAGTATCTTGAGGACCTCGTAGGGATGTTACTATATAACATCAAGGATGATGCAAGCCTGAAAATTGTAGAGCTCACAAAATAAATGGTAGATAACAAGGTCATCATTGAATCCTCGATCACCGAGTTTGAAGATTGGTTCTCCCAACTCAAGGAGGAGAATATAATAATAGATAGAGGGTTCAACAACTATAAAAAATGTGAGCCAATTATCAATGTGTGGGTAAGAGAGGAGGAAGTAACCCTTAAATTTTTTTAGGAGACCATCCCTACTAATAAGGCAGATCACACACATCTTCTTGTTAACAACATGGCCCAGAAAGAGAATATCAAAATTAACTACGAGAAGCTATATTTTTGAGTAGATGAACTCTGAGACTCCATCACCAAGTGAATGGATGTGTTTGAGGGTGTCTATGTGAAATTATTGGTGGCCATCAGCATATTAAAAGGGAATGTGGAGGAATTAATCCAAGACATGGTGCTTAATGTCATAAGGGACGTTCCGAGAAAGGCCTTAACAAAATTAAAGGCCTAGGAGAAATTGAAGGACAAGATAAACACAGAATTCCCCAAGCTCATGTAGTTGGTCATTTGACTACCTCCTCAATTCTTTAATTCTTTACTCAGATTCTTTCACCACCAGTGTTCTTTATTCTTTAGAGTAGCATCATTATCATAGCGTGTTTTGGTCTACAAGGATTTTGGTTAGTTAGTGCGAAGGTTTGCCAAGGTTGTAACCAATTTAATGTGCGGTGATGTTTGACCCCTAAAAGTAACTAAGTACCTAAGGCACGATTCCTTATGGAATGCAGAGACATGATGTGAAGGAATGTGTAAAATTATTCCTCAGAGAGGTGCGAAGGGTCACGCCAGGGTAGGTTTGAGTTAGGAATTAGTAATTATTGGACAAACAGAAAAATATGCACATAAAGAGTGAACAGAAAAGTAACCAGATACAGATGTGGATAAGCTATGGAGACTTGTGATCCAAGAAAAGGATATTTTGGGGAATCATTACAGCTATCATGAGAGGATATGGATTCAAGGTTGTTAAGGATTAGCTGACACATGCATGCTAAAGGCACTCATTTGAGGGAAATGCATAACAACATCTCGCATATTTCTAAGTAGTGGTACAAAAATCATGAGGATATTCCAGCATGCTTACACAGGTGATGATGGACAGTTATAAGAATATTTCTTTGAATACTTGTATTAGAGGATCATTCCTATAATAAGGCTAGAGAGGATGACGAATAAAATTATTGTGTAATGCATGTAATAGAGAGATATGTGATGTAAAGAAAGCTCTGCTACCATGAACAATGTCATGGATGGAAATTCTTGATGTAATCTTTCCTATTGTATTTGACTTATCAAATATAATGAAGTAGTTCTGTAACACTCTTGCAATGGATCTTGGTATGTTTTTTCACCTTTTATTCACGTGTGTGTGTGTGTTAGGAATATATCAACTAGGAATACACGCTTACATCTAAATCCTATGAATAATTGCATTCATTCTCTGGTTATACTACATTATCATGTGGATAAATAACATTCTTATGAAGCTCACATAAAGGAGGGACTCGGCACTTATGCATACCTCGGGTGAGCTTCCAAGATAAGACTAGATGATATGTCGATGCGCCTGGGATTAGTTGTTGAAATAGGTGATGGTAGTAGAGACTACAATTTTCTCTAGTTGAGTTGATGATGCTGTAATGTGTTGATTGAATTAAGTTAGCTATTATACTTCATGATTAAATATAATTTTACAGGGATAAAAGTATGGGCTTATATGACTGTAATATTATTATTCAGATTTTAGCTCTACCTAAGTTAGTATGTTTTTTGTTGTTGATTGGATTAGGATAATGAAGCTATTGATATATAAGTATGGGCATATATGAATTTAGCATTATTATTCTAGTTTTATTGATTCTTTCATTGGTTGTGGACCATTTTAATGGTTGAATTACTTATGTTGACCTAAGTAGACACTTGTCTTGAATCACTTTATTAATATTCTAGATTATCTTATCTTCCCGATCTGTTGTTTTATTATATCCTTATTGCATGATCAAAAGAGGTTACATGTCTTCTTTTTAACCTTTGAATACTTTTATTGTAAATTAATGTTCCTTTTATGAAATAATTAAGTAAAACATGTTGTTTTGAAGAGTTAGTGTTTATCATGCTAAGTTCATGTGAATTGACACATGCTAAAAAAAATTTAGATGGAATTTTTTAAAGAAGGAAGACGTATAAATTTTATTTTATTCCTTGATTGAAGAAAATTCATTAGAATAATTGATTATTATATTCCCAATCGAATTAATTCTGTATAGAAATGAGAAAGGCCCTTGGTCATTTAATGTAGCCTTTAGAAAGAAAATATTATGATCAATTTTATGAACATGATTTGATACCTTATTCTTTGAAAGTAATAAAGTTAGACTACATGTTACATTTCCTGATTGGAAGGGATTGTTTGGAAAATGATGAATTTTTAGTTCTACATTTAATAAAGAAAGGCGGTTTGTGTATAAGATACTATTATAACAAGCATATGTGTAAGTTAAATAACGTGCTACATTACTTATATGTTTGAATACTATTATGAAAAAAATAAGTTATTCATAGGTTGTTTGTATATTGAACTTAAGTATTCACTAATGAAGTGTTGTATACTTGTAAGTTTGAATAAGTTAGTACTGTATGATTACCTAAGTAACTTGTGAATTATATCAAGATGTTAGGACTATATGGATTAATTTCATCTAGTAATTGTGAATAATATGTGCTTAAATGGTGAAGGGTGTCTTGTAAGAAGATTGTCTATCCATATGACTACTAATAAACAAACATATGTGATGAAATTAGGAATTAAAATAAAGCTATGATAAGTGATTAGATTCAGGATATAACTATATAAAAATGATATTTTGTCCTTTATAAGGGTTATACTATAACAAATCATTATGAACTTATGCATATGATTGTATGTGCTTAAATGGAAAGAAAGGAATCACACTAATAAGGTTGAATTAGTCTTTAAGTGATGAATCTTAAATACATAAATACATACTTAATCTAATTACTTATTATAGATAAAAATTAATGACCTAATAAAAGTATGTACAAATAAATACTTTTAATTAGGCTATAAATAAAAAAAAGTTGTATAATTATGTTGGGGTGTTGACTAACATTAATAGTATATGATAATTTATAAAGGTATCATATATACCTACACATTTAGCTATCTATAAATGGACTACCTCTGTTACTGTGAAATATAGAGTCATTGTATTAGTGTTACACTATATTTATATAACTAAAATAGTGGCATGGTACTTAATTGTATTAATGAGAAATGTTTTATTAACTGGTTAAGCTTGAGTAAGAATTAAATTTGTAACTCTATACTTAAATAAAATATCGTTTCAATCCATACTAAGGGATATTAATGACATTGATTTAATAGGGTAAATAATCAAAATTGTGAAATTAAATATTGTCGGATCAACTTGAGATAGGACCTTAGATAGAATCATTCGAGGTGAATGTGCTATGAAACCTAGGATAACCCATCGTAAATTAAAAATACTTTGAAACATTAAGATATAGTGTTCCAATTTAGGACCCATGATGGGTCAAATCACTATGGCCGCTACAGTGTATTTATTAAACAAAGAGCCCATAGTTTCTCTTTTTTTCTTATTAAGGTCAAATGGTTATTGAGATTTTTGACTATACCATTTTATTTTTTCAACAGGGCTCTATAAATTTTAATATCATAGGTGATTCAAATCAGCCCAGAGAAGGGCAAAACAGCCAACCTAAGAGGGCTCAACAGCCAGATATGACAACACATGAGAAGAAAGGATAACAAACAATGATCTAGCAGAAAAGATCAAAAAGCAAACAAAAGATATTCAATGTAAAGCCTCCTAGAATAGAAACCTGTCTTCTTCAAGACTGACAGAGATAACAAAAACTTGATCAAACAACCCGTTTCTTCATAAAAAACTCTCAAAATATAGCAAATAAGATTTATCTAGATTAGTTTATATGAATTTTCAAGTATTAATTCGAAGTTTATAGTTTTTGTGAACTCAAATATGGAATCAAAACCCTAGTTAAACCCTTATACCTACCCAACAGAGAGGTAAAAGTTTATAAATCACCAAGAAATTATTATCAAAACCTAACATTTGTTCTCAATGGTCTGTCTCATATTGATCTTGATCCTTGTGTTGTCAGTAGAGTTTCATTAATACTTAAACTATGAAAACCACTAGTAGCTTATTATCTTTCACTGGTAAAATCATGTTTATCATGCCAAGACATAGTCATACAGAACATATAATGTTTATTGGAACAATTTATGCCTAGTCTAATCTCTAAAAAAATTATAAGATATCCCAATTAATATGGCTCTGAATCACAAAAGGATTCCAGAACGTACAATGATCTAACAATCCTTCGCAGCCAACAAACATTTGAAGGGACTATACCATGTATACAAAAGGGCTCAAAAGCCAGATAGCATAGGTGAGAGAAACAGCCCAGAGAAGGGCAAAATAGCCAACCTAAGAGGGCTCAACAGCCAGATATGACAACACATGAGAAGAAAGGATCCAGATGTACAATGATCCAAAAAGTAGCAGAATAGATCAAAAAGCAAACAAAATATATTCATCATATAATAAATCCGCCAAAAAATAGCTCCAGAACCGCCAGATAACAACAACTTCGCAGCCAACAAACAACATCACAACAACCCGTTACTTGATAGCCCTGTCAATCTTGGTTTTGATAGCCTACAGCGACATGAAGAAGGAAATGGCAGTGGCTTGAGAGGAGTCTTTCATATCCGCCTGAGCAATTGCAATATCCCTTTTCTCTTTGGGGCCCCAAATGTCTTCATTAATCCCACTTAAACTGCAAACACTATGAACATGTTGTTCAATGAAATTATAAATGCTTTTAAGGGCAGATAGTATGTAGTCATTGCGACTTTTTACATTTCCCATTCTGCCATCCAAAGACTGTAACTTCTTGAAAACTTCAGCAATAACCCCCTCTTCATCATCACTTTGAAGTATTCCTTTTCCCTTAGCTTTTTCCATATTTTTTATAGTCCCTTTAAGCTCTTGTATTTCCTTTTCCATCCTGTCCACTCTATCCATCAATTCCTCCTCCTTGGGTTCCTCCATCAGTTGGCTGATATGCAGGAGGTTCTCAGCAAGCTCAAGGTCTTTGTGACTTCTTAGGACCCGTTGAGAAGAAGGGATTTTAATTTTTATGCTCTTTCTTTTCTTGCTAGAAGAAGCAACTTCAATCTTCTTTTTCAGCAGGGGGAGTGAAGGCGGTGGGAGCAGGTGGAGGTATGGAGGAAGAGGGTGGGGTAGGATTCATGCGGGGGCAGTTTGAACAGTGGTGATGGATCAGTAGGATTAGCCCTTGGTGCAGTGGGATAGCCCTAGAATGGCTCTGAACTTCCCTAATTGATTTCTCCAGTGAGTTTATCAAGTAGTGAGGGAAGCTGATGATAATATTTCTATGAAAGTGATTAAGAAATATCAAATGTTTTTGAGGTATAGTCACAAATCTTCCTTCAAGAGTTACATACCTAACAACCATCCTGGAAAGCTCAGCAAAAGGCTCAGGAATCGATGCCACCTTGATGCCAGCAGTCACAAATTCAAGATTCTCCCCATCGTCCAAGAACTTCTTGGTCTCCACCTCCCTCTCAACCTTCTTATTAAAGAATTTGGTGCCCTCAAGGCTGAGGCCCGTGATCTGGGTGATGAGCTCCTCCATGATCTCAATCTCCATGTTTCTATATTTGACAACCCGATTCTTCCATCCCTGGGTGAATCTAATAGAAATGTCTTGATCAAACCCTTGAATCCTTTCAATTAAATTTGACAGACCCCCTATTTGAAGGTAGTTCCAAAGCACCGTATCCTCTTTCCACGTCCGGATTGTGGGTGGGTTCAGTTTTGCATGGTGGACCCCCCATTTTTCCACTATTTATGTTCCTGTTCTCAACGGTAAAAATGTTATCACTATGCGGGGAAGGCTAAACTTTGTTGTTGGTTTTTGAATCTTTCCCTTCCGTGAAAGCAGATTTAATTATTATACCATACTTGTAATTAGTTCCCCGCTCCTCGGCTTTCTTTCTATGCCAAGAAATGATGACAGTCCAGTTCGCACATATCACATCAATCATACATATCTTATGTGATGTCATCATACTATACTTGAGGATCCGCACATTAGCATCCACATTACAGCTGTTAGTGTTGATTTTCTCGGCCATGTAGATCATTGATTATGGCTTTATTGATTTGAGTGGGCGGAACATCCCCCCTAAGCCAAGTTTGAAAAGTATTAGTAACACCAAGGTTTGCCAAACTATCTGCGACCCTATTTCCTTCCCGATAGGTGTGGGTGATTTTAACATTTTCAAAGCTCTTGCATATATCAATAGCTTCACCAATGAAATCTCTAATTGACCAACTGGGGTGTTGCTTTTTGTTTAAGAGATTGATGATATTCAGAGAATCACCCTCAATTATAATATTTAGAATATTACAATCTCTGGTAAGTCTTATACCCCAAAGAGCCGCCAGGGCTTCAGAGTAATGGTTAGTTTTCCTGCCCATTCTCCCAGAAAAAGCAGCAACAAAATAGCCTCTTTGATCTCTGATGACTCCTCCACCTCCAGAATCTCCCGGATTGCCTTTTGAGGCCCCATCAAAATTTAACTTGTACCAATCAGTGGGAGGCTTAATCCATCGGAATGTGTTTCTATCCATACCATTGTTATTCTTATTGAAGGCAATGTCAATATTCCAATCAGTCAGGATGTATTCTTCCTTCTCAGGGTAAAGTCTATTTTTAGGAGGTTTAAATCTAGCAATATTATCTTGCACAGCAATGATAATTTCCTTGTAGACTTTGTTACATGCCTTTCTAGTGTTTCTGAAAATGCCATCATTACGAGCCTTCCAAACTCTCCACATAGTGTGGGGTAAAATGAGTTGCCACAATCTCTTCACCACACAATGCTTAAACGGAGAGTCCCATTGTTCCCAGGCCTGAAGACAGGTAAGGGGAAAAATCCATCTCTGATTAAATTTTGCAAAAACAAGCTGCCAAATTTTGGAAGCATACTCACAATGGAGGAATAAATGTTTTATATCTTCTACCTCTTTCTGACACATGCAACATCTATTTGGCATGATGAATACCTTCTTGATGAGGTTGTCGTTAGTCAGGATCTTGCCATTAATGATGAGTCACCAAAAGAAGTTCACTCTAGGGGTTAACTCAGACATCCACAACTTGTGCCACTTAATTTCACTTTCAATAGATACAAAGAAAGAATTATATCCTGATTTAACAGAGTATTCCCCATCAAAAGAATCTTTCTAGATGAGTTCATCCTTAAGATTTTGATTACTAATATGGATTAGAGAAATTTGATTCTGTAAAGATGAAACATCAGCCTGTACATTATCATTCTCCACTTTTAGCTGTTTCCATTTTCTTTTGTTTCCATCCCTCTCAATGTATCCCTGAATTTTGTGTCCATACTTTGTAATTAAGTTGTCTTTAATGTGATCATAAGAAGAAATCCAGTTAGAATCAGTCCATTTATCAGTCCAGAAGTTAATGTTTTGACCATCCCCAAGCTTCCAGCTACACCCCTAAGAAAGGATGTGTCTGCTATGAAGAAGGTTGTTCCAGAAAATAGAACCATTCGGAAGAGATTGATCATAAATGAAGGAAATATTGTTTTGGTTTGAAAGATATTTGATCTTAACCAACTCTGTCCAAGGCTTGTGCTCTTTTATAAGTCTCCAACCTAACTTTGCAATAAGGGCAGCACTCATATGTTTGATATCTTTGATGCCTAACCCCCCAAGCCTCTTTGGTTTACATACCTACTCCCAAGCCACAAGATGATATCTGAACCTGTCCTCAGTACTGTGCCATAAAAAGTGCTTTTGAATCTTTTCAATATTGTTCATCACTGCTACTGGTATGCTGAACATTGACATGATGTAAATAGGCAAGTTTTGGAGCGTGCTTTTTATCAATAGGCACTTTCCTGCACTTGAAAGTACAGCTCCTTTCCAGCCAGCCAATTTTCTTTGAAATCTCTTAATAAGATCATTCCAGACCTCAACAGAAATCTTGCCAGTACTTAAAGGTAAACCTAAGTAAGTAGCGGGAAGAGAATTAATAGTGCATCCTAGAATATTAGCAATATTTCTTTGCCTTTCCATAGGAGTATTGAAGAAATATATAGAGATTTTGTCAAAATTAACTTTTTTTCCCGAGGCTTCCTCATAGAACCTAAGGATAGTTTTGATAGCCTTTGCCTCAATGATTGAGGCCATCAGGAGAAGCAGAGTGTCATCAAAAAAATGTTGGTGGGAGGAGATCTGATTGCCAGAAGTTGGAGGAGAGCCTTTTATCATGCCAATGCAAATAGATTTGGAAATAGATCTGCTTAAACTGTTAGCCATTATAATGAATAATAGAGGGGAAATTGGGTCTCCTTGTCGGATTCCTCTATTGCTGGCAAAAAAAACCCACCGGTTCCCCATTAACAACCACTGAGAATCTAGAGGTAGAGATACAAGAGTGAATGATTTTTCTGAATTTGATTTGAAAACCAAACTTGGATAAGACCTCATCCATGAATCTCCAGGAGAATCTGTCGAATGCTTTATGCATGTCCAGCTTGATAGCCATCCCCGCCTTTTTACTTTTATCCATAGAATGTATAGTTTCATGAACCATGATAATTCCATCTTGAATAATTCTTCCCTGAATGAATCCGCTCTGCTGCTGTGAAATGATCTCCATAAGAATAGGTTGCATTCTAGTGGTGAGAATCTTTGTGAAGATCCTATATATAACATTAACTAAACTGATAGGCCTGAAATCTTTGAAGTCCTTTGCATCTAACTTTTTTTGGGCAAGCACAATGTGTGTATTATTTAGTTCTTTAATAAGATTTCCAGTTCTATAAAACTCATTAACAGCTTTCAAGAGATCTTCAGAGCATATTTCCCAACATATTTGGTAGAAGTTAGCTAAAAAGCCATCTGGACCCAGAGCCTTATCCCCCTCTAAAGCAAAAACAACCTTTTTTAATTCCTCGATGGTGATAGTTTTTGAAAGACTCTTAAATCTCTCAGCAGGTATTAGATTATTAGGAATGGAGTCTAAGAGAAAAGAGGATGCTTGTTCATTGTAGGAGTTATTCTCAGTGAGAAGGTTCTTGTAAAATTTAAGTTCTTCTGCTTTGATGACCTCAGAATCCTTAGTACTGTTTCCATTGTCTTTAGTAACCTCAGAAATTCTGTTACAAGCTCTATGCTTGAGGGTTGTCAAATGAAAAAAAATTGTATTCCTGTCTCCTGCTTTAAGCCAAAGGGCTCTAGACTTCATTCTCCAAAAGGATTCTTCATGGTTGTTTATATTATGCAGATCCGAGAGAAGTTTTTTTTCCCACTGATGATCCTCTAGAGACATACCTTTCACGGAAACATTTAGTTCAAGCTCTTCTAGTTGTTGCTTAAGTTCTTTCTTCTTTTCAAAAATGTTTCCAAAAACCTCTTTATTCCATATTCTAATCTTTTGTTTAACATTTTTCAACTTCTGCAGAAGCCTGAATTGGGCCGTCCCTGTGCCTTCCCAATACCACCACTCTTTAATTCTGTCCAGAATATCTTCATGCTCGAGCCACATTTTCTCAAATTTGAAATTGCCATGAAAAGGTTTTGTCCAATTGAAGAAATTTAGGACAATTGGACTATGATCAGAGCCTGTTCTGGGGAGAGAAGAAAGATGAAAATTCTGATCCAAGATCTAATTAGCAGAAATAAGAGCTCTGTCTAGTTTAACCTAGATTAAGTTCTCCCCAAATCTTCTGTTAGACCAGGTAAATTGATTGCCATGAAGCTCTATGTCCATAAGATTAAGAGTCGAAATGAAGCCAGCAAACTCTTCCATACCAAGAGAGAATTTAGAGCTTCCCCAAAATTTTTCTCCTAGATTTATAGGAGTATTGAAGTCTCCCATAATCAACCAGTTCATGTTCTCAACATTGCTTCGGAATAAGGTTAACTCTTTCCATAGATTTCTTTTACCAGTAGCAGTATTGGGTGCATAAATATTAGACAGAATCCAGCTATGATTATTCTCAAGACTTTTAAAGATAATAGCTAAATGGTTCTGGGAGGAGGAGAGTACCTTACCTTTAACAATCTTGGTATCCCAGAAGATTGCTAAGCCTCCAGAAGCCCCTTGAGAATCAATAGCAACAAAGGTAGTGTTCTCCCAGAAGTATCTTTTGCAATCTTCAACTGCTTTACTTTTCATTTTAGTTTCCTGAATAAGAAGGATGCTGGGTCTGTTTGATCTTTTAATTTCCTTTAGCATTCTTTGCTTAGGCCCCCCATTGAGGCCTCTGACATTCCAAGAAATAACCTTCATTAAAAAAGTTTTGGAGATGCAGTTGCCGGATGGTTCAAAATTCTTTGTGTACCATCTGCAATTTCTTTTTCAGTCTCTTTTTCTCTTGCTTCCCTCTTTGATAGTCTACCTTTTCTATATGTGACTCCAATATTTGCAATTCTTCTAGCAGTGGCCCTTGTGATTCTTGAGGTGGAAGCTTCCCAGCTTCCAATCTGCTTCTTTTTATCACTATAGAGTGATTCCAGAATTTCTTCCAGACTTTTTAGTCCTCTTTTCTTGCTTCTCACTATGATGAATCCATCATTATCACAGTCTGGTATATTTTTCTTGCTAGTAGGGGTAATTTCCCCTTCCTCTTTACCTGTGACAATATCAGTCTATTTATCCATTTTAGAAGCTAGCTCCTCCATATCAGTAAACTCTTTATCTTGGTTTAGATCTCTGTGTAATGGATTCCAGAGCCTCTTTGACTTTTCCTTGTCTCATTTTGAGTTTCTCCAGAGAGCTGTTTCTATTTAATAGCTCTTGATGAGCAGTAGTTTTTTCCATCTCTTCTTCCTTAGAAGTAAGAGAAATGATAACTTTTTCATTTTCTTCATCAACCTCCATACTCAACTTTACCAGATTTGGTGTCAAAGTGTTCATTGCTGAATCCACTGACATATCCCTTTTGCTTTCTTCCTCTTTTGTCGATTCCAGATCTATTTCCTATTGAGTCTCAACCAGTTTCTTAGGTCTCCACAGTTTTCTATAAACTAGTGGCCTCTTCGCCTTAAATATTTTTTTTCTGTTCTTTTAGCCTGGAATGTCTCTGCAACCGTCTACTTCTAGTAGCTAGATCAGTTAGCGGCTCTTTATCAGCCTTATCCGTCTGTTTCTGTCTTTGAGCCTCAGATATATCTGAGGGTATTTCCAGCTTTTGCATTATTTTTCAGGGCATTTGCTGGCAAAAGTGACCTAATTTATGACATTTGCTACATCTTAGTTAGAAAGATTCATATTCTATTTTTTTTTTCCATGCTCCAAATTTGGACTACAGAACGATGTGATTAGGAAGCTCTTGATCCATTTCAGTAGAGACACAGAACCTAGCAAATGCCAGTCTTGACCTATTTCTCGTGGGCCCATCCAGCCCAATTGGTGAACCAATCGATTTGGCTACATGAAGGAGGATTTCATCATCCCATAAATGAAGGGGTAGCCCTGGGAGTCTACACCAGATGGGTATGGCATGAATGTTCTCAGCATATGGATTGAACCCAGGATACCATTTTTTTAGAAACAGTCCCATATTTCCCAGACACCAGGGACCTCCCAACAAGACAAAGTCAACATCAGATTGGAGATTAAAACGGGCCAGAAAAAATCCCTTTGCCATGGTGGTGATGATCAAATCCCCTTTTGGTTTCCATCTGTGAATGGCCCATTTTTTGATAATGTCCACATTGGGTCTTGATCCCAAAAAATTGTCAATTAGGGCTAGATTGGTTTTCTCTAGTGCTCTATGCAGACATCCGTCAGGCACTTGTATGTGGGTCACCCCCTCAACATATTTTTTACTTTTAAAAATCAGATCACATGCAGGCTAAGGACCCACATTTTTGTCAAGAGGAATCTTTACAACATCCGTCCAAGCTCTAGATCCAAAACTACCACCTTTAGCTAATTCTCTCTTTTTTACCAGTGCTTTAACAACTATTACGCAATCCTTTGAAAGACATTGCTGCTGAAACCACACTCTCAAAACCCTCACGCAGTCCTCCCACATTTTCAAACACGCAGTCCTCCATTCTAAAATTTAGAATTGCGTCATTTCTAGAATGTGAAATTGCACATACATTGAGTCTTGCTTCTAGGTATAATACCTTAGGAAGGTTATATTTTAATCACTACTTATGAAGTAGCCTATTACTAATCTGTATAGGTGTATGCATGAATATATACATAGGTTTAATACTAATTCCTACTATATATATCCATAGGATATAGAGTTAAAAATGCAACATATAGTTCATAACAAATTACTAAACTATAGTATATTGTTTTTATATAAAAAAGGAGTGATGAACCCTTATTAAATGGGTTTAAAGGACATAGACACAAGTTACATAAGAATTTTACCAAGTGCAAGTAGATTTATGAGAGTATAGATTAACCTGCATATTTTACAGAGGGGACAAGTTATTTCACCCGACCATGATAAACACATGAGAGGATTGGAAAATCCCTATTTTCATGAACCTTGTCTCCTCCCTATCATTTACTCTTAATTTTGCCCCACATTACACATGCATTTTCATTGGTCCACTTGGTGAGCATGCACACATCCAATCTACGCGTAGTCAGCAATTTTATGTCAGTTGCCTAAAAATTCTCAGCGAGCCATAACTTTTGCATGCGTGCTTTGTTTTCTATAAACGATATATCATCAGAAAGCTATAATTTTTATCCACACAATGACAACTACCCATAACTAATTTTGAGAAGGTTTATAGATCATTGGTTCTCAGATGAGGAAAACTCTAGGATCAATAAGGAACCATAGTTATTTTCCTTCTACCACCCACCATGAATCCTTTAGTGAGTCGGCCTGTGATCCTAGCAAATTGTAAAACGTCCTACTGACATCATTGTAAATATTGAAGGCGTGTTTCCTAGGAAAAATGATCAAGTTCAGTAGATAGCACAACTCTCAAATTAATCATGTCACATCTTACATTCATGGTGTGCAAGTCAAAACCTAGATACAAGTTTTCCTCCAGCAACATATGTGAAGACATTAAAACTTCATCCCTGAGCATGTATGAGAATCGATGCAACCGTGGCGGATTTCAGTAACACAAGTGGGAACACATTTGATCTCAATGAGTAGTTTCCATCTCAATAGGCTTCCAGATGTCATCTTCACATTTTGAAACATTAGAAATAACTATACTTAAACATTGAGATATTCCTCTAGTAGAAATTCCTTTCCTTTCTTGAGAATCTTTTCATAACCACTTATTGGTTGCTAATTCCATTGCATGGTGTAACCTTGGGATCTCTTGATCAAAAGATATGCTCATTTGAAGATTTAGGGAAAAAATAGAGTAAAAATTTAGGCACAAATTTCGAGGCATGAATTACGGCATACTTGGAGGAATAATCAAATTTTGACAATGGGTCCATAGGTTCAAAATTTTCTTTTTGCACTTGTGGAAAATTTTCCAAAAAATCTGCGTGACTTCGCCGCCCTAGGACACGTGTCACGTTCTGGTTCGCTAATGGGATTGCGGGCCGAAAACCTATCTTTTTCCTTTGAAAAATTTCATTGGGAAAATTTCCCATTTTACCTTTATGCTTCCTCCCTTCCACCACTAACTGGATACATGTCACTCCCTCATTGGTCGGTGGGGATGTACCTCATCTTTCCACCTTTGCGGCCTTTTTGGTTTTGGTAAAAAACAAAAACTTTCCCCGCCAGTCTGACTCCTCCACCAAATGGACACATGGCGGCTTTAGAATGATCCATGGGCCTTCGGGCTAAAATTTACTTTTGGGAATTTTAGAAAAAAGAGAAAACTTTTCCAAATCTCCCCATACCTCTACCGACCCATTTCTTTCTACTCAGCGGACCCGCAAGAAAAATATTTCCCTTTTGCACTTTTCAACAAAGTGCCAAAAAATTAAAATTTTCCCTGACGCCCGCAGCTCTGCCCTGCCACATGGCACCTTCTCATTGGCCGCGGGCTTGTCTAGGGAAATTTTCCCCAAAAAACTCCACCAAGCCATAACTTTTAATATATTTGGGGTTAGGAGGAAAATTTTATCTTTCTAGAAAGGTGAGAAAATTATCTACTTGATGGAGCCATTTCTATAAAAATTTGAGTCCCTAAAGCGTGTAAAAATATCATTTTAAATACCAGCAAAGGGAGTGGAGGAGTTATCAAAAAATAAACATGGGCTTATTTTGGATAAAAAATTTGGTGACTTAGAGGGGTCTTCTACCTACTGGATGAAGTGACCAGTTGCCTAAATCAATCCATTGGGCAATGGAGTCATGAACTTAACTACTTGTTACCCTCAATTCATTAGAAAAAACCTCTAGGATGAAGATTGTGAGAGTAGAAAAATCACTCTGACCTGGAACATGATTTGTAAAATATGCATCATTGGGACAAAAAAACCTGTGCCAAAGAACTTGGAGGAATGAAAATCTAAGCTAATATGTACAATGTGAGAATTTTCCCTTAGTAGCAATGCTTTAGATGGATTCCATTAACTAGAATCTGCAGTTCCTCACCATCTAATGTAGACAATTAGAAGGCATTGTTGTTTTTTCTTTTTGTGACCATGTAGGGGCCACTCCAAATGGCATCAAATTTTGACTGCCTTCTTGGCTATGCTTGGTCTGCATCCCATTTCAACACTAAATCTCCAACTTGGAAATTTCTATCCTTAGCTTTCTTATCAAAGCTTCTCTTGATCAATGCTTGGTCCTTTTAGATTGTTTGGGCTGCATGCTCTTTTATTTCTTGGAGTTCCATCAATTTTGCATATCTAACCTCCATGGGCTCAAATTCTAACAATTCCAATTGCTTCATGAGTTCCAATGTTGGCAACTCAAGTGACATAGACATGACTTTCTCTTTCCCATAAACAAGTCTGAATGAAGAGTTACATGTGGATCTCTTTGGAGTTATCCTATCAGCCCATAGAGCTAATTTGAGCTTGGTGTGCCAAGTCCTCTGATTTTCATCAGGAGTCCTCTTGATGATCCTTAATAGATTTTTGCTTTTGGACTCATCTTGGTCACTACCCTGAGGGTAATAATTTGATGAAGTTCTCAAATAGATCTCATTTCTAACAGCCCATTCAGTTACCTTTGATCCTATGAATGCCAATGCATTATCTGTGATTATAGTGGAAGGTATAACAAATTTGGTTGATGCCCCCTCATAGAAGTCTAAAATATTGGATTCATTTGCCTCTTTGAGTGCCACCGCCTCAATCCATTTGGTGAAGTAGTTTGTTTCTGTTAGAATCTATTTGTGCCCTTGGTTTGAGTTTGGATTAATGAATCCAATGAAGTCCAAACCCTATTACATGAATGGCTGGTCAACTGAGATTGGGTGCAATGGAAATGTTGTTAACCTCTCTTTGCCTGTGAAGAATGCACAATTCCTTCACCTCTTGATCCATATATGATAATCACTAAATACTTTGGTCTAATAATACCCAGCCTTCATGATCTTGAGAGTTTTCGCTCTTGGAGAAAAATGACTCCCAGCTAATCCATTATGGAACTCTTCTAACATTTTCTCAATCTGATTTGTCCCAATGCATCTCAACAACACTCCATTGATATCCTTTTTGAACAAGACACCATCAATAGGTGCATATGGAATAGCCTGGAATCTGAAGTGTCTTATTTTGGCATTGTTAATCTCTGGAGGGAATAGGCCTATTTTTAAGAAGTGCATTATATCTTGGGTCTAGCAAGGAGTGAGCACACCACCATTTTCTTCTTGAACATCTCTTTGCTCTTGGTTGTCCTGCAACATCAAAACAACATTCTTCTCTTTACTTTCTTCAATTGGCTAACTCAAGGAAAATTTCTCACATAATCCCTTTCCTCAGACCATCTTGGTGACTTTGATCTCAATGTCATACTCCATGACATGAGTAATCCACCTTGCACATTTTTCATTTAGATCTTTGTTAAGAAGGAAGTCTTTAACTCCCGCATTAGAAACTAGCAGTTGAACCTAGTTGTTTGAAACTAGATGCTTAAATTTATTCAAGATCCTAATCACTGCAAGAACATGCTTCTCAATGAAGGAATACCTCACTTGATAGTCCTCCAAGATTTGGCTAAAGAATGCAATTGGCTGTTCCGCATTTTCTTCATTTTGTTGTACTAAAATTGCAGAAATTGTATCACCACTACCAAATGAATAAAGGATGAAGTCTTTGGAGAAATATGGGTTAATGAGAGTTGGGGCCCATGAGATAGCTTCTTTGATTTCCTCAAAACTTTCCTTACCTTCAACTTTCCATTTGAAAGTCATACTTTTCTTCAACATCATAGTTATTGGCTTGATAAGCGCTGCAAAGTCTGGAACAAACCTTCTAACAAAATTGATTCTTCTAAAGAAACTTTTAAGAGCCTTCTTATGACTTGGTAATGGTAGTGATTTTATTTCTTCAACTCTTTTTGGATCAATTACTACCCCTTCTTTGGAAACAATGTGGCCTAGGAGTTTTCCTTTGTGAGCTAGGAATATGCATTTTTGGGATTCAAGGATACCCCAAATCTTCTACATCTTTTGAATACTTCTCTCAAATGAAAGAGATGGTCTGCTACATTTTTAGAAAATACAGTAATATCATCTAGGTATATCAACACTATTTGGTTGATCAATCCCTTGAATGCCATGTCCATTGTGCTCTTGAAAGTAACTCTGGCGTTAGACAACCCAAATGGAATTTTTCTATATGAATAGGTTCCCCATTTGGTGGTGAAGGTTAGTTTGAACTGATCATCTTCCTTTACCATGATCTGATTATACCCTGAAGAACCATCTAGCAATGAAAACCTCTCAGAGCTAGAAACAACTTGCAAAATTTGCTCCATAGAAGGAAGTGGGTAGTGATCCTTGAGGGACGATCTGTTCAAATCTCTAAAATCTACACACAACCTGATTTCCCCACTCTTCTTTCTAACTAGATCCAAGTTTGCAACCCAAATTGAATGCTTGATGGGAAATATGATACTTTCTTCTATTAACTCATTCAATTCCTTCTTCATGAGAGGCTCAATGTGTGGATTGACCAGTCTTTATTTTTGCCTAACGGGCTTAGCACTTGGATCTAGTTATATTGTGTGTTGAGATATCTTGGGATTGAAACCTTTCAAGTCTTCATATCTCCAAGAAAATACATCCAGTAACTCTTGGAAAAGTTGCATGAATTCATACCTTTCTCGCTTAGTTGCCACTTTACCAATTTGAAGTGACTTTCCTTCTCCAACTGAGATGGGCTCTGAATCCTCTCCCTTAACTTGGATGTTTTCTTTCTCCTTCCTAAATTGATCATTAGGATTGAAGATAGACTCTAAAGTCACAAGTCCTTTGGGAAGTTTGTTGGTTCTAAGTTGTACCACTCGATCACCATACTGTTGTCCCAACTTTTCCTTATTTTTGGCTGAGAACTCATCTTCCTCTTGTAAGAAATTGATGAATTTTTGGTCACTCTCAAACACTTAAAAACTTGTATTATTTTCTGGCATTGATGGCCTCACAATCACATGGACGTTTGGCTAAAATTTATATATTTTAATACTCTCCATAATATCAAAAGTTGCTCCAACTGTTGCAAGCCTATTAACAGCTTGGTTCTCTTTTCTAGGGATGAAGTTGATGCCAAAACCTTCAAAATCCTCAATGTGATACCACACCCTATTCCTATAGCTTTTTAGCAAATCATTTTTGGCAGCATGTTTTCCCTTAACTTGATTCATAATCATCTCACTATCACCAAAGACTTGTAAGTTTTTTATGCCTCTCTTCCTTGACCAATGCAATCCATGTATCAAAGCTTCATACTCAACAGTGTTGTTAGTACATGCAAACTAGAATCTAAAAGTTGAATAATACTTAATTCCTTGAGGTGAAACAAGCATAGCTCCTCCTACTGCACTTTGTCTACTTCTTGATCCATCAAAGAAAAACTGTCATACCTCATTTTCATCTCTATGGTTGGCTTGGTGATGCTGGGAAGAGGTTGATTTTCTTCATGCATGTAATAGACTCCTAGTTCATATTCCTCCATTTCCTTGTAGGGACAAAAATCATGTACCTTGCTTTCCCATTCATCAAGAGTCAAATCTGGAATGTTTCCAACTTTTGTGTCAGCCTCCTATGTGCTTGGATAATCTTCTTGATCAAACGCTAAATAGTTGGCATTGATTGGGCTTGGAGTATGAGGCTCAATGTGAAAGTTTGCAATAGGTTTGGGCCTAATTATGGCCTTGGCTCCATACCTTTTCCTAAATAGCATGTGTGACCAATCAATAGATAGGTAGCCTCCAATTCTAGCTGTGAAATCCCTTGACAAATATAAAGTAAAGAGTGGTGGAAAATATATCACCGACACATCTTGCAAAACAGTGACATTGGGACATGCATGCAAAGTAAGGCTCAAATATTTAATTATCCTAATTTTTTTTACTGTTGTCCCATCTAACTACACACCCCCTTGGATATGACTTCATATTGAAGGCCCATATGATCAACTATTTACTTAGGTATCATGGAACTACTTGCCCGAGAATAAATCATACAATTATGTACTAGTTTATCCCCAACGAACAATGAAACATAGAATGGAGGCGGCTTCAAAAAATTTCCTTGTTGTCCTCCATGATTCCCCTTAGGTTAAGTATCATTTGTGAGTACCTTCTCTTGCATATGAGCTGGTTGATTTGAGGTTGACCAATTCTTCATGACAGCTTGTAATAGATCCCTTTATCCTGGGATGGATAGTGACTCCCACATGGATATGTTCACATTGGTCTTCTTCATTTGTTCAATGATGTTAAATGGGGATGAAACATCTCTTTTCTACCCTTTAGTCTTCACATTATTTTCTTGTACATGGGCTACCACAGCTAGCATTTGAGCTGGTCTAGAAGGTGGCTTGAGCTGTCCTTGCACATTTGAAACTACATTTTGCTTGCCAACACCTTGTGGAGTGATAGAATGTTATGAATAACTTGGACCTGATGACTGCCCTTCACTGATGTTCCTCTTATTTGACCGTGTGTTAGATGCTACACTCTAAGAAAGTTTTTGATTCACACCACAAAAATATTCAACATGCCAATTGACAAGTGTAGTCTCATCTAGAGTTGTATATTGTTGAGATGTTCCTTGTTATTGGTTTGTTTCTCCACTTGCTTCACTCTCCACACCAGTTCCTGTCACCATCAAAACTTGGTTCAAAGTACCATTATGTACATAGATTTGTTGTGAGGTTCATTACATGGGAAAAACCAGTCATACTCTTGAGCTATATTATTTTGCACTAGCACTAAGGCTTTAGAGGTAGATGCAACATTGGGGTTATAGGGATGAAATGGTCTATTAGTAGGAGGCCTTACTTGATTTTGACTTGCAGCTAGGCTAGGTGGCCTATTAGGCTGATATGGTTGTCTATTAGGCTAAGTTTGAAGCTAATAAGGATGCCTAAAACTTTTATTTTGCTATCTCTTGAGTGTAACCAACTCATTTCCCAAGTTTTGCAATTATTTCATAACTTCTTGAAGCTCATTTGAGGCATTAGAGGATGAAGTTGAAGTTTCATTTGTACTCTAATTTCTAGGAGTGGGAATAGGAGATAAAGTAGATGCTTGACTGGTACTTGGGCTTCCCAACTCTGGATATAAGGGCATAGGAGTCCTAGGTGAAATTTTAGTAGCTTGGATCAAACAATTCTCATCCCTAATGGTGATGTTGTAAGTTGCAGGTAGAGTTGCACCTCCCATGGATTGAATCAACATAGAAATGTCATAATTTAAAGCCTTGAGAAAGTATAAGAAATCACCTTAAGCTATTGGCCTTACTGCCAATGGGATTCTATCCAATGTTCTTTGAAAACTGAAATTGAAGTATGTTGGTTGCTCATTGGGATCTCTCTTGATAGTTGTTAGTTGCTCCAATAGCGACAAATTGTCCCCCTTTATCCAAATTGGTTATGGAGAACTGTGCACAACTAGTTCTAATTATGGATAGAACCTACCTCAAGGATCATAAACCATTACAAGGCTTTCCCTTTCAATGAAGATGCCAGCAATTTGACAGCAATATCAATCTCAACAATCTCATGGATTACACAGACATTAGCAATGTCTTGGACATGATCACCAACAGTGGTCTGATTTTATCTAGTAAAGTATGGAATGTTCTTCAATGCTATAATTGGAACTGGGTTTTGTGAATTGAGAGAAAGTGGGCTGTTGCAAGTAAAGTTGACATAAGGATTGGGTTGTGTGATTATGATTGGCCTGAGAACCCTTGTTGATTGGATGAAAGTTCTAATAGGTGGAGGAGTTGATAGAGTTCTGTTTGGTGGAGGATGAGACCTTTGAATCCTTCTTCCCCTTTCTCTTCCTTCTAGGGATAATTGTAGATACTAAGACAATCCCTCTTCTCTGACCCTTGACCTTGATTGGATTCTTCTCATGAATCTTCAAGCTTGGACTATTTTTTATTTTGTCCTTTTAGAGTCACCAGATGTGAAAATTAGGGCTCTTTCAAGTAAGAAACTTAAAATAATTACACATCAACTTTGTTGTAATGAAGCTAAAGACCTCTAAGGTCCCACCAGGCATGCCAAAACTGTTAGTGTAAATCTATAGCACCCCAAAATGACCTTCAAATCTATAGTTTAGAATTGGGTCATTTAGCGTTATTGCACAACATTGAGTTTTCTCTAAGGTGTGGGACCTTGAAAGGTGAGAAAACTCTCAAGATTGAAGTTGGTTCTTACTCGTCTATTTAGGTGTATGCATGAAATTGCAGATGTTTAATAATAATTCCTACACTAAATTCCAAGGAGACAAAGTTGAAAATGCAAGAAACGAGAAACAAAAATAAGATAAAACGGTGATACACCAAAGGAGTGATGAACTTTTATTTTGAAAATAAACACAGATCATAAGAATGTTGCACAGAACATGCACAAATTGCTAGAATGTAATGAAAGATTAGAAGACAATGATAAACACATGAGAGGATTGGAAAATCAATCACAGAACACACATTATCATTCCCAAGTTTAATACAATGCATTACAAAGGAAATGAGGTAAAAAAAATAGGCTGCAGCCTATATAAGATGTCTGAAATTCTAAAAATCTACCTGCTAAGGAAGAAAACAAAGTTTACAAAAGAAACATGTCCAACATTACAATAGATCACATTTTTTACATTTATAGATGAAGAAAAGAGAGGGAAAATAGAGGAGGAAGCAAAATTTGATCTTTTTCCTCAACCACCAGCCATTAATCCTTTTAAATCGGCCTGCAATCGATCAAATCGACCTCCTCGGCTTCTATTTTGTGTGTTAGATGGAAAAATGATAAATTTGGTGAAGCACAACCCTCAAAATAATATGATCTTGGATTAATGGTGTTAGAATAATTGTTTAGGATTTTCTTCCATCAAAACAAGTTGATTCTTCATCTTTGGCATGTGGGAGAAAGCAGCCATGGCGGTTTTGAGTAAAAATAACTCATTTGAAGCAATCTGGTATGCATTAAAGGCTTGAAATATTTTTTCACATTTTATCCATCGAAACCTATAGGAAATAATGTTCTTATTCCTCCAATTCATAGAGGGGCTCGAGACCTTTCTAAAAAGTCTGATTTTGTTGAAATTTGATCTTTGGATCAAAAGATATGCTCATTTGAAGATTTATGGCAAAAATAGGGAAAAAATTCAAGCACAAATTACGGCATACTTGGCTGAAAAATTGAATTTTGAAAATGAGTCCACAGGGTCAAAATTTGCTTTTTGTACTGTTGGGAAAACTTTCAAAAAATCTCCGCGCCTCCGCTGCCCCAGGACACGTGTCACATTTTGATTTGCTGATGGGATCGCAGGCAGAAAACCTCTCTTTTTCCTTTAAAAATTTTCATTGGAAAAATTTCCCAATTTACCTCCGTGCTTCCACCCTTGCGTTGCTGACTAGACACATGGAACTCCCTCATTGGTTAGTAGGGATGCACATCATCTTTCCACCTTTGCGCCCTTTTTGGTTTTGGCAAAATATCAAAACTTTCCCCGCCGGTCTGACTCCTCCGCCGCTGGACACATGGCGACTTCAGAATGATTTGTGGTCCTTTGGGCTAAAATTTTCTTTTGGGCATTATAGAAAAAAGGAAAAACTTTTCCAAATCTCCCTGCACCTCCGCCAACCCATTTCCTTCTTCTTTGCGGGCCTGCGGGAAAAATTTTGACCTTTTGTGCTTTTGACCAAAGCACTAAAAACTTAAAATTTTCCCCGACGCTCGCCACTCCACCCTGCCACATGGCACATTCTCATTGGCCACAGGCCTGTCTAGGGAAATTTTCCCAAAAAATCTCTGTCGAGCCATAACTTTCAAAATATTTGAAGGTAGTCGGAAAATTTTACCTTTCTGGAAAGGTGAGAAAATTATCTAACTGATGGAGCCATTTCCAAAAAATTTTGAGTCCCTGAAGCATGTAAAAATTTCATTTTAAACACCAGCAAAGGGAATGGAGGAGGAGTTAGCCTAAAATAAGCATGGGCTTGTTTTGGATAATAGTAACACCATAAGAAGCATCATTGAAAAGGAATCCATCTATTGCACACCTCAGAGTATTCAGGGGCAAATAAAGTATACATATACACAAGTAAAAAATAAAGAAATTTGATATGAAATCACAAAAAATCATCTTCATTGGGTAAATTGAAGAAAATCTTGGTTACAAATTGATGGATCCTAAGACCAGGAAAATTTACACCAACAAAGATGTTGAGTTTTTTTAGAAGAAGGAAACAAAGGCTCCTCCTGATGGGTGTCGTTATTCCCTAAATTTAATCAACTACTTGTTGATGTCATATCAAACCAGGGGTGTGTCTAAAGCTATATGCAACAAGAGTAGTCCTATTGATCTAGTAGTTGAATGTATTTGTTTTTGTATTTTCTAGGGGATCTTTTCAATGTCTAAAGGACTTCTTGGTAAAAACTTATTTAAATCATACTATGAAAACTTTGTTGAAAGGAAACACACTTGCTAGAATAAACACACTTTCTTTTGGAAATGAACACATGCAACTTAGAATTCTTGAAAATGATTTCAAGGAAAATAAGAATCTATCTAGACACCTACAAGAACAAGTACACAATAGAGTTTAACTATAAGAATTAAAGCAATACAGAATTAATATATCTAAAATATTTTCTGAAGAAATATAAATACCAAATAAATGAATATCCTGGTCTTTGGGGGAGTGGGCCCTTTCTCCTCCTCAAATAAGGATTTAACTCAGAATTATCTCAAATAGGAATGGCTATTTTATTAATAAAACATTCTATAATACAAAACATATTTGATCTAAGTACTTAATATATTTTTTGTTCTATATCTATTTATCTATCATATTATATTGTCTCTCTCTTTATCTACTGTAGGTATGATTTTATATACATTTTACAATCATAGGTGTCTCAATGATTCTTATGAAATCGAATCATGCCCAGAATAGATGCTGAGTCAGATTGTGGCTGATAAGATAGCTGCAAGATAACTATCCCTGGATCTGCGTTAATAAATTTTCTCATGCTTTCCTAATTGAAAGGGTCGTTGAAGCAAAATCTCTGGATGTGGTTAGGATAGATAAAATTCCATTGGTTTTGGAACTTTACAGAAGTTCTAGAACCATAGGAAATCATTAATGATCAAAACCATGAGATTTCTGGAGCTATACCTAGGAGTTTCGGAACTGTCTTAAAATTACGAAAATAAATACTAGATTTTTGGAACTAAGTCCTAAAGTTACAGAACTAGATGATGATTGTGTGATGGAGTTTTGGAACTAGCTTGGAAGTTTCAGAACTAAGCTATGTGGGAACGGATGCTATGGAAAACATATTGAATGCTACATGCTTCATTTCCTTGACTGATTAGATCTTCTTTATTTTAAAATTAAATTTCAAACACACACTTCATCAGGAATTCTAGAGATTTTAACATTAGAATCACAATCAATCAAAAGACAGACAATTACATCCTAACTCATATCAAATCAAATAAAAGTAAAAAAATGTAATCAAATTTAATAAAAAGGAGAGTAAGATGAGATCATATATTATAAATTAATCATACATATTCTGGCCTCATCATTTTCCCCCAAACTTACTTGTTTTTAAGTCCCTTTACAAGCTTCATTCTTCAAAAGTGGGGTTATATGTTATACATTCCATTTGATTACTTAGATCAAATGGCTGAAACTATATTTTCCAATGCTTAAAATTAGATGTAATGTACCCATTCCCTGCTTCTATTTTCCTCTCTCACTCTTCAAATTCAGTAGGATCTTTAGGTTCTCTATTTTTCCAAGGAGACATGGGAGTGAGAAGTTGAGAGGGCCTTGTTTGCATTCCAATCCATATTTGTTTGTAGGTTTCATTGACCTGTGGAATTATTTTACATAACGCTTTTTCCCTTTCTAAAATCCAGATCAACTTTTTAGGGGATATTACTTCTCTTCTTCTCAAGGAAATAGTAAGGAGTTCCCACCTATTTGAGCATCCTTCATAAATATATTCAAATGTTTCCTTTTCATAGGAGGTGAAGGCATCAATCCTCTTTTGTAGAATGGAAAGATAATGTTTCTTAAATTTCTCATCAAAGGAATGAGCTCTAAAATGTATGAGGAAGGCAGAAGGTTGACCATAGTGAGATCTCATATAGAGACCAGTTGAGCTAGCTTTTAATAAAAACTTAGATTACCTTTCCTTCTATGCAATTTGGTTTTACAGAACAGAGACAAATGCATTGAGTTGGCTCTCCCCCATAAATAAATTGATCATAATTCCTATTTTTTTCTCTAGCATAAAATTACAAAGATAAAATTCACACAGAATATTTTTCTTCTCAAGACTAGATAGAGAGTAAGCTACCATGAATTTAGATTCATCTTTTAGTTCATATGGAAGTCCACATGTAATCCTTGGAAACTGTCAGTGAATGAACTACTCTTATAAAAACAAACTATATGCAGGAGAGGGCCTCCTACAAGAATGTAATTTTTCACTCATAATATAGACCATATGATTTTTTTCAAGACATTTATATTTTTTTCCTTCCTCCTTGTAAAAAATTTCTTCCCATTCTTTTCTTTCCTTCTTTTCTTCTTCCATCTTGGTCTTCAATTCTTCATTTGATGTTTTGGCTTCTCTGAGTTCCCTGTAAGTGTCATTCCATAGCTATTTGAGTGGAAAATAGCTTAACTCAGTCTGTGTAGAGACTGTGGACACAACATTCTATTTTCTGGAAGTCGAACATTCTTCCTCTTTTTCTATCAGTTGTTTATGGATTGTTGATAATTCCTCGGTCGTGGATGCAAGTTGAGTTGTTAAATCTCTAATGAGCATTTCCCTATGTTATAATTTGAATTTGAGGAAATCCAATTCCTCATCCTTTTCTCTAATAATGAGCTCTGCTCTAGAAAATAACAGAGCCTATTTAACCTGATGTCTTTATTCTTCCTCTGAAACTATTTGAGGAGTTGAGCATTCTTCCTCTATCAAAGGAAATTTTCCTGTTCTTCTCCAAGATGCCAACTCTTCTTCTTCATGTGGCAATGTTGATGGTTCACTAAATTCTTGAAAATCCTGCTCTTCAAGTCTCTCATCTCCTTCGTTCATCTTAGATTGGCTTGGCTCATGAGGAGTCATGGCCATGCTGCCCAAAATATCAGTAGCTTCTTTTTCCAATCTTTCTTGTTCACTCCTTCCCTCTCGGGTTTCCCTTGACCTCTTTTGAATTTTTATTCTTTGGAGAATTTTAACATGCCCAGCGGTGGATTTCCTTCTAGAGCTTATTCTTACTAATATTTTTTTCTCTTGCATGGGTGAGCTATCACCATTAGAGACAGATATTAACTCCCGTAAAGCTACTGCAGAAGAAAGAATTTCCTTCAAAGGCATAGAAGGCTCTATTGTTTTGATCTTTCTCACATAGCTTCTTCTTTTTGTTATATTCTCTCTTTCCATTTCCCTCTGTTCTTTTGCAGGGGCATCAATTTGTAGATTAGTTAAAGGAGAGAATGGAGCTGGAATTTTCCTTCTGATAATATTAGGGTTTTTCTTGAACTTGCCAAGAAACTTGTCCCAAATTTCTTCTCCATTTTTCTTTAACAGAAAATGATGATGGAATATTAAATGAATTAGAATGTGATGCCTGATTGTCTAAACACCCCAGGAATTCCTTTGAGCCATGGTCTAGATAGAATTAAAGAGAAACCCTAGAAGGTTTATTATGTACTCATGTTTTGTGGCTCCATATTTCAAACATATGAGCATTTTTAAGACTTCTTTTGCCGCAGACCTAGATTGACCATCACAGGTTAAATATTTCACTATCTAAAATGCTACCCTATCAAAGGGTTTGGGAAAACTAGCCTTTCTGACCCCTTTTATGATTTTATTTGTATTTTAGATGTACTAGGGTTCAATTTCTCCTTCTTGTAGTAAGAATTCAACTAGTTCTTTCAAAGTCCCTTTGGCAGGTTGTGGCACATGCACAATTGGCACTCTAGACATGTTACTTACAATATTTATAGAAAAAGGAATTAAGATATTTTCACCTTTTTCCTAGATTGCTCTAGGTTTATGATGAATTTTCTTACTAATTTTTCATTATACTTTAAAAACTTATTCAAGAACTCTAGCCATCCTGCACGCTCAAAGATAGATGCTACTTCTTTGTCTGTGAGCAGCTAGGAATCATCCTTTCATTCTGATTTCTTTTTAATCCCCATATCGGCTTGAGTTCTATTTCCTTTGATTCTGTGCAAATTAGTTGCAGGCCTTCTTGATTAGCTACAGAACTAATGAATTTGGTTACAGAACCTCTGTTCTTAGCTGTGGAACCTTTGTTCTTTGCTGTGGAGTACAATCTTAACTTACTGCTTCTCAAAAATTTCTCTGTAATTTATTTCACTTGATTTTGTAGTTAATGATTACCAATAATAACCATGATATCACTTATCCCATCCTTATCATCTTCATGATTACTTACTTGTAATCATAATGTATAAATAGATGACTAATCAAACCAACTTTTAAATCAAGTCAAATCACACATGCAACATTTAATTTAACCCTAAATAAGTTAAAAGATATAATTACCATCCTTGATGATGTAATCCTTTTACTATGATGACTTGTCATTCCTACAAGTGCACAAAAGATGGTTAGATAAGACAGCTGAAATTCAAAAGAATTCCCTTTTATTTGAATTAACCAAAAGAAGAGGTCAACTGCCATTTGCTAGTTTTCAATTGACCTTTGAGAGAAATATATATTTATTATAATTATAATTATTATTATTATTTTATTATTATTATTATTTTGGGGAAGAAAATTCTATTTACTGGTTTTCATTTTCTTCCCTTTATTCAGGATCTGTCATCTGGTTATTTGATCATTTTGGAAGAACTGGGTTCTTTCATATGATCAAATTCTTTATCTGCTTCAATCTTCCTCAAGAATTCATCCTTAGTGGGAGGCTTCCTATAGATTTTTAGCCTATGTCCATTGACCAAGAGTGTTCTTCTGCTGCCACCAATGGAAAGTAACTGAATAGAATCATTGTCAAATATTTTCTCAATTTGATAGGGTCCCAACCATCTGGTCCTCAATTTTCCCTTGAATTTTTGGTACTTAGAATAAACAAAAAATCCCAGTCTCCTACTTTGAATTGTCTTCTCTTGATATGTGTGTCATGCCATTGCTTCATGTGATCTTGGATTATTTCTGTCTGCTGAAGTGATTCCATCCTCAATTCATCCAACTCATTGAGTTGAATGATTCTTTCTTTTTGAGCTGCATCCAACTCAATTCCCACCTTCACTACTGTCCTCAATGTCTAAAGTTTAAAATCAATGGAAAACAAGGGATTTTTCCCATAGACTATCTCATATAGTGAAAACCCTGTTGTAGTTTTCCAAGTTGTATTATAAGACCAAAAATCTTCAGGTAGTCTCTTTACCCAATGTTTTCTCCCATCTTCAACTGTTTTGGTAAGGATGTTCTCCAATTCTCTGTTTGTTACTTCATATTGTCCATTTGAATATGGGTGATAAGGAGATGATTTCCTATGATTGATTTGGTAATAATTTGTGAAATCTTGGATCATATTAGACATAAATTATGGTCTCTAATCTGAAACTATGCTTTTTGGTGCTCCAAAATTTACCATAATTATGTTCCAAAGGAAATTAACAACTGCTTCTTGAGTGGCATTTATCAATGCCTGCACTTCTGCCCATTTTGTCACATAGTCCCCACACACAAGAATATATTCCTTTCCTTGTGAAGAAGGATTAAAGGGACCAACAAAATCTAATCCCCATCCCTCAAATGGTTCATTTACATCTTGATGTTTAAGAGGTATTTCATTGCTGAAATTTGGTTGTCTCATCCTTTGAAAAGGGTCACACTACTTGATATATCTATTTACATCCTTGTACATAGATGGCCAATAATAACCATTGCCAAGTATCTTATGAGTTATTCTTTTCAATGAATAGTGTCCTCCACTTGGTTCATCATGACATGCTCTGAGGATGTCAAATATTTCATCTTCTCTTACACGCATGCACAAAACAAAATTAGGCCCACATTTAAATAGCATTCCATTTAACCATTTGAGTTGTGCACTATTTTTGATTAACTTCTTTATTTGTTTCTTAGTCAAAGAAAGAGGAAACATCTCTATTGTAAGATAATTTTTCATATCAGAAAACCATGGTGTATTTGCTGAGATAGCAAATAGTTGTTCATCTGGAAAGTTATCCTTGACTGAATCTTCCTCCCCTGTAGTGGTTAGTCTTGACAAAAAATCAGCTACGACATTAGATTTTCTTGGATTGTCCATAATGGTAATATTAAATTCTTGCAAAAGTAATAACCATCTAATTATTCTTACTCCAACCACTGGTTTGTTCATCAAATATTTAATTACTCAATGATCTGTGTGTACAAATATATTGTAAGCTATAATGTAATATTTGAATGTATTGATTGCATAAATTACAACAAAAAATTCTTTTTCAGTGGTGGTGTAATTGTTTTTAGTGTGAGTAAGATTCTTACTAAGATAATAAATAGCATACATTTTTACTTTTTCATCTTTCTGTCCCAAAACTGCACCAATGGAATTATTCAAAGCATCTGTTTGGTTATGAAATGTTTTTTTTGAATTAGGTCCTCTCAATATTGGAGCAGTGATTAAATTTTCTTTAATTTATTCAAAAGCATGTTGACACTTTTCATCCCAAATAAATTCAAAGTCCTTGGCTAGAAAATTAAACATGGGGGTAAAAATTTTACTAAAATATTTTTTAAAGCACCTATAGTACCTAGCATGTCCTAGAAATGAATTGATATCTGTGGGGGTCGGAGGAATAGGTAAATCTGAAATGATCCTAATTTTGTTTTGATAAACCTAAATTCCTCTTTTTGAAATATGGTGTCCTAATATAATCCCTTCATTAACCATCATTGAACACTTTTCATCACTAAGAGACAGATTTTGTTTTTCACATCTTGTTAAGACTCTATCTAGATTTTTCAAAGCATCATCAAATGTATATCCGTGTACAGTGCAGTCATCCATATATACCTCAACACAATAATTTGTTAAATCAACAAAGATTACAAGTACATCTCTCTGGAAATTTGCAGGAGCATTGCATAATCCAAATGGTAACACCCTATAGGAAAAGGTACCCCATGGACATGTAAATGTTGTTTTGTCCTGATCTTCAGTAGCAACTCTTATTTGATTATATCCACTAAAGTCATCTAAGAAGAAAAAGTATTATTTACCTGAAAGGTTGTCTAGGACTTGATCTATGAATGGTAAGGGAAAATAATCTCTTAGTGTGGCTTTTTTAAGTTCCTTATAGTCAACACATATTCTCCATTTCCCATTATTTTTAGGAACAATTACAAGACAAGATACCCATTGACTATCTGAGATAGTGTAGATAAAACCTACTTGTAATAGTTTTTCAATTTCTTTTTTGACTATAGCCCTTAAGGATGGGTTAATCCTTCTCGGAGGCTACCTAACTGGTTTAATTTTTTTAATATAGATGTGATGAGTGCAGATACTTAGATGAATCCCCTTCATGTATTTGTAATCCCAAGAAAAAGCTTTAGTATGATTTTTAAAACATCAGACAGTTTATCTTCTTCATCATCCTTCAACCAGATGTTAATGTTCAAAGTTCTACCCAGTTGACTATCAACATGCTTGGTTCCAATGTGTTATGAAATGATTTTTTGAAAGGGTTCCATTAGAGTATTTAATGGACATGCATGTGGTAATAACATATGTTATATATCAACATCTCCAAAATTTCCTTGAGACAGAATACTAGAAAAAGGACAGTAATGAGAATTATGATACTTATCTTTTTGTAGGCCAAACTCTTCGTCACTGCTACTTCCCAGAAATTCTTCACCACTTATTGATGTATTCAAAACTGAAGCTACTGATTCATCCTCTCCCCATGAGAAAACTCATTCCTCTAGAGGGAAATTATTCGCAATCAAAGAGAACTATTGTTGTTGTGGTTCAAGAACTAAATGTGGTAGTTTCGGAACTATAGCCGCAAGTTCCAAAATTATAGTTACAAATTCTAGAACTAAGTTTGCAGGTTCTAGAACTATAGTCACAGGTTCTGGAACTATTTATGATTACTTCGATGACATATGGTTCTCATTCACTAGTGGATTAATCATCTCTTCTACTTCTCTTACATGATCCTGTAAAGTAGTCATAGCCAAAGAAGACAAATTTTTCTTATTAGTTTCAGGAAAATCAACCCACAATTGCTCATGATTGTCAGTAAAATGTCGTTTAGAAGGATATAAGGAAAATTTCTTAGAGTTCTTACCATCTGAGATTGTCATATCACCTGACTTGTAATCAATTAAGGCAACAACTGTAGCTAATAATGGTCTACCCAAAATAATGGGATAATGCAATGTTTTACCTTTTGGATGCAGTATAAGAAAGTCAATTGGATATTCCAATGACTCCACCATAATGCCACATCTTCAATAACCCCTTCTAGTTTTTTCAACAAATTGATTTGCCATCTGAAATATGGTATTAGTACGTTGTATACCTATTAATGGTAATGTTTTTAGAGTATCCACAGTCATTACATTGATATCCGCTCCCAAATCTACCAAACATTATGTATATCCTTATTCCCTATAGAAACATAAATAATAGGACTTCCAGGATCTCCGTATTTGGAAGTAAAATTTTTCTTGCTAATAAATCAGCAAGTTTCCCATCTACTTTGATAGTCTTGGGATATTGTTTCTTCCTTCCAGGATTTTTCAAACATAAATTTTTTATTAATTTGTTCAATTCAAGAACATCCTTAATTGTTTATAACAGTGGTATCTCAATATTTAATTTCCTTAGTTCCTTATTCCGTTCATTTAATCAATTTCTTTTTGATGTCATATCAAACTAGGGGGGTGTCTAAAGCTATATGCAACAAGAGAATTCCTATTTATCTCGTACTTGACTATATTTGTTTTTGTATTTTCTAGGGGATATTTTCAGTGTCTAAAGAAATTCGTTGTAAAACCTTATTTAAATCATACTATGAAAAATTTGCTGAAATGAAACACACTTTGCAGAATGGAAATAAACACACATTATTATAAAAATAAACACACTTTCTTTTTAAAATGAACATGTGTAACTTAGAATGCTTGAAAATGATTGCAAGAAAAATAAGAATCTATTTAGACACTTGCAGGAACAAGTACACAATAGAGTTTAACTAGAAGAATTAAAGTAATATAGAATTAATAGATCTCAACTATTTTTGAATAAATATAAATACCATATAAATGAATATCCTAGTCCTTGGGGGAGTGGGCCCTTGCTCCTCCTTGAATAAGGATTTAACAACTTAGAATTCTCTCAAACAGGAATGGCTATTTCATTGATAAAACATTCAAATTTACAAAACATACTGGATCTGAGTACTTAGTCTATTTTCTGTTCTATATCTATTTCTCTATCATATTCTATTGTCTCTCTCTTTATCTATTGCAGGTCTACTTTTATATAAAATTTACAATCATATTTTCCTTAATGATTCTGATGAAATTGAATCATGCCCAGATTAGATGATGAGTCAGATTGTGGCTGATCAGACAGGTTCAAGATAACTATCCCTGGATCTGTGTTCAGAAATCTTCTCATCCTTTCCTAATTGAAAGGTTTGTTGATGTAAAATCTCTGGATGTTATTAGGATAGATAAAATTCCATCAGTTTTGGAACTTCAGAGAAGTTCCAGAACCATAGGAAATCATTAAGGATCAAAATCGTGAGAGTTCTGAAGCTATACCCAGGAGTTCCGGAACTAAGTCCAAAAATTCTAGAACTAGATGATTGTGTGATGGAGTTCTAGAACTAGCTTGGAAGCTCCATAACTAAGCTGTGTGGGAATAGATGCTACCAAAAACATATTGAATGCTACCTTCTTCATTTCCTCAAATGATTAGACCTGCTTTATTACAAAACTAAATTTCAAACACACACTTCATTGGGAATTCTATAGATTTTAACATTAAAATCACAATCAATCAAAAGATAGATGATTACATCCTAACTCATATTAGATGAAATAAAATTCACAAAATAAAATCAAACTTAATAAAAAGTAGAGTAAGATGAGATAATATATTATACATTAATAGGACATATTATGGCCTCATCACCTCCTCTAGACTCACCTGCTGTAAATTTTTCACCAGTTGTAAAAATAGAAGATTTTTTTCCCAGAGATAATGAAATTGATAATGGGGATGATGGTGTTAATAAGATAGAACCACAACCCATGGAATAAATTCATTGTATGCCTAAGTGGTATACTAGTATACTACGAGATGTAAAAATGGATGCTCCACTCGATACATCCACCACTGGACCACTGACTTATAGTAAAGTAAGAGAAGTAAAATTTTCTTTGATGAGTAGATTTTTTGAATATGATGAGCCCTCTACAGTCTAATAATCCCTACAGTAAAATTCTTGGAAAGATTCCATGGATACCAAATACAACTTAGTAAAGAAAAACAAAACTTGATAACTTTTCTATCTTCCATCAGGGAAGAAACCCATTACATGTAGATGGATATTAAAAAAAAAGTATAAATAATATGGGAGCGTAGACAAGTATAAAGTAAGACTAGTATCAAAGGGGTATGCATAAAAATAAGGAATTGACTATGAGGATACATTTTATCCCATAACTAAGATCAAAATGATCAAGATGATCTTTTCTCTAGCTACACAATTTGATTGGAAATTCGATTAGATGGACATGAAAAATTCCTTCTTGAATGGATATTTGCAAGAAGAAGTATATATGACTTAACCTGAGGGATATGTTATACCTGGTCAAGAATAAAACATATGAAGACACATGAAATATCTGTATGGAGTTAAATAGGCACCCCATGCATGGTATAAAAAAAATTATGAACATCTCGTATAACAAGGATTTGTTATAAATCCATACAATCCTAGTCTCTACCTCAAAAAGAAAGGGGAGAGATTGTTATTGTTGTCTATTTTGATGATCTAGTCATCACTAGAATTTAAATGAGGATGATTGATGCAATAAAGAAAGATCTTAAACGATCATTCGACAATATAGATCTTGGGCTGATGCACTATTCAAAATTTGACAAAAGGAGAATCACATATTTTTTTCATAGTCTAAATATACCAGGACAATGCTCGAGAAATTCAGGATGATGGTGTGCACACCTATTACTACACCTATGGAGAATATATTATAGTTATCTCATTCAGATTCATCTCCTGCAGTAAATGCTACTCTCTATTGGTAGTTAATTGGGAGTCGAATTTACCTAACCTACAGTAGACCAGATATCAGCTTTGCAATGAGCTATCTATCTAGGTTCATGTAAGAACCCAAATTTTTTCATTGGAAGGAAACAAGGTGCATCTTGAGATATCTCAAGGGAATAGTTGATATTGGTCTAGAATACAAGAAGAATGACAACTTCTTCTAGTTAGGATATTCATATTCAGATCATGTAGACAATATTGATGATAGAATTTCCACTTTAGGGTTTGTGTTCTGTATGGGATTTGGACCAATATCATGGGGAAACAAGAAACAAAACTTTATTTCTCATTCTTCCATAGAATTCGAGTATCATTCTACAGGTGAATTTGTATGTGAAGTGATATGGCTACATCACATACTAGAAGGACTTGGAATACAACAGGACAAATTGACCACATTGTATATTGACAATGAAGGTGTTCTCAAACTTGTTTGCAATCTATTTTTTCATGAAAAAACAAAGCACATTGAGGTATAGGTACATTTCATACATGAGCATATCTTAAAACACAATATACAACTTCATTTTTGTCCAACAGTTGAACAACGAGAAGAAATTTTCAAAAAGTCACTTGCACATGAAAAATTTGAGTTGTTCATAGAGTTCCTCTCATCATCCCTTTAGAAAATGCAAAATTAAGGGGGCGAATGTTAGGGTAAATATAATTTATATTATAATCATGCATTATATTAGGTAATTATTTGTTTATTTATTGTTATATGGGTTTTTAACCATATTTGTCATATTACATAGTCGTAGGAATATTTGTTACACAATTAGAAATATATATTTGTCTGTATTATTGCTCATATGCATATTTTGTTACACCTATGAAAGTTATGATTTGACTATACTTGGTTGTGCAATATCTATAAATATTACATCCTATTATTTGTAACTTGATTGGATTCATTATTAATAAATTTATCAGGATTCCATCCTTGTTCTTCATCTTACACTCCGAACAAAACTCCATTCATCTAAAAATTGGCTAAGGAAAAATGTTGTAATACTTGACAATTCAAAGGACAAGCTGGAAGAGTTCACAGAACTCTACATCTATCTCCCCCTCTAATTTATTCCATGCTTCTAGTTCTATGATATTTTTCCCTAGTACCTCCTCTATGATGTTGGGTACTTGGTCTAGTGTAATCTTTTCAACTTTCCCCTTGAGGTCCACTATGACCACCATCAACACCATGCAGATTCCTTTGAATTAATTCATGTGTTCTGTGATTTTATCCTGGAGTTCTCCAATCCATAATTCCAATTTCTCATTCTAGGTTTTTATCTTATCCTTCTATATTGTGGTTTCAATTATCAATTAGGCATCCTTAATCTTGTTTTTTGGGACCTTCTCCTATAATGCCTTGAGGGTGGTTGTATGCACCATAAATTGTATGTGCTACATTTTCAGAAATAGGTTACGGAAACCCCAATGATGATTTAGATCTCTTCATAAGGTGTTTGAAATATAGAGAGCATGCTAACTGTATATATTTTCACTATAAAATGTCTTACTTGACCTCTGCATGTTTTTTTTAGTTTTTATCCTTTTTTTCCTTGCATATCGGTCTTTAGAGTCAGGACTACCACCCAAGACAAGGTAGTGGTCCTACAACCACCACCCTGCTCTGGGCAGTGGTCCTATCTACATTTTCCAAAAAAAATCGATGCACTCGTCAATGCAAAAATTCAAGTTGCGCTTGTAATTCTCAATCACTCTTTCTTGTATTAAAATTTTAACTGCCTTGTAAACAGTAATTTCTTTTTTTTAATAGGTAGAAGAGTTCAATTAGATCTTACCTTCTGGTAAATCAGAATGCCATAAATACCAAACTTATTTACAAATAAATGGACCCTCTCTCTCTATAATTTATCATTCTATGTGTTTGAAAGCTCCTCAACAAGTCTTAACGGTCTAGATTTTGTATAAGTTCTCAGCTTCTCAGTTCAAGGTTAGTTTCCTTCTTTCTAATTTAGAGATCACTTAATCTCTCTAGTTTCATCTTGTTCCATTGTTGTTCCCAAAACAACCAACTTAGCATAAAATAGTCTCAGTTCTAGATTAAAGTTCATTTGATAATCTTGATTCTGCTTAGAGTTATAGGTTGTAGTTTCATCACATGAAGTATAGATCCTAAAGTTTCTAGTGTATTTGTGTTGTATCCCTATAAAAATCTTTCTAGGAATCACATATACAAGCTCTGTTATCTTGTGTTATCCCTCTCCTACTTCCATTTCGTTTGGTTTACATCAAAGCTGTCGCTGTTTGAATATCTTCTCTTGATGCCACTATCACATTCCCACTTTTCTGGATTCATGAGAACTTACAGGAATGAACAGATCACACTGAGGGGACAAGCTATGATATAATTGGATTTACCTCTGTTCTGTAAACTCCTAGTTTGAATTGTCAAAGTTATAGTTATAATATATCAAAATAAGTAGTGAATCATTTAAATTTAGTTAAGCTCACTTTTAACATTACCGAGGAAGCTGTAGGGATTAATAGCTTCTAAGAAGCTATGATTTGTTCCTCACTTATGAATTAAGATTGAATGTCTTTCAATTAAAATTAGTTAGTTATTTATATTCAGGATCAATTCATGAGTGCATGGGAAAATAGCTACATCTGGCCACCTTGCTTGTTATAGTTCTATTCTTAGATTAATTACTCATTATCTAAATTTATTAGATTAGTCACTATTTAATTTCATTCAAATTTACGTCTTTGAAAAAAAAAAAAAACAAGCATAGCGTATCTTTATTTTCATAATTAGTTGACTTCATTCATTTAAGTTTTGTTATTTCTTGTATGACAATTACGGGACTTAGAGAGGCCAGGGATTACATATTTGAATCAATAATACCTCAACCAAATTTCTTCACAACATTAAAAAATATAGATCAAGGTCTTAGAATTCATGTCTTCCAAAAAACGGAAAACCCATAAACAATTAGTGAACAATTGAGATAATTAAACATCGAAGATGAAAAAGCATATGAATTATGGTCAAATCAACCCAGCTATAGATTACCTTGATAGGATATCCAGATGACCATACAAGAACTTGAAAGAGAGAAAACAATTGGTTTTGATCCATTAGTTCCACAACTAGACACAAGAGACCTTATTATTGATATAGACATAGGATTACACATACAAGTTTTTAGAACACCCGTAAGGTATTATGATAAGATCACACAGCTCCTGCTATTAAACATAGAAGCTGAAAAATCTTATGACAACTAGATAGTTAGAAGAAGATATTAATTATCCACATGACCATAAAAGGTCCTCAACAAACACAAACTTACGGTTGTGATCTCCAAGTCCCATAACCCAATGGGTCTGTTAATGAATTAGACATTGACACCAGTTTGTGTACACTCATATTTAGGTCCTCACCACTTCCACCAGACATTATCACACAATTTTCCATGTTGAACGTAGCATCCGATCATTCTAATATTTTATCGACTAGACCGTAGAATCACCCATAAATGCCAGCAAATTCATTACACCTTGTACCATCATTTTGATGACCTTTTCTAGAAATCTACATGAGGTGCTTGTAGGATGCCTTCCACAGGTCCAACAGCTAATAGGTTGGATCTCTGCACAACTCGACATTGATTAGACCCTCTGAGTGGCTATTATATTTGAACGATCCATTACACTAATTTAGGTTGGGAGAGATTTCTTTTCCTTGGACTCATATATCTAATTATTATGTGTTGAGGATATAAGATTTCCCAACTAGTTTGTCCACATCCACATATATTTCACTTCCACTGGCTATCTTGGCATGACCTCGGGAGGTCGGATATGGAGAAAGGCTACTTTTCAATTTTCATGTTTTCCTATCACTTTTCTATTGTACAGTGGCCTCTTCATATGTCACCCACGTATTAATAATGGGCTTGAATTTTTGACAACTATTGAAGCCCCTATATTCTAATCTATTTCCTTTCTTAAGTTAGGTGAGAAAATCCTCCAACTTAGTAATCCAGCCCCTGAAAAGGATCTTGTTTTTATCCTTCTCCATAGTAAGCTTCACTATTGTAGGCCCCGCGTCATCTCTCATGTTGGTCAGAAACATCCCCACTAAGTCTTCCAAATAATCCAATTCATCATTATAATCTATACTATATTACCTTATTAGTGTCAAATATGGTTTCAGGAACTTCTTAACCAAGGCACCATCACAATCATAAGTTTCCTTAGTCTACACCTGCTTGCCCTTCAAACCATGATGTATTTTCTATATCTCCTTTTATTTTTCCTTCTTATTTGTAACCAAAGTCTTAAAATTCACCCCCACATACAAACTCTAACTTATAATATCTAAGGACATATTTTTCAGTGCATTACGCACTTGCTCATCAGTGTGGTGGTTTGGATCCACCACCTTATATGTTTCTCCTTTTTTCTTCTTCAATTGAACGATATCAATCGTGTGATAGTTAACCTCAGATTAACACTCCTCTACATGACAGTTTAGATTCTAGATTATCATCTTCTTAATCCTTGTTATGCCCCCATCTTAGTCCAAAACACCCCAATCATGTAGCTTTTTATGAGGAAAATGTGGTATGGAACCTTGCGTGCAACACTTTTGTAGGGTTATCAGTGAATTCCATGTGAGGGGACATATGTGTCCACTTCTTTCTCTTTTCCTTGTTCTTTGAACATTGTTTCCTCGAGTGCTTGTCCTTGTAACCAACCCTTTATCCTCCTTTATCACAAAGGAGTCTCCTTTAATTTTCTTTCCCGGGATGGTGGGATTTATATGTGAATTCCCTCATGATAGAATATTTATAGGCCCCACTGTTGAATGTTATTTCTCCTTAGCGTGTGTATCAGCCATTGCCTTAGTATCCACCTCAACCCTTCTCTTCTATTCCTCCTTGATTTTTTCCTTGAGTTCCTCTTTGAATGTTGTATGATCCTCCTCTGATCTTGTCTCCATCGCAGAACTCAAGACATCATGTACTTTGTGCATTTTCTATTCTGGCTCTTCCCGTTCCCATTGTGTAACTTCTCCACACTCTAGCTTTGAAGCCTTAGCGCTACCTTGTAGTGATGTTCCTGAGAGCTACATGTATAATACTTCCTCTTTAAAGAAGTTTCTAGTTTCTCCTCACTTTATTCTTTTTCTTCCTCTCCTTCTTCATAGACCACTTTCGTAGGCAGGATTGACACCTCCCACGGCCTTTGAAAGGAGGATTTTGTAACCTCCACCTTAACTCCTCCCTACATCTTAGGGTGCAGTTGTAAAAACACTTGGTGGATGAAGCCCTTAATAGTAACATTGATCTGTGAATGAAAATATAAGAAGTATGGCTCCAAGGTTTCAACATACGTTGGCTTTATATCATCCTTATAGGCTGAGTGAAAGTTGTGAATGTCAGCATCTACATTTACTACATAAAATGTTAGCTTCTATACATCATTCAACTAATTAAACACTTCATATATTTAGTAGTGAATGCAAATGGAATCTTCCACCATGGCCTAATTTCACCTTTGGACATCAAAAATTTCACCAAGTTGAAGTGTTGCATAATTACAAAATTAACTTGGTCCTAAACAATTTATGAAAACACATGTGGGATGTTCCACTCATTCTCAAAATATTCCCATAGTCTCTCACATCACTTTTTCATCCAATCCTTTTAGGTGTTTGCAATGCATCCATAATAAGTGAATTATGAAAATTATACTGTAAGAGATGAGTGTGTTGGTGGGTAAACCCACACATTTCCATCTAGCCCATATGAGACACCAATTTCAAAAAATAAAATAAATGGTAGTATATATCCCCAACTGATCTTCTCTCCAACCTCATTATGAACCTATGCATCCTCAATGATACTATTCACAATAAATTGAGTGAAGTTTTGGTTTACTCATTTGGATAACCTATACGTAATATACAAGAATATTTTATTCATACCTTTCCACCATTTTGATCCACCTAATTTGTAGCTGATGAGTCAAGTTGCAACCCTTAACACCGAGTCATCTAGGTCTGATATAACATAAGACCTTCCTCACTTCTCATAGTTTATCTACTTTACAATTCCTCAATTTTTACGGCAGCACATAAATCGAGTTCCATGTCCTCACCAGTTTTTTAAAATCTTGTTACTCTTCTAATCAATTAGGTCATAAGTCTCATTCTCCTCCCTAAAAATTATAAGAAGACATCATACATGCATAACATGAACAAACTAAAGATTAGGGTGGGTTTAGAAAAGAAATGAAGCTCCAATAGCTAAAAAATATAGTCTTCTGTAACTCCTGTTGCACCTTGTCATCCACCCTAGGGTTTCAAAACTCATCTAACCCTGGAACATCTTTGACTAGATCCACCCACATTGACTTGTCATGTTAATATTTCATGTGGTTAAATTTACTAATCTTGTACATATAAAGCTTCATACTTCACTTCTCTATTTTAATCACACCCAAGGGGTATGGCATTTATGAGTATACCTCAACGGGTTCCTCCTTCTCCACCACCGGTTTCTTAGTTCATGCCTTATTTGGTGTTATCTCTCTTTGTTTACTCCATTCCCTAAGTGTTTCAAATTTTCCTTGTCCTCCCAAGCTTGTCAAATTTAATATATTCACTTTCATGCAACCCATTTCTACCCTACTATTTTATTTTCCCCTTGCTACATCGCAAGATTTTGTTACAGTTCACACAATGCCATTAGTTCTTATAAAGTACTTCATATCCTTGTCACAACTTCATCGCACTTCAATCACTCAAGAGCACAATTTTTTTTGAAGGAAATGTAGTAAAAATGACTACCCTCAGCCCCTATTTATACTTTTCTAAGACCTCAATGTCCTTCCAACCCATGCATCTTAACATTACTTTTTAACAAAGTAACTTTTTCCCCTTAAATGAACTTCCGTGACTCCACCTTATGTGTTACATTCATAACCTTAGGGCATGCTATCATTACTTCCCTCTCATATACTTCTTTTTTTCTCCCTACTACATCAAAGTACTTAAATGATGTGCCATCTACTAATTAATTTCCCATGTCGTCACCTACGTAATGTTCTACTATGGGATATTTGTTTCTCTCCTAGGTGGTAATTAATCCACTAAACGTTTCTCAAAACACCTCCACTACAGAAAAAATATGAACACCTTATATACAACACAACTCATTCTTCTTCCTTTTAGAATGGGTTTTCTATCAATCTAACCTCCTTAGAAATGTGCCAATCATTTTCTGAATTTATATGCCAATCTACCCCACACTAATGCTATGTAATATCCTCTATGCAATCAAATCACTTAAAATTTAATTAGCTACTTGTACGTAAACATGTAATACAACACAATACTAAAAATTCAAATCATAACGACAATGAAAGGAGACACATATAAATAAAATTACATTAAAGTTAAATCTAAGCTAAATGGCAACACTTCCTTATTACAAACACAAATAAGACTTATTTATAGTAGGGATTTAACCTACTCTCATTAAGGAAACTCAGAAACCATGTACCATCCAAAGCATCTAACTTGAAAGCACCTGAGTCAATTATATAGGTCATGACATATGGTCCCAACCAATAAACTTAAAACTTCCCAGGGCGGCACAAAAACTTTGAATCAAATAGAAGAACGATTTGTCCAACCTCTAGCTTTCTTTTTTAATGTGTCGATCATGTTAGGCCTTATATATTTTTTTCTCTATATTTTGTCTTCATCAAGATATAGTGCACCTCTCATCCAACATCATCAATTTGTAAATGCACTCTTCAAGTAATTTCTCATCATCCAATTCTCCTGCATGTGTAATATGTAGGGATGGTAACATTAATTCAACATGTAAAACAACCTCTTAACCAAACACCAACTAAAAGGGTGTGGATTTGTTTAACCACTTATAGGTTGTTCTACATGACCAAAGTATGGAAGATAATTTATCATCCCAATCTTTCCTTCTAAGATCACATATCTTGGTCAGTGTATGGCTCAAAATCTTGTTGAAAGATTCAATATTTCTATTAGCTTGTGGGCGATAGGGTGTAGTACTATTATGGACTACCATAAAATCTGATAATATTATTCTAATAATCTCATTCAAGAAATGAGTTTTGCTATCACTAGTTAATCTCAATGGGCATCCATTCCTGCTTATGATATTCTCCCAAAGGAACCTTGTTGCAGTAGTTGTAGTTAAATCATTCATAGGTGCTTCTTCCACCCACCTTGTGAGATAATTTATACAAGTAATGATGTAGCATGACCATGTCCTACACATTGGTGGGAATTTTTGGCCCACAATGTCAATTTCCAATTTTCGAATGGCTCCACACTTACAATAGATATCAATGGTATTTCATCTCTATGTCTAGGATTCCCAAGGCATTAGCAATGATAAAAGCCCATGAAATATTCTTGGAAATCCTTGTATAATGTCTCCCAACACAAACCAACCATCAGAATCTTACACATGGTAGCTTGACCTATAAAATGTCCACTAGAAATCCATCCATGAGTTTCCTCCATAATACCCATATGCTCATGCTCTAGTACACACTGACACAAAATCTCATCCCGATCAAGTTTTTATAGATCTCCAGCAATCAACATATAACGCATGATGTGAATGGAAATTTGTTTCCTCTATGTACTATTAAGTCCGTTAGGTGCCACACATGTTCATAAAGAGACAATAATATCCTCCAAATCAGTTGGTACATGTTGTAGTCTGAAAATGTTACATTTGGCATTTTATTTAATTATATACGACTCCTCACCTGAATTAATTCTAAAAAGATGGTCAATTCCTAAATTAAATTTTCCTTGTTTTATTACGACTAAAAATTCAAAATCTTGAAATAATGGGACCCACCAGCATATGCACCCCTACCACACGGGCTTGTTTACTAAATAATTTAGTGTCATGTGATCAGTGTAGAAGATAAATGGAGTAGCCAACAAGTACTACATAAACTTATTCAAAACATAAATCATAGAAAATGCTTTGTGTTCCATTGTTGTGTAATTTTTCTCAGTTGGAGTTAACATTTTTCTTGCAAAAAACAAAGGGTGATCAGTAATCCCTTCTCAATGTTGTGTGAGAAATGCTCAAATTTATTTCCCTGATGCATCTACATATACGTGTAAGGGATTTTCCCATGAGGGAATGCAAAAAATGAGCACAATAGTAAGCTTCTAAATTAATGTATCAAAAGCCACTTGTTGCACCTCAACTCAGTGAAATTTTCCTTTATGCCTCAATCTTTCTTCCAATGGTGCAGTGATCATGGCATAATCTTTGATGAATTTTCTATAGTAACCCATATGCCCTAGAAATCCATGCACTACGCTTTGATTGGAAGGCTCTTCTAAACCCAAAATAGCATCAACTTTGACAGGGTCCACTAATAAACCTTCCTTGCAAATAATATGACCTAGAAATGTGTCGAAAGGAGTATAAAAAACACATTTCTTAATGTTTAGAGAGATACTTAAATATTGGCATATTTCAAACATCAATCTCAAGTTTTCAATATGGTCTTTCACTATCCATATAGTTTCCTATCATCTAGGTAGACTTGTAGAAACTTATGAATAAAATCTTGAAATACTTGTACTAAAATGCGTGAAAATACATCAGCCACATTCTTAAGTCCAGAGGGCATAACAATATAAGAAAACCCTCCCCATTCGATGGTTGAAGTAGTCTTCTCTTGGTCATGTTTTACAATCCTCACCTAGTGATACCCTTATAATACATATGTAAAATAGTAGATCTCATGCCCAACTACACCTTCCAATATTTCCTCAGTAAATGGCATTGGAAAAGGATCTATGCAGTATTCAAATCTCTATATTCTATAAATATTTGTATCCTTCCATATTTCTTAATACCAATCACCATGGGGCTGAACCATTTAGACTCTTCAATGGCCTTAATAATCCCATATTCTAAAATCTTTTCAATCTCCTCCTTCACCTTCACGCGTTGATTAAGATTCACTGATATGGCCTTATCCTAATTAGGCATGCACCTTCCTTTAACTTAATCTGCATCTCTCCCAATGATCGATTAACAATTTTGAACTCATGATACCTATATGAGAACAAATCCTGGAAGTCTCACCCGCAACAGTTCATTATGTTTGAAACCTCATGGTCTCTCGAATAATCATCAAAGATTGCTTCTTTTAGTTCTACCTATGTGCTAATGTTGAACTTATTTTTCTTCAACGGGTCATGCTAGGTGTGTTCCTTTTTATCCGTACTATCAAAAATGTCATGCCTATATTCTATATGATCAACATCTAAGTTCTCTATTTCTTCATCTTCGATTAGGTACACAATTTTTCCTTTCTCCTTTCCTAGGTAAGTGCACCCAACCTGGACTTCATCCATTTATTCCTCTTTAATCCATGCCTCAAAATCAGGTTACCCTATCAAATATAGGATGAGTTCCTCATACTTGTCACTATCTCCTAGAGTAAGACACTTAAGTACCTATAACACCTCATTCACTGATGATTTAGAAAATAGATACTAAAAATTCCAAATAATACCTATCATCAACTCTTGATAATTTCCTATCTAACGACGTAATTCTAAATGGACATACCAAGTGCATACACAATGATAGAAAATTTAATAAAAATTATGTACCCAGTGGGAGGGGGGTAAAGCTTTCGGACATTCCATCTAGGTTCTCTCACATTCCATCTAGGTAAAGATTTAGGCAGATTCCTTCCCATGACAGTTACATATCTTTGAAGGTGCATTGGTCTATAGAAATATAAGAGAGAACATGATTCTTACCTCACACCACTCTATCAGCTTATCCCAATAATTCATCCACCAACACATTGTTATCCCGCACAATGTAAAAACAAGCATATTCCTCTGTTCTACTTCACAGGTCCACAGAACTTCCATAACACATAAGAAGACATCAGGGTTACCATATCTCATGTAACTTGGTAGTTTTCTTTCTCCCAGATGCCTAACTGAACCCACCTTGATAACATGAGTCATAATGCCCTTTAATTCCCTTTCAACCAACTCATAAGTCCCATGCTCAAAATCATCACATGTAATGCTAGTCATATCACTCATGGACTGGGCATCATCCCATTGAAGGTCTCCTCTTAACGGATCAATAATATTTAGGTCTCTCATAGTGCACACATAAATTATATTTATGTATTTTACTCCCAAATACTCGTCATTAGGCACAAACTTACCATCTGTTACTAGAATAATAATGCACTCCTTATTCTAATAGATGATGTATCCCTTGTTGAAGTACAGATCAACATTATTCACATAACACCAAGGGCATCCAAGTCAAGCTAGAAAACTATATGCCTTAGCAACAACTAAGACTTTAATGTCTCTAGTGAACTTGGCCCCTTGGATGGTTATGGAAGCATTCTTCAAGACTCTGATCGGCATATATTTAGTTCTATTTTCCATGTGCATCACATTCAAAGATGGCTCTAATGATGGTCTCTGCATTTGATTCCATGGATCTAGAGTAATAACATTAACCTTTTCACTTGTGTCAATTAGTATATTTCTTAGAATCTACCCATCAACTACAACATTCAATGTGATATCCTTTTCGTAGTCAAGGCTATGAGGGGGAAAATTAGCATGTAAGATCTATATCTCACACTCATTTCTAATACATGGTACCTTTCCTCTAAACCATTTTCCTAACAGAGAATTAATGTTATTCTAATGCAACATATTACACACCTCTTTAGTATCATCTATGTCCTTCTGAGGGAGATGAATATTCTTCACCTATTCCAACTTCCACGACTCTTCTTTGAAGCTTTAGATATCTCCTTACAAACTCCTAATCAACTCCTCATAGTAAACCTCCTTCTGATAAGTTGGATCTGGGTACTTCCCATGTAACACCTCTTCTCTTGTAATGAGAGGCCTCTACTTTAGTATTTCTCTGGTGTGTGTAGTCTCACTATGTGTAGTTACTAATACAGGTTCCAACTCATGGTTAGATGCTCCTGTAGGAATGAAAAGAGGTTCAATGTGCTTCACACGAACCATTCTCATGCCATTTTCCTTCTTTTTATTATGGTTCATGTGATCATACAGAGCATGGAACTCCTCATACCTATGCTTACTCCCACACCATTTCCAGGAACTCACACTTAGTGATTCATAGATCCACAATTGAAAGAAGATCTACATGGAAATTCACTCCTACCTCTACCACAACCACCACGACATCTAAATCCTCTGTGAAAGATTCTTCCCCTTCCTCCACCATCTTCACGACCTTTATGTTGATGCCTCTCATTCTTAAAACTATTCACAATTTTTGTCTTGTGCACACTAGTATTAATGACATCATGAATCTGGTCGATCAATCAATAATCCTTTATATCATGAGTAGCATATGTATAAATATTACAATAGAAAGAGACATGCTTATGGATTATGTGTTGTAACAAAGGACATATGCTTGGATAATGATCCCCATGATAGATTTCAAATAATGACATGGTGTAAACCAAATTTTGAGGGAATTTATCCTTGGTGTGTCCTATTTCAAGATCTGAACACAAAAATCCACTACAAGTCTCATACACTGAATTTGTAGACAACTTCTCGAGTTGGTTCACCATGGAACTAATTTTTGCCTCCAATAAGGGACTTACCTTAGTATCAATGCTCCTCATAGCCTTAGAGCCTAATGCTGCCTCCAAGTTTTCACGTATATCTTTGAAAATATTATGTGAAATTTCTCATCTGAAAGGTTTTATCAAGCCTCCGTTGAACCACTGAGCACACTGAGAGGGATAGATATCATAAGATAACTTTGACAAGAGCATTTTAAAATGTGTATCATACTATACTAAGCTTTTTTCCATACCTTGTTGAATCTCCTTGAGCACTTTGATGATCAAAATCAAGAATACAAAATTCCTCTTAGAAGACATCACACAATGTAGTATAATCCATTATTTTCTGATGTGGGTCATACTTTTTTTACTAGCTATGCACATACCCCTACAATATAGTTACAAACTGAATTTCCTTATTCTCTAGGACAGTGATCCCCTTCAGGGTAAGTGCACCAAGTTGGGGGACAATTAAGTGGACATCAAATCCTGAATTTTACATTAAAAACAACAAAACATCAAATTTAGTCTTCCGCGGACTTGAACCATGCTGAAAAGTAAAAAATATGTCATAAAAATGGTGTCATTGCGTAGGGGAGACTATTATATTTGTAGAAATATTGATTTTAAAGTGAATAGAAGAGGATAAATATCATTTTATAATTTTTTACTAATAGTAGGTCTTTAACACACTTTCTTCCTATCAATGTTTATGTCTACGTTTAAGACTGCAAAATTTGTTTCACCTATTAGAATGTGATAAAACTTATACCATCCCAACCATGGTGAAATTATATACATGTTCAAAAAAAAAATTATTTGATTTCAATATTTTTTGATGAAGTTATGGCGGGCAAACGGAAACTGGGCTCTGTTTTCTTTATGTTTTCATAAAAATTCCACTTTCACGGAAAAAATCATAAAAAATAAAATATTACTCAAAAAAATACAAAATAAAATCCATCCCAAGATAGATAGTGGCATATAACTTCTCACCAAAGGAAAAATATATATATCAATTTTTGGTCATCCAAATTGTGGGCAAACGGACTATAATCTTATCGACGTTTTTAAAAAAAAAAACAAGTCATTGAATTTTGAGTGTTTAATATATCTAATCTTGTCCATTTTTTACAAAAATTAGTATTTTAGAAACTAGATTCCAGATGCTATGATTCATATTAATATAATTTTGTCTAATTTTGAGTGTATGTATTGTTAATAATCCCTACAAGTTGATATTATGTTGTTATTTGCAATATGATGTCCACGGATGACCCTATATTTGTCCATCAACTTCTTGCACTTACCCTTCATGCACCATATAAATTCACACTTATGTAAATTCTCTATAGCATCCTCAACACCTTTATAATATAGAAAATTAAGGGACATCTCTTAAAATACCTACTCATAGGGTTATTATCCTTGTCCACTAGATCCAAAACCTTGATTTCCTCCTACATTTCCTCCACCATTAGATCCACTAACCACACTAACTCCTAACCCTCAAAACCATAAGATCCTCCTCCTATAGTAGTCATAGGGCTTGAATTAGTGATACTATATATTCCCACTATTGTACTAAACTAAGCTCCAATAGTATATGAAGTTGAACCACTTCTAGACGTGATACCCACATTCTACGAGCCCACAACTTGCCTAAATGATACTTCTAATGAGATACCATAAAACATAGGAAAATTTTACTCGGCCATAAATGAGTTCAATGAGAAATGATATCTACCATATAATTCTTTCTTACCAACAACAACACTAACCATTCTAGCAATATTTGTCTCATAAATATGAAAACTAAGCGCAAGGGCTTGGTTTCTAGGTGGGTCTAAATCTGTGCTTATGGTCTATCTCCTTTCTCCATATAACAAGCTCTCATTAGAAGATGAGGGGTTTCTCCTTCTATGTTTTCCAAGATAGGGTAGCACATACTATTCAGGTTCCATGTCCTCCATATGGACCTCAAATTCTTCTCATAAAATCTTCCTCCAAACATCCATTACTCCAATAATCTCATGTTATCTCACCAATTCCCTCTCTCGAGCTTCATTATACTTGAGCCACCTATCTTCTCTATCTTCCTCTACTGTAGAATCCTCCATTTCTTGCCACACCCACCTCTATGCCCTGTGCCTAGTAGAAGTTTAGCTAGCCATAGGAAAGACTTCGAAACTCAGAGTGATGATCAAGATCTTAATGGCTAATGGTAATGTGTGTAAGAAATATCCCCTCAGTTCTTACAAGAACTTGAACTCAACAAAATTTGGGAAATAATAAGTAGAAACTATGTATTCCAACATATAGCTAGTTAACAAACCACTTCACTATCTATCAACAACAAAAGTCCAGATCTTATCAACATCATACAACCGTTGATAATATTTTTTTGTCTAAACATGAGGTTGATAATACCAAATCATCCTCGATGCATACGCCGACAACCATTCATACAGTTCTATTGGAAAATATAAAAAGAACATCTCATTAAAATCATGATATAGGTGATCCTCTACCCATGTACATGATTCAAACTCAGGTCCAGTGTTGAATCTCTGTGCAAACTCATACTCCATGTTTTTAAGACAAGTGTCCATGTTATCCAAGGTCCAGTGTTCTACCATCATCCACCATTTTTATAACAGCTTCAAAAGGGGTCTCGGTAATGGAACCAAGATGTAGTCACTTTTCCTAACACTTTAATTCCTAGACATGTTGGCATATCACCTAGCTTGAACTAGGCACTCACCCTAGGTGCGCGAAGGCATAAACACTCTTTTCTATGTGAGATTTGTACAACATGTTAGAATGGATGATAGGAAAATAGACAAACATAAATGCATAAATCTTATAACAAAGATAAAGAAACTAGATCTGAGATCAAATGATCTATATTATGACTATGGATAACTAAAAATAACCCTACATGAACAATAATTAAACCAAAAATGTAATAAAGAACACACATATTGAGATCCATCCACACAAATATTCAAAATAACCCCATTATATTATTTCACAAATTTTACAGTAGCCAAATACATCAAGAGTTCCATAAATGGACCAAATACATCAACATGGTTTTAGTATTCTCCTATGATAGCTCCATTACAGAAGTTACAACAATGATCATACATATCTCTCTCTGTTCTCTCTACTCTTCTTCACATACATTATCTCATGCAAACATACCACACTTGTTTCCATGAAACTCAATACATATCAAGGGATTCGAAGGAATATTTCCTTATTGCTTACTCATTACCCAATAGAAAATCACTTGTGAAATGTCATCGCTCCTTGCCATACTTAAGTATACTCAACATGTAAGTGCCAGCTAAAAAATAACTAATTTTATTTTATAGCTCTTAATCATATCATGATAACCATGTCCTGGACTATTATTTCCTTGGGCTACAAGTCTCCATGATTCAACCTTATCCTTAATCAATTCTATCCGCATCTCCATGTTCTTCACATTGCAACTATGACTATTGTCCAAAAAATGGTTAATTCCCAAGCTTGTTTTTCCTAGGTGTAAGCCTTCGCTATTTCCCTAAAGTTACTTCCATGTAGTCCTTTGTGCCTTGATGGTGCATGATAAAACCTTCCATGCCTTAGGTTCTTAGTCTCCTTAACGGCTCAACATTCCTAAATATTTAAATGGAAAATATGACTAACAAACTCAAGGTATATGATAAGTTGGAAAAGATCTCAATATATCTAACTAACATACTAAGCAATCATAGGGATACAAAGGAAAAACATTGAATAGGGTTCATGAAAGGAAGCAAATAAGTTGAAAAAGAGAAGAATAATGAGGAAAATAATACATCAAAAACCAACATATTTCTTACTACAAATAAAATAATTACCAAAATATTCAAGAGGAAGAAAAATGCTCCTAGAATCACCAATGCTATGACGTATACACATTCTTTCTATGGTTATTGTTATTCACATAACCAATTTGGACACATAACTGCTAAATGTATAAGATATGCTAGTGGTTATGAAAGAAACTATAGTTCATCATATACTAGAATTAAATATAGTGTTTTTTTCTACAAATATCACAAGACTCGGCACATAGCTATGAAGTGTAATCAAGAATCTCTAAAACAAAGAAAACTAAAGTATGTTGTGAAAGAATCCAACAAAGGGAAAGAATCGGGTATGATTGTATAAACTACATTTCATGTACAAAATGAAGACAAAATTTTAAATTTACACTTTGTCTATTCTATTCATATGAAAAGAGAAAATATAAAATTTATTTCGTTGTCAAAAAAATCATCAAGAGTTGTTAAGTTTGGTGACAACAATCCAACAAACACTATGCGAAAGGAACTCTAAGTCTAGACAATGAAAAAATAAGTACTGAAAATGTTCTATATGTTGAAGGTCTCAAGAATAACCTATAAAGTATGATTCAAATGTGTAAGAAAGGTTACAATCTAATATTTCATGATAAAGTATGTGTTATAATTAATGGTAAAATAAGAAATAAAGTAGTTAAATCCAAAAGGAACAAGAATAAGATGTATGTTCTCAGTGAAATAAATAAATAAAAATGCTACACAAGTAAATTTGATGACATCTGGTTATGGCACATGAGATTGGGACATAAGCTTTAAAAATATTTTGAAATTAAGTGTTAAGGATGGTGTGAGATATATGCCAAAGATTTTAAAACACCTAGAAACCCTTTGCAAATATTTCTTACATGGTACTCTAACATGCATACCACCATATTCAACTCCAAAGCAGTATTCATATTCTCCACACCTCTAGAAATAATCCAAATAGATCATTAAGGATCAACTCAGGACTGTTACAAAGATTTGACATGCACCAAATGTAGATTTCATGCTAGGAATACATGACCTCTCTAGACACAGGTTGCATGGGTAGTAACTTATATCCTGAAAGAACAATAATCATGAAGACTCCTTGGGACCATTCATGAATCCATCACTTTACTAGCACTGCATAGAGTTTTAGCAGATCATCCATCATTAAATTCTTCAGATCACAATTAGACTTTCAAACACCCTATTGTACAATGCTCAATCTTTATCAATATTGTGAATATTTATTTCTCTCTAGAACTATAATTACTCAATAGAATCTAAAACACCCAAACAGAAATCTATTTGTTGGAAGTCATGTGCCATGAATCTGCAAGAAATGGAAAGAACCATGTTATATGAATCTAAACAGTCCTACATGTAACTACAAGAATGCAGTACGTATACATAGTTGTCTACATTTTAAAATAAATATCAAATAATAGTGAATACAATATTTCACACTCTCTTTTAAGCTCTATGTGAATAATCACATTTGAATGGGAGTAGCACAAGATTTTTCAACCCAAGAGAATATTGTTGAATCTATGATGGATTGTGCCTTATTACCCCTCGTCGAGGGTCACATTTGTGTTAAGAAACTTGAAAATTTTCTTCCGATTTTCACGGAAGAAGGTTAAGAGGATTGGATGGTGGTGGATAGGAGAAAGAAATGACATGAAAAACCTAAACCCACCATTTCAAACAAGGTATGAGTCTTGTCCTGTTATTTTTAATTGCTTTATTTGGGTTGGAGGCCTGTTGTGTCTGGTTTGTTTTTCTACTGAGCTCTAGCCACTGGTTGGCTGTGGGTTACTTGCGGGCCTGCTCTGTTGTTGTTTGTTTCTATGGGGAAATTCAGCTACTACTTTTCTAGGTGCTACATTGTTGATCTAGGTTCTTAGACCCTCTTCCTTCTGCACTTTATTGTTGTATCTGGGTTATGACCCTTTTGATGTATTGGGGTATGGTCCCCATCAAAAACTATTTAATTTTTTTTGTTAAAATCAATGGCTAATTATTCCGTTTAAAGTTGATTTACACAACTCTTTTATGTAAATATGAACGAGGAGATAAATATTATTATAGAAGTTATAATAGGAGCTCAAGATATAAGAACAAAAGGATGAGTCGATCTTTATATGATGACGACTCCTTAATGAAAAAAAAAATAGTTATACCTACTGTATATATTGACAAGTTCATTACATGTTGTACTTCCCTTTGTTTTCTGGTTGCCTTCCTGTAAATTGAGACATCCTTTGTATTTTTTAGTTTACAAATAGATTATTATGTTGCTAATTACATAATATGACGTTGAAGTTGATAAATATATATTTAATACGGAATCATTATAGAGAACAATGAGCTTTGTATAAACTCCCATAAATTTCATAGCTATTAGCGAATATAATTTAGAAATAAATATTGTTGACAGGCATGTCTATATCAAGGAAGTTAGGACAATGATTCTAATCATTTTCATTGTGTATTTGGATGATATCGAAGATTCAAAGGGGCAGAAGCCATTCCAAGAGACATGAATTATAAGTTAAAATTCGAATGATGCAACGCCTACGAATTTACATAAAGCCTATGTTTGACTATCTCTAACTCTCCATTGTCTTACATAACACCAGTTAGAAAGACCAAGGTCATCTTCTAACTTTTGCCCTTCTTAAGCCCATCTAATCTTATTCCTTTTGTCTACCATCTCTTTATATATCTTAGTTTAATGGATCCGTTCAATACAGACCTAGAGTACATACCCATGCACGTGGGATGTAATCTAAGCACATGACATGGCAACTCGGCATAGATCTGGGAACAACTTATTGCTGTATTGGGGTATGGAGGAAACAGCACGAGGTGGTCGAAATTATCTGTCTAATGACCAAGGTACATCAAGAACCTACTCCTATACAAGATGTGTTGCATTTACCTCTACAGAAAGACTTATCGGAGACGCTGCCAAGTGTCCAAATACTTCAACTGAACCCCGCCAACACCGATCTTGAGATATCTCAAGCGACTCATCGGAAGGATGATTCTCTGATACCCCATGTGTGCAGGCTGACATCAACACTCTAAAGCCTTTCACTGATCGTCGATTGGGAAGGATGACAAGCCTATGATTCAACTCACTTACAAGGGAGAGACGAAATGTGGTTCGCCGCTGATTTTTGAGACTACCTCATCCATGCTGCTCATGAGTAACATGAATAACCATAGCTGACCAATATCTCAACATGTGATGCACAAGATATGCTGTTATTACAGTGCCTGCTGTATTTCAATGATTCTTTAGCATGAAAAGGGCAACCATTGGAAGATTACAAGGTAAAATATGATCGCCCAATTCCTTTTTCTGTGATGCGATAGGTAATCAACGAGCCATACAGCGTGTCGGCAATGACTCTACTGTATTTCGTAATTCGATTCATTGGCCAAAGAAATCCCAATTCGATATCTTGTTTTTGACTTGAAAAAGTGGAGGTACCTTCGAAAACGTGTCTGTTATCTCTGTAAGGACAAAATAAGCAATTATTGCTATCATGATCAAGGCACTGGAAAAAGATATGCATTTGGGCAGGTGAGGATTTTGAATTGGCAGAATGCTCAATTACTGTGTTCCCACTGTTCAACGGACAAGTATAATGTGGATATGAGTACAAGTGCCAAAGCTCTTCGAAGTACTTCGCTCATGCAATGCGATTGAGAGTCTAATTACTATGATTAAGTTTGTCTTGCGATGTCGGGAAACCGTTTGGTAGCTCATTTTGACTGTCTCTAGTTAGGGAACATGATTTTATTTGCGAAGATCTAGGAGTAGCCAAATTTCATAAGAGCAAATCAATATCATGAATTGTTTGCAAAAGTGCATTAGGAAATCATGTGAAATAAATGCCTGCAAGATGCAAGAGATGAGCAAACACCAAATCGACGACATTGTTTTGGTCGGAGGTTCTTCTAATCGCTATCTACCAAAGGTATCATAGAATTACTCAGACAATTCTTCGACGAAAAAGATGCTATGTAGGGGAACAGATTGAAATCCGGACGAGGCAACGTTGCTTATGGTTTTAGCTGTGATGGCGTTCGGTGATTAAACAATGAAGACAGTACCCTTCAATGACTCACCGGGGGAGTGTTTTTTATCTTTGCCATTGAGTCATTGGAATTGTCACTTGACGTAAAGTGGTGATTGATGGAAAAAGGTGTTATGTAGGATTCCTCGAAGGGTACTCCCATGTCCTGACTCGAATGAAGTTACGAGATAAATTTGACCACAGCCCCTTTGACGATCAGACAAGTGTATGGGTTCCAAAATCTACCTTGACTGGTTTGTCAATGTTAGAAACACATATGACTGCGAACAGATGCAATCATGTCCTTGGTGAATTTTATCTGGATGTTAATTCCACCGGCTCGATGGGGGGATCCACATGTATTGACCAGTTTCATTTCCAAGAAATGAGCGCGAAAACATGGTATTTTGATGGTGATTCTGCCCTCGAAAATTCGATCAGGTGTAGTCTTTGCAATATCAATAGAAATTTGCAATTACCAAAGTTCGGTGGGAGACCTGAGCAGAGATGTGAGCATTGATAGAATGAGTAGCATGGTGATGCCCACAGATTTGCGAGAGGAGGATAGTTAACAAGTATAATTGAAAATTGCAAGAATGTAGCTCAAAAACCTGATCTGGAATGCTACATTAACAACACGAAAATTTAGGGTAACCAAGGCGAAAACTGAAGGGAAGATAACGGCCTCCTGTCTCGGAGGAGGTCATTTCGATTTGTAAATGAAGATTGAAGAATGGTTGGAAGTGTGATGATTGACGCAACAGTTGAGGATTTGGAATTTTACGAGTTGGAAGACCTGCAGTCCAGTAGATTGCCTTCATTTATTACTAATCGATAAGGTGTGACACTTGTCATTTTTGAAGGAATCGAATTTAGACTTAGTGTTTAGAACTTTTGTTTTCCAATTTGGTATTTCTTTCACCTAGTCACAGATGCAATATATAAATGATAATCAGATTCCATGCCTCTGACTAGCCGCCGTAGAAGGGAATTTTGCAAACAACGAGTGTAGAGATTTTAAGTAAAATTGGACGATTGCGGGGTAGTCAAGTCAACTTTACAAATTTGAAATCTTTTTAAAGATTATGTTGAATTTGGACTCAAATTCCTTGATTGCCCATAGGATATTGAATATGATCCACATGGGTGGTCCACATTCAAATGCAAAAAAAAATGCTAAATAACTAAGATGTATTTTCATTTATGGCTTCCACCATTAATGTATTTTTTGAATGAATCAAAGAAAAATTGATTGAAGCATTCATTCTACTACACATTTTTTATTTTTTACAAACAAATATTTGGATACCCTAACAATTGGACATTTGATACTATATTTAACAACATTGCAACTTAAGAGGTGTTGATATTGAGCTAGAGAATTCAGAATGAAAGAAGCAAGGTAGAATTACATATAATTTGTAAGAAAAATGGGTAAGACGTGTACCTACATTTTTATTTTCATTGCTTAACTTATAGTTTGCAAAATATTAGAGGGTGACTTTACAATGATATGACTATTTTGAAGCATCTACATTCCATAATTTCACGTAAGCTTTAGTATTTCCCAGTAACTATAAAAAACATGCTATTTAGCACTATACTTAATGACATCCTATCAAAAAGACATACTTTCAGACTAGGTTGATTTGTAATCCATATATTTCTAAAAAAAAAGAAGAAGGGCAATTACCATTGATTCCAATGGAATTTCCCAAATAACTTATTTTCCACCATCCATACAAGATTCTAAGCTCGTATGGTTGTGTGTTGATAACTATAATCTAAAAATGAAAGAAGAAGTGGATGGAAGTGGAGAGAGGGGGTTAAAAAACTTTTCATTAAGATCATTTAGGGATTTTATAGGTGTTTTCAAATTCAGATCAAACTAATAATTCTCAACAATTGCAATCGGCACAAAATTGAATATGAGATAAATCATGTCTCGAGTGTGTTATAATGCTACAATGTCAAATGGTTACAGGACTACAATGAGGCTCAGGAACTTGCCACATCGCAGCTCTTGTTTTATATTAACAAGTGGTATAACTTTGAGGAAGGTGAGGACTTATTGTTGGGTACTAATTAGAATGACAAGTGCCATGAAGGCATTTAGTAATTGTAAGTTTCTAATTAATGTGCCGCTCTTATAGTGGTAACTGTATAGGAATAAGCCCATCACCTATAATTTGGGGAAATTTTTCATTAACAATTTGTATTTATTCTTGTCAACAAGTTATGGAACGGTAATTGTTATAAATATTTGTTGTGTTATATTTATAAATAATAGGTTTTCAATTTCTATATGATGTATTATTTTATCTATAATGTTTCTTGTTTCAAAATAAATTTAAAAATATAGACATTAAAAGTAATTAATTGTTATGGATTATTAATGTATTTTGATGTTTAACCCACAATTAAGGTTGGTTAATTGGAAAGGTAATGAAAGGTTGATAAATTACGTATTCATAGCTTACTGTAAAAATTTGGTCTTTTCAGGGGACCAAAGTAAGACCAGAATACATTTCTGGAGAAAAGATATATAAAGATAGAATCACTATGAGGAGGCCTCTACCACCAGCCATACACCACCAGTTCTTTACATACTTATAGGGTCACAAAGTGACCCGAAAGCAAACAAGGGACAACGGTATGATAGAAAAGTGACATGCTAGCATGAGAATCTACAAGTTTCCCTTCTTCATACCTGACCTCCCGAGGTCATGCCGAGATAGCTGGTGGAAATGAAATATATGTGGATATAGAAAAACTAGTTGGGTAATCTTATATCCTCAACACGCAATAATGGGATCTGCAAGTCTAAGGAAAAGAAATATCTCCTAACTTGAATTGGTGTAATGGATCGTTCAGATATAATAGCTGCTCGGAGGCTCCAATCAATGTTGAGCTCTGCCGAGATCCTATCTATTGGTTGTTGGATGCGTGGAAAGTGACCTGTAGGTGCTTCGTGTATATTTCAAGACAAGGTAATGGAAAATGGTAGTGAGAGGTGTAGTGGATTTGTAGGAAACTATGGGTGGTTTTCTGGTCTAGCCCAGAAAATATTAGCTTGATTGGCTTCTATGTTTAATGCGGAAAATTGTGTTATGATATCTGGCGGGAGTGGTGAGGATCTAAATACCAGCGTACGTAAACTGGTGTCAATGTTTAACTGACTAGTAGGCCCGTTGGGTTATGGGACCTGGGGATCACAACCATGAGTTCGTGGTTGTTGTGGACCTATTATGGTCATGTGAAGAATCAATCTCTTCTTCCGACTATCCAATGGTCATAAGCCTTTTTCAGCTTCTATGTTTAATACCAGGAGTTGTGTGATCTTCTCAGAATACCTTACGGGTGTTCTAGCAACTTGTATATGTAAGCCTGTGTCTATGTTGATGAGAAGGTCTCCTACATTTGGCTATGGAACTAATGGATCACAACCAAATATTTGTTCTCTTTCGGGTTCTTGTATGGTCATGTGGATATCCTATCAATACAATCTATAGTTGGGTTGACTTGACCAGAATGTGTATGCTTTATCGTCTTCAATGTTCAATTCTCTCAATTATTCACTAACTTGCTTGTGGGTTTATTATCATTTGAAAGACATGAATCCTAAGGCCTTGATCTATATATGTTAATGTTGTGAAGAGATTTGGCTAAGGTATTACTAGTTCGAATACGTAATCCCTGGGCTCTCTAGGTCCTGTAATTGTCATGCAAGAGATAATCAAACTTTAACTGAAATAAGTAAACTAACTATGAAAGATATATCTACACTATGCTTATATTCCTTTTATTTTTGTATTTTCAATGATGTGTATTTGAATGAAATTTAAAGAGCACTATTCTAATATATTCAGATAATGAACAATTAATCTAATAACAAAATTAAAACAAGCAAGTTAGCCTGATATAGCTATTTTCCTGTGCACTTGTGAATTTATCCTAAATATTTAAATAACTAACTAATTTAATTGAAAGACCTTCAATCTTACCTCAGAAGTGAGGAATAAATCACAACTTCTCAGAAGCTATCATTCCCCACAGCTTCCTGGTAATATTGAAAGCAAGATTTAACTAAAATAAAATGATTTCTACTCTATTTTTTATATTTTAACTACAACTTTGATAGTTCAAACCTAGAATTTTACAGAACAATGACAATTCCACTTGTGTCATGACTTGTCCCCTCAATGTGATCTCTTTGTTCCTTCATGTTCTCGTGAATCCAGAAAAGTGTGAATGTGATAGCGGCAGCAGAAGGAGATACTCGAACAGTGGTAGCTTGGATGTAAACTGAATAGAATGCAAGTAAGAGAGGGATAGTGCAAGTGAACAGAGCTTGACTATGCAATTCCTAGCAGGATTTATTATAGGGATAAAATGCAAATATATTGAGAATTATAGGATCTATTTCTTGTGAAAAAACAACAACCTACAACCCTAAGATTATCAAATGAAATATAATATAGAATTGAAACTATCTTATGCTAATTTGACTGTGATGAGGATAGTAGTGGAGTAAATTGAAAGTGTGAAGATCAAGTGATCTCTAAATCAGAAAGGAAGAAAGGATCCTTGAATTGAGAGGATGAGAATTCATGCAAGATCTAAACCTATTGAAACTTATGGATGAACTTTAAAACACACTGAATAATAATTCATAGAGGGAGAGGGGCCATTTACTTGTAAACAAGCTTGGTATTTATAGAATTTGGATTTACCAGAGGGTAAGTTTGAATTGAACTCTTTTATTATAAACAAAGAGAAATGCAAGCAAGATTGGTTGAGAAATGTGAGCGCCACTTGATTTTTTACGTTGACAAAAGCATTGGAAAGTTCTGGAAAATACATAGGACGCACCACTGATTACCCATGATTTTTTACATTCGGCAGATTCTTGACCTTGGGTGGCGGTCCTGTAACTAAAGCCAAAATGCAAGAAAAAGAGTTTAGAACAAAGTGCGAAGGCTGATAAGGCATTTTTAGGATGCAAATGTATACTTGGAAATGATTTTTCTTTGTTTTTGAACACCTTGCAAAGAGATCTGAATCATCATTGGGGTTTTGTAACCTTTTATTTACATACAATTTTGGGTACGTACATTTACAGTGAAGTGTTTTAGTCATGAAGGGGATAAAATGGTGCTGAGTATGGAGGTCCTAAAATGGGGAGTTAGAAGCTATACTGACATACCCGTGTGTCGCAATGTCGACACCCAATTCTCCCTATCTAGAAAATGAAAAGGGAATCAAGTGCAGATAGATAAAAGAAATTGGAAAATAAATACTAAATTAAAATGAAATGGGACTAGCTATTTACATGGGGATAAGAACTTACCTGCCCGGTGCTTTCTGGAAAGAACATTCAAAGTTAGTGAATCCCTTCATGTTGAGGTAGCTGGATATAGGATTGTTGAGCTTTTGATGAGGTGGAGTCATTCTTGTAGTGAGATCACAACTAATGGCCATGATCATGAGCACTCAGTTCATTCAGAGCATCATCATAGTAGGATTCCTAGGCACGATCATGCACCCTCTAAGGGATCCCATAGGGATTGAGAGGCCATTTGGTCTATTTATAGTGATACTGCTAGATGTTTATATGGGTTTTTTTTGTATTTTTCAGGCTCATTGAGCATTTTGACCATGCCTAGTGCATGATGGCATTGTATGTAAAACATGATTCTTATATATATATTTTATTTTATTTTGGATCCAGGTCTTCCTTGTATCTAGAGTTTTTGTGATTCATTTCTCATGTGTACACTAGATGCTTTAGAATCTGTGTTTTTATATGATTTTTAGAATGTATGCAATGGATGACAAGTGATAACAAATGTTGAACAGAATGTTTCTCTTGTTTTTTTGTAATGCTGATATATGATGATGCAAACATATTGTAGTACTGAACTTTTGGCTTCTTTGGGAAATGTTCGTTGCTTCTTCTTGTTTTGGAAAAACGTGATGAATATATAGTGATAATGAGATGAACTTTCCCCATTCCTAACTCCACACAACTAGTAAGATGTGAGGGCTCAACACCAAGAGTTGGGAAGGGCGCAAATTGTATGAGTTTGACTAAATGGAAATGATGAGAGAAAGACAAGGTATTGACAGAAATCAAATTTAGACTTGCGTACTTACTCTTACTCGAAACTACTACATAGTTCAGAATGCAACTTACTTTCCAGTTTATCTAGACTTAGATCCATGGATGGCAACTTGGTTGACAAAATCTGGTTTTGAGGATTTGATCTCTTTGGAATTTGGATACTTAATTTCACTTAATACACTTTCTTTGCATTTTTAAAATGCTAAGATTCATTAATTTGCATGAATGGACCCCCTACGCCCTATCTCATGCTACTAGTAAGAAGCATGGACACATCACTGAAGGTAGGGCATAGGCGAGTAAGGACACTTCTTTCCTTTCTCGACCTTACACTACTAGTAAGAGATGCGGGCTCATCACCAAAGGTTGGTGGGGACAAAGAAGTGTGTAAAATAAAATATTCTATTTTGTTTAGTATTTTTTATTTAATTTGACATTTCTGATTTGTGATTTTGGAGTATCCTTGTTTCAAAGAGATGTAAGAAGGATAGATGTGACACCAAGAAGCTTCTAGAATAGACCGTAGGTAAGAACAACTTAACCTAGTAGAAAAGAATGAGTATGACCAAGTATGCAGGCCTTGGTATGGTTTTTGTCAAGACTTTGTCTGTCAAATTGATGAAATGATTTTGAAACCATTTGATGATATTATGAAAATTGAAGAGATATGATTTGAATGCTTTTTTCCAATATTTTCAGAAGCTTGTAATAAATTGCTTAAGAATAAGTTCCTTGACCACAAAATTTATGAAATGAGTGAACAAAATGAAACAACTAAGTGACTAATGCAATGTAGGTAGATATAATATACAAATGGTGATGCTGATGACCTATGCGTAAAACCATTTAAGATGCAAGGAATTGACAGTTTCATTGAATTCCTCACCTTCTAGTGTACACAAGAGATACGCACCATTTCCATAGTCTTTCATGACTCGGTATGGGCCCAACCACTTGGGCCGGAATTTCCTTCCTTCGCAGTTTTCTTATCGATCTGGTTGTCTAGTCTGACAACTAGATCTCCCTCATATATTTCTCGTTCGTAGACCTTTTTGTTATATTTTCCAGCACATCCTGACAACATAGGCTCTGTACCGTTGTTTGGCATTTATCCTGGCCTCATCAAGGCTTTCTAGTTGAGAGAGGCATGCCTCTCTATAGGCTTCTTCTCCCAAAATCCCTTGTAATGAGATGCAGAGACTGGGTATTTCAACCTCAAGTGGGAGAACTGCTTCTACCCTGAATACTAATGAGAAAGGGGTTGCCCCTGTTGGTGTTCTTATTGAGGTTCGATGGGCCCATAAGGCCAGGTATAATTTTAAATGCCAATCCCATTTGTTCTCCTTAACTGTTTTGAGGAGAATGGATTTTAATGTTATGTTTTGTTGCTTCAGCTTGTCCATTGGCTTGAGGGTAATAAAGAGAGGTCATGTGATGGTTTATATTAAATTTTCTGCATAACTCATGAACCTCATCATTCTTAAAATATGCGCCATTATTAAGATAATGACTTGTGGGACACTGTACCTACAAATTATTTGACTCAAAGTGAACTTAACGATTACATAACCTAGTGCGGTGGTGAGAGGCATGGCCTCTACCCATTTAGTAAAATATTATGTGGCCGTGATTATAAAGTTATGGCCATCTGTTGATGAGGGAGAGAATTTCCCTATCAAATCTAGGCCCCACGTGGAAAAGGGCCATGGGGTTGCGATTGGTTGCAGAGCTTGTGCTGGCATGTGAATCTCGTGGGAGAAATCTTGGCATTTATGAAACTTACACACAAATTCTACTGGATCATGTTCCAGAGTGGCCAAAAATAGCCCATTCGATGTATTTTGCGAGCAGTGGCATGGCCACCGAAAGTGGCCTCCACATATCCCACTGTGGGATTCGTAAAGAATCTTTTTGGATTCTTCTATGTCAACGCATCTTAAAATCATTCCATCAAAGGCTTTACAATAGATCACTTGTTCTAAAATAACATATTTAGCAGCCATAATGCCTAACCACCTTCTTTTTTGTGATGTGGCACCTTCTAGGTATGTATGGTCCATGATAAAATTGATGATGTCAATATACCAAGGACATATAGATATGGGGGGCCTGGTTTCGACAAAATATATGAATTCACTAGGAAAGTATAGATCTACCAGATCACCTCCATCTAACGGATTTTCAGCTAACTAGTCTGCAATGATTTGTCCCTTAACGGATTTCTGGTTTACAAATGTTAATTCAAATTCACCCATTAAGGTTATGAAATGTCTAACCTTTTTAGATAAAGACCCTTGCGTGAGGAATGTTCATAAGTGATCTGTCTTTACAATGACCCTTGTTTCTTGATTCAACATGTAATGTCTTAAAACATTTTTTTACAAAGACTATGACAAGGCATTCTCTTTTTTCCTATGTGTAATGTGTCTCATAATCAAGAAACATCTAGATAATGAAATAGACTACATGTTCCCATTTATCATTATCTTCTTGAGCCAACATGTAGGCTAATGAGACATCAATAGCCAGCGAATACAGGATCAAAGAATGATTTGGTCTAGGAGACATTAGTGTGGGAGGAGACAACAAGAATTTTTTAACTACTTCAAAGGCCTCGTTACATTCTTGTGTCCAATCAATACTATAATCCTTCTTTAATAAATTTTTTATTAGATGAACAACAAAACTTAATTCAGGGATGAACCTTTGAATTACGTGGAGTTTCCTAAGAAAAGATGTAATACCAGACTTGTTTGATGGTGGAATCATTTCAAGAACATCTTAGATTTTGGCTGGATTGACATCAATCCCTCGTGACGATATAATGTAACCTAGAAGCTTGCCTCCTGTCACACCAAATACACATTTCTCTAGATTCAATGTGACACCATATTCGATCAATCATGAGAGAATGATATGGAGTACTTCTGGGTGATCACAATGATTTTTGTCTTTCACCAACAAGTCATCTACGTAGGATTTCACAATCTTATGAATAAGGTTATGGAATATGTATGTCATTTCCCATTGGTATGTAGCGCCAATGTTCTTAAGACCGAATGGCATGACAACGTAACAATAAGTTCCCTAAGGAGTTATAAATGTAGTCTTGGCTTGATCCTGTTTAGATATTTTGATTTGATTATATCCTGAGAACCCATCCATGAGAGACAAAAGCTCAAATCCAATTGTTGCATCAACAATGACATTGATGGATGGTAATGGGAAGTCATCTTTGGGGCAAGCTTTATTAATGTCCTAGAAGTCTATGTAAATGCGTATCTTCCCATTCTTTTTTAGAACAGGGATAATATTAGATACCCATTGTGAATAGTCAACTAGTTTGATGAATCCCACATGGAGAAGTTTCATTACTTCTTCTTTCACCATGACAGAAACTTTTGGTTTCATTGGTCTTGACTTTTACTTAGTTGGATTTGCATCTGGTTTGATGATGAGATTGTGTTTTGCGATATGTGGTGTAATTCCCGTCATTTATTTTTAATTAAATGCGAAAGCCTTTTGATGTTCTTTGAGGATATGGGTGTGTATTTCTACCTCCTCTGGAGTTAGCAAGGATCCCAGCTTCAAGATCTTCAGTTCTTCTTCCGTTCTAATATTTATGTCAATCATTCCTTCGATTAAGGAAGTGTTGCCTTCTTCAAATTCAAGAGGAGCCGGAGGTAGTTCCAAACCTTCTCCATTCTCTACCTTGTAGATATCAAGATTATTTTGCGGGGGGGATTCTATCATGGGATTTTGAAAATAGGAAGAGGAAAATGGGATTAGGGAGAAATCCTCTATGTGATTAGAGATATGTAATTCTTCATAGGCATTTAGATATTCAAGAGTGAGCCTATCACTATCAAAGTGGTCTAGGATAGAAAACTCATTCTCAGCTTCTATATGTGTCAAGATTGGGTTTGTTGGTATTTTACACATCAATGGTTCAGTATGAAGTGATAGCATGAAACTTGTATTTTCCAACTCACTGCTTGGAGTGAAACGGGAAGCTGAGGTTGCTATTGAATCAGTAAGAACGTTTTGTTCATGTGGGATTGCTTCAATTGATATGAAGTCTAATCCTTTTGTTAGATCTAATACCATCATTTTATAGAGTTGTAAGTGTTCAACTCTAGTCTCATATACCTCAGATACTTGGTTTATGACTAGTTATGAGTCTCCTAGCACTATAATGTTATCAACACCCATCCTTTTAGCTATGATAAGGACAAGGATAAGGGCTTCGTATTCAGCCCCATTGTTCGTACATTTGAAGTTTAACTTAAAGGAAAAAGGTAGGATCTTTCCCTCGGGAGAACTAAAGATCACACCTACCCCAGATCCGAAATGACATCTAGCTCCATTAAAGTGGAGAGTCCAATATTTTCTTGGAAAAATAGATGTTGGAACATTCTTCACATCTATTTCTTTTGCCTTAGTTAGTTATACCATACAAACTTTGTTTGTTGGAAGGGAGCCAATTCCTAGAGTGTATCCCATACCCATGGAATCAAATGGTAGGAGAATGGGTAGATATTTCTCTAGTCACTCAACAATTTTTTTGGTAGTCCCTAATAATACCATCTCTATGACGTTATTCTCATTTTTGAGTGTCGGAATGCCTTCGACTAGATTCATAATTTCTAATTATGTTGTAGGTATGAACTTTTCTTCTGGTTTTGAATTTATTGGTTTGTTAAATTGGTTCGTTAGGAGTTCAAACTTATAGTGAATTCCTGGTCTCTTCTTCAAATCTTCTAGGTCTATATTAAATGGGTTTGGGTCACCTTGCACTACAAATATTTTCCCTAGATGTAAAAATCTTATTTCCTAGAATAACATGGAAGGGATTTCCTTAATGCGATGTATCCATGGTCAACCAAGAATCATATTATAGTTTGTTTTTTGATCTATAATATAAAATTTGGTGAGTACTTTCTTGGGTCCTAAGGTGACTGGTAATACTATAGTCCCAATTGAAGTGGCCTTGAGGCTATCATAACCTTTTACCCTATTTCGTGTTGTGGAACAATTTTTTCTTCATATCCTATATTTTGAAGAAAATCAAAGGGGACTATGTTAACTATTTCCCCATAATCAATCATTTCATGCTTAACATAATTATTGTAAACCCATACCTTTAAATGCAAGGTTGTCACCTCTATGCACAATTTCAGCATTTGTTGGCATTTTGCTTATATCAAATATAAACTCAGTATCCCTATCTGGCTTCCTTAGAGGGTAGACATCAAATTCTACATGGTTTACTTGCATTTCAGGAGGAGTGATGTTAATTAGATGACCAAGACCCAATGCTTCTAAGAGAGTAGCAATATGGGTGGGAAATTTTTTCAACAAATCCAAGAAGGAGATGTTAGAGAAGGTCTTTGTCAGGTCATTAATTAGATCATAAGCGCCTATGGATTTTACCAATGTTTGTTGAATGTTGTCTGGTTCTAATGGATAGGTTGGAACTGGTTGACAAGAATAATCTCATGTTCTTGTTATGGTTTCTACGTGTAAGTCGGTATCTAACTCTATTAGACCAACTATCTTGGTTTGTGGTCGAGTTCTTAATTGGGTTGTGACTGGTGCATTTAATGAATTTGAGGCTTCATGATCATTATTTCATGTCATTACAGCCTTTTTTGTCTTGTTTGGATCTAACATGTTATTATTAGATTGACTCAGGACTGGATCATTAAAAATTTTGAGGGGTGTATTTTGAGGGGAGACTGCTCCCGTGTAATTGTTTTGCATGGGTACTGCAGAATTTTATAAAAACATATCTATAAAGAGTTGTACTTGGTCTTCTGGAAAATGTTGCATGAATTTATTATAGTCATGGAAAGTCCTAGTATCATAGCCTTGAATCTTGTGGAAACCACAATACAATTTGGGATTATAGTTTTGAGGTTATTGGTTTGAAACCTACTATGGTATAAAAAATTGATTAGGTTGCTAGTTGTTAGATTTAAAATTTTGAGGTTGTTGCCTTTGGTTTTGATTTTGATACTCAGTTGGATTTTGGATTGGACCTTGTGTCTGGATTTTTTGTTATTGTTTTTATTGTTATTGTTGCGATGGATGATAAAAATCTACTGCGTTGATTGTTGGACTAAATTTATTATTTCACTGATTGTTAACGGGTGGTGAAATGTTCACAATTTTTTCCCTTTAACCTAGTCTATGAATCCATCTATTATAACCCCATGTTTTTTGTTAAGGATTTTGGGTCCTTGATTGGTATTCTTGACATTAGGATAAGTCATAGTGTTTTGATTGGGAGTGATTAATTTCCCATTTGTTCCATATGTCTTACGACCACTGTCTATTTCCGCTTGATCTATTTGGAGAGCACTCTCGAGTACTTCATCATAAGTCCTTAGTGATAATTTCTAGACTTATTCCTTTATCTCTTTATAGTGAATGGAGGAATAAGTCACATAGTTCCATCTGATCCATGTTTGGAGAACTTGCTGATGAGTAGAGCATGGTACGCCATCTTTGAATAAAATGGGTAGTAGATTCATTGTGCTCTTGTTTAATATGTAAGAATTCCCTGATCCCTGTTCTTAACAATTTGTTCATATCAAAATATTTGATAAACTGTGACACAAGTAGTTTGAACGAGTGTATTGAGGCTTCATGTATTTTGTAATACCAATAAAGGGAAATACCCTCTAAGGTTTTAGGGAATATCTTAATAATAACCACATCCCATGGGAGTAATTCTAGAATGGACGTGCATTTGGATCTCCCTACCCTTTGTATTTAGGAAAATCGGGAAGAGGTCTTGGAAGCATGACACTTCGTATGCTAAGATATAGAGGTTATTTTAAATATTCTAAGTCCCTACCGCATAGGTTTCGACCATTAATGGTTCTTGCTAAGGGGTTAGATGTGGAATGGGTTATTGATATGACATAGCATATGTATTTGCAGGGACATAAGGAAATATTTTTGGTTGAGAAAACATCCTAGGAGAGGAGAACATGTCTCCCTATGGTGATTTTGAATAAATGTTTAAGTAGGGAGAAACATTGCTCTAATATGGGTTGTTTGATAATAAACTAGGAGGTATCATACTTTCAACTAGAGAAACATTTGAAAACATGGTTCTAGTTGGTGTTTTTTGTGGGTAGTTATACAATTGTTGAGGATGCATGCCTAACATGCCCATTCCTGTGAGGAGGTCAACTTGACTAGGATGATGTGGAGGGTTAGAAGTTCCTACTTTCCCAAAGTGCAAATTTTGATTTGTTTGAGAAATTTCTAGTCCTCTAACCTTCTCAACCAAAGTTGAGATGACTTCGATTGGTGATGACATAGTGTTTTTCCTTAATGGTTGTTGTTGTACACCTTGAGGTTGTAGAGGTGTATGGTATCCTGCTATGAATTGATCATTACTTTGCCAAGCTTCGCCAAGAGTATTTTCCATAGGTGGAGGAATAGGGGTGTTTTCTTGGAGTATGGTGTCAGGTTGTGTTTAAAAAATTCCTATAGGTGTGTACATGTCTTGGAAGTGTTTTTCACTTCTAGCGTAGCATGCTAAATACTCTTCATCCAAAAATGGGAGTGGATCTAACTATCTATTAATTTATGGTCTGAAAAAAACTTGAGGAGATGAAATGGATTCCCTACTAAACATCATATTGTTAGAGCCTAAGGGATCTGGTTGTTGCATTTGTGTGAGCTGATATAGCTCCTCAATTTGGAATGAAGAACTAGAGCTAGTTCTTTGAGGTGGAGTTTGTGATGACAAGTATTTGCTTGAATATTTTTTAGCCCATGTAGAAAGTGAGGGTGAGCATTGTCTATTTGTTTGACCATAATATTCTTCAAGACCTAAGAGAGGTCTTCCATATGCATTCTATATCGACATATTTGGGGGGTATATAAATACCCACAAAATAAAGGAAAAGAGTGAAGATGGATGAAAGAAATAAAAATAAAAGGGGAATAGTTATTTGTTTCATGTCGGGTTCACCAATTTTGTATGATGTAAAAGTGACACGGGAGCATGAGAATCTACAAGTAGCCCTTCGTCATACCCAACCTCCCGAGGTCATGACGAGATAGCCAGTGGAAATGAAATATATGTGGGTGTGTAAAAAAGAGTTCGGTAATCTTATATCATCAACACGCAATAATGGGATGTGTGAGTCTAAGGCAAAGAAAGCTATCCTAACCTAAATTGGTGTAATGTATCGTTAAGATATAATAGCTACTCAGAGGCTCCAATCAATGTTGAGCTCTATCGAGATCCTATCTATTGGTTGTTGGATGCGCATAAGGTGACCTATAGGTGCTTCGTGTATATTTCTAGACAAGGTCATGGAAAATGGTAGTGAGAGGTGTAGTGGATTTATAGGACACTATGTGTGGTTTTCTTGTCTAGCCCAGAAAATCTTAGTTTGATTGGCTTCTATGTTTAATGTGGAAAATTGTTTTATGATATATGGTAGGAGTGGTGAGGATCTGAATACCAGTGTACATAAACTGGTGTTAATTTTTAACCGATAGCAAGTCCATTGGGTTGTGGGACTTGGGGATCACAACCATGAGTTCGTGGTTGTTGTGGACCTGTTATGGTCATATGAGGAGCCAATCTCTTATTACGAGTATCCAATAGTCATAAGCCTTTTCAGATTTTATGTAGGATTTGTGCAATCTTCTCATAATACCTTACGGTTGTTTTGGCAACTTGTATACATAAGCCTATGTCTATGTCGATGAGAAGGTCTCTTGCATTTTGCTGTAGAAATAATGGATAACAACCAAATATTTGTTCTCTTTTAGGTTCTTGTATCGTCATACGGATATCCAATCAATGCAATCTATAGTTGGGTTGACTTGACTAGAATGTGTATGCTTTATCGTCTTCAATGTTCAATTCTCTCAACTGTTCACTAACTGCTTGTGGGTTTATCGTCATTTGAAATACGTGAATCCTAAGGCCTTGATCTATATGTATTAATGTTATGAAGATATTTGGATGAGGTACTACCGGTTCGAATACATAATCCCTAGGCTCTCTGGGTCCTATAATTGGTATGCAAGAGATAATCAAACTTTAACTGAAATAAGTAAACTAATTATGAAAGATATATCTACACTATGCTTATATTCCTTTTATTTTTGTATTTTCAATGATGTTTATTTGAATGAAATTTAAATAACAGTTATTTTAATATTTTCAGATAACGAATAATTAATCTAACAACAAAATTAAAATAAACAAGTTAGCCTGATATAGCTATTTGCCTGTGCACTTGTGAATTTATCCTAAATATTTAAGTAACTAACTAATTTAATCGAAAGACCTTCAATCTTACCTCAGAAGTGAGGAATAAATCACAGCTTCTCAGAAGCTATCATTCCCCACAGCTTCCCTGGTAATACTGAAAGCAAGCTTAACTGAAATAAAATGATTTGTTACTCTATTTGATATATTGTAACTACAACTTTGATAGTTCAAACCTGGAGTTTTACAGAACAACGAAAATTCCAGTTGTGTCGTGACTTATCCCCTCAGTGTGATCTCTTTGTTCCTTCATGTTCTTGTGAATCTAGAAAAGTGTGAATGTGATAGCGGAAACAAAAGGAGATACTCAAATAGTGGCAGCTTGGATGTAAACCTGAATATAATGTAAGTAAGAGAGGGATAGTGCAAGTGAACAGAGCTTGTATATGTGATTCCTAGTAAGATTTATTGCAGGGATACAACGTAAATATACCAAGAATTCTAGGATCTATTTATTGTGACAAAAAAACAACCTACAACTCTAAGATTATCAAATGAACTCTAATCTAGAAATGAATCTATGTTATGCTAATTTGACTGTGTTGAGCATAGAAATAAAGAAAAATGAAATTTGGAAGATCAAGTGATCTCTAAATCAGAAAGGAACCTTGAACTGAGAGGCTGAGAATTCATAAAAAATCTAAACCTATTGAAACTTATCGAAGAACTTTAAAACACACTGAATAATAATTCATAGAGGGAGAGGGCCATTTGCTTCTAAACAAGCTTGGTATTTATAGCATTTGGATTTACCAGAGGGTAAGTTTGAATTGAACTCTTCTATTATAAACAAAGAGAAATTACTATTTACCAGGTGGCTAAAACATAAATGCAAGAAAGAGTGGTTGAGAAATGTGAGCGTCACTTGATTTTTTACGTTGACAAAGCATTGGAAAGTTCTGGAAAATGTGCATAGGACCACTGCACTGCACAGGGAAGGGCGGCAGTGGTCACGGGACTGCTTCACCTAGGCAGGGCGGACGGTCTAAGTTTAATGGCATAAAATGCAAGAAAAAGGGGGACAGGGTTTAGAATGAAGCATGCAAAGGTTGGATAAGGTATTTTAGGATGTAAATGTATACTTGGCAAGCTTTCTAGATTCTAAACACCTTGCAAAGAAGATTTGAATCATCATTGGGGTTTCTGTAACCTCTTTCTGGTAGTACAGTACCTACAATTTTAGGTACGCAAAACAACTCTATAAACTACCTAGATATATGGAAGATAAGTGGGACTTGATGGAATTTTCAAGATAGTTCAATCTCGTGCACAAAATATTACCAACATGCACAAAAAAAAATCTAAATTTCCACTCCAGATTGGTAGATATTCCTACCAAATCATAATCAAAGAGAAACTGATGTAGGAAGAAATGGAAAGACTTAAAATGGAAAATTTAACTTCAAGGATCAATTATAGTATTCGATGGGTTGTTAGTATTGGAGAACATGAGCCTCACTTTTAGGATTACTGGATGAATTACATAGATAAAGAAGAAGTGAGGTTGAGATACTTCTCCAAAATGACTTTATGTTAGACTGTTGATTTCAAGATTATTGTGGTTCTACATGGAGTTGTAGATGAAAGGGATGTAGTAGGAAAATATTACCATGACAAGAATATTAAATCAAAAACAATTATCTCTATAGATTGGAAGGAAAAAGAATTAGATAACCCTTGTATGAATAATTTTCTGATGTATTAAGGAGAATATTAACCTGGTTAACTATAAAGGAATTGGATTTATCCTTACAAGATATAAAGGTATTGAGGGAGTTCTCAGGATTTAAAAAGTGTTGGAAGGAGATCATCCCCTACTAAAGGATGGAGGAACAGATAAAAATGGTTCCTTTAAATGGATTAAACTCCTCAATTACCTTAGTAACAAGCCTACCACAAATATCTATAGATGAATGGACATCAACAACCAAAAATACCCAGGACTTCAAGATCTATTTTAATTCAAAAGGATGAGGGAGTACTTTTGAAATCCATGCAAGATGCATGCCGCCATCACTGAAGCAATACAAATCCAAGCAAAGTGGAAATTCTTGATTACACAAAAAAATCCCTTAAAGGTGTTACCAGGATCATCGGGCACTATAAAGATGATGAGGGGATCTCTAGTAGGTGTTGATATCGAACCCAAATCCCAGAGTACCAAGTAAGGAGAGACACCATACCTCAGAGCATTTTGAAAGAACTAAGAAGAAATTTAAACTTGTATTGGAACAAACTTTGGTAAGAGATGTTGGTATTGTAGTGAAATGAAGTGGTCATGTATCAAAGAGGCACAAACATTGAGATAACCTGAGGTAATTAATCCCCTTACTCTGAGACAGAGGCTCAAAAGGGAGTGGTTACTTCATTTTCTAATTAGGTGTTGCCAACCTAGATCTATGAAAGTGAGCATTATAGTCTAAGTATAGTATTACCCTGTGTAACTACATATTCATCCCATGCTAAAAAAATTCTAGGTATAATTGATAGTGTTCATATGTCTATTCAATCAGTTGGAGTTATGTAAAAACAAGTGTAAAACAAACCAATGATTAAGCAGCCTAAAGAGAAATCAAAAATAGATGATGAAATAGTTGAATTGCTTAAAGAAATGCCTGAAATGGAAATGGTTGATGTAAAATATTGAAACTCATACAACTAATAATGTAGGTGTCCCTTAAAAATAATTGCATGGTCAAGATCTTCATTAGGCATAAAGTGTAAGTATGGGGGCTTAACCCCAAAAAATTCAAATTGAAAGGTACAACCTCTCTCATGAATGTTGAAAATATAGTTCAAGCAAGTTTGAATGTAAAACCCTTGTAATAGGCGAGGCTTATACTGAAATTCAACCACCAAAAGATTCATAGGAATTCAAGGAAAGTGAGGTCTCTCAATAGATAAGTATCTTGAAAGCAATTATAGCTAAAGTATTAAAATAAATAAGGAAACCTATTTAGATTCCTCTTGAAGAAAGTACAAGAAAGAACTATAAACCACACCTAGAAGCCCCACCAAAAAAGTATGAGGTAAGTGAAGAGTATCCCAAGAGATGATTTATCCATTAAATAACCATTGAAAACGGGGTGAGAATATTCCAAAACACAAGGAACCAGTTAAAATCCCAAGTTTGGATAAGGATGCTCCAAAATAAATCACAAATGTGACAATCATTTCAACAGAGAATGCAGATACCAATACAATGGTTCCTCCTACTAAAGATCCAAAGGAAATATTGAATGAACCTATAATATCTACATCGAATGAAGGTCAAGATGAAAGGGTAGTGGGTGATAAGAAATCAGAAGGTATCACTCAACCATAGATTTTGGGATTATGACAAATGGGAAATCATAGGTTGTAACATTGGAAGGTGAAAATCAATTTGTAAAGGATGAAGGAACATCAAAAGAATTGGTATTATATTCTGAGACCCCATAGAAATAAAAGAGGGGGAATGCCCCCATGGTTGGATGGTTAGGAGTAATCCCTTTAACGAGGAGAGATGGATGCCACTCAGAAGGAGGCTTTAAGTATCACCATCATTTCAATTTCAAAGCCCAAATAATATCTTTGAAGAAGGCAAGGATTATTACTAAGACATGATTAAATCAAGCACGGATTTCGAACCTTGGAGGTTGAAAATCCTCACCAAGGTAAGAAAAAGTATGCTATTAAAGAAAGTGACTAATCATATCCAACACATCCATTTAGGAAGGCATACAAGGGAATCACTGAATAAATAAGTTACGGAGGTGGTTGAAGGCTTGCTACAAAAATTCAATGAGTATAAAATATCTATGAAGCAACTAAAAGAGCAAGTAAAAAAATTAACTTCATCCTTGCATAAACTGGTAGGGCATGCAGAAGAAGTTGTCACTACTATCACCCTTGAAATGTTGGATGTAATTGAAAAATATAGTAAGAAGGTTGAAGCATTAGATAAATGGATAGAAGACTTGTCTCCAAATGGTCATAAAGGTCATTGAGAAGGCAACAGACATGTATAAGTATGAATAATTTACCAAAACATTCAATGAAATCAATGAAATTATTGAGCAATGTGAAAATGAATTATTTTTTTGGGAGGGGATATTTCTTAAACTTAAAAGAATAAATCAGCTTGATGTGGATTTGCTAGGAAAAGAGGAAATAATGTCCAATTGAAGAAAAAAGTAGTTATTATGTGATGGAAGATCTAGCCAGAATCAGGGTGGAAACTATAAACCAAGCTATAGGAAAAGTTGGTAAGTTGAGAAAGAACATGTAAAAAAGGCAATTGATAACATAGAAAACATACTTGAGAAGATGGTATTTGATAAGCATAAAATCACTTAATGGAATTGGAAAGTTGACACCCTAAATCAATCCTTGGACAAAAAGATCAACAACGAACCATTTTTTCATGATGTTATCAAAAGACTCATCTTAGTGGAGGATAAGATTGTTGAGTTGAAAAAGAGGTTGAAGAAGTTTAAGCCGTGAATGTCTAAGTGTAGTGATATACTAAATAAATATAACTTGATATACAAGTATCACTCGGGACTTGATTAAGAGGAGATAATGTAATTTTTTCAAAGGTATGATGCACACATAGAATGATAGTCAAAAGAGCAGGAATATGATAAAGATGAAGATGAAGCCATGACAGACCAGTGAGCAAGTTTAGACTTGTTTTCCTTAAAATATTTTTCATCTTGTTATAGTTGGTACTCTTGTTTCGTAAAAGTTGAAATATTGCTTTAGAAATTGTTGTTTTCAAGCCTGAATGTAATTTGATACAATACACTTATACTTATTATATTATCTTTGATAAAATTTTAAAATCTATTATGAAGCATGTGATACTGATGTAACTAGTTTGACATCTTTCTGTATCAATGAAAAAAATAAAAATAGGTGATCTATAGGGACCCCAGCCCATGAAAAATTTACATACATTTCGAGAATTACATCAAAAAAGGAAACTAGAAAAGATAAACCTTATCATTGACCACCATAAAATCCTCACTGAAAGAAGGAATTTTGTCCAAAATTTTGATCTTCCTTGGAACAAACTCATTAGATATAATAGCCATCTATGAAAATAAAACCTATCCATACCAAAGTAGAAGATATTCCCATATCCATGAGTTGTTCAATCTCCATCCTCGGGACATCTAGGATACTCATCAGATTTCTTCTTCTTCTGAAAATAAGATACCCAATCTAGAAGATTCATGCCACCTCTAGGAAAATCTGTTTTCCCTTTTTCTTTATCAATAGAGGACTAGGTAGGAGCAACTAATGTGGCTGGAAGTGTAAGCCATAGTGGTTTTTGAAGCTGGTTGAGTAAAATATTTGGATCTAGATTCACCTTTTCACCTTTTGCATAACAAGTGATGATACTTTAGGAAATTAAGAAGGTGAAGATTTAGTAGGCCTTTTCTCTGATTCGGTAGGCCTTTTCTCTAGAGAGGAGATTCGGTGTTCCAATTCACTCACCTTGCGAAGAAGAAGTGGGGATTGTGTCTATACAGAATCCTTCCCCAAGATCTTAATATTATAGAAGGAATATCCTTCATGGTGAGTTCTTCATTTTAGATTAAAGGACATATGTTGCTACTTGCACCTTCCACAAAAGGCCTTCTCTTGAGCCAAAATTGTTCCAAAACTTCAGGAGTTTTCTGGTGCTCTAACCAGAAGAGATGAAAATACATCATCTGAAGAGAAAAAAACAATGGAATAATCTGAATCAATCTTCATATCAATGACAATTCGAAAAGCTTGAGTTATCAATGGTCTAGTGTAGTCTTTAGGATCCAAAATCTCAAATAACGTTCTCACGAATGCTTCATCTTGGCTTGATAGATCAAAACTTGATTGTAAGTTTTTAGAAGATATGTTTTCTAAGCTAGATGTTAATGTTGTTCTAACCATATTGCAGATAAAACCTCACAAAGCCACTTACACTCAATAGAAAAGATGTTAATTTGTAAAGGAAATAATTTGCATTTATAGAAAACACAAGGATGACAAGATGAGTTGAGTTTAATCATGGTGATATGATATTTAATATTTTCATGAGATATCCACACAAAGGAAATAAAAATTAAAGAGAGTAAAATCACTCAAAATATTGAGTGACTAGCCTGATGTGACTTGATCCATGAGGAAACACTTGAATCAAAAAGATATGTTAAAAAGTGTGTGTGTTCTTGAGGCTAATGCTCAAAAGGTGTGAATGTTCAGACATTGAATCAAAACCTTTGAAATAACTTAAAGAAATAATTGAAAAGTCTCTTGAATTACCTAAAAAATAAATGATTAAAAAAATACAAAAAGGTTACATGTCATCCCAGTCATTCTAAGAGAATAAAAAAATGAAAATCACTCATATTTCCTCCACCTGGCAACATGAAAATAGAATGTTTTCAAAGGAATAGTAATGGATCAAATTATGTGTCATAATGGGGAATATTATTTTGAATATTCATAATTTTGGTGGGAAAAAGATAAAGATAAGAGAAAATAAATTGTATAAATACGATGAGAATGTTCTCGCATAGGGGGTTAATTTTTCTGAGCTTTAGAGAAAAAAGGAGAAAACCAATTGTAATATCTTAAGTCAAAATAATCTAAGATACCTAAGATGTTCTTCATCCTTTCCCAAACCTTCTCACGAAGATCATTACAATGTACAATCATTGGTAAACATTGAGGTCATAGGTGTTATGTCCCCTTATTAAAGTATTTGAACTTCCTAAATTAACTTGTGTGTACTCTCATGAGTAGTGATATTTTGTTAAGATGGATTAATTTGAATCAATTACCTACATTCTTGTTTTAATCATATGCTTTTAATATATTTGATTTCCAATAATTCTTGATTTTTGTAACATTCCCATTTTAAGACTTTAGAAACAAGGGAATATTTTTTTATTTTTTTCGTCAATAATGTTCTTTATTATAAATTAACATAATTTAAAACACACATTGCAATTGCCAATCCATCTCATAATAGAAAACCCTATGTAGTTATAAATGACTTAGTGAAACACCGATCTCTCATTTCATGACTTGATATTAAACCAATCTATCATTTTAACTTAATAGTGTGTATACAACATATACTTGATTCCTTTACCCTTCTAGGGGTACCCAAATGTTCTTCTTAAGATGCCTATCTGAATATATGTTAACAATATTCATCTTAAATCCCACTTCTTAAACTAGGTCACATAGGACAATGCAACCAGCATCTCGTAGTACTTTGGAAAAAGTTTTTAAACATTTTTATCATGTTTACATTCTATGATGGCATACTAATCAAATGGAATAATTACCTCACCACACTTTCTCTATTATCTAGAGTGGTTTTTCCTTATACGTATCGGTCTAACTTGATTCAAGATTTCATACTAGACAATGACAACAACATGCACTAGTTTGGAAGACTAGTCATGGTGACTAAGGGCATATAGACATAATCAATCGACATAATTCGATTGGGTGTCTCTAGTTATTTGAAGTCAACATGAGTTGACCTCAACACTAGATCATGTTCCTATCCCATTATAGGATAGAACCATCATCTAGTCTTACTTTATGTCAATCAAGTTAAACAAACAGAGTGGGGTGTTGAGACATATCAACTGCATCTTAGTATCATGTAATGATATCAGTCATTATGAAGGTACTAAATGTCATACCCCTCAATCCCTCATGATCTTTTGTAATAAAATGAATTAATGCATTATTATAATGTGCACATAGTATGGAAACTGGTACTACTATGATGTCTTGTGGACACATACACATAGTCAAAATGGTATACATATGCATGCACAATTATACATGTACATTGCAATGGCCCCTGTTTTCATGTAGTAGAAAATTGGGTAATGTTGTATTTCATTTTACATATCGGTACGCTACTTGTTTCTGTAGATGATGGTTTTTTTAATCATCCCGGATGGCTGTGTTCACGCTGTGTGTCATGAAATACCTTATGGTTAGAGAAAATGAACTTTCATTATGCGATGCATAACTGACATCTATACCTACATGGTTATTAGTATTATTTTTTTACTTTTGCATGTTGGATGAGTTAAAGCTGCAAAAATACTACTGAACTTATACACGAATTCTATACTTTAGTCATTATAAGGAAATAATAATATTAAGAAAGGTACTAAATTATATATTGAGCTTGGTTTCCTTCACGACCAGTATAGCAAGTTAGTAAAATCCTACATTGAGTAACATGGGATAAATTTTTTGATTAATTTTTCAGTGGGCATGATTATAAAGTTATTGTAATCATCATCTTCCTCCTTTCCAAATATCCTCTATGAAAACTCTATTATGATAAATGTCTATAAGTTTATGTATTTAATTGAATAATATTTTAAGTTATATGGAGGCATTCAATTATTAAAATAACCATAAGGCTATGGGATATTGTTTAGATTAATATTACCTACATTTCAACAATGAAATAAAATATTTGTGGGTATCATTATTAATTATATATGTCATGCACAAGGCTTAAGGATTTATAAGCCGAATAAATAAATTGAAGATTCACCAAGTAAATTAATGCAATTTATGATTTTTGCTACTAGGATTAGCTAAGCACAAACCATGATTTAAATGAAGTTGTTTGCCATGTGAACGGTTAGTTATATTTCTATCCATGAAAGTAATTAAATTTGGAAAATAGAAATAAAGTTTTCTAAATGTGTGAATCCTGCCTTTTGTGGAGGAAACATTAGAGGCCGAAGGTGATGGCTGGTTGGTTATTTAATGCACTTTAATGAGCTTGGGAAATGGGAAGCTTCCGAAGAAGCTACGAGAACTACTGGAAATCCATTTTTCTTTCTGTTCTTGCATATCAACTATGAAATATTCTTCTTCTTTCAAAAGTTTCACTTGTGGAAAAAAATTTCCATGCAGTTTTGAAAGATAGATCATTGAAAATTTTAGGATTATTAAAGGAGCTCAAATATTCTATAGAAGAGGATGGATACGTGAGATAGGTGATTTTTTATTTTTGAAACTATGTATTGTTCATCCTTGCACAAGGAGCATTGTTAATCGCATCTCGGTGGTGAGGGATAGTTTCTGGGATTGTGAGGTGGAAGGATTTCAGTTTCAACATGCATGGATCACCCTCTCCCCCTCTTAATATATTTTTCAATCTGATATTTGAATAGATAATCTTCTGTAATATTTTCTTTTGTTGGAATATGTATTGCAAGGAGATTATTAATGCATGATGTATGAATCTTGTGAAATTATGAGTATTGTGTTTAAGTTTTAAAGGAACTGCGGTATTAACTATTAATCTGGGTGTTGTTATACTACGTGATTATGACTATTAATACTATGTGTTGTTATACTTTTGGAAAGTGCAAACTCTTCTACCTGAGTTCTATTATTCTCTTTTTTGATTGTTACTTTGTTAACTTTGGGTATTACCTAGATGTCAGAAATGTTTATTTGATGAAGAAAAATACCAAAAGTGGTATGCACTACAATTTTTAGTATTATGGAGTTAATGTTTCTTTCGCAGTATAGGTACAACCTTGTTCAGTTTCAGATTACTCTTCCTACAAGGATTTGAAGATATACAATAATTCTAGGAATATCTATAGCTAATATGTAGTCACCAATGTGAAATATTGAAGATTCAATCACTTAGTCAGAGGTCTTCAACCTGGGCATAACCATAAAAATTTTGATTTATGAATTCATTTATGTCACTATATCAATCTGTCTATGACAATAATGAGGTTTTGGGGTTGCTATAGCACAGTGGAAACAAAATAATATGAACCTCATAAGCCTGAAAATTTACCCTTAGAGGCTTTAAAAAGGATGTACTGCAATGTTTTAGTACTATGCAGTTAATACTTGCTTCTTAGTAAAACTAAAACCGTGTTTAGTGTTGGGTTAATTTCCTTTCTAGACCATGGGTTCAAATTCATGTTAGAGAATCCAGCGACAACCTTAAATAAAAATCCATAAGGAGATTGTCTTATTTGATCATTTCTAATAGATCATTTTCATCAAGTTATTCTCGGTGCATTAATGATAGATACCTCTTACATGTTACATTGATCTATTTGTTAATACAATTTTCCTGATTGGGTGTTAGTGATTGACCTGTGATCTCTAAACTCTGTATATTTTGTAAGCTATATTTTATCGGTCACCTCCTGACAATTCAAATAAGCATGTAATAAGTTATTTCCCTGAAGTTGTTGAATGGTATCAATGTTAGCTGGGAAGAGTTTTGGTTTAAGTAAGAAAGTTGCAGGTATTTTTGAAGGCTCTTGATTTAGTTAAGGTAAGTGAAAACTACCTTAATAATGTGTACCTAGGAATTGGATAGCTTAATGTCTTATGCTAAGTTCAGTGGTTTCTATATCTAGGAAAAGTAAGGATTCCCTAGTAAGATATATTTGACTAGGATTAAAGAACAATAATAATCTATTCTTATAAGAGTATATCAGCTGTACCTGAAAGGTAGTGTATATATTTTCTTAAAATAATTATCGACCTATTCTAGTAAGAGATGTCTGGTGGGAAGTAAGGAGGAAGAACATTTTTAAGGGTTACTATTCTGAATACTCATTTATAGCAAATTTCTGCTACGTGCATTCAGTAGTTGTTGATCTACTTTTCCTTCTTCATGTCCAGGTGAGTGTATGAGTAATAAAAAAACATGAGAAACCATTGAGTATACAAGGGCTTAGTACCTTGGAGATGGAGATGGATCATATGGGTCCAAAGAAAGTAGATATATGATATCAAGAATCTAGATCTACAAAACTAAACTAGATAAGATTAGAACACAATATGTGGGGGTTTCCCGGATGGTGCCTGTTCCAAGAGGATTTCAACTCCCTTGGAGGATGTCAACCCCTGTGTCAGACAAGATAATAATAGATTGTGAATAGTAGTAAAAATGACAAGAAATTGAAATAACAAGAGTACTTAGCTTATGCTCTACTATGGAGATGAACCAGGCATCAAGATGATATGATGATGAATTAAGGCAAATATTTGTCCTTCAAATGGGAAGAACACGTTTAAGCTCTTCCTTCTCTTCTATAGGCCTAGATATCTCCAGGTCTTCTTAAAAATCTATCCTCCTTTAAAATATATGCTCCTTCTCTTTAAAATATTTTGACTTATTAGGCAAAGTGGGGGACATGATTTTAATGGGGGATGAGATAAATATTTCATTTTAATAAGAAGGCATCAGAGATATGCATTATGAATTAAATTATTTGTGAGAGATGAGGGATGATTCCAAAACTTAAATTATCAAATGGGTCCATACAGAGCCCATTGATAATTAATCAAATAACGTGGTTAAATAGATAGGATTTTATTTAATTTAATAGAAAGATATGTGAGAATATAATTAGCATGCATGTAAGATTACTAAGGAGCATTTTATCCAAAAATAGGCGTCTAAATTTTTCCCCTTTTGTTGAGTGGTTTACGATAGCAAGCCATAAGACAAAGCCAAAAAGGGTTAGATGAAAGATGTGTCTAAGGATGGATGAAGATATGCCAAAGACAAGATGCCCCAAGAAAAAAAGGATCACAATAACAATAAAAAAGGTATGGCGGTGACTCCAATATCACATCGGTAGAGGATAATTGCAATCTCAATGAAGACAAATGACAACATTCTATAGACTAGTGAGTGGATGAAGACCACTGTAGTATGGATGCAAACCAAGATGATCAATGGGTCATAGGAAAACATATAAATATGTGCAACTAAATGCGAAATATGTGCACAATCCTTTGTCTACAAGGAATCGTGCAAAAAAATCATGCATCCACAAAAGGGACATGGATGAAGATAATGATACCCTAGCACAGGGTATGAGAAGGACACAAGGTGAGTTATATGCATTGACAAGTAAAAATATGGAAAGGTGCCCCAACATAAGACAGATAGAATTATCATAAATGTGGACAATATGAGTAGATAGGATAGAAAGGTGAGATAAAATTCCCTAAAAGGGTAATAAATTTGATGGCATTCATGTTTTATAGGAACAATGCATAAGTGTTAGAAAAATAGAAGGTGAAGAAGACAAAAAAGTCTCATTTCTTCGGTAAGTTTGATAGAGATACTTTTGTGACAAAATGAAAGCAGAGAAAATATGCAAGGAAGATAACAAGATTAGATAGGTGATGGTCATTATGGTATCTTCCAAGATAAAAATGTCAAAATAAGATGGGAAGAGATTATTAGAAATGGATGTGATGATTTCACTGCAAGAGGAATGATGAAGATAAAAGATATAACAGGGTTCTTAAAAAGAGAAGAGGTCAATGTGGAAAAGAGAAGAACAAGAACGGTAATGAAAGGGATAGATGGCGATACATAAACGGAGAAAAATTTACATTGACTGTGAATACCAAATGTAATGGATGTTGAGAAAGAGAAAAGGGAATAGACAGGAGGATTGGTTGATTATGAGAAGATTGAGAAAGATTTATTATGAAGGTGACAAGAATATGGAATAGAGGGATAGAGATGGAAGAGGAGAAAATAAAGAATGAAATGGGAGGAAGAAGATAACAAAGAAGGATTATGATAAAGGACAAACAAAGAGAAGACAAGAAAAGAATATAACATAGGATGAAATTATGTAAAAGGGAGAGAGTTATTCAAGATTAAAGGCATGATGAAGGTTGGAGTAGAGGAAAATAGAGAGGTAATGAAATATGAAAGAGATGATAGAACAAAGAAAATTGAAGGAAACATATCATAATGAGAAAATCCAACGCAAAGAATATGGAACTGACCGCATGGAAATGCATGTGGATGATGAGATGATAAAGGAAATGGGATAATGCTGAAGAGTTAGTTTTTTGATTGGGAAGTAAGGAGGAAGTGCGAGGTAAAATGGGGAAAAGGACGATGTAGAGGAAGTGAAATAAGACAAAGATTGGAAAGGAGGAGAAGACAATGAAGAAAATTATGCTGAAGGAAGTGAACCAAGAAAGAAGATATTTGGTAAAGAGTGGGAAGCATAAGGAATGTAAAGAGAAACTTGAGGGAAGGAATGATATTGATTGGAAAAGAAACGGAGATGCATGAGATGAGGATATGCTGATGATGAGAAAATAGAGAGAAGGTGCATGATGAAGATAGTGATGAAATTGGAAAGGAAGAATGGAAGATGGAGAGGTGGTGAGGAAAAAGAAAGGATGGGATAGGAGAGGAAATGCCAGTGAATGGATGTTAGGAGAAATCCACCAATAATGATCAGTACAAAAATATGGGACAAAAGATAAGATAAGGGAGAAAGTAAACGAAGAATGGGAGGAGGAACACCAATGAAGGGATGTTAGGAGAAGTCCTCTGATAATGATCAAATGACATAGAGGAAAGAAGCAATGAAGATATAATGGAGGATGTCAAAGAAAATGATTCAGGATATAAGGAATTGGGATGAGTGATTTTTATGAGAATTCCACCGATAATTACTAGCACGGAAATAGAATATTATGATGAAAGAATGTTAGGAGAATATCAATGACAATGATGTCTAAGTATGGGGATAGATATGTGGGAGAAATATAGAAGATGGAGTGAAAAGAGTAAATAAATGAGGCATAACAATGTGTAGGAAGATGAAGGTGAGGAGAGGATGCAGTGGATGAGAATGAATGAGATAAAAATGAAGAAACAAGACATGAAATGACCAAAGGAGCAACGGTTAAGTAAGATTACCCAGTGACAAATGATGGAGATGAAAAATGGACAGTAGGAAGTGGTTTTTGCGAGAATGAAAGAGGAGGTGAGAGGATGTGATGATGGGGAACAAAAGGATCAAACAGCCAACCATTCTTAAGAGAAACTCTTAAGTAATATTTCCCTGTGACGGATATGGTTAAGTATGATCACTAAACCAAAGAAGAAGAATGATGAAAAGACTGAGCAATGTATACCAAAATCGAACAAGAGATGAAAGGAGGTGATATCAAAGTTATAATAAGGAAACAAAGGAGTGTGAGATGAATGGATGGAGGAACATATGCAGTGTGGATGGAGGATTCCCACATGGTGGTAGTGTTGATGCAAGAGTGTTAAGTTGAAAAGGAGGAGTGGAAAGACATTTGTGGTGGTGATTATCATCAATTGAAAGAGGAAATGGTGGAGAAGCATCTATAGCTAGAGGATCCAAGGAAGAAGATATACCTTAACTAAGGTTCTCTGGTTATATGGATGGTTAAGAAATATTTTCAAACTCAAAGTGAAAGAGTAAAAGAGAAACTCAAGAGGAAAGACGAGTAATATATTTAGCATCATGCGGGGTAACAGAAAGTTGAGAAGGATGATGTGGAGACAAATGGTGATGGGTGGACATGGAGAGTGAGGAGCAATGGATCAAAGATGGTGTTAAACATGTTAAGAGATAAGGAGCTAATGGATAACAAACTTGCCTTGAGAAGGATCCTCAATTAGGATTTGTAAATTGCAATGGTGATTAAGTAGAATTTGTAAACTGAAGAGTGTATTTGTAAACACATTCATGGAGATGATGGATATATATAAAGTTCATAGTGCAAAATTTTATGTTCTTTTTATAAAATATGATTTGGATGAGATGAATGGAACATAGCTATAGCAAAGGTGTATAGGTAAACTATGTTTTAAACTGGATTGGAGATAAACAAGAAGGGGTGCGACTCAAGGAATTGCACTTGTAGCTAATAACAGGTGTTAACACATAACCAACAATAGTTAGTTATACCAAAAGATCATGAGGGAAATATGGATTGAAGATGCTTGTAATTCTAATATTGTCATGACAAAGGGATCAAATATGTGACTTGTACATGGGAAGAGGGATCTCCAAAGGTGGTGTTCCTTAATTCTATGCCCCAGCTCTGGAAAAGGGAAAGAAAAATAGTAGAAAGCTGATCGATGCGGGAAGCTTTTGGAAAATATTGATAAAGGAAGGGTGATCAATGCAAAAAACCTTCCATATGGCCATAATAACAGTGTAGCCATCCTTCGAGGGTATGGTCTACTTTATACATAATATAGATGACAAGAATAATATGATAGCCATCCTTCAAGGGATCAGTCTATTTCTTTTGATTTTGCTTTGATTTTGATTTGTATGATTTTATTTTTTTTCTTGCATGAACAAATTTCCTTTGAGGGATCAATCTTTTTTTTATAATTTTGATTTTACCTTTTTCATACTTGAGTTTGAGCTTCACATGGGGGAGATCTGGGGATAGCTAAGTAAGCCACTTAGGAGGGGATAAGGAATGTACAAGGACACCCTAGACCATTTGCATGGATGCAATAAGAGAACGAGAAGGTGGCAGATGTAATGGTTACAGGATCACATCAAATTAGTGAAGGAAGACGACATAATTAAAATTATTATAATGAAAAATGGAAGGGGGTAAAGATGGCAGAACAATCTAAGGATGTAACTAAGTTCTCATTGGTAGATATGTTAACAGTAACACTGGTTGAAAGTGCAATGCATTAAGAGGTTCCGTCTCTGGTTTACCACCACGAGAGGGAAGATAGTGAAGTTGCAAAAGATGAGATGATCACCAAGCAAGAGACAAAAACTATGTCTTGAAGGAAACAAAAATATGACCGCAATGGTGGATTTTAGATGAAAATAAATAATGATGTCCCAAGAGAGACATAAACATAGAAGGAAAAGCATGGCCTCAAAGGAGGACTTGATGAAATAAACAGTGTCCCAAAAGAGACACACATATAGCCACAACGGTGCCCCAGAAGAGACATAAATATAGCCACAAAGGTGGACTTGGAGAGAAAGGGGTCCCTTAATGGAGAGACAAACATGGACTTAAAGGAGGGCTTCAATGAAAAGTATGATGCCCCGAAAGAGGCATAAATATGGCCAAAAAGGTGTACTTTGAGAAAAAGGTCCCTCAATGGAGAGACAAACATGGCCTCAAAGGAGGGCTTTGATGAAAAACATGATACTCCCAAAAGGAGCATAAACATAAAAGAACAAATATGGCCTCAAAGGAGGACTTAGAATGAGATGAGGATCTAGATATAATTAATTTAGATTGGATGGATGTGAAGGGGGTAGATAAAACAATGTCAAATAGAAAATTCCCCTAGTAACAAAAGGGTTGTACGTATGAGATACTGAAGGGCGAGGGAAGATTATTTCCCCAATGAGTTAAATGTGAAGGAGGTAAAGTATGTCGAAAGAGCTTAAATGAGATTGTTTTAGATTTGGATGGGGTAGATGGTCGGAGACCATAAGTATGTTTAGCAAGATAAGTGGCATTGATGAATAATGTAGGACATTCCTTAGGAGGAATGACATGGGCTAGATTGATATTAAGGGATGATGTGGATGGAGGGATCATGGGAGATTTGAGAGATGGGATATGGATTGGATTCAAGGTAGATGGAGAAGGAACATTCCCTTGAATGAGGAAATCATCTTTCTCAGTAAGGTTATTGACGATTGACCGAAATTCCTTACAATGTTCAATGCCATGGCCTGGGCTATGCTGATAAGCATAACTGCAATTAGGATTGAACTATGATGGCTTAGGACTATAGGGATTAAAGGATTTTATGGGAGGAAGTGTGATGGAAGATGTTCGAGTTAAATGTCAAAAAATATCTGTGTATGACACCATTGAAGTGTTATGGGGAAGGTAACTCTTATGGGTTTTGATAGAATGTCTTCAGCTTGGAGTTAGGGGAAAAAGTGGATGTAGATTGGATGTGTGAATTTCATTCTTTTGAGGACAAATCAAATTTTATTGGAGGATTATACTGTTTGGATGTGGATTGATTATTGCAATATGTTGTAGATGGAGAGGCTGATCCTAACATAGATGTCGTGGCATTGGATTGTTGAGGAAAGGGAAAACTTGAATGTTTCCGAGGCTGCGTAGGGGATTGTTGGGCATGTTTACCCCAAGCCTTATACTTCAACCAAGAAGATTTACCTTTGACAGGGATGACAATAATTTCAACCGGAGGATCTGATAGTGGTGGTGGGGTTATTAGTGGAGAAAATGTCCTAAAACAAGATGAGGAAGTTAATGAAGAGATAGGTATTTGTATGATGTGATTAATGATATCTATGTGAGATGTGGATTGTTTCGGTTTTGGCATGGAAAGAGATGATTTTGTAGAGGGATAATGTAAAACATATTTATTTGATTTAGGTGGATGTGTTGGTACAGTAGATGATTCAAGGGGTATCTTAGATAAGGTTACAGATCATGGGGATTTGGTTGGTGTGATAGAAGGATTAGGTAAAGAATATTGGGATAAAACTGATGATGTGGCCATGGGCGAAGATATAGGTAAAGTTGTCATGGTAGGGATAGGTGTATTTTTTAGTATGATGGATATAGGGGTCATTGGCATAGATAAGGATGTAGGAATATTTGGGATATTTGGAGGTGTGAGTGACGTGATGACCAATGGAGTAGACCTTATGGGTAATGTAAAAAATGTAGGTGTATTCTTAGGTGTCGAAGTAGAAGGGAATGGCTGTTTCATAAATGTTTTGAGGGGTAAGAATGATGTGTTTGCTATTTAAGGGTTTGATGTTGAAGGTGGGGTTGTAAGGGTTCATGTAGTAGAACAGAGTTTAGTTGGGATAGTTGTGAGTAAAGTGCATTTGATGTAGGTTTGTGATGAGGATGAAGGTGAATGAATAGGTGTGAGAGATGTAGGGTTATGTGTGGATATGAGTGGGGCTGAAATAAGTGCTAAGGATGAATCTAATGTGGTAGATTGAGGTTTATTTGAAGTGTTGTAAATGGATGATATAGTTGAATTTGATGTGGATGTGATAAGGATAGGAGAAGGTGTAGGTTCAGGACAGGTAGTGAAAGTTGATGTAGGTGTGACAGGCTCTAAATAAGGGATGGGAATAATGTCCACTATGGGAACATGCGGAGTTGGTGATAAGATGGGATCTTGATTGACAGTGTCAACCATACAAGTTTTTGATAGTTGAGATGTAAAGGAGGTGGCTTGAGTTGTTGGTGGTTGATTAGTTTGCACAGTTGAGGTATCAATTTGGATATCCCCTTGATTTACAAGTTGTTGGACACAGATATTTGAAGGAATGACATCTCTCAATGTCATGACCTTTGACTCGATGATATTTACAAAAGTGGGCCTCGTGATACCAAATAGGCTTGGCTTGCGAGTTGTCCATGGGTCGTATGGGAGGCAGTTGGATGGAGTTTACGCTCATCAACTTATCAAATATATAACTGTATGATTCTCCTAAAGGAGTGTAGTTGGTTGTTGATTAAGGAGATCATTGTTGAAACCATGTGCTTGATGTAGATGGGGATGAGGGTTCAATGACCACAGTGTTGGCTGCAACCTTGAACTCGTCATTATGTGTGAATGGTTTAGTGGATTCAAATTTTGATTTAATTGAGCTTAGTTTAAGATGACCTTACTCAATGTCACGGGTTTCTAGCTTGTGAGCCATTGTGAAAGCTTCATCAAAGGTTCAAAATGATTGGATCTGAAAAGTGAATGATATATGTTTGGCACATGAATGCAAGAATAATTTCATGAGTTCGGTTTGTGGGATAGTGAAGGATAGTTGGTTTATAACATCATGCCACTATGCGACGAAGTCGGTGATGGGATCGTTTTCATACTGTCGAATGGTATATAGATCAGCAATAGTGGTTTTGTGTATGATATTGATAGAAAATTGTTCTAAGAACAACTGTGCAAGTTGAGGTGAAAGAGAATATGGAATTTCATGGGATACTGTTGTACCAGTCCAACGTAGGACTAGACAAAGACATAGGGAAAGTGCAAAGAAGTAGATCATGATCATGCGCAATAAGACAACATGCATGTTTAAATGTGAGGAGATGTTGTTGGGGATCTTATTTATTGTTGAACTTATTAAATGCAGGAAGTTTCCAATGAGGAGGGTAGGGTTTGATTGGAACCAATGGATGAATCGGTTCGTTACAGATTTGTTCATAGGATAAGGTGTTTTTGGGTGGTAGGGTAAGGGTTTCTAAATTGGCCAACTGATTCATTAAGGCGTGAATTGAATCACTCGAGGTGTTGTAAGGTTGAGATTGGATTGGCTGTGTGGTTTGATAAGGAAAATGATGTGTTTGTGGGTGTTTGGGTAGTTGGGGAAGCGTCTGATAAGGTGGTTGATAAGTTTGTGGATAGGATGTTTACAGAATGGTTTGATAAGATAGTTGATTAATTTGTGGATATGTAGGTGTTTAGGAGTTTCTTGGCAAATACTAACATGTGTCACAGGTTGGGATTGTTGTATAGGTTGGTGTTGAGTGATAGGGGCATGACGATAAGTAACTAGGGATATGTGTGTTAAGAATTGGAAATGGCTGGGCATGCCTATTAATGGAATTGTCAAAATGGGATGTGGGTGGAATGCGATCCACCAATTTTGGAGATTGGGAGGATTGATAGATTATAGGATATTTTGAAGTAAGAAGTCATATATGGGGTTAGGAGGAGATTTGAGTGTATCTAGACGAGCAGGAGATGGTGGTGTGTCCGGTTTAGGAAGACTAGATTGACAAGAGATGTGAGGGTTGGTATCAAGGTGGGGAGAATTTTGTATGACATGGTTCTCATGAGGTGAAACCATGGAGACTAGAGGTTGAGTGACTGACGACGTTGTTTTGAGTTTAGTATCCTATTGAGTGAGATTATTAGAGGAAGTAACTTTATTGGATAGAGAAGATTGTTGTTTTGTCTCTATTTGGGAGAGAGCGACAATAGGTGTGAAATAGAGAAACATCTGTTTATGTATGTTGTTGACAAACAAATCAAGCAGAATATTTTTTAGCATCATGATTAATTTAGAGGATGTGAACAGAAAAGAAAAATAAGTAATGAAGGTGCCTAAAGGAGTCTAAGGCTGATTTTAGGAAGTTATGGATTGGGAGATGTTTAAGACGGTTTCCTATTGGGTGTTTAAGTGCCAATCAATTAACTAGGTGAAAGGAATGTTTTCATGTGTTAATTATGTTTGTGCAGTTTCAGGTAGTGTGTGATAAGTGAAATCAAGAGATTTAAATTCTTTTACTTAGGCTATGTGATCATGCAGGATGTAGAATGTTTGTTTTAGACAAAAATGAAATGTGACATTCGATGTATACAAACACTCAGGAAAGAAAAAGTTTGATGTAGAAAAGAGAAAATAGAGAAAAATGAGGAATACCTGGAGAATCGCTTATTGGTGTTATTTGATTGTACTTTTAGAGGTATTAATCACGGACCTAGAACATGTTAGTGACTTTAAAAGTGCACCATTCACAACTGAAAGAGGGATCTGGATTTAATGTCTGGGTAACCTCAAATGGCCAGGAACACCCAAGTAACCTAAAATGGCATTGTCTATGTTTGCATAAGGTTGGTAAAAGTATTTTGTGTGGTGCATTTTAATTTAAACATTGGTCTTTGATAATGTAATGTTTTTGTCACGAGGTTATAGACACTATCCTGCAACAAGATAATAAATGTTATTAGTTAAGGTAGTTAAAAAAATGACTTTATAAATTTTACAAATGATGTCGCCGTAAATAAATAAATAAAAATAGTTAATTAATCTAATTAATTAACTAAATTGTAGTTTACTATTCCTATTTCATTCAAGTAAATAAACAACGGAAATTAAATGATAGACTATAAAATAATATAAAGGAAGCAATTAAGTTGAAAAGATAAATTAGATTAATGAAATAATAGCTTATATAAAAGATAAACTAATGAAGTGATATGACTTATAAAAGTTCAACTAGTAAAATGATATGACTAAAAAAAATCCCAACTAATAAAATGACATGACTATATAGCCCAACTAATAAAATGACAGATTCGTCAAACCTACCTAAAGGATGAGTGAATTAAAATTGGTGGTTCATACCACACATGGAATTTTTTTTTTACATGTGTGATGACATAAAGTGAATCACATGGAAAAGGGAACTAAACGGGACATATACAATTAACTATTGTGTTAACATTCCATGGATGTGGATTACATTTCAATATTGAATGGAATTTTTTTTATAATTTAATTCTAATTTATTTCATAATTTTTTATTTTTTAATTTTTTAATTTTTTAATTTTATAACTTAATTCAATGTTATTTCATAATGTTTTTAATTAATGTTTTTTAAAATTATTTTCCTTATAATGAAGTTTAATATTTTTATATAAAATAATATAAATGAGATTGTATATTAACGATCATCCAAAGAAAACGCACGACAATATCATAAGCTAGATAGATGGAATGAGCTACAATATTAATCAATATTAAACCAGATATAAATTTTTATCCTCCAAATACCAATCATTTAATGACGATTAATTGTGATATTTATGATATTTAATGCAAAACCAAGTTTGAAAACAAACATAAGTCATAAGGTCAATTTCTTGATTCATTTCCCATGCGGATAAACATAAAATAAATAGCACGTACCTCTGCGGTGACTTAAATGATGGATTGTGCTAAATTGAGATCAACGAATATTAAGACCATGCAAATAAGCAATTTAGACAAGATGAGTAAAATAACAAACAAAATGACAGATCTAGGATCTGGTCTCACCGTGTGTGCCAAATGTTGATCTGGGTTTCCTGCTTCCTGTCTAGGTGAGTGTATGAGTAATCAAAAAACACGAGACAATGTCGAGTATACAAGGGCTTAGTACCTTGGAGATGGACGATGGATGATACGGGCAAATAAGATAGATGCATGATATAAAGAAGCTAGATCTGCAAAACTGAAACAGATAAGATTAGATCACAATATGTAGGGGTTGCCTAGACAACACCAATTCCAAGAGGATTTTAACTCCCTTGGAGGATGTCAATCCCCGTGTCAGACAAGATAATAATAGATCATGAACAGTAATGGAATATAAAATGAAAAGTAACTAAAATAATGGGGGAACTTAGCTTGTGCTCTACTATGGAGATGAACCAGACATCAAGATGGCAAGATAATGAACCATGGCAAAGATTTCTCCTTCAAATAGGCAGAACTCGGTTAAGCTCTTCGTTCTCTTCTGTAGTCCTAGATCTCTCCATGTCTTCTTAAAAATCTATCCTCCTTTAAAATATATGTTCCTTCTCTTTAAAATATATTCTATTTTTTTTGTCCTTGAAATATGGGAAAAAAAACCCATATTTATAGATTAGATGTGAGGCTAAACTGCAGGTTAAATGATACCCAGGGTTGAGTAAAGTAACTTGAGTTAGGGATATGATGTGATAAACATGGGTCCCATATTTTGACTTATTAGGCATGGAGTGGGGAGCATGATTGACATGGTGGGTGAGATAAAGATTTCATTTTAAAAAAAGAAGGCATCGGAGATATTAATACCCATGGATTAAATAATTTGTGAGGATGGGGATATGCCAAAAATTGAATTATCAAATGGGTCCATACAGACCTCATTGATAATCAATCAAAAAATACAAGTAAATAGATAGGATTTCATTTAATTTAAGAGATAGAGATGCGAGAATAGAATTAGCGTGCATGTAAGATTACTGAGGGGCATTTTACCCAAAAATAGGTGTCTATAGTAGGACGCTGAGATCATTCCCTATGGACACCAGGAATTATACCTTAAGGATATAAGGATATAATAATATAATTACCATTTATTAGAAATTTTTCTACCAAGGCTCAATTTTATTAAGTTCGTAACATCTACCAACTACACCATATCCTTTTATTGGAAAATGAGATCATGAGATAATCAAATCTCATCAATTTCATTTCTATTGATTTAGTAGATATTAGTTCCATTTCAAGGGATAGAGATACCTTCTATTACTTCTTTATCTGTTGACATCTCTAGCCCCATCTGGGCTGAAATTCATTATACTATTTCTACATTTTATAAGATAGTGTTTTACTATCCACTTTCCTGTGTTTCAGACTACTGCAACTATTGACATCAATTAATTTAGACTTATAATTTATCATGTCGTTGAAAGTGGAATGAATGCTATGAATTCTTGAATCCTATGTTGTTACATGTTCTATTTCAGGTGAATTTCTTTTATTAAGGCATTTAGAATTATGAAAGTGAGTAGTTTTTAGATGGATGAAAACAAATTATTCTAAACACATGATGATTGATTATCTTGCATTATTGAGTTGTTACTTTAACCTTAATATTTCAATATATCATTTATTCAATATTTTATTGCATAAGTTATTAAGTGGGGAAAATTTCTATTCATGCCAGTCATGTTGGACTGACCATGTGCAATTTTGTACATCAACTTTTTAGTGTAGGGAAAAAGGAACTTTGTGGAAAACGAAGTCTGGACGATGCATTTTGTATTTTCCTTAGATACATGAATGATTGAATTGTATTGAAACTATAATTTTTAGTCAATACTTATTGTGAATATGATGGCCATTGAGCTTAAGATATTTTGACTCACTTATGAGCTTCACCTTGGTCGTGTGACAATGAAAAAGAGAGACAATTGCTGATGTGTGGAAAAGATATCTGTTTTATCTAGAGGCAATTAAGCCTATTTCAATTTATGTTCAAGTTTGATTAGACCTTTTGACTTCTTATCTTATTCTTTAATTGTTGAGATGCAATCGAAGATCTTTACAGATCAACTACTTGAATAAATATAAAATATGATTATATGATTACCATTTGGATGCAAGAATCATTTCGTATTATGGTTTACATTAAATTTTATACTTGGGAATATTTTTGGTTATGTTAACCACTACCTGTAAGTTGCAAATATGTAGCTCTTATGGACTGGTTACCAAATAAAAATGTTGAGAAAATATTCTATTATGTTACTCATTAACAATGAGGTAAATAAAGAAATATTTCAGATTATTTCAGGTACTATTCAAATTAGGTTGGCATCACACCATAGGTAATGATGCATGCAACATTGTTGTGTATCGTCAGAATATAACTGAGTGCTATTTTCTTAAAATATGTTGGTATATTTGGTGAAGTGACTTCACACCATAGTGATCTTAAGAGCTTGACCAATTGGCTTACCTGAAAAAAATATGAATATGTATTGGTAGCATGATTGGAAACCTTCCAGCACTCTAACCTCAAATACTGTTAATTCAATTAGTAAAAATAGAGGTAACCATTAAAGATATAAAAAGTAAATAGCAATAACTTTAGAAAATAGATAATAGGATAATATTCTTAAGTGATGGATCATATCTAATGCCTTGAAAGGTCATATAGTATAACATAAATGAATTATGATCTTAAATTTTAACCATTATCATTAATGGTGGAGACCTACTCTTATTTGAATTAAGATGTGATGCCATGTAAGAAAACAACAATGGATCAAGTAGAATGACTTTCATTCGGGAAAGATAAATTGAAAATGAAGTAAAAAGGACTTCATGGATAATATGATCCATGTTGATGAAACAATAGATTAAGAATTTATATCCAAAATAGTATAGTAAACCATACGTGGTTGACTATTGTTAACTTGGAATCATTTTAAATCCGTTATGGATGAGTTGTGTTATTTGGAAGGCAATCTAGGTCTGATGAGTATTCAAGTGAAAGAGGATACAACTCTGAATAATCAAGTACTAAGGTACATTGATACCTATATGAAGGTTTAAGTTCCACACTTATATAAAGATTAGATAAGTTTAATATAACCATAAATAAATTTGGAGGGTGTAGACTTACTTCAATTATAGTAAGAGGGTGTTGGTCCTATAGCTGACTTACAATGTCATACAACTACGGATGAAAAAGATGATGTCATGAAGATGTATTAAGATTGGTTACACTATTCAGGAATTACAAAATGTGATAATCTATTCTAGGAGATGGTAACATATTTAAAAATGGGGCTGTCCCATAATGCGTCATTACGAGCATACCAATATGATAACCGTTTACAATGGAAGTAAAACAGGAACACGCTTACTAAGTTGGAAAGAACATAGTATCTTAATCCTAACCATATTCAACTCTACTATTTCTCTAAGGAGGATTAGTAAATGATCATTATTCTAGGAATCAAGGCCTTATGAAGAAGACTATGGAAGGAGTGAGTAAAAGGGACTAGTAGTCCATCTAACCCATCATAAAAGATACTCCTGATATATCTACTTGTTGGATATACTAAGAACAACGAATGATCTTGATAAGCTGCCACTAAGAAAAGTGAAGTGTTTAAACTTAAAAAGTGTATTGGCATCAATAATCTATGACTCTATAGTACTTGATAAAAAGTATGATTCATACCTATATACATAGTTTTATGTAATTATATGTCCCTAAAATGAAATAAAAGAAACATGGGATTAATTGATTAAGCTGGAAAATAATTTAATCTATATTACTAGGTCTCAGAATTCAATAGAATCGTTCTCCATTTATGGTTATCTTGAGCATCAAACCTAGTAAGGCTAATAATTTATAAGGAGATTTACGTCCTAGGATCAACTTAAATCCGATCCTAGGTACAACCCATTCATGGAGAAGGTTTCGTAAATCTTAGATTATTCTTAAATGATTATTATTACTTTGAGAACATTAGATACCATGTTCCATACTAGTTTCTTGGTGGTCTAACTTATTGCAATTGCTACACATTCATATCCCTATAATGACAGATGTCATTATTAGGATATTGATGCTTAGCAACTACACCAAGTTGTCTTATCAAGAGGTTGGAGTGTGGCATGGTGTTGTCTTAAGTACAAACCTTGATAGAGTTACAAAAAACAGTTCATACCTCTTGGGTATGCACCCTTGTATCAACTTATGATGGCTACAGGAAGGGAAGTGGTCAAGTAACAAGGTGAATTGTTATGATAACACTTACTTTCCCATAGGCATCATAGGATGACATAGAGGTACATCTTCGTGTAGGTTAAACTAGATTTGTGCCTTGTTCAAGACTTGTAGTTGTTACAACATTAACATTCCTGAATCCATATAACTGAATAAGTGATTAAGGTGAAACAACAATTTCCTAATGACGTGTGTGCCATCATGGAATGGAGCATGGAATACATGACTCAAAAAATTTGTGCAAGTGGTGTAAGCGGCTGATTACACTGTCGAGATTTCACCATTATCTAAGCTGTGAGATGCCTGAGGATTTCATAGGTGGAACCCAGGTACACACTTAGGGGTTTTCACTTATATATCATATCATGTTAAAGGAGAACCAAAGGGGATACATTTTATGTATGGCTCGTACAGAGCATTGAGGGAGAATGAGTAAGTTCAGTATTCTCTCATACAGCTGCACATGGTTCATGAAAGTTATCAGAAATGGATTGCATTAAGGTTTATGTAGATTTAAATATATGGGTATTTAAATCAGCTACATAAAGAGTTAGAAAAGAAAAGAAAATCTAGATATGAAGTGTCAAAAAGTGGATGTTACATTTTGGTATCAGAGCTGAAGGTTGCAACTCTTGGACTTATTGGGTCCTTACACTAATTAAAAATTTTATTTTGTTTTCAGAATAAAATGGATATGAGAAGGATGCACCAAGAAGAAAGAACCAGGTCAGATTTTGTTGTGGTTTCCATGGTGCAAAAGTTAGACAAAATTCTAGCAATCCTTCAATATACCTGGAACCGGATAGATGCCTTGGAGCAGCTGGTGATGGGTGAAAATGATAAGTTGGATAAAAGAAAACTTGAGTTTCTTACTAATGAACAATAGGGGAGTTTTTTGAATGATGAACTAACCAATGGTGGCAAGTTTTGGACTTACAAATCCAAAGATGAAATAAACCCAAAATTGGGGAAAGCACTGGATAAACTTGGACCTTTTTCCACTAGATGATATTTGGAAAATCCAGTAGGCTAAAACTAAATCTTCTAGACATTCCCACTCATAAAAATGAAAAGGATCATAAGAATGATAATTCTTCTTCATCTCAGAATGCTAAGAAAATTTGGTGGAAAAAGGATAGCAAGAAAATGTGTTCTGCAAAAAATAAAATTGCAAAAAAACTTGCAGTGATAACCTGCAAGGAAAAGTATTACACTATTGTAAATGGAAAAGTTAAATGCAGTCAATCAGGACCTGCTGGAGGATGTTTCTTGTGTGGTAATGGGCATTATGCCAACAAATGTCCTTTAAAGAATATGGAAAAGCATCAAGTGATGAATCATATTGCAAGAGTAGACAGTAAAGGAAGGGAACAAACAACCCTAGGGAACGTGTGAAGGGTTTCTTGAGGATAGTATTTTTTTTATTAGAGGTAAAAGTTAGAGTTGAGGGGACCCCAGCCCCTTACAAAGAGATACAATTTACTTACATATTGGCCAAAGTAAGGGAAATTGTGAAGGGATCCATGAGATTATGGTCTCCTTCCAGTATTCTTCAATACTAAAAAAAAAAATGGATTTTTTGCACTCAATAAAAAAATGTTCAACAATTTTTAAGCCTAAATCTTCCTTGTGGTATGGAATAAAAAATTCCAATTTAAAGCTTATGTCAGATAAAGTAGCATTTATCTAAATGATTGTTCAGTTTTATGTTAAATATTTGACATACATAATTACTATTTCAACCTGAAGATACAAAAACTATCATATTTCAGCCTACTGACTCTTAATAATGGAATAAAAAGTTTTTGATGGAAAAGTCTATAGCTTATAAAGTAACTTTGATACTAGCCACTTCGTAAGATTTAAGGTAAGCAAGTTTTCTCGGTCTTATATAAAAAAAACTACAGACTTCTTGCTTGAGGATAGGTAAAAAGACTATCCATACTCATTTGTGAGTCAATGTTTGTTAAGAGTTCCTAAATGAACTTGTTGATGGCTCATTATGCTTGAGTAACCAAGTCGACAGTGTTCTTTGATCAAACTAGGATCTATGAGTAATGAGTAAGATATGTCGAAGTGGCAGATAAATGATATAGCTAAGTATGACTTATATCATAATGAACACTTAGTTATACCGGTTGCTATCAAAGACTAAGAAAGTTTGAACTTATATGTTTTAGTGTGATCAAGTTTCGGTTGAGACCTTACTTGAAATTGGATCTTATTATGACTGAATGTAATAGGAAGTAACTCAATTTGATGTGTTGTATTGAAGATTATACCAGGCTGTAAGCTGAGTTATGAAGTATATTTTTCCTTCATTCTTACAAGTTATTACTGTATATAACTTAGAGATATATGGAGGTAATATTATTATTCCATCTTGGAATCTTTTTGAGTTAATGGTAAGTAATGATATTAGAACAGACAAAGTATAACTCTGCAGTGACATAAGTATAGGCTAATATGGTTGTGATAATATTACTCTTGTTTTGGTATTACTTGGATTGATTGTGGCAATTGGATTGGGTAGAGACTTATGGAAAACATTCTACTCAACCATCTTGATACTAGTAGATATTGAGAAAACTAAGGTTGGATACTTGCACGTCTTATTCTACTTATTACTTGTAAGTAGTGATTCGGTTGGAATATGTGCAGCTGAGTTATTATAATATATAATGGATGGGTATTATTTATTATAACCAGCATTTGTATGGATTTAAGGTTTCTGAATTGTTTGGTTTGTAAAGATAGAACCATTGAGTAATGACATTACTCAAACAAATGAAACATAAAATAATAACCTATGGGTATAATTTATGTGTGAAGGATTTATTTTTCTTTACATATGTGACTAAGAAAGGAACAAAACCATTTGTTGTTTGAAAAAAACTAGCTTTAAAAAGGAACACTGCTGGGAGAAACTCTATGAAAATAGTAATTACATAGGAAAAGACTCGGGAAAAACAAGTAACAAAACAACCCAGCCTTGTAATACTTGGGAAAATAGAAAAGAGACAACTTTTCCTTGATTTGTTTCAGCCTTATAAAAACTTGTTTTTGACTTTCCTTTGTATTCATTACATAATATTGTATAGTATGAATGGCTGTAATGAAAAAAATCATGCCATGTATTTTTTGTGGAAAGATTTTTGCTAGCGAAAGGCTGCTACAACCGATGGAATTAGTTTTCAGATCTGAAAATTTCAAGATTTTGAGGAGGATGATGACTATTCTCCTTAGTAGAAGAGTATAATTCTTGTGTTTGATTTGATTGTGATTATTAGATAGAATTCATCGGGACGATGATTCATTAGAGGGAAGAATGTCACACCCCTCAATCCCTCATTCTCTTTTGTCATAAAATGAATTGAAGCATTATAATAATTAGTGAGTAGCGCGGCAGCCGTACTACTACACTGTCTCATGTACCGCTATTGACACATATGCATAGCTGAAAGGGTATGCATATGCATGCACAATTATACACGTGACATCGTAATGGCCCCTGTTGTCACATAGCCGCAAACTAATTAATGTTGTAATTCATTTTACATGTCGATATGCTACCTTTCTGTAGATGATGGTTTTTATTAATCATCTTGGATGGCTATGCGATCATGCTGTGTGTTGATAAATACCTTCTGGTTAGAGAAGATGAAATTTCATTAGGGGATGCATAACTGGCATCTGTACCTCATGGATATTATTATTATTTTACTTTTGTTTGTTGGATGAGTTAAAGTTGCAAAAATATGGTTGAACTTATACACAACTTCTATACTTTAGTCATTATAAGGAAATAATGATATTAAGTAAGGTACTAAATTGTATATTGAGCTTGGTTTCTTACACGACCGCTATAGCAAGTTGATCAATTCTTACATTTAGTAGCATGGGATAAATGTTTGATTAATTTGATCAGTGGGCATGATTATAAAGTTGTTGTAATCATCATCTTCGACCTATCCGAATATCCTCAATGAAAACTTTGTTATGGTAAACCTCTATAAGTTTATGTACTTAATTGAATAACATTTTAAGTTATATAGAGGCATTCAATTATTAAAATAACCATGAGGCTATGAGATAGTTGTTTAGATTAATATTACCTACATTTCGACAATGAAATCAAATATTTGTGGGTATCATTATTAACTATATAGGCCATGCATGAGGCTTAAGGATTTATAAGCCGAATAACTACATTGAAGACCCACCAAGTAAATTAATGCAATTTATGATTTTTACTACCAAGATTAGTTAAGCACAAACCACGATTTCAATGAAGGTGTTCGCCATGTGAACGGTTAGTTATATTTCTATCCATGCAAGTAGTTAAATTTGGAAAAAGAAATAAAGTTTTCTAAATGTGTGAATCCCACCTTTTGTGGAGGAGAAATTAGAGGCCGGCGGTGATGGCTGGTTGGATATTAAATAACATTGAATATATTTAATGCACTTTAATGAGCTTGGGAAGCGGTGAAGCTTCATGAAGAAGCTATCAGAACTACTAGAAATCCATTTTTCTTTTTGTTCTTGCATGTCAACTATGAACTCTTCTTCTTCTTTCGAAAGCTCCACTTTTGGAACAAAATTTGCATGCAGTTTTGAAAGATAGCTCATTGGAAATTTTGGGATTATTAAAGGAGCTCAAATATTTTCTATAAGAAGATGGATACGTGAGATAGATGAGTTTTTATTTTTGGAACTGTGTATTGTTTGGCCTTGCGCAAGGAGCATTGGTAATCACATCTCGGTGGTGAGGGATAGTTGTTGGGACTGCGAGGTGGAAGGATTTCAGTTTTAACAGGCATGGATCACTCTCTCCCCCTCTTAATATCTTATTCAATCTGATATTTGAATAGATAATCTTCTACAACATTTTCTTTGGTTGGAATATGCATTTGAGGAAGGTTATTAATGTGTACTTGTATGAATCTTGTGAAATTATGAGTGATTGTGTTTAAGTTTTCAAGAACTGTAGTAATAACTGTTAATTTGGGTGTTGTTATACTGCGTGATTATTACTGTTAATACTATGTGTTGTTATACTTTTGGAAAGTGCAAACTCTTCTACCTGAGTTCTATTATTCTCTGTTTTGATTGTTACTTCATTAACTCTGGGTATTACCCAAATGTCTGAAATGTTTATACGATTAAGGAAAAATACCATAAGTGGTATGCACTGCAATTTTTAGTATTATGGAGTTAATGTTTGCTTCTTAGTATAGCTAAAACCTGTGTTCAGTTTCAGATTACTCTGCCTTCAAGGATTTGAAGATATACAGTAATACTGGGAATATCTATAGCTAATATGCAGTCACCAAGTCGAAATCTTGAAGATTCAATCACTTAGTCCTTTGTCTTCAACCTAGACATAGCCATAGAAATTTTGATTTATGAATTTATTTTTGTCACTATAACAATAGGTATATGATAATAATGAGGTTTTTGGGTTGCTATGGCATAGTGGGAACAAAATAATATGAATTTCGTAAGCCTGAAACTTTACCCTCAGTGGCTTTAAAAAGGATGCACTGTAATTTTTAGTACTATGGAGTTAATACTTGCTTCTTAGTAAAACTAAAACCGTGTTTAGTTTTGGGTTAATTTCCTTTCCGGACCATGGGGTCAAATCTGTGTTAGAGAATCCAACGAAAACCTTAAATTAAAATCCACAATGAGATTTTTTGATTTGATCATATCTAATCAATCAGTTTCATCGAGCTAGTCTGGGTGCATTAATGATAGAAACCACATATATGTTACATTGATCTATTTGGTAACATGATTTGCATGATTGGGTGTTAGTGATTGACTTTTGATCTCTAAACTCTATATATGTTGTTAGCTATATTTTATCAGTCACCTCCTGGAAATTCAAATAAGCCTGTAATAAGTTATTTCCCTGAAGTTGTCGAATGGTATCGACGTTAGCTGGGATGAGTTTTGGTTTAAGTAAGAAGGTTGCAGGTATTTTGAAGGCTCTTGATTCAGTTAAAGGTAATTAAAATTACCTTATTAACGTGTACCTTGGGAATTTGTTAGCTTAATGTCTTATGCTGAGTTTAGTGGTTTCTATATCTGGGAAAAATAAGGATTCCCTAGTAAGATATATTTAACTAGGATTAAAGAACAATAATAATCTATTCTTACAAGAGTATATCAGTTGTACCTGAAAGGAAGTGTATATATTTACTTAAAATAATTATCGACCTATTCTAGTAAGAGATGTCTGGTGGGAAGTAAGGAGGAAGAACATTTTTAAGGGTTACTATTTTGAATACCCATTTATAGTGAATTTCCACTACGTGCATTGAGTAGCACACTGAGATCAGTCCCTATGGACACCAGGAAGAATACCTTAAGGATATAAGGATATAATAGTATAATTACATGTTTTTAGAAGTTTTGCTACCAAGGCTCAATTTTATTAAGTCTGTAACATCTACCAATTATGCCATATCCATTTATTGGCAAATGAGATCATGAGATAATCAGATCTCATCAATTTCATTTCAATTGATTTGGTAGATATTAGTTCCAGTTGAAGGGTAGATACCTTCTGTTACTTCTTTATCTTTTGACATCTCCAGTCTCATCGGGGCTGAAAGTCATTATACTATTTCTATATTTTATAAGCTAGTCTTTTACTTTCCACTTTTTCATGTTTCAGACTAGTGAAACTATTGACAACAATTGATTTAGACTTATAATTTATCATGTTATTGAAAGTGGAATGAATGCTATGAATGCTTTAATCCTATGTTGTTATATGTTCTATTTCAGGTGAATTCCTTTTATTAAGGCATTTAAAATTATGACAGCGAATAGTTTTCAGATGGATGAAAAGAAATTATTCTAAACACATGATGATTGATTCTTTGCATTATTGAGTTGTTACTTTGATGATTAATGTTGTAGCATATCATTTAATTAAAGATTATATTGCATAAGTCATTAAGTGGGGAAAAGGTCTATTCATGCCAGTCATGTTGGACTGACCATGTGTAATTTTGTACATCAACTTTTCAGTGTAGGGAAAAAGGAACTTTGTGGCAAACGAATTCTAGATGATGCATTTTGTATTTTCCTTAGATTGCATGAATTATTGGATTTTATTGAAAGCGTAATTTTTAGTCAATACTTATTGTGAATATGATGGCCATTGAGCTTAAGATATTTTGACTCACTTATGAGCTTCACCTTGGTCGTGTGATAAATGAAAAAGAGAGACAATTGCTGATGTGTGGAAAAGATATATATTTTATCTAGAGGCAATTAAGCCTATTTCAATTTATGTTCAAGTTTGATTAGACCTTTTGACTTCTTATCTTATTCTTTAATTGTTGAGATGCAATCGAAGATCTTTACAGATCAACTACTTGAATAAATATAAAATATGATTATATGATTACCATTTGGATGCAAGAGTCATTTCGTATTATGGTTTACATTAAATTTTATACTTGGGAATATTTTTGGTTATGTTAACCACTACCTGTAAGTTGCAAATATGTAGCTCTTATGGACTAGTTGTCAAATAAAAATGTTGAGAAAATATTCTATTATGTTACTCATTAACAATGAGGTAAATAAATAAATATTTCAGATTATTTCAAGTACTATTGAAAGTAGGTTGGCATGACAGCGTAGGTAATGATGCATGCAACATTGTTACGTATCATCAGAATATAACTGAGTGTTATTTGCTTAAAACATGTCGGTATATTCGGTGAAGTGACTTCACACCATAGGGGTATTAATAACTTGACCAATTAGCTTGAAAAAAGGCTATGAATATGTATTGGTAGCATGTATGGACTACCCTGCAACACTCTAACCTCAACTACTGTGAATTAAATTAATAAGAATAGAGGTAATTATTAATGAGATAAAAAGTAAATAGCAATAGTTTCAGTAGATAGATAATAGGATAATATTCTTAAGTGATGGATCATATCTAATGCCTTGAAAGGTCATGTAATATAATCCAACTTAAATGAATTAAGATCTTAAAGTTTAACCATTATCAATAATGGTGGAGACCTACTCTTATTTTTGACTAAGATGTGATGCCATGTAAGAAAAATAGTAATGGAACAAGTAGAATGATTGGAATTTGGGAAAGATAAATTGCAAATGAAATAAAAAGGACTTCATGGATAATGTGATCCATGTTGATGAAACAATAATATAAGAATTTATATCCAAAATGGTATAGTAAACTGTATGCGGTTGACTATTGTTCTCATGGCAGCATTTTAAATCTTTATGGTCGAGTTGTGTTATCTCAGAAGACCATCTATGTCTATTAAGTATTCAAGTGAAAGAGGATACAACTCTAGCTAATCAAGTACTAAGGTACATTGATACCTCTATGAAGGTTTAGGATCCACACTTATATAAAGATAAGTTTAATATAACCATAAAGAAATTCAGAGGGTGTAGACTTACTTCAAATTATAGGAAGAGGGTGTTGGTCCTATAGCTGACTTACATTTCATACAACAATGGTCACCAAAGAAGTTGACATGAAGATATAATAAGATTGGTTACACTGTTCAAGAATTTCAGAATGTAATAATCTATTCTAGGAGATGGTAACATATTTAAAAAGGGGGTTGTCCCATAATACATCATTATGAGCATACCATTATGATAAATGTTTACAATGGAAGTCAAATGGGAACACGATTACCAAGTTGGAAAGAACATAGTATCTTAATCCTAACCCTATTCAACCGTGCTATTTCTCTAAGGAGGATTAGTAAATGATCATTATTAAAGGAATCAAAGCCTTATGAAGAAGACTATGGCAGAGTGAGTAAAAGGGCTAGTAGTCCATCCAACCTCATCATAAAATATACTCCTGATATATCTACTTGTTGGATATACTAAGAACAAATGAACGATCTTGATTAAGGCTGCCACTAAGAAAAGTGGAGTGTTTAAGCTTAAAAAGTGTATTGGAATCAATAATCTATGAATCTATAAAAAAATACGAGTCATACTTATATACGTAGTTTTATGTAAGTATATGTCCCTAAGATGAAATAAAAGAAACATGGGCTTAATTGATTAAGAAGGGACATAATTTAATCTGTATTGCTAGGTCTTGGACCTGAATAGAATCATTCTCCATTTACGGTTATCTTGAGCATGAAACCTAGTAAGGAAAATAAGTGATAAGGAGATTGAGGTCCTGGGATCAACTTAAATGGATCCTAGGTACGACCCATTCATGGAGAAGGTGTCGTAAAACCTAGACTATTCTTAAATGATTATTATTACTTTGAAAACATTAGATACCATGTTCCATACTAGTTTCTTGGCGGGATACCTTGTTGCAATTGCTACACATTCATATCCCTATAATGATAGATGACATTATTAGGATATTTATGATTAGTAACTGCACCAAGTTGTCTTATCAAGAGGCTGGAGTGTGGCATGGTGTTGTCTTAAGAACAAACCTTGATAGAGTTACAAAAATAGTTCATACCTCTTGGGTATGCACCCTTATATCAACTTATGATGGCTACAGGAAGGGAAGTGGTCAAGTAACAAGGTGAATTTTTACGATAAAACTTACTTTCCCATAGGCATCATAGGATGACATAGAGGTACACCTTCATGTAGGTTAAATTGGATTTGTTCCTTGTTCAAGACTTGTAGATGTTTACAACATTAACATTCGTGAATCCATATAACTAAATAAGTGATTAAGGTGAAATGAAAATTTCCTAATGACGTGTGTGCCATCATGGAATGGAGCATGGCATACATGACTCTGAAATTTTGTGCAAAGTGGTGTAAGCGGTTGATTACACTATCGATATTTCACCATTATCTAAGTTGTGAGATGCCTGTGGATTTCATAGGTGGAACCCAGGTACACACTTAGGGGTTTTCACTTATATATCATATCTTGTTAAAGGAGAACCAAAGGGGATACATTTTATGTATGGCTCATACAGATCATTGAGGGAGAACAAGTAAGTTCAGTATTCTCTCATATAGCTACACATGGTTCATTATAGTTATCAGAATTGGATTACATTAAGGTTTATGTAGATTTAAATATATGGGTATTTAAATCAGCTACATAAAGAGTTAGAAAAGATATTAATTACTACAATTCTTAAGGATTCAACTAGGTTATTTAACCTATAAAGTTACAAGTTAAAACCACATGTGAGGTAGGTATGCTGATAAAATTTACTTCCTAACCAATTAATTACATGCTTATGTTGGTCTTAAATGAAACAACTTACATTAAATCATGAAAAAATTGATCTTGAAGTTATGATAGTGTTAATTGATACTTTACTTATTTCATCCCTACCTTAAATAAGTCCCTTATAACCCTTTATTGTATACTTCATAGATATGAATACTAAATTCAATTTTAATTCCTTTCCAAGCATTCCTAATTTTTATTAAGGAAATATACCTAAGGAATAACACTTTCAATTATTTACCTACAATATTCATGATACTTTAACAAGATCTTAATTTATGTCTCTATGATTAATTTTATGGTAAGTTTCTTTCTTCCCTATATTATGGGCTAATGTCCATTTAGAAAATAGATTGCACATGATTAATTTTATCAATATTTAATACACATGCATCCATATAATTCAAATATAGTCATTTTTGTATTGATTGAGGATCTACTTATGAGGGTCAACATTATAAGTTACATCTCTAATTGAGAAATTAACCAACTAACATTTCATATCTCCACCCCAACCACTCCATAACATTTAAGTATTTAAACTTCCCTCCTTCATTAGGATAATACTTAACAATACAACCCAATTCATGACAAGAAATTATTATAATAAAGTATTATTTAGAAATCATCGCATCTTTTATTCATCAAGGAGTGATACATTTACTGAATCCAAAATTGTTTCAAAGATTACAAAGTGTCAAAACATTAGTGCAAAACTAAATCTTATTACAATTTTTTTGTTTTTGAAAAGTACATCTCAAGTAATGAATCCACATAGCATCATAGAAAAGATTCAATTTCTTTAGTAAAACAGATGTAACTTCCTATATGTCTTTCTCCTTTCATCTTTTATGAAATCCATCTACAAAATTATTAGCACAGGTCATTTCATTTGAAATGAGCATGATAATAACTATAACATTAAAAATTTGTGCTTTTAACTAATTGTTTTATAAAAAGAACCATGTTGTTTATGAAACATTTATGAAAACACAACAATAAAAACAAAAACGATTTTCCATAAAATAATTCAATCTAAGAAGAATAGAGAAGAGATTTAAGGTTCAATATATAGGTTTAATCAACCAGCTTTACAACCTTATTTTTTTTATAATAGAACTTTGTTTAACATACAAAAAATAAAACAATAGAGTTAAAGAAGAAGAATTATCATTTCATCTTAACATTACCTTTTCTTTTATGTAACCAAATTAAGTTCCTTGTAATCAGTCAAATCTAATTTTCATGAAGAAATATAGGATAAAAATATCTTTCAAATTAAATCAACTATTGTATAATAATGAATATTACCTTCTAACTAAATATCCTACTATCTCATACTCATCCTAAAGTCTAAGATGAACATAAATCATAAATGAGTGCTTACGGATAGGTAAGGATAACTTAATCATCATAAATAATCAAATTAAACTTGATTGAAGCATCCTCAAGTCCTAGTTTCAGTTTAGTATTCATTTCAAAGTAGCATCCAAAGGTAAATACATACAAACCTTATCAAAAATAATTACTTGCTTCTACCAGTCCAAGAAAACAAGCTCTGCTTCAGGTTCTCAAACATTTTTCCACCATTCACTAATAAATCCAAAAGGGACAGATGGTTTGTGTTAAGAACCGAACTAGACAATTTCATTCCTTCTTAACTAATATTATATTTGATCTAGAAGAAAGGATTAAAAAAGTAACATTCCAAAATTGAAGAGAGAGAGACTTTTATCCCAACCTTAACAAACTCTTCAACCTAAAATACTTGAAGATGTCAAGTATCTTAAATATTCTAACCATAATATCAGTTACAGAGAAAGGAAAACAGTTAAAATTTTAACAGATTCAGTTTCCTAACCTAATGTTGGAATAAATTGAGAAGAGAAAACAGTAAATCAACAAAACCTTAAAAAAGGAGGAAGCCTCATCCATTTCTCATTTCACAACTATTCAGTCACTCCATGTTAACATGGATAATTCAAAAAGGAAATATACCACCACAAGAGAAGAGAAGGAGCAAAAAAAATATTTCCTTATTCCACACATAAATTAAACTAACATTCACTTATTCAACTAAATAATGAAGAATCAACCCAACTACTTTGAATCATAGTGAAAGAAAGGAAGGTGAGTACTCATATTCACTTGAATCTAGTCCCTCCAGAAACTATTGATAAACAATCAAGGAGATGAAAACGATAATTCAAACAACTTCCTTTCCTTGAATTTCACAACATCCAGCGATTCAGAGAAAGTATTCTCCATACCTATATAGATTTTCGAAGGTAATCAAAATCTTATAATGGGTTTCAAGATTTAAAGACAAAGTGAGTATTCCTCTATTAACCTACAATCTCAAAGGAAGTTGAAAGAGACTAACGGTTCCCACTTTCATTACCAAGAAACCAAATTCATAGAAAATTTTATACTTCTAAAATGATGGCATATTTTCTACATAAATAATCCTTCAAATTTTCATTAACAAAAACAAAAAGAAGATATGCAAGTAAAAATCTGAGGATTTTTACTTAGCCATATTAATGTTCATAACATGCAACTCTTAACATAAGTTTTTCCTTAATCAAGAACAAATAGTGGTCTTTAAATTCTGTAACAAAAAGTAAATCAAACACAAAAACCAGTAAAACAAGGTCCCAGATAATAATTTCAATATCAAAAAACTTTCATATATCTAAATCTTCCAACAATGATAACAAGGAAAACATTCAAGTGAGAATCTTAAGATTTTAACAAAATAAAACACATACATTGCAATAATACCCTACAGTCAAAAGATCTCTTAACTGAGCAAAACATAGTTTCAAGCCACTACTCTAAGGACTCGTGTAGAAGCAAGAAAACTGATAATTGTGAAATGATACTCCCAGATCTTATTTTCCAACTATTACACCAAAATCGATAATGCATCAAAAGCAACAAAAAAAACACAATTGAAGGAAAAACTTAAATGATCAAGAATCCTAACAATAAGATTTCCATAAAGAGTAGAGTTGTTATTATGAAGCACTTAAGTAAAAGCATAAGACTTGATTGATAGGGCCTATCATGCCTGATGGAGATATTGTCTTCATTTTTTCATATAAAATCACTAAGAAGAGCTTCAATTCTTTCCCTCGAAATGCCAACAAATCCTTAAAACCTTCTTCTTCTTATAGTTTTCACAGTACTGTCTTCTTCATTTCAACACCATGCAAGGCAAGAAAATTCATGCAAGGATTCAAAATTAGGTTCAAAGAGAAAAAACCACATGTAGATATTAAGATCGAAAAATAACAAAGGAGAAAAACAGAACCAAAACCCCTCTTTTTTCCCTCTTTTTTCATCCTAAGTGTTTTTTGCCATTTTCCAAAAATATTAATTTATGAACAACACTGACAGTCCTTCCACTTCTCCTACCACCGCCAACTTGCATGTGATCTTATCTAAATTCAAAAATACTTGCAACTAAAACTTTGCAGAGGTGCCAACTAGTTTTCCTATCATATTTTATGCATTCCCCAAATTTGGAAACTTTAAAGAGATAAACATGCCATTAATTTCTCATAAATTCCTAAAGGTTGGTGCAACCAACTTTCCCCTTCTCCATTTCGTTCCATAGGCCTATTTTAGGTTAGCAAAACATTAGGTTAGGTTCAACATTAGTTTAGGAATTACATAGGTCCTTAGGTCTAAGTCGAAATTTTTAGTCTTAGGACCTTCAATTATCAATATCACAAAAATAACATATAAATTTAGGATAGAGTTTCCTATTTAAGGGACATAGTTTATTTAGTTTCCTTAGTCTATAGTAGGGACTTAATCCCAAACTTACCAAAGAAGAACCAAATTACCATTCAAGTTCATATACGAAGTAGGATTCTGTAGAGATCATTCGTGACTTTAGGAGAGTCAGAATTCAGAGGTCATATAGAATGCCCATCTTGGTCAATATGACCACAAGTCATGAATTAGAAGCATACCTTGGATGAATGAAATTGATCGAAGGTACTATTCTGTAACAAAAAATTATGAAAATTGAAGCACAATTTCAAGTTCTACAAAGACTCATAGATTAATTTGACTGAATTAATTTCTCATTTCTCAAGTATTGAATTATTCAACAAAATTAGGTTCAACATTAATTTAGGAATTACATAGTTCCTTAGGTGTAAGTCGAAATTTTTAGTCTTAGGACCTTCAATTATCAATATCACAAAAATAACATATAAATTTAGGATAGATTTTCCTATTTAAGGGACATAGTTTATTTAGTTTCCTTAGTCTGTAGTAGGGACTTAATCCCAAACTTACCAAAGAAGAACCAAATTTCCATTCAAGTTCATATACGAAGTAGGAAGCTGTAGAGATCATTTATGAGTTTAGGAGAGTCAGAATTCAGAGGTCACATAGAATGGCCATCTTGGTCAATATGACCACAAGTCATGAATTAGAAGCATACCTTGGATGAATGAAATTGATCCCTTAAGGTATTGCTATTCTGTAACAAAAAATTATGAAAATTGAAGCACAATTTCAAGTTCTACAAAGACTCATAGATTAATTTAACTGAATTAATTTCTCATTTCTCAAGTATTGAATTATTCATCATAATTAGGTTCAACATTAGTTTAGGAATTACATAGGTCCTTAGGTGTAAGTCGAAATTTTTAGTCTTAGGACCTTCAATCAATATCACAAAAATAACATATAAATTTAGGATAGATTTTCCTATTTAAGGGACATAGTTTATTTAGTTTCCTTAGTCTGTAGTAGGGACTTAATCCCAAACTTACCAAAGAAGAACCAAATTTCCATTCAAGTTCATATACGAAGTAGGAAGTTGTAGAGATCATTCGTGACTTTAGGAGAGTCAGAATTCAGAGGTCACATAGAATGGCCATCTTTGTCAATATGACCACAAGTCATGAATTAGAAGCATACCTTGGATGAATGAAATTGATCCAAGGTATTGCAATTCTGTAACAAAAAATCATGAAAATTGAAGCACAATTTCAAGTTCTACAAAGACTCATAGATTAATTTAACTGAATTAATTTCTCATTTCTCAAGTATTGAATTATTAAACATTAGTTTAGGAATTACATAGGTCCTTATGTCTAAGTCGAAATTCTTAGTCTTAGGACCTTCAATTATCAATATCACAAAAATAACATATAAATTTAGGATAGAGTTTCCTATTTAAGGGACATAGTTTATTTAGTTTCCTTAGTTTGTAGTAGGGACTTAATCCCAAACTTACCAAAGAAGAATCAAATTACCATTCAAGCTCATATACGAAGTAGGAAGCTGTAGAGATCATTCGTGACTTTAGGAGAGTTAGAATTCAGAGGTCACATAGAATGCCCATCTCGGTCAATATGACCACAAGTCATGAATTAGAAGCATACCTTGGATGAATGAAATTGATCCAAGGTATTGCTATTCTGTAACAAAAAATTATGAAAATTGAAGCACAATTTCAAGTTCTAAAAAGACTCATAGATTAATTTAACTGAATTAATTTCTCATTTCTCAAGTATTGAATTATTCAACATTAGTTTAGGAATTACATAGGTCGTTAGGTCTAAGTCGAAATTTTTAGTCTTAGGACCTTCAATTATCAATATCACAAAAATAACATATAAATTTAGGATAGAGTTTCCTATTTAAGGGACATAGTTTATTTAGTTTCCTTAGTCTGTAGTAGGGACTTAATCCCAAACTTACCAAAGAAGAACCAAATTACCATTCAAGTTCATATACGAAGTAGGAAGCTGTAGAGAACATTCGTGACTTTAGGAGAGTCAAAATTCAGAGGTCACATAGAATGGCCATCTTGGTCAATATGACCACAAGTCATGAATTAGAAGCATACCTTGGATGAATGAAATTGATCCAAGGTATTGCTATTCTGTAACAAAAAATTATGAAAATTGAAGCACAATTTCAAGTTCTACAAAGACTCATAGATTAATTTAACTGAATTAATTTCTCATTTCTCAAGTATTGAATTATTCAACATTAGTTTAGGAATTACATAGGTCCTTAGGTCTAAGTCGAAATTTTTAGTCTTAGGACCTTCAATTATCAATATCACAAAAATAACATATAAATTTAGGATAGAGTTTCCTATTTAAGGGACATAGTTTATTTAGTTTCCTTAGTCTGTAGTAGGGATTTAATCCCAAACTTACCAAATAAGAACCAAATTACCATTCAAGTTCATATACAAAGTAGGAAGCTGTAGAGATCATTTATGACTTTAGGAGAGTCAGAATTCAGAGGTCACATAGAATGCCCATCTTGGTCAATATGACCACAAGTCATGAATTAGAAGCATACCTTGGATGAATGAAATTGATCGAAGGTATTTCTATTCTGTAACAAAAAATTATGAAAATTGAAGCACAATTTCAAGTTCTACAAAGACTCATAGATTAATTTAACTGAATTAATTTCTCATTTCTCAAGTATTAAATTATTCAACATAAGAAGAGATGAATTACTTCATTTTATATTTAGCATAAGCATGGAAGAATTGTACCTATTTCAGAAGATAAAAAAATTATCTACAATAAACATGATTTCATAGTTCATAAGAGTATATTTTCTTAAGACAAGACTCATATGTTAACGTTTACATTTCAAAAATAGAAGTAATCATATATATCATTCATGTTAGAGGTGTTATAATTTTAAATAGTGTCAATTTGGCAACTGCATCTATATTATTGATGGATCTTTCCTTCATTCTATTGTAAATAGTTTTAAATTAAAATTTTACCTATCTAATATAGGATTTTTATCAATTCTTGAGGGTATCTTTAACGTATTTGATAAAAAATTGTCAGTATTTTATTGAGAAAAGAACGCAAGCCTTTATTCTTAGGTTCTAAAATTTTGTCTGAAATCTTGTATTCTTTAGCTTCTATGAGTGCAAAACTTTTGGTGGAAGGAGTGTTTTGAATTATGTGATCTGTATTTTATGTTTTGAATAATTACTTACAAAATTTGTAAGGTTTTCTTGTGAGATATGTATAATGAAATTTATCCTGCTTAATCTCTCATCAATACATTAAAATCATAATCAATAACCATTAGATCCATTTGGATTAACCATTGATTCCCTGTTTATGCACATATGTTAAGGTAATTTTCTTTTTTTGTCCTCCCTTTTCTAAAAATATGAAGAAGCAAGCTGGAATTATCATTGTCTTTAGTAAGATGAGCCTTTTTTAGGAGACATCTTCATTTTCTATTGTTACAAATCATGAGAGTTAGATAATGTTTTCATTTGATCGTGTCCTCCTGAGTCTTCCTTTCAAATTCCTAAGAGAGAATATAAAAATTGATATTCCATCCATTATTCTCATAAATGTAGGCTATAAAATGGGTCCTCTCATCCTGGTTGAAGAAAAAACCTAAATTAGCATGGTATTTCATACCCTTAGTGAGGTTTTATCCAAAATTTCCCAAGTTAAGTGATAAATATACTGCCAAATCCATCCCCAGCTACAAAACGACTTAAATCATGGTCTGTCTTTCTCTAAGCATCCGACTTAGCTTGTTGATGCTACTTGGCTCTCAAGGTGGAAAAAATTTGGGTACTAACACCCTCTTGGTTCCATTTTCGGGGAATGATTTCCTACAAATTGAGAAAAATACTCTTCTTTGGTAACATTTGTTGATTATTTCATATAAATTTGTGTTTAAAACTCAATCCTTTGTTATGATTTGTTAAAATAGAGCCTGATCTAAGTTATTTTTCTCTAAATTTTCCCATTGTAAGTAACATTTCCATTTAATTTTACTTCACTAGGAAAATCCTGACAAGTGATTGTGAAATTTGTAAAGTTTTTTTCATTTTCATATAAGGTCACTATATTGCAAGTCATTTCGAGTAATCAACATATCTAAGGTGCAAAACCTTAGTGGTGACTTCAAATTCTATGAAAATATGGTACAAACCAGTGTAAAATATCTAAATATTAGTTGATTTACTTAAAAATTCCACAAATTTGGAAGGAAGAAGGCCTTTCTTCAAAATATATCCTACTATAAATTTGTTTCTAGAATGGGAAGGGAAAATACAGTGAGAAAGCAAGTTTATAAAGTGCTGAGTGACTAGAAGATTAAAGGGAAAGTAATTTTTGGTCCTGATTTTGATCAACCTTTGGTGGAGGAATATTGAAGTACCTCTGGGGTATGTGCACCAAGTTGGGGGACAATTAAGTGGACATCAAATCCTGAATTTTACATTAAAAACAGCAAAAACATCAAATTTAGTCTTCCGCGGACTTGAACAATGCCGAAAAGTAAAAAATATGTCATAAAAATGGTACCATTGCGTAGGGGAGACTATTATCTTTGTATAAATACTAATTTTAAAGTGAATAGAAGAGGATAAATATCATTTTATAATTTTTTACTAATAGTAGGTCTTTAAGACACTTTTTCCTGTGAATGTTTATGTCTACGTTTAAGACTACAAAATTTGTTTCACTTATCAGAATGTGATAAAACTTATACCATCCCAACCGTGGTGAAATTATATACATGTTCAAAAAAAAAATTATTTGATTTCAATATTTTTTGATGAAGTTATGGCGGGCAAACGGAAAGTGCTCTGTTTTCTTTATGTTTTCATACCACTTTCACGGAAAAAATCATAAAAAATAAAATATTACTCAAAAAAATACAAAATAAAATCCATCCCAAGATAGATAGTGGCATATAACTTCTCACTAAAGGAAAAAAATATATATCAATTTTTGGTCATCTAAATTGTGGGCAAACGGACTATAATCTTATCGGCGTTTTTAAAAAAAAATACCAAGTCATTGAATTTTGAGTATTTAATATAGCTAATCTTGTCCATTTTTTACAAAAATTAGTATTTTAGAAACTAGATTCTGGATGCTACGATTCATATTAATATAATTTTGTCTAATTTTGAGTTTATGTATTGCTAATAATCCCTACAAGTTGATATTATGTTGTTATTTGCAATATGATGTCCACGGATGACCCTATATTTGTCCATCAACTTCCTGCACTTACCCTCTGATAATTATTGATCTAGTAGTCCAAGCAATAATGTGCATACTCTTGTTTGTGAGGGTTCTTCATTTACAAATAATCAAGGTATTCCTCATCTCGAAACTTTTTTGTTTGACAATAATACAGCGTTTTATTAGACTGGGTCATTAAAGGACCAATAATTTGAGAACCATACTGCATTACCTCCTAGACCATTTGTTCCCTACCATTTTAATCCTAATGTTGGAACACTTCCTTAAAATAGTATTACACATCAACCACCTAGACATCCTTTTGTTGTGAATGTATATAACCCTATAGATTTCTAGGGCTTGGATGGTTATCTCAATGTAGTTCCAAATGATGTAAGGAATAAATTTCCAAAGTTTCAAGGAAATAATGCAATCAGTGGTGATTAACACCTTTGAATTTTCCTCAATATTATGGAATATTTTGAAATAGAGTATGAGTATGTTTATATAAAGCTATTTATACATATTCTTTAAGAGGATGCTCGATATTGGTACAAATAATTGCCAGATAATTTGATTAATTCATGGACAAAAATGAAAAATGCATTTAAGTCTCAATATGGTCATAAATCTAACCCTAGGTTTCTTCTCACTAAATTTGAGAATATAAAAAAGAATCCTAATGAACCTGTCGAATATTTTAACACCATATTCAATAATACTTTGACCAAACTACATGTAATCTTGAGGCTAAGTGATTAATCCTGCTTATTTAAGTATTCTGATGCTTTTGAGAAAAAGGAAACCTACTACTTGAGAGATAAAAAATTCCAAGACCTTAAGATAGGAATTTTCTATGGTTGTCCAAATAGAAATTAACATCAAGGAATATTGAAATCATCTTAAGAGGGAAGGTGTTAAATTAATCAATCCTAAAAATCCTCAGGTCGATAAGGCAATTGATTTGGAATAGATGGTGAAAACCTTAGCAAGAGAAGTCAAAGAAATATAATATAAATTTGCTAGAGTTAAGAAATTAGTAGGTCAGAGTTAATAATCCCATCACTAACCTTAGGGTATTCAATTATTTGGAAACCACCCCTAAAATGATCACAAATCAGAAGACAGAGGGAAGTGACCCTTAAGGTTAATTAATAAGAAATAACCACCTAGAGAAAATAGATTGGTTATTGATCTGTTAACTGCTCGGGTGTGCTTGGTTGAAGAAGATCATGTGATTAACTGGTGTGGTAGTTTTTTCTTCCCACATTCCCTATGTGACCCTATAGAGGAAAGTGCAGAGGTTAATGATAGTTCTACTTATGGTGATGTTTGTATGATGAAATGCACTAATATCTCACAACAAGGAACTATTTCAACTAAGTTGCTAAGTACAAGGATTGTGGAAGCCTTTTTGGGCTATATATGACAAGTAATTTATGTCCCTTCCACTGGTAACCTTAATTTTGATATGGTTCAGGATTTTGAGTCTCCCAATCATGATTTTTAATACTTGAAGGCATTAATGATTCAAAAATATTTTGGAGGAATTCCTTCTAAGGAGGATGGGTAGCTTTTAATTAATTAAGTGGTTTCCCAAGAAAATGAGTATAATCTAAGAAGCATAATGGTTAAAAAAATAGGGCCTCAACCCAAATCAAAGACTCTTCTCCTCATAAAATCCCAAAGGATCCCCCCAAGAAATATGTTCTAAACAAAGGCCCAATGATTGCCAATAAATATAGTACCCTTGTCCATTCCCAAGCTATGAAGAACCTTGTACCACAAGAAAAGGAAATTAACCTAACTCTAAATATAATATTACCCAAGTATACCACTTGTGATATGGATCACCTTTTGAGTCAAATAAAGGTTATTATACCCATTCTTGAGTTGCTTAGGATACCTGAGCACAAAATAAGATTATTTGAGTACTTGAGGTTAAAGAAGGATATATTGGTATTGATCAAGGATGTTAATAGTGTTGATATTCCCCCTATTATTGTAGAATTAGAAGTGCCACAAGCATAAGAAAATTTGGGGGAATCCCTTGAAGTATATCTATGAACCTCCTTTGGTTATTCCGAACTTGATTTTTATCCCTTTTACACTACTTTGTTTATTACAGATAGACTTGTTCACAACTGCATGTTTAAATCAAGATTCTCATGTAATGTGATACCCCTTAAAGTTATGAATGAGTTAGAAATAAAATAAACAACAACCTCTGGAAAGTGAACTATTATGGAATCAAGAGAAGTACTAATAATTTAGTATGTCAAAGGTTTGGTGGTGTAATTAAAAACTTATCCTTGTAATTACTTAACAATGAATGTGGTCATTGATGACTTCCTTGCAAAATGGGGTATGTTGTTGTTAAGGAAGTTTGATGCTATTATGGGGGGAAGTGTGCAAATGGACATGTCATATGCCAATATACCAGTGGAAGGAAATATTGTCAAGTTGTATGGGGAAAATAAGATGTTGCATCTAATTGAAGATCCCAATAATTCTTTATACGAAGTACTGTATGTAGATGTGAATGTTAACAATTTTGTTGGTTATGTAGATTTTAAGGAGCATAGTATTAATGAGAGTAAGTGCTTTGAAATATTTGGTGCCCTTTAGACCTTTATTTTTTATGGATATTTCTCCAATATGGGAAATCGGGCTAGAGTTTTACTTATATCTCCAAACTAAGAGACTTTTAATTTTTCCTTTAAACAAAAATTTTAATGTACAAACAATATTTTAGAATATGAGACACTGCTCTTGGGTTTGAGGATTGCTTATAGATATGGTATAAATGATATCATTGTTAAATGAGATTTAGAGCTTGTGGTGAAATAAGGAAGCTTTATGCTACAAAAAATCAAAAAATGAAGAAATACAAGAATGCAGTATGGGATTTTGTTGATTTATTTAATTCTTTCAACATATTATATTATGACAGAGAAAATAATACTGCAACTAAAAAGTTAGTTATCCTTGCATCCATGTTTGGTAATTGCATAGTCTCTCCTTACTGCAATTATGATGTTCAAATATTATTTAGACCATCTGTGCTAGATAATGTGAAGCATTGGAAAGTATTTTAGGATGATGCCCATGTACAGAGGTTTTTACTAAATTAAGGAGAATTCATGAATTAGTGTATGAACTGGGAACTAATGATCTCTTTTTTTATGGTAAGGAAACTTTGTTTGGAAAGGATATCATTTAGTTAAAAACTAACACCATATTACTCAAGGGGTTGTTTTATTTAGAATAAAAAAAATTATAATGTTGATTAAGTAGTACATAGGCACATCTATGCTTCAATAGATGTTGAGGAATATAAATTTTACACCAAAGAGAAGCCATGAAAAGTGTGGTTGGGACCTATGTGGAATTATGAACAAAATACCAAGACTATTTGGCATGGTCTTACTCAGAGATGAAAGCTTATAGAGAATACCCTTTTCAGCATGAGATTCCTTTGGAACCAAATACCAAGCCATTTAGAAAAATATAAAGGCTTGTCAACCCTATTTTATCACTTAAGATGCAAGAAGAACTTACAAAGTTTAGGGATGGAGAGATAATTTAGCCCACTATGTACTCTTTGTGGGTAGCAAATCTTGTGTTGGTTAGAAAGAAGAACGAAAATATAAGGCTATGTTTAGACTTCAAAAATTTGATTAAAAACTCAATCAATGACAACTATTCATTACCTAACATGGATAGTATGTTGCAGATGGTTAGAGGTTTTGAATTACTCTCCACTTTTGATGGATTCTCCAGGTATAACCTTGTGGTGGTAAAGTAATCAGAGAGGTTCAAAACTAATTTTACCACTCCATGGGGGACATATGTATACGCGAGGATGTCATTTTGACTTATGAATGCTGGTGTTATGTTCCAAAGGGATGTGGATGTTGATTTCTCTTGTTACATTAATTATTTTATTGTTGTATACTAGGATGATGTAATTATTTTTTATAGAAAGAGAAGTGATCATCTTGTCCATGTTGAAAAAATGTAGCTCACATGCAGAGCACCATTTTAGTGTCCAAAAAGCAAATTTTTTGGAGCACATTGTATCAAAGGAAGGGGTCATGATAGATCCTAAAAGGTTAGAATCTATTAGCAAAGTTCCTCTTCCCATAACAAAGAAATGCATCCAAGCCTTCTTTGGCCAAATCAATTTTATTCGGAGGTTTATTTCAAATTTTTTTGAGATAACCATCCCAATCACTAGTATGATGAAGAAATATTAGGTCATTAAATGTGAAGATGAAGTTGTTCAACATTTTTATGAGATCAAGGACTTAAGAATTCTGCTATCATGGCCAACCCAGATTATAAAATGGTTTTTTAGATTTTTTCCTTTTCGTCTGAGAACACTATTACTTTTGTATTTCTATAAAAGGATGATGAAGTAAATGAGAGACCAATTAACTTCTTTAATAGGGATTTTTAGGGGTCTGAGCTTAGGTATACCATTATGGAAAAATAATCCTTTGCTCTTGTTAGAGAAAAAATATATTCAAACCATATATTTTGAGTTCTAAAATTATAGCTTATGTCCCCCACACTATGGTAAAAGAAAGCTTGTCAGAAATGTAAATATCTAGGAAAAGGTATCAGTGGGTGAATAAAATACAAGAATATGACATGGATATACACACTGTAAAATTTGTCAGGGGTTTAGGTCTTGCAAAGTTGATGGTAGAAAATAATTTTCAAGTCATGGAGATTAATAAAATTTAATAATATAGTGAAACCATCTAGAACAAGTTGATAAAGTCCTTATGGTACAAGGATGTTATATTTTACCTCAAAAATTTGGAGTGTCCAGGCCATTTGGATAAGAATAAAATAAGTACACTTAAACTAGATTCCCAAAAGTATGTTATGAATGAACATGGGTTGGCTTGGAAGAACCCAGAGGGGGTTTTATTGGGGTTTATAACAATACATAAAGCCCCCAAAAAAATTGCATAATTTCATGGGGGCATGTGTGGAGGTCATTTTGTAGGAAGGATGACTACTCAAAAATTTTGAGAGCAATTTATTGGTCGCCCACAATATTTAAAGATATTTCTTTGATAGTCATAAGGTGTGAGAGTTGTCAAATATTATTTGACAGGATGAAGGCCTCAGGTGCTCTACCAGTGTAACCAGTATCAGTAGAATCCCCTTTTAAGTAATGGGGAATGGATTTCATTGGAGAGATGTCAGAATCTTGAAGTACTAGATATAGATGGATCCAAGTTGCTATTGAATATTTCACTAAATGGGTTGAGGTTATTCCCACCAAGAAATAAACTCACCAATTTGTCATGGAATGTCTTTTAAACAATATAATTTTCATATTCGATGTTCCTACAAAAATAGTTACTGGTAATCCTATGTGTTTTAGGTCTAATCCATTGGTAACTATGTGAAAATATTATGGCATTAACTTGGTTTATGAATTAAACTATAACCTTCACAAGAACAAACAAGATAAGTAAAGTAATAAGAAATTTCTCAACATAATCAAGAGGACACTGGAAGTTAATAAGAGAAAATGGGGCACACAACTTAAATTTTCCTATGGGAAAATCGATTTACCACTAAGAGAGCTACTAGAAAGAGTCCTTTCAAAAAATTTTATGGACTCCAAGGTCTTTTTCCCTTACATATGAAACACTCTTCCTATCAATTCATGTAGCAACTTTGAGAAGAAGGGAAAGTGAACCCTTATGAAGAAAGGATGAACATAATACTATAATTAGAGGAAGAGAGAAGGGAATCCCATCAAAGGAACCTTAAATTCATAGAAAAACTTAATAAAAATGTTGATTAAAAGGTTATCCCTAGAGATTTTAGTGTTGGATATTTGGTATTAATATGGGATAACAGACATGAAGACAAAGGAATGCATGGAATTTTTTATGATTTTTGGATGGGTCCTTACTCTATTGATATAAGGACTAGTGAGAATAGTTTCTTCTTGAAATACCTGAAGGGATACTTACTCGAGTTTTCTGTTAATGACAGGAATCTCAAAAATTTTATGGATTGAACACATGGGACTCAAGGTACAAACTTGTGTATAGTGTGTAATCTTGTTGGTTTTTTATTTTTTGTTTTTATTTTTGTTTCCCTTTCATTTTCATGGTCTATAGTGACAAGTTTCCTTGGTGTTTCAGTATGTTTTTGTGAAGTATGTTACTCGATTATACCTTGTGTGTATTGTTGAGTGACTCTAATGCCCAATGGATTAAGGAACTTAGTTTTTGAAACATTTGTTTTATATGGTTCTTGTGGTACCCGGAGTGGGTGCCCATCCCTAAGTCAGAGCCAATGTTACTAATCATTTTTATCTCACCCTTTACTTCAAATGTGTCTTCGAAAATTTCCCTTCACTGGTTTATCAATGTCAAAACACATATTCTTGAAAGATTCAATCATGTTTAAAACAAAAAAATCCCATGTTTTTGTTGAAAATCTGATGTGAATTCTCTTTTTTGGTTGAAGAATGTAATGACCATGTCACTTTTGTGAAATGCACATGAAAAAATTGACAAAATATTGTGATTATCCTCGAAAATTAATCCTACCTAGTCTCTGTAATATCCAGTGCAAATTACACTTAGTTCTTCGACATCCAAGGATATGTGGCATAATATAATTAGTGGAACGATGATGGGTTATATTTGTAAAAGTACATAGTTAACATTATAATTACAAAGTGCAAGCTTAGCTCTAAAACGTGATGGAAATATTCTAGGGAATATTTTAAATACAAGTGCAAAATGGAAAGAAGGTTACTGTACGTACCCAAAATTGTAGGGTACTGTACTACCAGAACAGTGTAACAAGTGCCCCGATGATGATACAGGTCTCCTCGCAAGGTGTTCAGGATCCAGAAAAGCCCTCGGAGTATGCGTTAACATCCTGCATGCCCCGCTTAGCCCCCGCGCCCTTTGTTTTCCCATTTTTTCCTCTTTCCTTGGCCTCTTGACCTTCAGTGACGAAACCGCTGCCCTGCTCAGAGCGGTGGTCCTGTGTGCATTTTCCAGAACGCTCTTTTGACGTGACTCGTGTGAAATATCACGATTCACCAGCTTTTCCTTGCTGACTTGAGCATGCATTTATGTTTTTGGTCCCCTGGAATAGTGTTTTTCCTTTGTTTATTGTTTAGGAGTTCAATTTGATTTTGGTTTTTGAGTGTTTGAATTCCTATAAATGCATGGTTTGTGCACATGCAAAGGAGAGAAGAATTTGGTCTGGAGTTTTTGGCCACCATTTTTCCTTGTTAGAGTCTTCTCATTTTTAGTGTTTTGGTCTGTTAGCTTGCTTAGGATTGATAGCGTAGTTCATTTCATATTTGGTTAGTATTGTTCAGCTGTTGGTAAGCCACAGACCCATCTTGTGCAGGCCGTGCTGTTGTTTCATCCAATCCAGTTAGAAGCTTACCTATGAATTTCTCTTTGATGTGGATTTGTTTTTATTGTGTCTTGGAGTTCTTAGTTCAATCCATTATATGCCTGGTTAGCTTTATTCAGCTGTTGGTAAGCCACATATCCAACTTGTGCAAGCAGTGTATTTATTTTACCCAATCCATTAGAACACAATAGCAAAGGAAGCCATTAAAGTTGCAGGTTTTACTCTTCATATAGGATAATTACAGGTTCTGGTCGCTTCATGTTGCATGACTCATAGTAAAATCCCGCTAGGAATCACATTGCCAAGCTCTGTACTCTTGCGCTATCCCTCTCCTACTCGCATTCTTGGTCTGCATTCTGAGCTGTCCTTATCCCAAAATCTACTCCTACCGGTGCTAGCATTACACGCTTTTCTGGATCCACGTGAACATGAAAGAACAAAGAGACCGTACTGAGGGGACGAGATCACACACACACCATCGAATTCGCCATTGTTCTGCGGAATCCAGGTTTTAACTTTCAAAGTTCTAGTTAGAATCATATCAAACAGAGTAGTTAATCACTTTATTTCAGTTAATTTCATTCTCGATGTTGCCAGGGAAGCTGTGGGGATTGATAGTTTCTGAGAAACTATGATGCACTCCTCACTTCTGAGGTAGGATCGAGAATCTCGCAGATAGATTAGTTATTTCATTGTTTAGAATAGATATACAAATTACACAAACAAATAGCTATACTCGACTATTTTGTTTGTTTTAAATTATTAGTTTAGTTGTCAATTCTAAATATTTTAAATAGCTGCTTTCTAAAATTCATTTAAATCATCAGAAAATACGAAAAGAAGTCATATATGCTAGAAATATACTTAGATTTCACTTTATTATAGTTTGTTTTATTACTGCTTTTGCATGACAATTACGGGACCTAGGGAGCCCAGGGAATACATTTTCGAGCCAATCGTGCCTCATCCCTATCTCATAGCGGCAATAACTGATATTGACCAGAACCTTAGGATACAAGTCCTTCAAACAACAACAGATTTCCAGCAAGTCAGATCTCAGTTAAGAGGATTAAACATAGAAGATGACCAAGCACATGCATTTTGGTCAAGCTAGCCAAACTACAGATTACCCTAGAAAACATCCACATGACTGTAGAAGGGCTCGAAAGAGAATAGACATTCAGGTGTGATCCTCTCGTTCCACAGCCAGACGCTGGAGACACCCTCGTAGATATAGATACCAGCTTAAGAATCCATGTTGCGAGAATGCCTATAAGGTATTCTGAGAAGATTACACAACTATTGGTTCTAAACATAGAAGCTGAGAAAGCATATGATTACTAGATATTAGGGATTAAAACTTGATCCTGCGTATGACCATAACAAGACCGCAACAACCAAGAGTCTATGGTTGTGATCCACAGATCCCACAGCCCAACGAATCCACAAGTCAATTAGATATAGACATTGGCCTACGCACACTAGTATTTCAGTCCACTCCACTTCCACCCATCATCATCGAACAATTTTCCTTACTGAATATAGTGGCTAACGAAGCTAGAGAATTCTGGACTAGGCCAGAAAATCGTCCGTAGAGTCAATTATATTCATCATCCACCATATGACCTTGTCAGGAGATATACACGAAACAATCCCAGGTCATTTTCCACGTATTCCGCAACCCATAGATCGAATCACGCCAGAGCTCGATATTGATTGGAGCCTTCAAGCAGTCATCCTCGCTGATCGATCTATCACACCAGTCCAAGTTAGAAGGGCCTTCTTTGCCTTAGATTCGCAAATTCCACTAGTGCGTGTCGAAGACATTAGACTGCCTAACTAGTTTGTCTGCATATTCTACCCCCACCGGCTGTCTCGGCATGACCTCGAGAGGTCGGGTACGCGGAAGAGTCACTTGTAGATTCTCACACTCGCCTGTCACTTTTCCGGCGTACAGTTACACCTGTGGAAGTGGATCATTAGAGAATTCTCTCACCAAAGGAATCTTAGAGTGTAAAATTTTAATACTCCCCCGAATCTTGATGGAGGACAAGTGTTATTTTTCTACACAAAGTCACCAAGCGGGTGCTTGGGTCAATTTGGAATTTTATCATCCAGTCGAGAGAATAGAATAAAATAAGAAAAGTCTCATGACTCTGTTACTCCTAATTTCTGGGCACATGTCATATTCTAAGTAAAATTCAAGATGCAGGTACCTGGGTATAATTTGAAAGTTAATGTAATTGTGTAAAAAGACTCCCTGAGCCCATAAAACATCAAATTAATCGATGTGAATCATCCACATTCAAATGGAAAATGGATGGTAGACAACTAGGATGTAACACATTTATGGCTGCCACTATTAATGCATTATTTGGATGAATCAAAGAAAAATTAATTGACATGGCATCTTTGCACGCATTTTTCTGGTCCCACCATCTACAAATGCCACACCATGTTTATTTCTATGACTTTTTCTGCGCATTTTACTCTGCCATATCCGCTCTAATACGACTGACTTGTCTAACAGTGGCCATACTTCGGGTTTTTGTAATTTCTAAGTGAGGACGTACTATTCTACTATGCCCTTCCAACTGTCAACATAGACCGTTTCAAGTGACTCAAAATTTGGTGAACATTTTCCTAAGATTTCTTTGTTCTCCTTATGGATTTCTTACTGAACTTTTAACTTTTCTAATGATCCAGTTATATTCTTAGTACGTTCTATTTTTTATTGAGGTTTCTACTTCCGTCCTCCATGGTTGTGATTCTACACTAATATAGGCCCTTTCACTTTTCTATGCTAGTGTTGTTCAGTTGTTTTGCAAATTTAATGTCCCTATGACTCTATTAGGGAGTTGAGAAGTGAACTATTTGATCCTTTGTTTAGTTATATGAGGGGCTCCTCTAAGTGACCCCTTACAGCTTTTTGATTTGATGGATAAATTATTTAACCATTTCATTTCTCTCCCTATACAAGGTCTCTGAATAAATTGTGCAAGTTATCACCCTTCTACCCTGGGGGTGAATTCTTGGAAATGGAAATATGTCTTGAACTCCTTTTTTTATAGTCTTACAATCCTTAGCGTTTATCTCCTTGGGCACTTATGATCATGTACCATCCTCATACGCATCTTTACTTATAGTGTCTATGAATTCATTTAAATTAATTCAAATTTTCCAGGTGATCATTTCTAAATATTCTCTAATACAATTAAATCTAATTTATTAAATAGTATATTCTGCAGCATCACTCTTATCTGTAATTAAAATGCAGTGAGTAATGTTGACCTGCTTTGTGTCAATCTAAACCTGCATTCCAATGTCCACAGTTCAAACAATGTTTTATGAGGTATGATTACAATTTGTTGTTTTCACTAGTTTCATAGTATTTGTATGCTAAATTATGTAGAAGTTCACTAAATACTCTTTCATCCCTTGTCTAAATGTTAACATATAATATCTAAATACAACTCTCTGTTATAATTATTTAAAATCTCTTACATAAAACTTGTCTTTTTCTTTTTCTTTGTCTTTAAAGTTTGTGATATCTTTCATCTAATCTTTCTTCTTGTTCTATGACTTTATTAAGTCATTTATTCAAGTGGAACTCGGTACTGGTGGATATGCATCTGGGGGTCATCTCCTTATAATATTTTTGATTTAAATGAGATTGGGATGATAGTGATTTACTATTATGAATGTTCAGGGGTTAACATTTTCCATGGGCACCTTCCCCTGGCTGATGGTAAATTCTTATTCTATATCTTAATAATAAAATATATCTTCACTCCCTCTCTTTTATATATATTTTGACTATATTTTTCTATGTACTAATACCCATTTATTTTTCTTCTTCATATATTTTTCCTATTCTCTTTACATCTAATATCTTCCTCTTGTTTCTCATTATGTTACGTCTGCATATGACAGTTATTCCTTAAAAATTTACTACATATTTTATTCTCTCTTTGAATTACAAAATTAATGTCTAAACTTATTCGTCAGTAACTTCTTCTTCTTTCTTCACCTTTTTACTTAATGACTATTAATGGTTGTTCTAATAATCCTTAAACTTCACCCCAAAAAATCTAACTTCTACCATATTTAACGTTTTTACAATCAAGGATGAAGTATTCTAACCCTCCCACTAACTATTCCTGAACTCTCATTAGGATTACTTGTCTCTTTTTTAATTTTAACATTAAGACCTTCAATGCATTACTTTCTATGTGGATCCTCATTACTTAAATGAACAAGATTTTACAGGGGGTGAGCATGTCTAATTTCAGGTCTCCGTATTGACCTCAAGTAGTATAGCTATATATTGACATGCCTCCACGTCCATTTGTAGCCGTGTGCCAATTGTTCGAAGCCTCCACTTGAAATGGGTGTATTCTTCCTTCTCCATTTTCTTCTCGTACTTTCTTATGTTTATTCAATTTTTACCTTCGAGACATGTTCAGTTAATTTTCTTGAATGCACTTGCAAGATAAAGCGCTCCCACCTTTGATAGGTTAAAGAAATTTCTTGATCTCTTCTTATTTATTTTATGAAATGCTATTCTTTCTTAATGACGTCCATCGAGACTGAAGAGTCTATGGGACAATATTTTATGTATTGACTAACATTCCCTTTAATTTTCTTATTCCCCTCTTTGCCATACTCATCTAATTCTACTATGAATTTTTTCTTTTTTCCGCAGGGGGTATACTTTTACTAAGACTTCTAGGTTGAAGGAAAAATGTTGATAGACTCCCATTAACCCTAATATTTATTGTGAGAACCTGATATGAAGTGAATCACCCCCCTTGTATAATTCGCCATCTGCTAGTGCCAAATGCCTCCTAGTTAGTCACTTAGAAATAATGATCTTTTGATTAGATCACATGGGAGATAGTGATTCAATCATCTAAATCTAACCTTCGAGAATGGAAATAATTTGCCTTATTTAAGAGAAATCTTATTGAATCATAAAATTTCTCGTTTATTATAATTAAAAATATGGTGATGACCTTAGTGATATTTGTGTACCAAGTGTATGATATAGGGAGTCTAGCATAGTCTCGTACTAGTGATCAATAGCCCTTCGACCTATTCTTTTTTCACAGTGAAAGGAACAATAGTTAAGGTGCACTTTAGTTCACTGCATAATATTTTCTCAAATTCAATCTAGACTTACTTTATTCTTTCGAGAGTGAGATAATTTACAAGGATCCCAAGACTTTGATGGAAATGTATGACCAAAATTTTAAAAAAAGAGTATCCTCCAATAACTCATATGGACCAAGAATCTGCCACTCGAATCATACAAAAAAAAACTTCAGCTCATCTATGGAGAATAGGCCCATGAAGTGATTAATTCTATGAATTTGCACTTAACAGAAGTCTCTACCTGGGTCAATGTAGGATTCTAATGAGATAGCTCATGTCTAAGCTGCATTTTTTCTGGAAATCCATCTTATTTAGAGAAGAAGTTTTTTTGTACAAAATCAAAAGATTCAATTTTGACTGAAAACCTCAAACTCGACAACTTATGTAAAATTTAGGTTGTTTTACCTTTTGTGTAAGGATGATACCTATTTTGGTTTCTTTGTGTGTGATCCGAAACTTTCATAAACAGATTATAGAAAACATGTGGTTAACATAATTCATAACCAAAGTCCAATATTTATTTATTTACTTATAAATCATTACATCAGTCTTTTAGTGTGGAGATCATATCCTTCTAGTTTCTTTCTCGTATGAATTCACTCCTTTCAATACAATTCTCTATAAATATGTGGTTACACTTCTTTTACACCAATTCATTTTTGGACTTACTAAAGAACTCTCCCCCTCATAGAGCTACTCTTTTAGAAGCATTAGGTCTAGGCCATCTAATTAACATCACTCCACCTCCCGAAACACAAGTAAATCACGTAGATTTTGATATCCACCCTCCGGGGCAGCTGGAAAAGGATGTCGAATTCATCTTTGAAATAAGTAAAATGCCCACAGATGCTGAGATCACACACCGAGGTGACCCAACCTTACACTTGCAAGTGTGGGTTTATAATAACTATGTAAAATGGGCAATGGTTGACGATGGGGCCGCAGTTAACATAGTCTCTTTCTCTTTCCTCCAAAAACTTGGATATTGAGAAACAAATTGTTCCACTACTCGAAATACCTTGAGAGGCTATGATAGCCTTAAAGCCACTTTGATAGGAACTATAATATTGCTGGTCACCTTAGGGCCCAAAACCATCTTGACTGAATTTTATATTATAGATTGGGAAACTAACTATAATATGATCCTCGGCCGACCTTGGATACATCAAATGAAGGCAATCCCTTCCATGCTATTTCAAGAAGTAATATTATTGCATCTGGGAAAGGTATTTGTAGCCAAAGGTGATCCAAAACCTTTCGATTTGCACCTATCTAATTTAAAGAAAAGACCAGGGGTGCACTCAGAATTTGAACTTCCAACAAACCAACTTAATAAACCCTCTAACCCAAAGCCAGAGGAAAAGTTGATACCTACAACGGATCTTGAAACTACCAGCATAGCCAAAACAATTCCAACCCCTAAAGGTAAAACTAAAGAAACAGTATCATTAGGGACTACCGCGAAAATAGTTGAGTTGATAGAACAAGATTCACCAATGTTCTTACCATTCGATTCAGTAGGCATAGGATTTTCCCTAGGTATTGGTTCCTTGCCAGCAGAGGATCTCTGTATGGTAGAAGTAGAGTGCGCAAACGCAGTAGATGACCCAACATCTACACTCTCGGCTAAGTATTGGACTCTCCATTTCGATGGAGCTAAATGTTGTTATGGAACGGGGGTAGGTATAATTCTTACTTCACCCGAGGAGAAGGTCCTCCCATTCTCTTTTAAGTTAAACTTTGAATGCACAAACAATGGCGCTGAGTACGAAGCCCTCCTTCTTGGCCTCACCTTAGCCAGAAGAATTTGTATTGCTAACATTAGAGTCTTGGGAGACTCGCAATCAGTAACAAACCAAGTTTTTAAAGTATATGAAACTAAAGCCGAACATTTACAACTCTACAAAAATGCTGTATTAGATTTAAGGAAGGCGTTTAACTTCATATCCATTGAAGCAATCCCCCGAGAGAAAAAATTTGTCGCCGATTCAATAGCAACCTCAACATCACGTTTTACTCCAAGCAATGAGCTAGAAGATACTCACTTCACAGTATCCATTCGTGACGAACCATTAATAAAAACAATGACAAATCCTCTTTTAAGCGAAAGTGAATCTACCATCCTAGACCATGTTGGAAATGATGCGGCTACTTTGGATTATTTAAATGCCTATGCAGCATTACATCTCTCCTATCACATGCTAGATTTATCCCTGATTCCACATTCATCCTCCTACTTCGGAAATCCCATAGCGGATCTTTCGTCACAAAGGGAACCTAGCATATACACAATAGAAAATGGGGATGATTTAGATTTACCTCCAGCACCACCTGAGTTTGAAGAGGGTAACGCCTCTTTAATCGAAGAAACAATTGATGTCAACATCGGGACAGAAGAGGAACCAAGAATATTGAAACTAGGTTCTTCGTTAACCCCAGAAGAAGTGGAAATACATACTCAGATCCTCAAAGAACATCAGAAGGAGTTTGCATTTAATTACAAGGAGATGACGGGAGTCACACCCCACATTGCGGTGCACAACCTCGTCACTAGATCAGATGCAAAGCCAATAAAACAAAAAAAAAGACCCATGAAGCCCAAAGTAGCTCTCATGGTAAAAGAGGAGATAATAAAACTCCTTCAGGTAGGATTCATCAAGCCAGTTGACTACTCCCAATGGGTATCTAACATCGTTCCCGTTCTCAAGAAGAATGGAAAGATACGCATCTGCATAGATTTTTGAGATATCAACAAAGCTTGCCCTAAGGACGACTTCCCATTACCATCCATAGATGTTATTGTTGATAAAACAACTGGTTTTGAACTTTTGTCTCTCATGGATGGATTCTCGGGATACAATCAAATCAGAATATCCGAGCAAGATCAAGCTAAAACCATGTTTATAACTCCTTGGGGAACCTATTGCTACGCTGTTATGCCATTCAGTCTCAAGAACGCCGGTGCTACATACCAATGGGCCATGACATACATATTTCATGATCTAATTCATAAAATCATGGAATCTTACGTAGATGAATTATTGGCTAAGGCCAAGAAGCGCTGTGACCATCCCGAAGTACTCCACATCATTCTTTCACGCCTAATAGAATACGGAGTCACGCTAAATCCAGAGAAATGCGTCTTTGGTGTAACAGGAGGAAAGATCCTAGGTTACATCATATCATCACGAGGGATTGATGTTGATCCAACCAAAATTCGGGCTGTCCTCGAAATGGTTCCACCTTCGGACGAATCTGGATTCAGGTCATTTCTTGGAAAGCTGGGTGCAATCCGGAGATTTATCCTGGACTTAAGCTTCACCATTCATCCAATCAACAATTTACTCAAGAAGGACTATAGCATTGATTGGACTGAAGATTGCAATGAAGATTTTGAAGTAGTTAAGCGTTTTCTGTTATCACCACCTACGCTAATGCCACCTAAGCTAGATCACCCGTTAATTCTTTACTCACGGGCCACTGATGTCTCGCTGGCCTGTATGTTGGCCCAAGAAGATGATAACAAGAGAGAACGTGCGATTTATTTCATTAGCTGAACATTGCTTGACTATGAAACATGCTATACACAGGCAGAACGAGAATGCCTTGCCATGGTCTTTGCTACTAAACGCCTAAGACATTATATGCTGAATCAAGAAACAAAGGTCATGGTAAAAACGGACCATTTACGGACTTTTTTCACACAAGGGTCCTTGTCTAAAAAGGCTAGACGTTTCATAACCTTAATGGGAGAGTTTGAATTAACATTTGTAAACCAGAATTTGGTTAAAGGACAAATTATCATGGATTGGTTAGCTGACAACCCTTTAGATGGAGGTGATTTAGTAGATTTAGACTTTCCAGATGAATACGTATACTACATTGAAACACGACCCGCTATCTTTGAGTGTCCTTGGTCCACTGATATCATTAATTACATCATGGACCATAGTACCCAGAGGTAGTTACACCACAACAAAGAAGCCAGTTACGCATAATCGTAGCTAAATATGTCATTATAGAGCAGGTGCTCTATCGAAAAGCATTCGATGGAATGCTCTTAAGGTGTGTTGACACAGAAGAGTCCAAGGGGATTCTCCATGAATCCCACAGTGGTATATGTGGAGGCCACTTCAGTGGCCATGCCACCGCTCGAAAAATACATCGAATGGGCTATTTCTAGCCCACTCTAGAATGTGACGCAATAGAGTTCACACGTAGGTGTCATAATTGCCAAGAATTCTCCCACGAGATCCACATGCCAGCACAAGCTCTACAACCAATCACTACTCCATGGCCCTTTTCTACATGGGGTCTAGACTTAATATGGAAATTCTCTCCCTCATCCACAGACGGCCATAATTTTATAATCACGGCCACTGAATATTTTACCAAATGGGTGGAGGCCATGCCTCTTACTACTGTACCTGGTTCTGTGATCACCAAGTTCATTTTGAACCAAATCATTTGCAGGTACGGTATCCCACAGATCATTATCTCCGATAATGGAACTTCTTTGAAGAATGAAGAGGTTCGTGAGTTATGCAATAAATTTAAAATAAGCCATCATACGGCTTCTTTGTATTATCCCCAAGCCAACAGACAAGTTGAAGTGACAAACAAAACACTGAAAGCCATTCTCCTTAAAACGGTGAAAGAAAACAAGAGAGATTGGCATTTGAAGTTATATCCGGCCTTGTGGGCCCACCGAACCTCAATAAGAACACCAACGGGAGAAACTCCTTTCTCGCTGGTATTTGGGGCAGAAGCAGTTCTCCCGCTTGAGGTCGAAATACCCAGTCTCCGCATTTCACTACAAGGGATTCTGGATGAAGACGCTTACAGAGAAGCACGTCTTTCCCAACTAGAAAGCCTGGATGAAACTAGGTTAGATGCTGAACAGCGGCATAGAGCTTATGCTGACCGAATGTGCCGGCAGTATAACAAGAAGGTCTATGAACGCGATATATACGAAGGTGATCTAGTTCTAAGACTAGATATCCGGATCGACAAGAAGATCGGCGAAGGAAGGAAATTTCGGCCCAAATGGTTGGGCCCATACCAAGTCATGAAGGACTATGGAAATGGTGCATCCCTCTTATGTATGTTAGAAGGTGAGGAGTTTGGTGAAATAGTCAATTCTTTGCACCTCAAACGTTTCTACGCATAAGCAGCTAACGCTACCTATATAGCTATCTACATTGCATTTTCATATAAATTAGGATCATTTTGTCCATTTGTTTCTTACACAGATTGTGATCAATGAGTCTATTCTCAAATCAATTCATTACAAACTCATGATGTTGTTGGCACAAAGCTTTCTAATCATATCTCTCCATTTTCATGATATCATCAATCACTTCAGAATCTTCTATCAAATAAAATCAAACATGACGAAGTCTTAATGGTAACCATACCAAGATCTGCAAGTTTGTTCTCGCTTTGATTTCTTCTTAGGATAGGTGTCTTGCCTATGGTCTATTCTAGAAGCTTCATGGTGTCACATCTATCCCATATATACATCTCTTTGGAAATAAGCATATACTAACATTTTACTCAAAAAGACAAGTCAAAAAGTGATTAAACAGAAAATTTTATTTTTACACATTTCCTTGCCCCACGAACCTTCGGTGATGAGCTTGCGTCTCTTACTAGTGGCGTAGGGTTGGGAAAGGATTGAAATGCCCTTACTCGCCTATGCTTTGCCCATGGTGATAAACCCATGCTTCTTACTAGTAGCATGGGGCAAAGTGTAGGGGGTCCTCTTGACAAAGTAAACGTTAAAAGGTCATAAACAAACTATTCAAACTGTGAGTCAAAAATGAATGAATCAGATGTCTAAAATTCCAAAAAGAGTTTAAAATCCTAAAACCTAGATTTTTTCTACTATGTGGCCATCTATGGGTCTAAGTCTGGATAAACCGCAAAGCAAGTTGCATCCGAAACTATGAAGTCATTCAGGTGGAGTAAGCTTGTAGTTTTCAATTTGGTTCCACCAAAGCTTCGTCTGGCTTTCATCACTATCATTTCACCATATTTCATAACTTGCACCCTTCTTGGCTCTTGGTGATGAGCCCTCACATCTTACTAGTTGCGTGGAGTTAGGAGTGGGGCAAGTTAATCTGTTCATCAAATTGGTTATTTTCATCACTTTGCCAAAACAAACATGAGGTATCCAAATTGCTCACAGAAGCTAAGATTTAAGATCACAATATATCTACAATATCATGTATCAGCATCATGAAACACAAAAGGAAAGCAAGCATTTGCATCATCTGTTCTCCATTGCATACATATAAAAAAAAAAGCATATAAAACATACATCGTAGTATACACAAGAAAGCTGGAAATAAAAAGGGAAAACATGAGTGACAAGTTTTGATCCAAAAACGAATGCATGTATATAAATAGTCAATGTTTATATATAATGCCATCATGCACTAGGCATGGTCAAAATGCTCAAAGAGCCCATGATATACAAAAGAATCTATAGTACAAAATACATAGGAGCCAAGTGGTCTCTCAACCCCTACGCGACCCCTCCAAAGGTGTGCGCCCTCGCCTAGGGCTCTGGCTACGCCGGCGCTCTAAATGCACGGAGGGCTCAGGGTCCCGAGGGGCAGCCGTGGTCTCGCCACGAGAATGGCTCCTCATAAGATGCTCGGCTATCCTATAGCCTGCCAACTCTGTATGGAGAGTCGACACCATCCTGGTCACGTGCCAAATAGGAGCGAAGATGTCAGTATGCCTACCGGCCGCTGAGGGCTCCCCGGAATCTACAGATAGCTCCGCATGGGTCCTATCCATGGGGATCATCAAGGAATCAGTGCATACCCTGCGGATTAGATCCGCCACTCGTCAACAGTCTCTGCAAACAAAGAAGAAAAATGAATTAGAAACTAGACAAGAGGCTAAAAGATACAATATCAAAACACAAGGAGAAATAGTAATTAAAACAAATCCTAAACTAAACAAGCATTGAAAGGAAGAAAGGATAACTTACTCGGATCACCGGGCCTCCAAGATGGGTCGCTAGGGCCGGCACCCGCCGCGGATGCCGCTGTCGACTGAGGGGCTGCTCTTGTAGTGGGAGCAACATGACGCCCCACAACGGACTCATCCTCTCCACCATGGCCCTGGGAGAGTGTCTCCTCTGAAGCTAGAGTCTCTCTCTCTGTACTCTGCTCGGCCCTCTCTGCCTGCAAAATATCCTGAGTGTCATGTCACTCAGGATCGCTGTCATTCATCTGCTCCTCCGATCCTCCGTCTGTAACCTCCTCAGAATCGGAGTCGATATCTATAGGGTCATCACTGCTATGAGCAAGACCCGCGGCAATCTAAAGCAAAGGTGCCCGAGGCACACCGGCTCTCTCTCTAGCCCGAACTACCCTCCTGGCTGCAATAGGAGTGCCAGGAGTGATCGCTGTCCAACCACAGCCTCTAGGCCCCGCTCTGGCCTCACGGACTGATCTATAAACTGGTGCCACTGGGTGAAGCATGCCCGCATATGGAAGGCCGAACTACTGAGGAACTCTGCCAAAAGGGTGTACCTCCACCCATCCCACGCGGTCAATAAGCTGCCCTGTGGTGGAGCAGGAGATCAATGTAAGGGTCTCCTCACCCCATATGCCGGTCATAAGCCGGTATAGTGTCGCCTCCATATCTGCTGTGGTAAGGGAGGCAACTGGATGGTGAGGTGCTCTAAGCACTGACATATCTGACCATCTAGCTGCCCTCACAGCCCCTGGATCTGCCACCTCCACGCCTCTGCCATAAGGAATAAAATGCTCATACACCCAACTCATGACTAGAGTCAGGTGGCTTAATGAATCTCCCTACAAATGGACCACCCTGTATAAGTCATGGTAGGTGGTCCCCAGAATATCTGCACCCCAGGCGTATATCCGGCCATGCCCCTCTATCTGTGCAATGATGGGGACCCAGCAGTTTAGTAAAGTATCCCCTCCCTTGTCCCCGATCAACCTCGAGGCAAGGATCCCCATGATAGCCTGTCGAAATATGGGGATGGAAAAAGAAGGAATGGATCAAACTCTCACTCCCTTCTTCAACCCCGTGGAGATGGCTGCATCCCCCATGTAGCATGCCCACTGTGCAATCTGTGCTCGGGACCCTGCCGTCTCCAGTGTGAGTCTCCTCCTGATGATCGGGACCCCCAGGATATAGTAGACATCCTCCAAAGTAATGGTCCACTCACCACGGACCCCTGGCAATCGGAAAGTGTTCTGATCTGCATCCCAATATGAGAACAAGTCACAAAGAATGTGACTAGACGGTGTGACATGGGGCACGCGCGATATACGCAATATGCCGGCCCTCTGTAATGTATCCTCCTCATCCTGAGAAAGGGCATCCAATACCCCAGAGAGCCAATCACACTCTCTCTCTCTCGGCTCCATCTGATATACACTGCTCTCGCATGTATACAACCAAAACACACAAAACAGAGCAAGTTAGTATCTGAACAATACCAAGAAGGTCATAAAAGCATATAGAAGTGCAAGAAAATACAAGTGCAATATCAAAAATCAAGTTCTTTTGCATTCTGGTCAGAACCGCCGCCCTGAGCAGGGAGGCGGTTTTGTAACCGCCGCCTTAAGGGCGGTGGTTGTGTAACCGCCACCCTGAATAGGGTGGCGATCATGTAACTGCCGCCCTGGCCAGGGCAGCGGTCACGGTCCGAAAACCCGTGCCGGTTGTTAACCCCAAAAAGCCCAAAATGAGCAAAAATAGACCATTTAAACTAAAAATGGAGCCTACCCAGTAGGCGCCCCCTCTAGGTGGACCTTTTGAACCTAACATTTTCAAAAATACCCCCCCATCATGACGAATTTAACATTTCAAATTTAAAGGGGGAAAAACACAAAATTGAAGAAAACCAACCTGTGATCGCTGAGGTCGGCGTTCCGCACGTGGAGGCATGATCATGATCTCCCTGCGAACATTTCGACTCTACCCGCATGAGAAACAATCACCGTGGGTCCCAGAGCTCAAAACCAATCAAATCAACTCGCGCAAATGAATATGAAAATGGGCCCACTTTCATATATATATCGTTCTGTTTCGTTTTAAAATGACTTTTTCGCAGGTTTGGAGCGCTGATGGAGGTAAGTTTCTATCCCCACACGAATGGTACGTTCTCCTTCCCTATTATTTTAGTGTTTATCTTCCAAGTTATTGCATCTATCTGCACTTGAGTTCTCTTTTCATTTTACACGTAGCGGGAATTTCAATGGCGACATTTCAACACACGGACGAGTAAGGTATAGCTTCTAACTCCCCATTTCAGGACTGCCATACTCGGACCTACTATTTTATGCCTCTTCATGGCTAAAACACTTCTCTGAGGGGGCAATATGTACGTACCCAAAATTGTATGTACTCGCACCACCAGAAAGATGTTACACATGCCCCAATGATGATACAGGTCTCTTCGCAAGGTGTTCGGAATCCAGAGAAGCTTTACAGATATGCGTTAACATCCCGCATACCCCGCTTAGCCCCCGCGTGCTTTGTTTTCCCTATTTTTCCCTCTTTTCTTGGCTTTTTTGGTCTTCAGTGACGAAACCGCCGCCCTGAACAGGGAGGCGGTCCTGTAACCGCCGCCCTGAGCAGGGCGGCGGTCTTGTGCACGTTTTCCAGAACACTCTTTTGACGCGACCCGCGTGAAATATCACGACTCACCAGCTTTTCTTGCCGACTTGAGCATGCATTAATGTTTTTGGTCCCCTGGAATAGTGTTTTTCTTTTGTTTAATGTTTAGGAGTTCAGTTTGGATTTGATTTTTGGATGTTTGGATTCCTATAAATGCATGGTTTGTGCACATGCAAAAGGCTCTGAACTGGCCTCTGAATTTTTCTCCAAAGTTTGCTTTTGAATTTCTTGTTACAGCAGTTTTTGTTTTCCTTTGCTTAGGATTCTTAGTTTTCTCATTGAGTGCTTTGGTTAGTATTGTGTTGCAGCTGGTAAGCCACATATCCAACTTGTGCAAGTGCAAACATTATTCAGGCCACCATTTTCACTCCAACTTTCATGTTTTCAGTGCTGTGTCCCTTTAGTTTGCTTAGGATTGGTAGTATAGTTTGTTGCAGGTTTGTTTTAGCTTTGTGTCGCTGTTGGTAAGCCACAGATCCAACTTGTGTAAACAGTATTATTGTTTTGGAGTAGAATAGTCTAGGCAGCCATTAAAGTTGCAGGTTTTGCTCTTCATACAGACTAGTTTCAGGTTCTGGACGCTTTTGTTGCATGATTCGCAGTAGACCCTCGCTAGGAATTGCATAGGCCAAGCTCTGTACTCTTGCGCTATCCCTCTCCTATCCGCATTCTATTCTGTCTGCATTCTGAAGGCTGTCCATTGATCCAAATATCTATTCCTATTGATGCAAGCATTCCACGCTTTTCTGGATTCACGTGAGCACAAAGAACGAAGAGATCATACTGAGGGGACAAGAACACACACACCGTCAGATTCGCCACTGTTCTGCGAAATCCAGGTTCCATCTTTCAAAGTTTTAGTTAGAACTTATCAAACAAAGTAGTTAATCACTTTATTTCAGTTATTTCTATTCTCGATATTGCCAGGGAGGTTGTGGGGATTGATAGTTTCTGAGAAACTATGATTCATTCCTCACTTCTGAGGTAGGATCGAGAATCTTGCAGATAGATTAGTTATTTCGTTGTTTAGAATAGATATACGAAATCGCACAGACAAATAGCTACACTCGGCTATTTTGTTTGTTTTACGTTGTTAGTTTAGTTGTCAATTCTAAATATTTTAAATTGTTGCTTTCTTATAAATTGCCAGAAAATACAAAAAGAAATTATATATGCTAGAAATGCACTTAGATTTTACTTTATTATAGTTTGTTTCATTACTGCTTTTGCATGACAATTACGGGACCTAGGGAGCCCAGGGAATACATTTTCGAGCCAATTGTGCCCCAGCCCAATACCGTAGTGGCAATAACTGATATTGACCAAAACCTTAGGATACAAGTCTTCCAAACAACAACAGACTTCCAACAGATCAGGGCACAGTTGAGAGGGTTAAACATCGAAGACGACCAAGCATATCTGTTTTGGTCAAATCAGCCAAACTACATATTACCCTAGAAAATACCCACATGACTGTAGAAGGGCTCGAAAGAGAACAAACATTCGGGTGTGATCCTTTAGTTCCACAGCCAGACGCTGGAGACACCCTAGTAGATATAGATACCAGCTTAAGAATCCAAGTTGCGATAACACCTGTAAGGTATTCTGAGAAGATCGCACAACTGTTGGTTCTAAACATAGAAGCTGAAAAAGCTTATGACTACTGGATGCTAGGAATCAGAACTTGATCTCCTGTATGACCATAACAGGACCGCAACAACCAAGAGTCTATGGTTGTGATCCACAGATCCCACAGCCTAACGAGTCCATAAGAGAATTAGACATAGACACTGGCCTACGTAAATTAGTATTTCATTCTACTCCGATTCCACCTCTCATCATTCAACAGTTATCCCTACTAGACACAATAACCAACGAAACTAGAGAATTTTGGACTAGGCCAGAGAATCGTCCATAGAGTTGACTATATCCACCATATGACCCTATCAGGAGAAATACACGAAACCATCCCGGGTCATTTTCCACGCATCCCACAACCCATAGATCAAATCACGCCAGAGCTCGATATTGATTGGAGCCTTCGAGCAGTCATCCTCGCTGATCGATCTATCACACCAGTCCAAGTTAGAAGGGCCTTCTTTGCCTTAGATTCGCAAATACCATTAGTGCGTGTCGAAGACATTAGACTGCCTAACTAGTTTGCCTGCACATTCTACCCACACCGGTTGTCTCGGCACGACCTCGGGAGGTCGGGTATGCAGAAGAGTTACTTGTTGATTCTCAAGCTCACCTGTCACTTTTCCGACGTACAATAACCCTTCCCACAACTACCTGTAGTTTACAAATGAACTCCTAAAATCACCTAGGGGGAATGAATTAACACCGATTGGGAGGTTACTGTACTGACTGGGCAGACCTGGGGTGTCTTGGAATGATAGGACTTGAAAAAATTAGTACAGGGGTATCGTTGTCGTGCTTGGAAATGGTCAATTTCCTTGTTACACATTTACATGACAACATGGTCCTTACTCACTCTCTATCACATCCTTGCTCTTTCAGGCACTATATCTCACCCTTTAATTCTCTAATGACTTTCATAGTCTCATGGTAGACTTCTTTTTGGTGTGCACTATCTAGATACTTAGCATGTACTACTTATTCCCTTGTAATGAGTGGTTTAGTCTTTAAGGGCTTGCGTGCGCACACAACCTTAGTGCGTGTGGTAACCATTATTGTCTGTAACTCAAGATTAGATGTCTAATTTGACATCCATTGATAAGAAGCATCATGTTCCACTTTAATAATTCTCATTCCCGTTTCCTTCTTTTGAGTCATACACGTGCTAATACAGCTCTGAACAATCTTCTAACTTATGTTCTTTTCCACACCATGAACAAGTAATATTCTAAGGGCACTTGTGTTGATAATGATCAAGGGATCCACAAGTATAACAAGTTACTCACAAAATTCTACCTTTACCACCACCGTGACCTCGGTCTCTATATCCTCCTCTGATGCGACCATCCCTGTTATGTCCATTATTGTGACTTTTATGGTTATGGAATTCATGCTCCTTATATCCACTAGCCACACTAGTCTAGCGCTCTCCTGTTTCAATATCTTCATGGATTTGATCAATCAACTTGCAGTCATTGGTTTTTTGTGTGTGGGACTTGAAAATCTTATAGTACATGGACTCCTTCTTCGAAAGTGTGCATTGCAATAGAGGGAAATCTCAAACACCATGATTCAAGTGACGAAATTCATAGTCTAAAAGTAATGCGTGCACCGAACTGCGTGGGAAATTATATTTAGCATGTCCCTCCAACAATTTTCATGCATTAAAATCAATTCCATTGTTATATCTCTGTGTAAATGTTTCTTGTCCATCGTCTATCCATCCTTCAATACTCTCCAAATTCAATTGATATGCCATCTATAAGAAACATCTTGAAAAATAACTTGAAAAGAGGTCTTGACAATGGAACCAAAATGTAGTCTTGTTTTCTATACTCAATATCCTAGGTGCACAGACACTTCATTCAGATAGATTTGAACACCCACCCGAAGTATGCGAAGCCTACCAAGTCCCTCCTTTGTTTTGTCTTGTCAAGATGTTAGCATGCATGTTCATACTAACCATTATTAAAACATACATTCCAGTACAAACATTAGATCCATGAACTCAAATAAGAAACACACATAATAAGTAAACATAATAGTTCAAACCATTATTAAGATCATATTCACTATGCAAATACCATGATCAAGTACATCAATTACTAGAATCTATCCACAATTATCCATTTCATTAATTCATCAAGTAAGAAAATTTGAATACATTGCAATCACTATCACGGAGCCATGCGCACTAGTAAATCAGGGCAACATAACTCTGTTACATCATCAAATACTAAAACAATGTAGACTTACTAATATATATATATATATATATATATATATATATGGTGACTTTTCCTTCACTGCCCATACATCTCAAAATAAACTGTATGCTCAAAATAGCCATGCACTTACATACAAAAGCAGTCATAAAGCACACATGCTTTCTTTACAATCCTAATAATAGATTAAACCTATAATTCAAATCTAATGTAATCCTATTATTAGATTAAGGTGTGCATGACCCTTGATCCTCCACTTTGGTCCCAAAATAACTCTTACTTAGCTGTGAAGTCTTCTAGGTTTATATTTTATTGGTCCGTAATCCAACAACTTCCCTTTTTTTTTTCCCATTCTATGCAAAATCGGCTAAGTCCCAAATTGATCTTCCTGGGCACACCCTTCTTCAATTGACACTTACACATGCGTACGTACCCCCTTCGCGTGCCCTCTCAATACTTAGGAAATTTTTTCAACCCAACATGTCACTTTTTAATTTTGATTCTTTGTCATTGGTGTCATTATTGACTTTGGAAGATATGAGAGCCAATTATTTTTCCATGGAATTGAGTTGAATGATTAAGGGTTGATTTGGTTCGGGGTGTGAAATGCTAGCTTTTCCTTTTTCCTCGATGGTCATTTTTCTTAGCTTGGATCCATTGTTGTTATTTGATTTGGGTGTTATTTCATATGTATTATCCGTAGATTTGGGTTGACCTCGTAAGGCATTCAAAAATTCCTCATCAAAGTCCGGCAATAGCTTTTCTCCCATCTCAAGGAGGAAAATTAAAAATTGGTCTTTTTTTTAATATAAAAGATTTTGAATTTGAGCTTGTTCCTTGAAAGATGAGTTAATTATGTGGTCCTCAAAGTGTTTTTTATCTTTGTCTTCAATGTTAATATGGAAAGGATTCTTGTCATCTTTTCCAAAGAGACTATAGTCTCATTGTCTTATTCCCACAATTTTTAAAACATGGGAGGAATAAAGTGATGGGTGATTGATCACTCAAACCTTAAAAAATTGAATGTTAAGATGGAAGAGGGGTTTGAAATATTTAAACAACACACCTTAACAATGTGAATTCTAGTATGGAAGCAAGTGATAATAAAGACCAAGATAAACTCAACCCTCAACAATGTGAATACTAAGATGGAAGAGGGGTTGGTATTTGATTAATCATACTCAACCTATAACAAAGTGAATTCTAGAAGGGAGGTGGGGATGAAAATATTGAACCTACCTGGCCTCTATCAAAGTGAATTCTATAATGGAGGAGGGGATGAAAATATTTAATGTACCTGACCTCTAGCAAAGTGAATTATAAGAGGGGAGAGGATGAGAAACAAAATTAAAATGCTCGAATCTTGACAAAGAAATGTTAAGATGTACAAGGCGTGGTGATGAATGGGGAGTACTCAAATTTCAACAATGTGAATGTTGAGAAAATAGGTGTAGAGATGATGATGCCTAAGATTTAACAAAGTGAATGTTAAATGCAAGACGAACAAGTGCTTACAGTTAAAAAATGTCTATGTCAAACTAAAATAAGTGAGAGAATGATAGAATGAAAAGACCATGATGAATGAGTTAGGTTGCGAAAGACGGTGCTTGAGTAAGGATGTGGGTATCCACAACTCAAGGATTAACCTTAATGGAAAAGAAGTGGCTTAAACTTTGGGAAAATGATTCAAATATTTAAGACTAAGTTAAGATAAAATGAATTCGAGGTGAAAAATCCAAATGAAGGAATGTGAAAATTCTGAAAAGAGGTGGTGAAAAATTCTAAATGAATAATATTTGGAAGATGTGAAAGAAAATGGAAAAAAATCCAAATGAGGGATATTTGGATGATTGAAAATCCAAATGAAGGATATGGAAGATTAGAATAGAGATAAAAATGAGTCCAAATAAGGAGTATTTGGGATTTGAAAAGAGACGAAAATGAGTCCAAATAAGGAGTATTTGGAAGATTTTAAAAGAGATGAAAAATGAGTCCAAATAAGGAGGATATAGAAGATTTGAAAAGAGATGAAAATGAGTCCAAATAAGGAGTATTTGGAAGATTTTAAAAGAGATGAAAAATGAGTCCAAATAAGGAGGATATAGAAGATTTGAAAAGAGATGAAAATGAGTCCAAATAAGGAGTATTTGGAAGATTTGAAAAAAGACAAAAATGAGTCCAAAGAAGGAGTATTTAGAAGATTTGAAAAGAGATGAAAATGAGGAGTGTACGATATGAGCGTGGAACACAAAATCACTAACACATAAAAATGACAAATAAATGAAAATGACATTTATAGAAGGTGGAAATATAAATTAGATTGGGTTGGTAAAGGTGTGGCATCCTAGAATAAAGTTCTCTCCCTAAGTGTCACAATTCTATCCAAGCAAGCATGGTACTATTGCTAGTTTCCGGTTTTAATTTACCACCATGATATAATAATCTAAATTTTACTCCACTCAAAGTTTCAATCTTTGGTTGCCACTAAGGATATCTTTGACTTTAATCTCTCATAAAATCCATACTAGTCAGTTGGGTGAGGGATCCCATTTCGTTAGCCAGTTCACTCAAGGTGTCGAATACTTTGGGGTTCTTATGGTACTCATAACAAGTTTTTGGCCCCTAGCCATGCACTTACCACAATTAAGTGAGATCAAGGATTAATCTCGTCACCTAAAATTTAAATGAAGTGATTTTTATAAAAAAATATAAAAAGGTGATAAGGGATTTGCTTGAATAAACTATCAATGACAACTTGTAAGTAGTAGTTTTAATCCTTGTAAGAATCCTCCTACAAACAATTTACTAGAAGTTTTTCCTTGAGGTAGACAAAATTAAAAAATGAAGAAAACAACAAAATCACGTTTCTAATTCTCAAGATCACTTGTAAAAATCGTGAGAGAAGAGAATACACATGTTGTTGTTTATGATTAAAAAATTGGAAGTTAATAATAAAATACTACTGAAATTAATTAACTACAACAAACCTGAAAGAAAACAGTCAGAAATGATCCTAAAATAGATGTTATAATTAAAAGAACTTGTTGGAAAAATGTAGAAAATAAAATTGATTAACACCGTAGATATGAAATACTTGAGAAGATGATGATCAATGTCAACTCTTAACAAAAAGTGTGTTAAAAGATAAGACAGGACAAGGATTAATGAAAGTACTAAAGGAGAACAAAAAAGTATAAGGTTGTCACAAAAAGTGAATAAATGATGAGAAAAAGTTGCTGAATCTCACAAAAAAGGTTAAGCTAAGAAGACAAGGGGGAAGAGATGTGAATAGTGATATAATAATTAATATACAAAGTGAATGCTTTAGGTCCTGAGAAGAGGAGTGAAGAAATAATTTCAAAGGTATGATACATACATGTGGAGCACAACAACAGGAAGATGATGAAGATAAAAAATGGAAGACGTCACAACTCAACAAAGTGGATGTGAAAAATGCAACAATGTAAGAGTGAGTAGAGAATGATAGTGAAGAATGTCAATAAGTCAATAAAGTAGATGTGAAATGTGATGATGTAAGAATTGGGAATGCTTAGAGTTCAACAAAATAATGTTAAATTTAAGACTTATGATAATGAAATATCAAGGTGATCGAGAGAGTGCTTGACTGTAATAAAGTGAGTATCAAAATGTCAAGACTTAGATGAAAATGAAAGTGCTCAAGTGTGAATATGGATGTCCACACCCAGGATTTAGACATGTGTACAAAGTGACAAGATGGATAAAGAAAATGTGAATGATGAAAGTGAAACACAATTGTGTAACATGCGATAAAAATGAAAAGTGGTGAAGTGAAAGTTGTGGCCTCTACCTTAGATTAGTTTGGACAAGGTGTGGCTTTGTAGGTGGCTCTCTCAACTAGGTGTTTACAAAATATTTGAGTGAGCGTGATGTTATTGCTAGATGACGGATTTAATTTACCTCCTTTAAAACCCTAAGTAAAGACCTTGCTCAAAATGAATCACATTAGGGTCGCCACTAAGGGTATCTGTGACTCTAACTCACAAGGATTTACTAGTCAGGTAGGATAAAAAGGTTCCTGTTTCATCCACCAGTTCCCTCAAGGTGTGGACTACTTTGGTGTTCCTAGAACCACCCCCATTTATTTTAGCTTAAGGATTATGCCAAGAGGTTTATGTTATAGTTAAGCGGTCGAGCCGTAGCTCTTAACCGAACCTACAAATCAAGTGTTTTGAATGTGGTGTTTTTTTTATCTTGTGATTTTAATGTGGTTTGATTGAACTCCTTTGACAACTTGTAATTAGTAGTTTTTGGAATTTATCCACCTTGTGTGAGAGTGGGTCCTACAAACAATTGATAAGAAAGTTTTCCAGAATGAGCTAAAAATAATAAAACAAATAAATAAGACAATAGAAGTGAACCCACGTTTTTGATTTCTAAGATCGCTTAAAAAAAACACAAGGAAAGAGCATAAATGTGGGTTCGCTTTGGTTAAGTGAAACATTAATTCCCTAAAAACAAAAAAGAAAGAAATGACCACATTTCTAATGCCCAAGATTTCTTGAAAAAATGTGAGGGAAGAGCATATGCATGGGTGATTTGTGTTATTCGCCAAAAAAACAACAGAAAACAACAAACAAGAAACACACAAAACAATGTTAGAAATTGTTTGTCTAGTTTGTAAAACAATGGATTGTGCATAAAATAGCTAGAAAAAATATGATAAAAGGTGGACCGAAATGTCCAATAACCCTATTTTGGCAACCTGCACAGTTAGTCCAAAAAAATAAAATAAAGAAACTAATGTAAATGTAACTTAAACTACAAAGAAACTAATTTAAAATGCAAATTATAAATAAAATAAAATAAATTAAAACCTAACCCTAAAACTAAGACTATAAAAATGTTCAAAATAAAAGAAAAAAACTAATTTATGATATGTTTTTTTTGTGTGTAGGTGGGTGAACACCTCGATGTGCAAAGGGAATGTGGCTTGATCAGGGAGGGCGAGTTGGGGTGCAGAGTTAGAAGGGCTCAGGTGAAGTGTGGTTGGGATGACTTAGCCATGGTTTGAGGACTCGACGTAGGGAAGATGGGGAAGGGTGAGGCAGAGGTACAGGAGGGAGGGATTAAGGGTGGGGGGAGTTATAGGTTGGGAGTGGGGATGGACTCGACAGGGACTAGATTCAGTAGGGGAGAGCTCGAAGCATCGGGGTCGGGGTCTATGGGTAGGGAACAGGTTGGGATAGCTCAGGGATGGGAGGGGAGAGGTGAGGGAAGGGATCAGTCAAGGAAAATGGTCACAGGGTTGGCAGGGAGGAGGGAGGGAATGGGATGGGGATATGGGCAGCTAGGATTAAATGGACGAGGATATGTGTAATTAGTGCTAGGTGATAAGAGGAGAGGTGAGGGAGTGGCTCGGCTGAGCTGGCCAAGCCAAGGAGGTAGGCTTAGAGTAGATAGGATAGATTTAGGGTTAAAGAAATTTTATTTTTTTATTTTTGATTGATTGTTGTTTATGTTTTATTTAATTTTTTTTAAAAAAATTAAAATTTTATTTTTTTACATTAAAATCTAAGTTAGATTTAGTGAAAATCTAACAAATTCTATTGTTGTTTTTGCTTTTTTTTTTGGTTTTTAAAACTAAAATCTAAGTTAGAAATATGTAAAAGATAAAAAAAATATAACTGTATTATGTTTGTTGTTATGTGTGTAGGTAGTCCAACATGAAGATAAAATGGAAAGAAAACAAAACTTGGAAACTGGAAAACAAAACCTGTAAATCTACAAATAAAATTGGACCTACAAAATTTGTAAAAAGAACACAAGAAACCAATAACAATAAAGATGTTTTCTTTAATCTTTTGATTTAAATGTGGTTTGGTTGGATTCCTTTGGCAACCTGCAATTAGTATTTTTTGAGTGTTTTTTCCACCTTTTTTGAGAGTGGGTCCTCTAAACAATTATTAGAAATTTTTCCGGAATGAGGTAAAAAAAAGAAAATAAATAAGACAACAGAAGCGAACCCAAGTTTCAAATTTCCAAGATTTCTTAAAAAGCATGAGGAAAGAGCATTTGTGTGGGTTGGATTTGGTTAAGTGAAATGTTAATTCCCCAATAAATGAAAAACAAATGACCACATTTTTTATTCCCAAGATCATTTTAAAAAACGTGAGGGAAGAGCATACATGTGAGCGAGTCATGATTAGTCTAAAAAAACAAAAGAAAATGACAAAGGCAAAGCATGCAAAAACACGTGAGAAAACATTAGTCGAGTGTGAAAAATGATAAATCTTATGCAAAATTAACTAAAAGGCTACAAAATGGAATTGAAACGTCTAAGAAACTAAATTTTCAAGTGTGATAGTTAGCGCACTAAAAGCGTTCACGAACCCTATAAAATAAAAGTACATAATTAGTTGCAGTGAACAAAATGTACAAAAAATAATAATAGAAAGGTCCTAATGTAGTGAAAGAAAGACCAAATTCAGTTAAATAGATGAATGAAGGAAGGAAAAGAACTAAGGAAATGCTAAATACAACAAAGGAATTTGTGTAATTAACTAGAAAGATACCTAAGTTGAAAAAGAACTAAGTAATCCTAATATGAAGCACGCAAAAAAAATAAAAATAAAAATAAATAGCCATTAGATATGTATAAAATAAAGCATAAAATAAAATGAAAAAATTAAACCCTAAAACAGAAACCTAAAGCAAGGAAACTATAGAAATTAAAATTATAAACCTAATATTTATGTAGAGGAAAAAGGATAAAATGGTATTTTGGCGATGTGGGATAGGTAAGTAGGTGAGATGAACTAAGTTAATGGGTAATGATGGTAAGGGACAATAGGTTTGTAGGTGAATTAGGTAAATGGGGTAGGAATGATTGATGTGGGTGGGTATTGTGTGGTGGGTAATAGGTTTTTTGAGGTAGTCAAGTCTTAACAAGGTCGGGTTGAATGATGTAGGTGAGAGACCCCCCCTACTAGTACAGATGTGGCCTAGCGTGACCATGAAGGTGTGGTGGAACATGACTGATGTTAGACTTAGTGTGATCTAATGCTATAGGCATGTCACCTAGGATCATAGTTTGATGGTCACTCTCATTGATAGATAGGACTCTAGGACCAATACCTTTCACTTAATGATGGGTGAGATGACCATCACTTTAGAGGATGTGTATAGGATCCTATGAATTCCTATTGTTAGGGAGCTAGTATATTCCTTTTTTTCTTAGGCATCGGTGGAGCTGATAGTGCTGGTATTTGGTGAGGCAAGGGGTGAGTTGAGGTATCACAGCGCGAGTCTCACTTATGGAGATATGTATGTAGCCTATCCGTTGGAGACTTGGCTATTGGTGTTAATGATGATGGAAGTGGGATGTTTTACTCTTCTAGATTCTGAGGGTGGGATATTTCTATGAGCACTGATGGGTGTGCTACAGGACATGATCGAGGAGCAAATATGTTTCTCTTGGGAATTGGCTTTCCTAGTTCAGTTGTATAGGGAGATTTGGGCCTATGGGAGATTAAGGAGATTTAGTATGTGTTATAGTTATTTATTACACTATTGGGCATATGAGCACATCATGTTTGTTTTCCCTATTTGTTTACCATAATAGGATTTATTCAAGCATTTCTTGTTTAGAGTTGGTTTCAGACAATGGGTACCAGTCGTTGGTGGATAGTTGAGGGTGGCGAGGGACACATATGATGTGTCATACTACAAGCAATGATTGAAGGCCTTTCGTCAGTTGATATCGCATAGAGGCCATATGTTGATTATCCATCATACAGAGGTATGGTTAAGGAGTTAGAGGAGCTTCAACTACTGATATGGATACCGGGGCGGTAGGTCAGGGATCATGAGATAATACATGTCGAGAGGGTCAGACGATAGTTTTGATTACAATAGGACATGCCCCCACTTTTCCCATAGTACCGTAGAGATGATGTGGAGAGACCCATGTCTCCACCATGTCTGATTTTTTTGACAAGGTAGGAGGAATACGTGATAGATAGATAAATTGACGATGTGGGTGTCACTAATGGATACATGCAGTGGTGGGTGGCACAAGTATGTGCGACACCGCCAAGGCCATGGAAACCTGGTTTAGCTACTATCATAGTGTATATGGATACATTATAGGGTCAAGTGGCCATCATACATGCATAGACTACAAGTTTGCAGGGACAACTGATAGGGTCATAGGCACAGGTAGCGACTTTACAGGCACAGGTGGTGGCCCTATAGGCCTAAGTAGCACAAGAACACATTTTTGCATAGGGAAGAGATAGGGATGAAGGGTAGGTATCCTCCCTAGAGGCACAAATGATAGGATTACATGACTAGTTGGCCATGGCATAGGCACAAGTACCAATGAAGGCACAGGGACAGGATACCACAGTACATGCACCTACATTAGGACAGGGGATACTTGTTTTTAGGAAGAGTTCACAGGGAGTAGTTAGGCCCATGGAACCACCTTAGACTATGTCGATGGTGAGGTTTATGGATGCCTTGAATGAGGCTCACTACTATTAGGATCATCTAGCCACCACAAGGATTAATGTGCCCTCATATGTCGAGTACTGAGCCTAGCAAAAATCCAATGAGCAGATGAGATCTAATACTCAAAATTCTAGTAGTATAGGGGGTCATCAACCCCAGAGATAGGGACATGGTGAGGTTACAAGAACTCGGAGATCAGGTGTGGTAAAGGGTTAGGAGGAGGAGATAAGTGAGACTTGACAGGATGGTATCAGGTGGGGTGATGATTGATATCTAGATGTGATATTTTGATTTTTGATATATATAACGGCCTCGTGTCAAAGATGTGAGATTTTACATGAGAGTTTTTGAGATACCGATATTTATTGTATATATGTGTATATATGTATTGATACATAGAATCTCCCATTTATATAGGTAATTATGTTGACTGGATGGATGATGTACTCATTTTTAAATTCCATTGTTTATTGTGTAAAAAATAAACTAGTTGAATTAGGCATGATTGAGTTCAGGTCATGTAGGCATGGTGGATTTTAGGTGAGTTAGGAAGTCGAGGTCATGTAGGCATGATGGATTCTAGGTGATTTAGGTAGTCAAGGTCATGTAGGCATGATTGAGTTAGGTATAGGCATGGTGGGTATTTAGATCATATAGGAATGATTGAGTCAAGTATAGACATGGTGGAGTTTAGGTGAGTTAGGAAGTTGAGGTCATGTAGGCATGATAGAGTTAGGTATAGGCATGGTGGAGTCAGGTATATGCATGATTTGGTCATGGTTTTACATTTTATTTAATTTCCAAGTTATTGTTATTATGGAAAATAAACAATGATGTATATCTATGTTATGGTGTAAATGTCCAAATATTTGATATCATAGAAATGAAAAATGATTGATGTATGATATGGTGATGTTGTAAAATGGTAAATTTGTATATTTTTATGATTGTTTAATTTCCAAGTTTTGTGCAAAATGGAAACTAACTAAGGTAGAATGTGAATATAAAGGGGGAAAATTGGTTAGGGGGAAGAGTGGCCGAGCTAAACCTCTAAGGGCCCCATGCTCTCAGAGTGCTACCTACATAGCCCCAGCTAAAAGCGGCCTCAAGCCGATGTAGTTCTCCCATAAGGTAGGGAAGAATATGATGAGGTAGACGAATGGGTTGGTTGGTTTTAGGCATGATTGAGTCTAGGTCATTCATGCATGTTTTAGTTTAGGTCATTTAAGCATGGTTGAGTTTAGGTCATGTAGGCATGGTTGAGTTTAGGTCATTTAGGCATAGTTGAATTTAGGTCGAATAGGCATGGGTGATTTTAGGTCATAGGAATGGTTGAGTCTGGGTCATTTAGGCATGGTTGAATTTAGGTCAAATAGGCATGGGTGATTTTGGTGAAAGAGGAATTACCAAATGTAGGTGGCGATGGTCTAGTCCTATGTAGGAGAATCAATAAGCAAGAAAAGAGGTGAATGGTAAGAGGAGACAAAAAATCAACCTAATTGATAAGAACCATTATGAGTCTATCATACCAAAGATGGCATATGAACATAAAACCCTAAACTCATTGCATGATTGACTGTTCTAAGGATGAAGAAGGTCATAAAATCACAAAATGTTGCATTTGCGGCAAGTCCCTTGAGTAGGTGGAAGGTTAGAAAGGTAAGGTGGTGAGGTGAACAAAGTTGGTTGAAGATAACCTAGTCGGAGACAACATGCCTCTTTGGTAAGAGACCCAAGATCAAAATAGATAAGTCCGTGATGAAAAAGTCATCTTTTTATTTTTTCTTTTTCTTTATAGAATGATCGATGTGAGAATTCTATGTTGGATGAATAGAATATATCCTTGAGGTCTTCATGAAGCTGATCAATGTGGGAAGCTTCAAAATATGTTTATTTTATATTTTGAAGAATATTCTTCTTTTGGTTATAGACTATGTATAATATGGCTAGCTTTGTATAGTTTTCCTTCAAGAGAGCAGTCTATTTATAATAACAAGATAGAAAGATTAGATTTCCTTTTTTGGGTGTCATATTTTTGCTAGAAGTTTGACTCAAGGAATTTGATATTGAAAATCCCATCTATTACTTTTGAAAAAAATTCTTCTTTTTTTTCTTTTTTGAACTTTTAAGTCATGGACAAGACTATAGAGAAGTATAGGATTTTCTTAGGAAGAAAAAACCATAACACTCAGGGGTTATCTATGAAAGAGAGGTTTTAAGTTATGAATAACCATTGGATTCCATATTGAAAAATAAAATTATCCATGAGAATCATGCCATGAGTAGAGTCATGGAACTCATATTTCACTGGATTGTTGTGTGATAAAATAGATAGGGTAAAAGGTTAAGGAGGAATACATATTATTACATTTTTTGAAGGTTTATTGCATGCATTACTAACTTTTATCCAAGATTCTTATGGATAAATCCCTTTTGTCTGGGAAGGACTACCTATAGATACAAAGTAAGTCTACAAAATAATGGTAAATAGCAAGGGTCAGAGGACTTCCTAGCAAGGCTAGATCTGGGAAGTGTGATGCTTTCATGAATGACTATAAGCCTTTTGTTTTTATCAAACTAATTAAGTTAAATGTGGGAAATGAAGGTCTTATTGCTAACACTTTAATTTAGGTATATCAAAACGTTATTAAAAAATTAAATTCAGTAAAGTATTCAAAATCTAAACTAACCTAGCTTATGGCAAGGTATATTTTTTGTTGGGACAAGTCACATTGGTGTTAGGTAAGGTCAGAAAGGTATCTGGTAAGGTCTGGATGGAATTTAGGTGATGTTAGAGGTATTTTGGTGAAATTTAGTTGAAAGCATAGAGACTAACATTGGTGTGGTGAGCGATTCTAGTAACGAGGGGATATCAATGACGATTAAGGTGACTGGTGTCATTAGGGAAAATTTTGTGGTAATTAAATAAAATTATTTTTGTAATTTTTTGTGATTGCATAGAGAATAATTGTGTGATCTGTATTTTGCATTTTGAAAAATTTCTTATAACATTTGTAAGGTTTTCTTGTGAGATATGTATAATCAAATTTATCCTTCTTAATCTCCCATCAATACATTAAAATTAAAGTTAATAACCATTAGATCCATCTTGATTACCCATGTTTTCCACTTTTATGCACATATGTTAAGGGAATTTTCTATTTCTATCCTCCCCTTTTTAAAAATATGCAGGAGTAATATGGAGTTACCATTTTATTTAGTAACTTGAGCCTTGTTTAGGAGACATCTAGATTTTCTAGTGTGACAACTTGTGAGAGTTTGATAAGTTTTGCATTGACCATGTCTTCCTGAGGCTTCCTTTCAAATTCCTAAGAGAGATAGTCTAAATACTACTATTATATAAATTATTATCATAAATATAGGTTACAAAATGGGTCATCTCACCCTATTTGAAGGTAGAATCTAAGTTAGCAAGGTAGGTCATACCCTTACTAACGTGCTATCTAAAATTTCCCAAGTCAAATGACAAAAAGACTTTATGATCCATGCTTGGCTGAAAAACAACTTAAATCTTGCTCTATATTTCTCTAAGAATCTTGCTTAGCTAGTCAATGTTACTTGGCTCACAAGGTGGAATAGATTGTGGTACCAACACATGTGTTAAAAATTCTATAACAAGCTTCATGAAGAAATTATAGAAAGACTCTGCAAGAGAAATGTGAAGGTTGATTGCTAGTGCAAGATCTTATAAACGTTTTAGGAAATTACATGTTGATGGCATTGAAGAACAATAGGTTGTTTAGTGGTTGAGAGGTGTGTAGTGGTCTTGGATGAGTTAATTAGGCATTCAAAATGGTTCTAGATTGATACAAAGAACATGAAAGCAGAAATGGATTCTTCATCAAGTTTTAAGAAAGGCAACAAAGTCTAGAGGAAGCCATGGATGGAAGAAGAAATCCCCTAAAGTCTAGAGGAAGCCGTAGATAGAAAAATAAAGCCACTGAAGTATAGGGAAATCTGTGAAATACTAGATAAATCTAAGCATAGAAGAAGAAAGCTTCCAAAGTTTAGAGGAAGCCACAGATAGAAAAAGAAAGCTGATAGAGTGTAGGGAAAGTCACAAAAAACTAGATATTGATGTTCATAGAAGAATGAAGCCATGAAAGACTAGAGAAATCTGCAAGTAAAGAAGGAAATCTACAAAACACAAGATAAATCATCGATAAGTAGAATAAATCCATAAGAGCTAACACAGAACCTAAAAAATCCTAAAAATCATATCTTTTTTATTTTAGATTTGTTTGAAAGGTGATTTGATTCACTATGTATTAGGACAAGAAAAATTATGTTATAGTAGAGTGAAATTTGAATCGTTCATTTTAAAATTTTGGAAAGGGTGCCGACCTACTTGGTTCATATGATGACTGTTGAAATAGTGTTATTTGAATGAAGGTGTATGGGTGAAATTTTTTATGAGGGACAAACCTCATTATTTGGATTAGAGAGAAGAATATCATATAGAAGTAATGCTTTCACTCATTTGTGTGTGATTAGGGTACAGAATGATAAGTTTTGAGAAATCAAGTGAAGAGTTGTTCATAGGTATGAGGGCAGACACTTGAAGAGCTGATCAGATACATTACATTGGTTGATGAAATGAACAAAATAATTCTTATGAGTTGAAGAGAGAGTATTTGATCCCATGGAGTAGAGACTAGATACCATATTACCTAAAATGTAATTATCAATAAACTACTGACTCTAGTTGAATACGAAGACTCTGAATCAATTCAGATGGATGCATGGAGATTGAGATTGAGTTAGAGAGTGCTCGAAAGACTAAGAAACAGGAATGTTGCAAGATCTGTGTGTAGAGAAAAAAATTTAGAAAAGTGATCATAATCTATTGTGTAATAAATTTTGATGCTACATGATCAACTAGTTGTGTAATATTTTCTTTCTGAGTTTGGGTGCTTAGACCATTAGGGGTGGGTGCTCCTTGCAAGTTGTTACTTGCTAAATTAGATGAGTGGGTGCTTGGAATTTCTTGTAGTGGGTTGTAGAAGACTTTGAAGTGGGTACTTCATAATTTTAGTGAGTACTCAATAAAAACCAATCATTGGATGATTTGGAATTAGTGTTTTTAACAAAGTCTTGGTTTCAAAGTGGGATTTTATCCATAAATGATATCCCACTATACATTTTGTGTTTAGTCTTATTATATTATTGCATAAGGATAGTGTTTTGGAATGCATTAAAATTTTAATCTACACTAATTCACCCCCCTGAGTGCTTTTGATATCTAACAAGTTTTGCATCCATGATCTTGTATTCATATACACTGAGGGTTTAGTTTGACATCTGATGTGATCCAAACACTTTCCATCTCTCAAATTCATATTATGTATTATAGGCCAAATATTATAGAATAAATGTCATAGATGAGTTTGATGTCATAAAAAGAGACCATATGCAAATGACAGTTGGACAAATGAAGAGATTCAAGTATGAAAGGTATGAAGAGGGAATTTATGATGATGACACAAAATTGTATGATCTAGAATATAAATAAGTTTTGGATTTACGTTTTCCATAGGTAATAGGGAATGTCCATGTGTCAAGATACATAATTGAGAGAAACAAACTTGTAATCATAAGAAAAAAATAATGGTTCTAAAAGAATAAGGATTCCTTTAATGCATCAATAATTTTACCCACCCTTTAGACACATGACTCATACCACTCTTCATTAAATTTTTTGGATAAAAAATTGGGCTCGATCCATTCCAGAGAGAGTTCGAATTGTAAAGTAGAGAAAGTAATATGCCTCCCACTACATGAGATTGCATAACAAGGTCATATCATCAGAGGATCCTATGGTAGAAGTAGAATTTGAAGAGAAAAATATAGTTCACCTCTCAACTTATCAACAGTCCCATAGTTTCCTACATTCCACCATGAATCCTCCTCCTATAAAATATGTACCATCTCACCTTGAGTAAGAGATAGTAGTCACATCAGTTACCACATCCAAAACACATGAGATGTTCACCTAGATGAAGGAAATGATAAACACTCAAGCTCGTACTCTCCAGTAGATGATGATTCATAATTTTTTAATGATATAAAAATTGGCTAAGGGGAAGAAGAAAATATTTCAAAAGAGGATTCACACTTTTTTAGTGGTGCCACAAGCAATTAGTATGTAGAAGTAGTCAGGCCAAAGGTGATCAGGCCTATTGAAGAAATGACATCATCTGACTAAAAAATGAGTACCATTTCCCTAATTCCATCCAATCATGAGGGATATGGACACATGTTATAGGGTTCTTCCAATCCCATCCTCATGAGGAAACATGAGTATAAGGTAAAAATTTATCAGTTAGAAGAAAAAGTACAAATAGTATCCTCATGTGTGAAACACTTCATAGACCCAAATGCTTCGTCATCACTCCCAATTGAAAAAGTTACAACAATTAGTAGCTTTGAACTAGAGTCCATTAATAATATGCACACTTTTACCATGCAAGGATAATAAAATGACAAATGGAGCATCATGTTCATTGATAAATGAAAAGTACTTCCTATAGAGTTAATATAATTATACAAGTAATTGTGCACCACTATAGAAAAGGTATGGATGACAAGGTAAAGGTTGGAAAAATAAATAGAACATTAGGACTAAGCTCATCAACTCATGATGGAGATGGGAGATGCTTAATCTTACATTTTAGTTATAAAAAAATATTCAACTCTCCATATGATAACTTGTTGCATCTGTGGGCAAGGACCCTTGCTTCTTGATAAGAAATGTTGAATCAGACTATTGATGAGTTAGACTCAAATGATTAGCATGCCTTAAAGATGCAAGATAATGTCAACATCAGAGCACAAAAAATTAGACTATTCACCTTTGATGAGACCACTATCGTAGATGAATAGTTAAGACCATTTGAAAAGTATGTTCAGAAAAAGGTTAGGTACCCATGTTGGTGAGAAAATTTATCAAGGGAAAAATTTATGGATTTCTTGCCAACACTCTAGAAATGTCAGTCCTACAACTTAACTAGTGTAGTTGTCATATATTCATGCACGAGTCGAAAGGTGGATTTTCCTATTTGGCCTTGCAGCCGAGGATCCAGTAGGCATACTCAACTGACCCTATGGAAAAATTTACAAATATCTACAAGGGAGGAATTTTCTAGGAGAGTGGGAAAGGGAGTGAGAATACGAGGTAGGGGCAATAATGCTGCAAGTACAAAGTCATATTCTTGCATAGATTAGTTAGAAGTTTCATCAAATGCTTTGGAATTAGAAAGAAACTATACTACAAATAGAAACAGGCCCAATTAGAATTTATAAGCTCATAGTGTCAATAAATCTCTTAGTTAAAAAGGCTAAAAAACTATTTCTTCTTGTATTGATGCTCAAGTATAAATTGTACATAGAATGAGAAATGGAAGAAAATTGAGAGTGGGGGAATGGAAGAATTATTCTATCTCTTTGATCTTTAAAAATTATTTCTCTCTCTCTCATGAATTCCCAAGAATATCTAGGACCTTCAAATAAGGAGCACATTACAATTTATAGAACAGGAACACCTCTTCATCTTCCTTATGATTCTTCATATACCTCCAATGACACTGTATATGCCTTGAAACTTTTCACGTTCCTAGAAAAACATTAATTTCCATTTTATAACTTAAGGGTGACTTAATACATTGAAAATAAATTTGTTTTTTATTACTTAAGGCATTATGAAAAAATGCAACCCCAACAAATAATTAGAATGTGGAGGAGAGAGAAAGTTGGGGGAAGGATGTCAAGAGAGAGAAGAAGAAGAGGAGATGTCATTCTCAATGAAGTTCGTTGGTCATTGTCGATGGAAAGCTCCAAATGTAGTGAAACTAAGAATCTCAAAACTCTTTCCACCCTAAGAAACTTCATCTTAGCTCATGGACGCTTGCCAAGTGTAATGAATTGTTCCGTTGATGATCAAATATCCCATCCTATGTAAGATATACCTATGATGAGAACCATGTAGTGATTTTTGAAAGACACTGTCAGGTTCCCTAGGATGGATCTCAAATTCCCTTTGAGAAACAACCATGGTTGATCCTAAATGATGATCCCCTCATGTTCCATTATGCCAAAACTTCCCTCTAAGTGTAACTTACCATTAATAGCAAGTGTCTAGATGGAAGAATTACTACTTTTGGTAAGAGGTGATTTTTTATCTTTTCTTGACCATCCTAATGCGATGAAATCCCTCTTTTTCTCTTGTGCACATTGTCTTCATCTCGACCACTTCTTGTGGTGACTTACTATTTTCAGTAAGCACCTATATAGGGGGATTACTATTTTTAGTAATTGGGCATTCTCATTTTTTCCACTCTAGAAATCATTCTGACTTCCTAGTTATCTTCAGTACACACTTCCTTCGTAATATCCACTTTTGATGGTGACTTCCCAAACATAACAAGTCTATATAATAAAACTTACTATTTTTAGAAAGTAGAATTCGACTACTCCATTTGTGATGGAACATAATTTTTTGTACTTGGCTCATCATCGTAGTCACATCTTCCAAATTTCACTTGATTTTTCCCACTAGAATGCTTGCAAATAAAATTTAAAATTTTCACCTGGTAGTGGCCTCGGGCACGGAGCTGCCATGGTGGCCATTAATGGAGATCAAAATTTACAGGTCTTTTTTTTTCTCCAATCATGATGAAATAAAATCCATTGTGATATGTTTTTCATTTGGAGTTCATGTGTATGTTTTTAGCTTGATCTAAATGTCATATTCTTAAGAAATCAAACAAACGTGAGCTAGGGCATGAAATAGGATTTTTATTAGAACAAATGATTCTGGGAACAATTTTACCTCCTAATTATTGCATCTTGATCATCTTTAAAAATAAGAAATTATGAAAAAGACAACATCTCAATCCTACTTGTAATTTGAAAGATATGAAGATTTTACAATCCACAAAAATGAGAGTTTTTAGGCAAAGATCTTCATTCTTCTTCTCTGTCTTTCATTTCTTTGGATTTTATGATCAAGATATCTTTTAAATCTTGTATTTTTTCATGGATTTGAGTGTTTATTTTGTGTGGTAGATCTGGTTAAGAGCATCAATGGTGGACTGGGTATGGGAAAGATACATAGCAATGACAGGGTGAATTATGAAGAAGAAGAAACAGGAAAAATGGCTTAGTGTCAAATTTCAAACATTTTAAAATTACATTCCAACGTGGGGTGAAATTTTATGTCCCTAATGTCCCTTTGGCATTAAGGGATGAAAGTGAAAATAAATTCCATGGCACGCCTCCATGCGACATTTGTCTCGATCGTAGCAATTGAAGGATTGAGCTCTAGCAAGCACCTTGCAGTTGAACTAGTTATCTTAGAGGTCTTATGTGTGATCAGGGGTCTAAAAAGGGTTGGGAAATTTTTTTTTTCCTATTTTTCCCTTTCCAAAAGGTACATAACGGACATTAAAATTCACATTAACCATAGGATGCCACGTGTCCCATCAAAAATTGACTAAGTGTCGAAGAGTGTACTTTGAGAGATGACTTATGAAGGCCATATATTGAGCTCTCGGATGAGTTTTTGGGCACTTATTTATATTATTTTGACTAAAAAATGCATTTGAATAATGTCTCGGTCATAGCAATTGAAGGATTGAGTGCTGGCAAGCACCTTGGGGTTGAACTAGTGATCCTAGAGGTCTTATGTGTGATCAGGGGTCTAAAAAGGGTTGGGGAAAAAAAATTGTCCCATTTTTCCCTTTCCAAAAGGTACATAACGGACATTAAAATTCACATTAACCATAGGATGCCACGTGTCCCATCAAAAATTTGACTAAGTGTCGAAGAGTGTACTTTGAGAGATGACTTATGAAGGCCATATATTGAGCTCTCGGATGAGTTTTTGGGCACTTATTTACATGATTTTGACTAAAAAAGGCATTTGAATAATAATAGTGATGGTCACAAGGCTCAGCTCTGACTGAAACACCTCCAAATGTCTCATTTTTTCTTGGTACCTCCAACTTTGAGCTAGAAGAATGAGCTTCCTAGAAAACATTATGGGGTTTCGATGAGTAGTATTTTTCTCATCATGTTAAAAATTTAAAATGATTTCATTATGTACTTTTTTTGGCTTCTATATCACTATGTATCTCCACAAATATTTCTATTAAATTTAGGTCCCTTTTCATGGTGCATGCTCGTTTAGGTCCGAAAACCCGCTTTCGCTGAATCTGCTCCAAATCCTCCGAAACTTCCTTAAATCTTCCAAAATCAACTCCAGAATATTTTTAGCACTTGGATACTCATTTTTGGTGAGTTTCTATCCTTCATTCCACTCCAGGGGGTGCACTAGTCCTAGGAGTGCAGTGGTAGCCCTTCCCAAAACTGTGCAAAACTTGGTATTCTTCACAAATTCTTAAAATCACCTAGGGGGACTAAATTTTCTTTCCTGAATCACCTAGGTGAATTAGATGGAAATATAATTAAGTAAAATTACATGGAATGAGTAATGCTTTGTGCTAAGGATGGATAGACTTGGTGTGTCCTTAAAAGGTAAAATTTGAAAAAAATAACCTAGGGGTATCACTGACATGCTTGAAAATTGTCAATTTTCTTGTTGAAAATTTGCATGACAACAACCCCTTTTCCTTCAATGAAAATAAGTTGGAGTCTCTATCATAGCCACAATTTCAAACAATACAGAGAAACATTCATCATGGCTAGTAAAGAGAAAAATAATAAATGATATCTCAGATGATTGGCTTGATTCCCTAAGCTACGTCTGCATTCCTCAAGAAAAGAAGGTGACACCTACAGAAGCCCAGTTTAATAAAGAGTTCAAGGGAGTGGAAATATTTCCAATAGATCTTGGAAAAGATCAATGAGGTGGAAACGTAGAATCAACATAAGTGACATCTTCATCAGTATAGTTCTCTCTCCTTCTCTCCCTTTCTCTCTCTTATCTTCCCCCTCTCCCCTTCCTCCATGTTCTTTTCCTTTGTTGGGGAGTTGCAATTGTTCATTTTTTCCTATTCCTATTTTATCTTATTCATTTAAATGTGACTTTAGTTTGTAATTTAATAAGTCACCCTTAATTAATAAAAGGGGACTTAATTATACATCTAGGAATATACAAATTCACATGTTGTAAAGGGACAAATGAAATGTCATGAGGGGTTAGGTGAAGAGTCATTTTTAAAGTCTATAAATTATGATGAAACCCTTATTCTTAAGGGTTGTCAATTTATATGCTCAAGGAGAGATTACTACTTGAAGTGAAGTAAAAGAGATAGAAACATTTCCTCCATTATCCTCCCATGTGCCCTTATATTTCTCACTTTGTACAATTTTTCCAAAACATCAATGAAGCAGAAAGGAGCTTCTTTCCTTTTTTGATAAGATAATTATTCAAACTTTGTGTTCCTAATTCTACCTTATCTTAATGCAAGTAAAAAAAAAGATTTTAAACATATGCGTGTTTAAGTAATATAATTAATGTCTACATGAATATGATTTTATACCTAACATATTAATCCTCCCCTTCATTTTCCCCCACTCCCTTTCCTACATCCATAGTAAATTCCTTCCTTTTAAGAAGTTGCAATCTTTTTCAAGAGGTTCAAGAGTGTTCCTATTAGATCCCTGGCTTTCTGACCACCAAAAATTTTAATTTCATGCATGCATAATAAATGGAGATACACCATTCAAGAAGAGGGACCTAAAGTCTCAAAGCATTGGTAGATAGCCACTAATTTTTCCACTTAAAAACATTTCTTGCCAATAGTTTTTGGCACCCACCATGTGGTATACTTGGAAAATTTTATACCCAGAATATGAATCATGAGGAAATACAAAAAAATCAATTATGCCAAAAAGAAAAAAATGGAATTTAAAGAGTCACAGAGCCTTATGTCTAATATCTATGCCTATTCCATATAACCCTCCTGTTTAGACACCTGAATTACTTTTCCACATCAAAGAATACATTGTATCCAACTTTGAGGGAAGTTTTTTGGTATAAAAAATAAAATGTTGCATACTACTTCATATCTACCAAGGTGTTAGATATTGAAGAGAAATGTGTTGAAGAACATGAAAGAGTGAGACAAACCCAATTATAAAAAGTAAAATCTTAAGTTCATTTCAAGCCTACAAGTTGGTTGATCATAGATATACCAAGTCACAAAGGTAAGGAGGAAATCCTGACCCAATATTTGAAGAACTATAGAGAAGTCAGGAACTAATCATAAATTCAAGGCATTCTCTTTATCCCAAAACTACTCTCACTAGTGGTCCAAACAGTGTCAACCCATTAGACATAGGGTTTTAAAATCTCAATGAAGATTTTGAAAACTTTACTGACGTGGAAATTGAAGTAAAAGCTGAAGAAAGAGAAGAATCTGAAGCAATAGCAAAAATCAAAACATAACCAAGAGCTCTATCCATAGTGGAAGAAAGAGTTACAGCTAGAGTAGAAATAAGAGCAAGGGAAAAAGTACAAACTAAATCCATAATGGCTGAAGAAGAGATACCTCAAATAATTCAGGGGAGATGACTCACAACTCTGAGAAGAACATGTAGCAACATTCATCATTGTCTATGGTGTGTTAGGTGTTGAAGACAAAGTTGTATTTGTCAAGTTATTTATGGAATCCTTACATGAGAAAGCAACATAATGGTTCTAACTCCTTCCCACTACGTAAATTACCTATTGGGATAATATCAAACTTTCTTTAAATGCATATTGAATTTTACAGAATATTTCTAAGATCATTTAGTACACCTGGTGCATATGAAGAAAGAATCTAATGAATGCATGAGGGACGTTGTAATGAGATATAACAGGGTGCTCAAGAGGATACCTCTCGAAGCCATTCCCTCAGATGATAATTTAAAAATATTCTTCATAAGTGCTCAACTTCCTAAAGTTTTATTTATTCTTAGAAGGTCAAAGCCTATAAATTTGAAGGAAGCTAAATACTACGGCATTGAGATGGATCATGATCTACTTTTTTCAGGAAATGTGAAAAATCTGAATGGCAAGAAAAAGGGTCAAAGTTCCAGCTCCATTACCACATATCCTATGGTTTAAAAGTTGTCTAATGAGATGATTGCTATCAAAAATAAACTTTCCAAAATCACCATGATAAATGTGCCAAAGAATACCGATCTCCTGAACATGCAAAGGATAGCTCCGCCTCCTTGCAAGCTTTCCCTGAAGGCACTATCGATCAATGCAACCCACAATACAAAATAAGAAGACCAAGATTAAGAAGAGGATATTGGAGAATAATAATAAATTGAAATCAGAAATGTCCTTGAGATTAAAGGATTCAAAGGTGACACTCATAATATTCTCATTGAGTACTACTCAGCAAATGAAGATGATGATGATGATAATGAACAGGCTCCAAGCTTCTCATGCTCTATGTGTTCCCACTCCCAATATCAGAATAAATATTCCTCCTCGGTAGCCACCATAAAGAATAAAACAAAATAATATTCTCTAGTGGTAGTCTCACAAAATAAAATATTCATAAGAGGGTCTCCACTTCCACCATCAATGGATTCATCAAAGGAGAAACTTGACCCAATATTGAATAAAGATATAATTATCATGGTAAGTAAGTCCTATAGTGTTTCTCTTAGCTCAAAACCTACCACCAAAATTAATCCTTTAGCCAAATATAGTCCTGTAAAATCCCTAATGCTCAACCAAATTCAACCGCCCCTTTCAAACCCACTACCTCATCCACTAAAAATACTCAATCTCCTAAACTAACACATTCTCCACAATGCAAAACTTTCACTATCCCTATAACATTAAGTTCACTAGCCACATATCCTTTCAATTACATCAAACATGTAAATAAGACCAAAGTGCAAAATTTTAAAACTAAATACATGCAAAGACACCCAGAGAAATTTTTGATATTTTTCAACCATATCAAAGGGTGGTAACCCAAATCCTAACACTACAAACTCCAATCCCAAGGTTCTACTACCTACACCAACCATTCCACCTACACAAAAATGTGGGCACTTAGTGCATCTAAAACATATAAAGTAGAACCATTCTACTTGTCCCTCCTAGTCAAAGGCTACTGGTTAAACAATTGCATCATAGACTCAAGATCCTCTGATAACATCATGCCCATCAAAGTTGTTAATTCCTTAGAAATTACTTTGACGCATGAAAATGGATACTTTAACTCTATGGAATCTAAGGAAGTTTTGTTTATGGGAAGGATAAAATATGCACAAGTGGCTTCGAAGGACTTCTTGAATAATAAGGTGTTGCTCACAATCTTGGTGGCAGACATCCCAACATCATTTGGTATACTGCTGAGTAGAATTTTTTGTAGGGATCTGGGTGGTGAGATTTGAATGGATTGGTCCTCTATCACCATTCCAATAAAATGGGAAAACAAATTTTTTGTCCTTGTGTGAAAAATGACGTATACACTTATTAATTTGGAGGACCTAAGAGAAAACATCTTATTCTAAGACAACAGGATGGGGAACTAATTCCTCACCTATAAAAGACATAAAAAATTTCCTCTTCTCACTAAAGATGAATAAGATCAATTATGGACCATGGAAGTCCACTCTTAAGTGTGGGGTCTAAAGCTGGAATTATCTTAACCACTCCCTCAGGTGAGTTATTCCCATTTACATACAAGCTGTAATTTAAAAATACTAACAACACTACATAGTATAATGAAATCCTCCTCAAAATGGATGTTGCTGAGTCCATGGGTATAAAAAATATCAAGTGTCTTGGAGATGTTGAAGTGATAGTCAAATAAGCAAGAAATCAGTTTCAAGTAAAAAACCCAAGCCTCAAGCACTATAGAAACATGGTTTAGGAATCTATTGAATATTTTGATGCTTTCTCCATTCAAGCCATTCCTCATGAGTAGAAAGAAAAGGATAATTCACTGGCCAGGTCATCCTCATTGGTGACTCCACAAATGTATTTTGATAAGAACAAGGTGACTATCGAAATGATTTTCATACCAAGTGTGCTATAAAATTTAAACAATTGGAAAGTTTTCAACAATGATAGTCAACTCCTCTCTTTCTTGGAATAAAGAGATGACTTTAGTAGTCTCTACTATGAGGGAAGTGAAAATCCTCATAGGGATTTAGTGGAAGAAGAGGAAAAACAGACAACTCCTCTCTTTCTTAGAACAAATAGATGACTTTAGTAGTCTCTACTATGAGGGAAGTGAAAATCCTCACAGGGGATTAGTGGAAGAAGAGTAAAATGAAGGGATCAAAGGATTCAATTCAGAGGGAGTAAAAAAACTTGAAGGGAACAAGATTTAAAAGGGCCTAGTGTCACTAAAAGATCTATTTGAGAAACATGACATGTTCATCAAGGAAATAACAAAAGAGTCATCAAGGTACACAACCGAGTTCTCTAAAGAAAACATTGACACTATAGTGTAGCCTCGAACAATGAGTATTGGAAATTATTTCTTTCCTGAAGAAAAAATAAGGTTGAAATAACTATTGAAGAAATATTCTTATGGTTTGGCATATTCCTATGACAAGCTCAAATATTTTCAGCCTAAATAAATGCACCAATATATTCCACTAAATCCAAAATCCAAATCTTTTAGGAAGAAGCAACAGACCTACAATCTGACAATAATGGATACCATCAAAAAATTGGTATTACATATGTTAAATCAAGAATAATATTTTGTATCCACCACTCCATGTGGGTAGAAAACATCATTCCGATGTGAAATAAAAATAGGTAAATAAGAATTTGTGTAGACTTTTGCAACTTGAACCAGGCCTCCCTGAAAGAAAACTACTTTCTTCCAAGTGATCATAGGATCTAAAATGATCTCATTTCTAGATGAATTCTCAAGATATAATCATATTGAAGTGGCAGAAGAAGATAGAACTAAGACAACCTTCATAGCACCTTGAGGCACTTTTGCATACAACATAATGCTTTTTAGTTTGATCAATGCAGGAAAAACCTTTCAAAGGGAAATGGACCTAACATTAAAATACCTTAAGTATTATATTGTAATTTACATGGATGATCTGAAATTCTTCTCAAAGAAAAGATATTCATCACCTCAAACAAGTACTCATCAAATTTAGGGAACATGGGATATCCCTGAATCCTAAGAAATTCATCTTCAGGGTCATTAAAGGAAAAATAATTGGGCACATTGTGAACAAGGAGGGAGAAGAGATTGACCTAGAAAGAATAAAATCCATCCAATAACTATCATTTCTGAAAAGAAAAAGGGAGTACATTCCTTCTTTGGCAAATTCAACTTCCTTTAGCACTTTGTCCTAGACTTCACCAAGTTGACTAAGCACATCACTATCATGATGAAGCTAAAAGATAAATTCAAAAGGAAAAAGGAAGGAAAAATGGAATTTAAAGCAATATCAAAGGCTCCTATAGACACCTAAAATTGGTTACACAATTTAGTGTCCCCCGTGTTCGCTTACCTATTTTATTCTTGGGAAACCAGGTGCCATTTTATATCACTACTTCTCTCTTAGGATATTAATTAATTATCTAATTAAAATACCTATCCTAAGTTTATTCCACCCCATTATATTTCACTCATGGATAATTAAACATTAACCATGTAATTCTACCTTTTTTACCATTATTCCAACTACTTATTCACCCCATATCATTTCCAAACCTCCCGTATCATTATTCTTCATCCATCCCACCTTTTTCTCCTCTCCTAAACATGTGCAATGGGTTTTAACCCATATTTGAGTTAGAGGGATAAGTTTCTTATCCCCACAATTCATTTCTTTGCCTCTTTGGGAGACTGTTCCCTGATCAGCACCGATCAATCTTCAGTCGACACACATTCTTCAGAATGACACCGATTTTATCTCAGTCAATGTTGATTATAAATAGATGACAAGAGTTCTTATCTAGTTAGATTTAGAAGAGCTGTTCATGTGGAGATTATTTTGTTTGAGCAATTAAAGAGATTATCAGAGAGAGAGAGAGAGAGTTAGTTCTATGCATTTTAATCCCTGAGAGGTGTATTGTTACTCTACCTGGGAAACTCCAGAAACTTTTCTGAAGCTACTCAAACTTCCTGGTATCCCCAATTTTCCCTTTAGCCAAGGTGGAACTCTGTCTGCATGTCTACAGCTCTTGTGGGTCTCCACAACTCCCTTCATTAATCATTAATCATCAATCAAGAATTTTCTAGGTATTCCCCTTTATGGATTTATGTAATTTCTTTTGGTCGATACCGACCCAGTCCGGTTAACATTGATTAATCTTCCATCGACACTTATTCCATCTGAATCGATGCCGGCTCAAACCTTTGATGCCTATCATTGTCTGATCGATGCCGAATAGCCTACAAAAAATTACAAAATTTAGGTAACACAATTTCAATTATGTTTTTATAGTTTCCTACTTTCTTTCAGTTTCTGTTGTTGTTTTTCTTACATTCTATCTTCAACTTAAAATCAAAAAATCTAAACATTTTCTTACATCTTTTATCATGTATGCCTTTATCCTTAATAGAGAACATGAACTGACATCCACTGAGGAAGCTCATCACTTCCCAGACCCACTTTTTGGGTAGTTCACTCTTTTATCTTCTAACAATTTTTTTTTTCTATCAAGCATTTGTGCATTGTAGGGTTCTTGGATCTACTCCACAGGATTTCTCATGTGCACCCGTCTTGGCTTCATCGACATTTTTTTCCATTTATATCTTTGAATCTTGTCTAATCAATTAGGTATTGACTTTATTTGAGTTATTCTAGGGTTTTTGTGTTTAGTTTAGTTCATTAACTTGGACAGGTAACAAGCACAAAAATTCTTGGTCAACAGCGCCCACTTTGGTGCACCTTGATATTAAAAAAGAGTTCATTTTGTATTGCTATGCTTCTAAACATACGATATCTTCCATTCAAGTTTAAAAGAATGAAGAAGGCCTTAAAGTTCCCATCACCTTTATGAGATCTTGTTTGAATAACTATGAGTTGAAGTATAATCAACTAGATAATAATTCATATGCCATGGTTAAGGTAGTGAAGAAATTTTGGTTCTACATTCTCATTTCCCACATTGTGCTAATGGTTCCAGGTTCAACCATCAAATAAATTCTTACCCAACAAGATCCAAGAATACAAAGCGGTAACTAGGTGATGAGAATCCAATAATATGACTTAGAGATTAAACCTTCTAATCATATTAGAGGAAATTGTTTGTGCATATTTCTTGTAGAGGATGATGCACTCGTGACTAAAAATTATACGGGAGAATTTTTTGTTGTTGTGAATGTGTCAGCAAGGACTTTCCTCAAGTCCTTTTTATGAGCATGACAAATGAGTGGTATGTAGACATTTCTTACTTCCCGACCTACGATGATTTTCCCTCCACACCTTGATTATAGATAAAAAGAACCCTTAAGCTAAATTTAGCCAAATATGTTATATGTAATCATGCACTCTACAAGAGGGGATTTGACGAAAGCTTTCTGAAATGTGTGGATAAAGAGAAACATGAGTTACTAAAGGCATACCATAATCAAGCATGTGGAGGACATTTTTTGGCAATGGTGAAAGCTCACAAAATCCTCCATGGAAGATACTACTAGTTGACCTTGTTTGTGGATGCCCAAGAATGGGTCTCCAAATGTGAAGCATGTCAGTAGTTTTTGAGGATAAAATAGTTTGTTGTGCTTCCCCTCAGGTCAGTGGTGATCAAGGAGCCTTTCTGACAGTGGGATATGGATTTCATTGGATTTATAAATCCCCACTCAAGTTTAGGAAATGTCCATGTTCTTAAGGTAAAATGATTACTTCACTAAGTGGGTAGAGGCCATCATAACAGTGTAAGCCAATATATAAATAGTGTGTCAATTTCATCAAGGATAATATCATTCTTCATTTTGGTATCTCTTAAAAATATTGTGGTGGGAAATTCTACATATTTTTCCTCCAAAGATCTAACTGAGTTTCTCTACAACTATAAAATCTCTCTGTCACATGCATTTGAGTATTACCAACAAGGAAATAGTCAGGTGGAATCAAGGAATAAAAACATTGTGGCCATTTTCCATAATCTAGTAGATGAGAATCAAAGGTACTAGCACAAAAAAATCTATGATGCATTATGGGTGGACATAATAAATCCAAATAAAGTTAATTAGTATGTCTCATCATTCCAATTTCTCTATGGGATTGAGGTAGAAATTTCAGTCACTTGTAGATATGCCAACACTAAAATTTCTCCAAGCAGTAAAAGACATGGGAAATATATTGATTCTATTGAAAAAATAATTTTGTTTCTTGAGAAGATTGAATAATATAGGTTTCAAGGTGGCAAAGCGTATCAAATGACATCAATTGAAGGTTCAAAAGTTTGTTTGACAAGAAAGCAAAGGCTTGAGAGTTCAAAGTTAGAGATACCTTGTTACTTCTTTGGGAAAAGTGAAGAGAACCAAAGGGAATCCATGTGACATTTAAAACTTTGTGACTTGGGCCATTCTAAATTCATGAAACTTATGGAGAGATTTCTTTCTATATATCATACCTGGATGGAACATAGCAAGAGTTTTCCCACAGTCAAGAAATATATAAAATTCTACAAGCATTGAAAGTGGGTTATCCCTTATATTGTACCATAGTAGACTTAGGTGTGTTTTTCCCTTTCATTTTGTGTTTTTCTTTCCCTTTCAAGTGCTAAGTGTTTCCTTTTGTTATGTGTGTGTACTCTTTTCCATCTATCTATTGATAATGAATCTATGAATCCCAATGGATAAGGCACAAGTCTAATTTGTAAATTGAGATTTTGGAGTTTACTTCTTAGTATTTCCTCACTTTGTTTGATCTAGTATAAGTCCCCATGTGAGATCCAGTTGTTGTCTTATTTTTTTGCAAGGGAAAAATTATTTTGAAAACAAGATAACCATTCCATAATGTCAAAAACGTTCATTGTAAACCTTCCCTAACGCCCCTCCAAGTCAGTCCATCCCATGTGTTTGGTTATTTCCCTATTTGATGTAATGTTTGTATATGTGGTATCACCCTCTCCCATGTGTGGAAAATAAGAAATACAAGTTCAAAGGAGTATTTTAAGACAATGCATTTCAAAGTAAACCTTTTGGCAACGGCTTAGGATTGGCTATTTTTAGCCTTTCTAACGCTGATGTGTATTCTCTACAGTGGATTAGATGTCCTAAATTCATTAGGGAGATGTATTCACGATCCTAGATAAATTTCTAATTGATTTAAGAAGATTTATGAAAGATCTGGAGGTTTAGGAGCAAGTTCAGAAAAAGTGGGTTTTTGAGGCCATAGGAGCTTACATTGTGAAAAAACACATAAAATTTGGGAGATGACTCCAAGAGATATGTAATGAGTTGGAGTTCAAACAAACTATCTAATGTAAATACTAATTAAATTCATTACATGGTGGTAATCACATATTTTTCACAACACCCATGAATTTCATTCCATAACTCATTCTTCGCAAGAATAACTGGAAGTCCTCATCAAGAAGGAATTTTTTGAGATGGTTTCAAGATGAATCATACCTTAAGACCCATCCCGTCCTCCTCAAAAAAAAATCTGGTTAAAACCATATAAATAAGTGCCTAAAAAGTCATCATGGAGCTCTGGCAATGTTATTTTCAATCTCCTCTCCAAGGTACAATCTCCATCCTTAGCCGAATGTTTCAATGACAAGTGTCACTATGAGGTTGAGGTGCATTTTTAGTGTCCCTCTGTCTCATTCTAAGGGGAAAAGGGAGGAATAAAAATGTGCCCCCGCCCCACCTTAGGACTCATGGACACATCACATGACCCTAGGGAGCTTTGGTAAGAACCTTCCACCAAATTTCTAGCTCCCGCTCTAACTTATGCATGCTTGACACTTTTACTCACTAGAATGAGGTGGAATTTTAGTGTTCCTTTATCCCATTTCAAGGGGACAAGGGGGTAGAAAATATGCCCCCCCACCTTAGGTCTCATGGACACACCATATGACCCCAAAATCCTCCGTCAAGTACTTTTGGATAGTTATTGAGCTCCCTCTCCTCATTATACATGATTTCCGAGTTTCACCATGATGATAAGGCACACATTAAAATTCCACCCTCACCATGCTCCCACTAGGTTCTTCATGTGGTCAAAAACTAGCTCCTGGGTACCTAAACCTAGCCCTTTCCTCATTTTTCTTCACTTGTGCATGTGTGCCATGTGTCACCCTAGGGATAAAGTGCACTTTTGGTGTCCCCTTGTCCTATTTCATGGGGGGAGGGGGGGGGGGGGTGCGGAAATAATGCACTCTCATTCCTCTTTCCCTCTCATGCCTATATATACAAACACTTGGCCATTTTCCTCACCCCCCATATTTCTCCATTTTCACACGAAACTCTGGTGAAAGTTTTTAGAATTCTTCAACCTCAATTTTCCATTTTCATTCACTTCTATCATGTTTCCATGATCATAGTTAGGGAAAATTCGTTAAAAAATTTTAAAGGCTTTGGGCACATTTTTCCACCAAATTGACTCTTTAACCTGTAAAGTGAAAATATTCATAACTCAAAAACTGTTGCAACGGATCAACACATGGATTTTTTGCATTCTTCCACATTTTCTAGAATCCTTGAAGAATCAAGTAAAATAAATTACATGCACGACCCAAATTTTTATGGCAAGAAAATCCTAGTTTTATGCCCACAAATTTTATAATTATATTTCTCGCTATTATAGAATTAGGTTGAGATAAAAATTCATATGTGAGATGAAGAAGAAAACCCATATCAAAATAGTTGATTTCATTAAAATATTAGGTCAATAGAAGAACTTTCCAAAAATAGTAAGTCTCCTATAAATAGTTAATCTTCATAGAAGGAAGATTTTACAAAGACAAAGTTTACAAGGAACATTCTGTGGAATGATAACGGTGAAAAAATCCATTTGAAGTTAAAAATGGTAAAATATCAATTTGCTAAAAAAATTAAACTCTCATTACAGACATAGTGAAGCTCAAGTTTTAACCATAAAGTTCAATTTTTTAGGAATGGAACCAGTCTTAACTTTCTCTTCTGAGTACACAATTATGGAGGACAAAATTGACACCCACATTGACCTCGAGGATCTCAAATACTGAAAGTTTTGAGGACCGAGGGAGCTAGTTGAGGATACTATTTTCATAAGCTAACTGAATAATTGTGGAATTTGTTTTAGCATATTCTTATACCTATTAACCTAAAACTAGGACCATTCAAACAAATGACATATTTACCATGGTAGTAATTTATAACAAAGCTATCCCCCATTCAATATAGATCCCAATTCGTAGCAATATGACAATCATTTCAAAAGAGGTTGCAACAAATGAATGGACCAAAATAGACTCATTCCTTTAGGGCTCCACTATTAGTTCATGGTTAAAATAAGTAATGAAACCTTCATGGGTTTCTAAGTCTTTCCTACGAGGTGAATTTCATGAGGGATATTTAGATGAAATCACCCTTCTCATTTAGGTGATGGTAGAATAAATCTTAAAGGAATTCAAATACTTGTTGTATCTTTTCATTTTCATGATCTTGGAGGATAAGCATAAAATTTATTGGGGACAGATCGTTAGTGGAAACCTACACCAACAATCTCTCCAGGTAAAAATCTCAAAGAAGTTCAAAATGAATTCATATCTGGTGTATAAGGGTAAATGATTCCTTCACCATGTTTTTCATTGCTATAATGAAGGGGATCTTCACTCAAGGTTATCGCCATAAGTGATTTATTTGATCAAGAAGTATGGTTCATAATTCACATGATTTTCCACTTTCTCATACATCTAAGTTTCCAGTTATGATATTTTTTTTCATACTACCTCAGTATCTCAGTGACATGATTATTTTGTTTGAGATTTAAAGATAACTAGATCATGTTCACAGTAAGTTCAAGAACATGATGTGAAATAATGTATCCTTTCCGATATCACTTGGAATCTTCACCTGTAAGAGTGTTAATGATGTATCATACTTGCAAGTTGTCTTTCCATCCATGAGCTTGTATTCATATACATCAAGGGTAGAATTTGACATCCAATGTGATCTAGACACTTTCCATCACTCAAATCCATATCATGTATAGTAGGTCCATTATTGTTGGATAAATTTCATAGATGATTTTGATGTTAAGGAAAGAGACCATATGCGGATGATACTAATACAAATGAAGAGATTCAAGTTTGGCTGGTATGAAGAGGAAATTCAAGATGATGGGAAAAAATTGTTTGATTCTGAATATAAAGAAGTGAAGGCTTCACATTTTCCATAGGTAACATGAAACTTATATAATTTGGGAGACATAAGTTAGAAGACTGAAGTTGTAATCAAATGATCAAAATAATGGTTCAAGACGAAGAAGGTTTACTACATCACATCAATAATTTTCTCCACCCTTTAGTGACAAGAATCACACCACTCTTCATAGAAGTTTTTGGAGAAGAATTCAGGCTCATTTGATTTGGGAGAGAGTTTGAAGCATAAAACAATGGAGTCAGAGGCCCCTTACTACAAGTTATCGCATAAGAAGGTCAGATCATCAAAGGAATCTATGGTAGAAGTAGAACTTGAAGAGAACAATCCAATTTAGCTCTCAACTTCTCACAAGCTCCAGAGTTACCCACCATCTACCACTATTCCCACTCCTCCCATGAAATATGTACCATATCACCCTGAGTAGGAGAGAATAATCACATTAGTTTATGAATGTAAAATAAATGAGATTATCCCATGGATGAAGGAAATTATAACCAATCAAAATCGTACATTCCAGCATGTGATGCTCCCTGATTTTTCAATAATATCAACACTAACCAAGGAGAATAAGAAATGTTTTACAAAAGTGAATTCATGATTTTTCATTGGTTCTATGGGAAAATAATATGTAGAAGTATTCAGGCCGAAGTTAATCAATGTTATTGCAGAGATGACATCGACCTACTAAAAAATGATAAAAAATTCCCTACGACCATCCACTCATGAGGGATATGCAAACATGTTCTAGGAGTCTTCCACTTCAATCCTTATAAGGAATAAAGAGTATAAGGATATAATTATCTAGTTGGAATACCAAGTAAAACACTCTCCTTATATGTGCAACACTTCTTGGACCCAAATACTTCATTGTCACTCCCAACTAAATAACTTACCCCAATCATTATCTTTGACCCAGAGTATATTAAGAGGACATAATAATTCACCATACAGGGATGAGAAACTGAAAAATATATGAGCATGATCATTAAGAAAGGAAAATTACTTCTTCTAGAGTTGATTTCACTGTATAATTTCATATGCACCACTACAGACAAGGTTTGGATGATAAGGGAAGGGCTGGAAAAAGAAAAATAATATTGATACCAAGTTCATCAACTCATGATAGAGATGGGATATTCTTACTCACAGCTATTGGTGATCTATAAATTATTCAAATCTCTATCTGAAGACTTGTCACATGTGTAAGAGAGAACTATTGTATCTTGATACAAAATGTTGAATCAGGCTATTGATGAGTTCGACTCAAATGATAAGTTTTCCTTCAAGGTGCAAGACAATGTCAAAATCAGATAAAAAAATATGAGTTTTTAGACCATTTGAGGAGTATCTTTAGAAAAAGGAGGCAAACCCATTATTATTTAAAAATAATACATTGGAATCTCTATCTAATATTAGGCAAACCATTTCAAACATTGTAGGGAAACATATGTTGCAGTTCACGAAGAGAATAAACATTAATGATATATGAGATGGTTGGCTTGGTTCCCAAGCTCTGTTCACATTCCTCAAGTGGAGAAGGTAGAAAATGTGACATCCGAATACATTAAATATTTTAAGGGTGTGGAAATATTTCAAGTGGAGCTTAGTAAGCATCAATTAAGTAGGAAAGAAGAATCAACAAAAGCAACTTCTCCATTGACGTAGTTCTATTTCCATATTTCTTTCTATTTATTCTCTTCCCCCTCTCCCCCTCCTCATTCATGATATTTTCCTTCATTGTGGGGGTTTCAATTTTTCATTTTTTCATATTCCTATTTTTTCTTATTCATTTATTTATGACTTTAGTTTTTAATGTAATTATTATCCAAAATTTACCCCCAAGGTAATTTTGATAACTTACATGTTTCCTTTTAGAAATGGATAGGAAGAAATGGTGAAAAAATAAAAAATAATATTTTGGGGGCACTCTTTTTCTTTTCTCTAACTCCCCTACTCAAGAAAAATCTCACGAGTTATCAAAAATTTGCTAAAAATTAGAAAAAATAGAAAAATGACTTATTTTAATGTATTATGGGTCTGGGGGCCATGGATAGAATAAATGCAGATGGAAATAAGGTTTCTTTCCCTTGAATTAGGTCTGAAATGAAAAGAAATAGTGTGTTGTTGAAAATTCAGGTCTAGAAATCCTAGGAGATACAAGTTCCTTCAGGGCTTAAGTTCCCCGAAGACCTAAAATGGTTGATTTGTTAAGAAGTTGAAGCAGGTCCCTTATATTGTATAAAAACTAGAATTTCAAGGCCCTAATGGTACAAGTAGCACAGGGTTGTGAGCTCCTCGCAGGTCCAAAATTTGAGAAATGCATTGGATTTGGCAAAAGATAGTTTAGTGTAGGAAAAGTGGAGTTAGGAGGCCCCAACAAAACAATTTCTGTCACGTTGATTGCTCCCTATGGAACCGATATCTCCATAGTACAAAGGAATGCTAGGAATCCATAGTGTACTGTGGGAAAAGAGGGTGATTTGGGGACTAAGTGCCCTATGATAACTTGTTCCCATGAGCCACGTGTGCCCTGAAAAAGACAATAGAACTACAATATAAAGGAAAATTGAATTAAATGCAGACTATAGTTGACCATCCCGAGATTTTAAAATTCAAATGGCCATAATTTTTGACACAAATATCTAATTTTCACAAAACTAGGATTTTCATAAAGGTATCGACATCCTCTATGCCACAGATATATGAAAAAGTTGAATAAGTCCCCAATATTTAAAAAGCATAGTTCTAGATTGATGAACAACCAAAATTAATGAAGTATGGGCATTTTATTCTCCCTTAAGAAATGGTACAATGAAGGAATTGGTTTGTAAGGATCTCCATGATGTTTTGTATTTATTTAATGACTCTTGTTGGTGGGTAAATCCTAGAATTTGAGTTTTCCTTCTCTCCCTCTCTTTCTTGTTTGATAAATGTAAATGGAGAGCTCATTTAAAAGTTATTAAACATTCTCTAGTTTCTCCTCCATTGTTCTGTAGGTTGTTATGAGTTTCAAGCCTCCATTCAGGGTATTTTTTCATGAAATTCATGCCTCTAGATTTCATTGTAATGGACTATGTAATTCTATGAGGAAATAAAATCATATTTTGTGGCTAATATTCAACCCTTGCTTGTGTTTCATTACCTTTTCTTGCTTCTTCATGATACCTGAAAGTATTCAATGCATTTTATAATTTCTTGCAAACCCTAAATGGTTGTGTTTAATGGATATAGTGTTGTGAATTTATAGTTATAAAATATGGTGTTTTGAATACCCTCTTTTCCCCCATTTTTTTACATTTTCATCTATTAGAGAGTGTCCCAATCACCCTTGTCTTGGTGCTAGCACATCCTTAGTATAGGATCTCTCATTTTTATGTATTTTTCTCTTCCCTTGGTCCCTTGAAATTATAGGATAGGATTAGATAAGTGTATTTAAAGAATTAAGAGTATTTATAGCATTAGTTTGGGAACAGGAAACAACCTTCTCTAGATATTTTTCCAATTGAAACCTTCCACACCTTGAGATGAATCCATGTTACCCAATTAAATTGATTGCCTAGTCATTTTATGTATAAGAAAATAATATGGTTCTATAATTTTTTGATAACATCAATACATCACCCTTAATTAATAGAAGAGGACTTAGTTCTACACCTAGGAATATGAAAAGTCACATGTTGTAAGAAGACAGATAAAATGTCCTGATGGGGGTAGGTGAAGTTTTATTCTCAAGTTTATAAATTGTAATATCACCCTCATTCTTAATGTTTGTTAATTTGGTATTCTCAAGGAGATATTACTACTTGAAATGAACAAAAAGAGATAGAAACTTTCATATATTTCGTCCTCTCATATGTTCTTTTATTTCTCACTATGTATAACTTTACAAAAACATCAATGAAGAAGAAAGGATTTTCTTACCTTCTTGATAAGATAATGACCAAAACATTTTGTTCCTAATTCTATCTTGTCTTAATGTTAGTAGAAAATTTGTTTTCTCTATATATGAGTGTTGAAGTATTTTGATTAATGATTGCAAAACTATAATTTTATACTTAAGAGATTAATACCCTTGTATTTTTTCCCTAACTCCCTTTCCTACCTACTCAAAAAATTTCTCCCTTGCAAGAAATTGTAAACTTTTTCTGCAGGCATGGTAAATTTTTCTTATTAGATCCCTAGCCTTTAGACCACCACATATTTTTATTTCACAAACGCATAATAAATGGATCTACACCATTCAACCAGAGGGAACTAGATTCTCAAATTTTTTGTGGATATCCACCAATTTTTCCACTTGACAAATATTCATGCCAAAATATCCATATTCTCATGTGGGATCCCAGAAGCACAATTGTGAAGCCAAGGGACATGATCAATGTACTCGAGAAATGTAATCATATAGAATATATGATTCTTTCATGTTGGGCGTATCACTAATTTAGTTTCTTGGAAGCTATGGAGAAGGGCCGTAATCATTTTTTTATCTTATTAACAAAAATAGGTCTTCTCTTAGCTCATCATAGAGGCTGGAGGCTATGCATCAAAGTGTAAGATGAATGCAGTGGAGTGGAAGTCATCAAGAGGTGTTTGTCTAAGATCAATGAGCTTATAAGACCATTCTTGATTCCTTATACTTGATTGGATCTAGGTTTGTTTAAACATTAATTATACTATTATAAGGTTATTTTTACTTATAATCAAATTATTATAATGTATTTTTTCATCTAGTAGTGAGCCTAAAGGCGTAGACATTTTTACAAAGTCTATTACCAACTTAGTGTAGTTTTAGTTTTTTCTTACATTGCATTTACTTAAACTTGATTTATTTTGAAGTAAAATTTGTACTAGATTAATATTATTATAAGGGTTTGTGGTCAAGGGAATTTTTTTTTTCCATTTTATAGATCATCTATTTTATAAATCAATATATAAAGAATATTCCCATACAGATATATATCAATGTTATTTATGTTTTTATTACATGCATGCCTTCTGATCGGCTTGAGCTAGATGAATGGGGAGTTAGTGAGCCCTTTATTGATTTCTCCTTTTATTGGTTGGAGATGGAACCACTTTAAAGGAAAAAGAGGCCCCCCTCTTTATATGGGTTATATAGGGAAACCACCTCTAAATCTTTATGGGCCTAACCATGCCTCTATATACTACAAAAATTATAGTACAATAGAGAATCATTCTATTTGTTACACTACATTATACCATATATAAATAAGGACCCTCTCCATCAAGATATATAGATAGGGGTGGAATATTTCTCTATAGGGTGCCTTGTCTCTATATGGAATTGATAAATCAATATAGTGCCCCTCATCTCCCCATAGAGATCCACCATTTATGGGTGCTCCCCCTCAACCTATCAAGATAATTATAGATGGTCAGGCCATATAGATCTATAGGGTGAGCATAATATTCAATTTATATGAGATATATATTTCTATCTTATAGCCATAGCCATCACCCATGCCATGTCTCCCTATATATATATGAGTGCAACTCTTTATAGTCTAGTCCATTGGCCTAAAATTACACCCCCATTTATCTATAGGCTCTCACCTGAATCCGAGATGTATCTAGATGGATGGGGATAGTAATATATACTCTATAGAGGGTTGAGACCCAACTAAATATATGTCGAGGGTGGCTACAGATATGAGGAGTGCCCCATACATAGATAGGGGGTCGAGTGTCACCCACTACTATATGGATATATCTATATTTTACATATAGCTAGTCCCTATTTCCCAAGAATATATAGGTGCCCACCTAGATCTCTATAGATATGGATAATATGGGGATGGATAATATATATATATATATATATATATATATATATATATATTCTATATGGTTATTTTGATTTCTCGAGATATTAGTTACTATAATGATTTAGACTAGACTTGTAGCCATAGCTAACATGTTTTCTATTTTATTTAGTTACTTACATATAGGTATGTCAGAACTCGTGATTAATTTTCCTTTCTTTAGCTCCATTCCAAAATTGACTCGTGACTGATTCAAATGGAACCCTATCCCCATGTATAGTTACGGATAGGGATGAGGGCGGACTACATATAGCCTATCCACCATTATCCTTGCCCTCCCCAAATATCCATTTGTCATTTATGTATAGGCGAGGTGAAGGGTGGGGATTCCATAGCTAACTCTAAATATTGGGTACCCTAATTGATCCATTGATAACTAAATCACCATATAGATCCATCATCGTGTCCCAAAACTATAAATAAGGGACGCCACCCTCCTGTTTTTTCCATCAAAAAAATATTTTGTCTCTTTTCCTTGATAATCCCTACATCTTATAAATATATGGGGAAAAATAGTGAAGAAAATATTATTCACCAGTCACCCATTCAGCCGCCTTCCTGATGCCTGATCTTTCCCATCTCCCAATTGAACTCCATAATGAGGCTTATCTAAAGTAACTCAGATAGTCAACCCTATCTATAAAATATAGAATTGTGGGAAGAGTCAAGGTCTCTCTATCAAATCAGATGATTCTCATCCTCACTCTCTAGAATCATATCCATCTAGAGTAGAGATAAGAAGCCCCACCCTCTCTATCCATAGCTAAGGAACAATACACCTCTACTCTAATCATCTCATCTCTTCCCATATAGAGATATAAAGATAGTGCCCCACCAAAGCATCCATAGGGATATAGTGCTGAATATATGTAACCATTACCACCCCATAGATATCAATGTTTATTATTGGGTGCACCCACCCCTTTCAATGCCCTTCTAAAAAAGTTTGACCTATTTATTTTAGTTCGATGGCCCTCAGAGTTCATATAGGGGTCATGTCTCATTTGTATATGGATTCGGTTGAGGGGAATATATGGGATGGGGGCCCTAGATATATAGAGGGCCCCATGCAACTAGATATGATCCCTCTATAGAATATAGAATAGACTCCCCCACATGAAGTGGCCCTCTACTAAAAAAAGGATAATTTTGAGGGATACTCATTAATCCCACCACACTCAAATCTCTATAGAATTAGTATATAGCCCTAAATACCACACTCACCTCACTATGTTTGGCATATAATAACTATAGTCTAGTATAGTATGGAAAAGGTATAACCAGGTATAAATGCAGTGTAAATTCCTTGTATTGATATGGTTATTTAAGAACATAATGTCTAGTCTCAAGTTCCCTCTATGGGAAAATTTGGTGCCCCACTAGTTCACTTTGCATTCCATATATCCATAGTTAGTCTAGTTTGATATCACCCATATGTTTATCACATAGAGAATAAATAAAATAGAATAGAATCTCATAAATATTTATATCGAAATAACAAAGAAAATATTAGTTGAGAACAGATAGAATGTATGCCCCCACCCTAGGTTCTTTGGGCCAACCCCAAAAAGAATATATGTTCCCACCATAGATTCTTTGGGAAACCTTATAGTTCTAGATGACACTTTAGGGAAGGCTCGCTATCACTATCACTATCACTATCACTATCACTATCACTATCACTATCACTATCACTATCACTATCACTATCACTATCGTTATCGCTATCGCTATCACTATTGCCATCTCTATCACTATCACCATCGCCATCCCCATCCCCTATCACCATCCCCATCCCATATCACCATCCCCATCCCCTATTGCTATTGCCATCCCATATCGCTATCACCATCACCTATTGCCACCGCCATTGCCATCACCATCACCATCGCCATCACCATCACCATCACCATTGCCATCACCATCACCATCGCCATCACCATCACCGTCACCGTAAGCGTCACTGTCACCATCACCGTCACCGTCACCATCACCATCACCATCACCATCACCATCAATATATATCCACCCTCCACCTAATCCTAGATTTCTCTCTTGTTGGCCCATATGGATATGATACAGTGTTCCTATAGAGTTTTAATTTCCATCTATTTCCCTAATATTCTTAGATGGTACTCCCTAACCTATAGATTTTATGGGGATGGGATCAGTCATATCTATATATAGGGTAGTGGAGTTATAATAGTGATTAATTTTGAGATCCCCTAAAGGGGTGTTTGTAACTTTTTCCCCCATCGTTAGAGTCTTAAGTTCATATGAGGGATATATGGGCTTAACAAATGGATAAATATAGGTAGATAGAGATTACATATCTAGATATGGCAATCCATGTTATATCTGAGCTTCCCTTATTATCGAGATGAGGACTATATTTCTATATGAGATTCCTGAACAATCTAATTTATTTGATATGATTCTTATATATCTGCTAGGTGCCTTATATAGATAAGTGGAAGTTCAAAACATGATGAATCAACAATACCTATCTCTAACTATATTTTTTCTTCTTTCTTAGGGGATTATTTACTAACTTCACTATGGAGGTGGGCAAGAGCATCTTGGTTCTAGTTTCGAACCCCAACCTCCCCTGGGAATAGGGGATGGAATAAAGCCTATATATATTTTTTTTGCTAGACATATCTATATTTACCCCATCCATAGATAGATATGTGACACGACCATCGGGAGAAGGTGAATCTAACTAGATAGATATGTCATGGTGTTAGTGATAGATCCAATAAATGTCCCATGATAGATGGTATTGGGGTCAAGATTGAACTATCTATATGGTTAGAATATCTTTCCTCATCTTTCATCTACCCATATCTATAGAGAGGGTACCCCAACCCCCACCCTCCAGAGATATTAATTTATATATGGCCTAACCACTTTCTATAGTACAATGGGGCCTATATCCATATAGATCTGTATAGGGAGGGGCACACTATCAATCAATAGTTCAATATGGATTTTCTAGTTTAGAAGGCATCAATTGTTAATCACTATGGAATGGATTTAGATTGAGGTGATGACTTGTTGGTGAAATAATTTTTTGATATGGAAATTTATATTTTTTCACCAACACTCATAGGGTTACAAACCTCTACATTGACTGGTGCAGCTCCCATTATTGAATGTAAAATAATATACTCCTTCTAAATGTTATGGGTTGACCAAATAGGTCGAGGATCACACAAGAACACTTATGTCAACTTATGGAAAAGTACATGTATGGGGTACAAGGGAGTAAATTATAGTGTTTTTGGATGAAGGAGAGAAATTAGGAAAGGAAGGTTATTTCTATGAGTATTCTAATTAATAATTTCACACCCAATAATTGGATTAGTTTAACATTCAATTAGAAAAAAGAAACAATGAATCCATTGGTGAGACAAACGAAACCCTAAAACACAGTTCTCTAAGTCACATTCATCAAAGATATAAGTTTCTTTTTTGACAACTATCCGTGCAAAGTGGATAAGAGAGAAATAAAAAGAACACATATGAAAAGGTAAATGGAATAAATGTATTGTTTATTCCTTGTGTAGTAATGAAATACAAAGCATAAATGAGTCTACCATAATTCACAATTGCTACCACAAACTATAGTTCAAGATTTTGAGGATCGTTTCCAATGCAGAGGCTATCCCAATTTAAAGCCTTTTTAATCAACCTTTCATCTTATCCTACATGACTCTTCATGTTCCATTTACACTTTTAACATTTAAATTTCCCCTAAAAGAGAAAAATTTAGTATCCCTCTTATAATTTTGAGATAATACTTTTACAATTTACAAATATTGTCACTTATGTTAATAGGACAAAATACAATGATTATGTACAATGAAGAATTAGAAGAAATGGAGGGAAGAGAAGAAGAGAAGGGGATTGATTGAAATTACTAAATAATTTCCTTATGATGGAGAATTTTTTTATGATTATCAAAATCTCATCCCTTTTTTACTATGTACGTATACTTTGTGATGCAAAATGAGTGTTTAGAAACCCTCTTGAAAGATTCCCTGATGTGAGCTCAAGATGACCGCAAGAATTACTCGACTCAAGATGATTGATTGATCAAATCCCCTAGCTCACTGAGCTTACTCCTACTAACTTAATTTTCATCCACCTAGCTCACCTAACTCACTAGATCACCCTAAATAAGATCAAGATGATCCTTCCGAGACCCTGACAGATGTTTAATTTCATTATTTTAGCCATGAGATCATCGTACAACCCTAGTTTTATTATTTTATGTTTCTTTCCTATCCAGAGGACCATGAATGTCACTAATTCACATTATTTAACCAATTATTATTTTTATCAATTCCTCACCATGCACACAAGTTTTTTAGCAAGTACACCTTATGTATTATATTGTAATGAAAAAGGTCTTAAACTTTCAGGTTTTATTCTAGGGTTCCACGCTCCAAATTTTAGATGTTTTTTTTTTGAGCAAGTGGTAAAATGGATTTTTTTATTGAAGGATATAGAGTAATGATAAAAAATAATTCCTCCATATCTTAAGAAATTGGTAACTTCATCGTGTGAATACTAGTTTGAATGAAACTAGATTTTTTGAAGACCCTTCCCTCTAATTTTCAAATGATTTCACCTACCGGATCATTAGGAATTTGAGGAGTTATCCAAATATGGTAGAAAAATGATAAAAAATGGATTCCTCTATATTCATAAAAATAGATACTTTGTGGCATCAAAAAATAGTTCATGCAAAACTATATTTTTTAGGGATTATTTCCTCCGATGTTATAGCGATTCCGGCCACTAGAAATTTGGGAAGTGAAGAGGTATCTCAGTTCCCTTTTGATTCTATGTTAAGAAATACATTAATGGAGTCTCTAAGATTCATTTATCATATAAATGTTTGCAAATGATAAAAATTAGCTCAAGCCCTTAGTATGATCATTTTATGGGTTCATTTCCAGCGAGAAAACTTTTTTTTTGCAGCCAAGAATGACTCAAGAAAATTTTAGCAGCACAAGAGTGTTTATTTGTAAAAAAATTTAGGTCTAATGGAGGTTTTACCACAGAATTTTTGGATTTAGGTGGAAATAAAAGTGGAATTTTTTTCTAGAATTTCCTGATATCATCCCTAGTTCACGAAGGAGAGAGAACAGACAAACACTGTATAAACAATTAGCCAAAATAATTTGATTTGAAAATCATGGGAGGGGGGAAATTTTGTGTCCAAAAAATCCCCTTGGGATGGGATTAAATGGATAGATAAGTGTGCCTCACCCTTATAATGACAATTGGCAAATTGAGGTTTCACGAGGTGAGGGCTAGAAACAAAGAAAAAATTCTTACCGAGGTTTCCCATGGTCATGTGATGGGTCCAAGGGCTTAAATTGGAATGGGGTGCATTGTTTGTCCCTATTTTACCCTTAGGATGGGACATAAGGGAAAATAAAGTGTTCCTAAGCCTCATGCTGACACATGGCACTTCATAAAATTGCTAAGTATAACTTACCTTGGGAAGGACCTTAAAGATTAAGTTTTTGGAGCACTGGAAGACCATTTTTGGTGAAGGCATATATATTACTTTGACTTTGAACAATTTTTTTAAGTTAATGGGATGGGTCCATAGATCCAATTATTCTTGCAATGCCCTAAAACTACTCCTTGTTTCTTGGGATACCAAGGTGTGCTTTCTAAAAGTGAGATGTGGAAAGAAAGGCCTATATCTTGTGAAGTATTTGAACATTTCATCATGTGGAGAATTATCCAAGATTTCCAATGATATTTTTTCCTCTTAAATGCTTTTGAATCTCTCAAAACCATAAACAAATGATTACGTATCTTTTTTTATTGTCATCTCCTTACACCTTAGGAATACAGGGGTTGAGACTGGGCCATATGAGAAACCATGGGGATTAACTAGGATTGGGTGCATTTTTTGTGTCCCACATTTTGAAAGGATTTCTAGGTTGATCATGCTAGCATCCAGTGTGATTGCACAACATGGAATCCTTTCTCCAAGTGTGGGACTTGTAAAGATGAGAAAGGATTCTCCAGAGAAGGCCGGTTCCTATTCCTCTGTTCAGATGCACACAAAAATGCAGAGGGTTTACTCAAAACCTAATCTAACTTGCCAAGGAGACAGGGTAAGAAAATGCATAAAAATAAACCTAAGCTAACAGAGGTGATGCACCGAGGAATGAAGAACATCTATCTTGCCAATAAACACAGACCATTCAAATGTGATGCAAGATCATGCACAGATAACAAAATTTGCAGTGAAAGACCAGGAGGATGCAAATGAACACAGAGAGGGTTGAGAATCATCCACAGACATGCATTACTTGCTCCAAAGATTGATACAATACACTACAAAATGCCAAGAGGTAGAGTCACATTACAGTTTCAAATGGGAGGTTCGAACTCCACAAATTCACCTGATAAAGAGAAGAAGGGAGGAGCAAAACAGGAAATGTTCGACCTTTTGAAAGAACCCCTCTTTATAATATATAAGAAGAATGAGAGAGGGAAGAGAGAGGAAAGTCAATCTACCATAACCACTTCTAGGATTGCATTTAACTCATCGCATTATGGCAGAAATGGTGGATCCTAGAAAAATGGTGAACTGTCTAGCAGAAACGGTGAACTGTCTGTTGCATTAAAGCTGGTTGTTGAACGCCAGTTCTAGTCATTATCACGCATCAGAGTCATTTCTTAACTTTCTCTCTCCATACTAAACCAAAATGCAATATTGACCCCAAAATCATGTAGAGAATTTTTCCATTTTCCATTGATATAAAGAACGTGCAAATACGAGCTCTGGATCAAAAGATATGAAGGTCTAAAGATTTAGGGCAAAAACTAGGCCAAAACGGATTTTGAATTTTTTCCCGCGCTCTGCCACTTGGATGACACGTGTCAGGTGCTGATTGGATGAGAAATTCTCTCTCCTCTACCTTTCCGTGGGTTTCCCTTTGAAATTTTGACATTTTTATAACTCTTTGGGAAATTTTCCATTTTTTCCCCGCGCCCCCGCCACTTGGGACACGTGGCATGATTTGGTTGGAGGACGGGGCGCGGGGTCATCCTTTACCTTTTAGTTTTTTGGCCAAAACTTTTGCCAAATTCTCTAAGTCCTCCCCGAGCTCCGCACTCCCCTTCTCCTTAGGACACGTGTCCTGTTTCTATTGGCTCGGGCCAATCCTCCAAACTTCGCCTTTGGAAACTCGCAAAACATTAAGTAAAAATCTTACCCTTTCCTCCGCCACTCTGATCCACAAGACACGTGGGACAAATTCTGATTTGTTGTGGCTTTTCAGGTCTTCCCCCTCGCGTATTTTTGGCCTAGATCCCAAACCATCTGGGACAAATTTCTCCGATCCGCCCGATTCGGGCTTCCCTGTCCCCTCTTTGCGTTGAAGACATGTGGCAAGATTTGATTGGCTCTCAATTCCTTCCTTTCTTTGCGTCCCACGTGGCATCTTTTGTCTCCAACTGTCCCAGACTGTCTGGGAAAAATTCTTTGTCGAACTGTCCCGAAATGGGCTTCCTTGTCCCCTTTGCGCCGACCAAGCCTTTTCGCGTCCTTCGCGTCCTCACGGCCCAGATGTCCCAACCTTATCTGCACAACAGTTAGTCAATTTTCTCACCTTCGGCCGGTTCGCCCTTTCGCGTCCCGCGCATCCCCACGGCCCAATGTCCCTTTGCTGTGCGGACCACCTGGAGGCTTTTCGGCCAATGCGCGCCCCGACGTCCCAACTGTCCCAGTGCTGCGAGGACTAGGACTTAGCCGATTTTCATGATTTTTTCTGGCCCAAGCTTGTTTTTTGCAAATTTTTCACCCTTTTTTAGAACTTGCTCTTTTCTTCTTGGACAGGAGAGTTAGAAAAAGGCCGAGGGGACCCCAGAAACATGATTTTTTGCCTTGAATCAATCTATTTTCCTGGGACTTGAGTATTCTGATGCATGTTATCAAAATTACCCTGGGGGTGAATTTTGGATAACAATTTTGGCGACTCAGCGGGGTCACCTGCCTGCTAGGTAGAAGATACCAGTTGCCTGAAGCAGTCCATTGGGCATGGAGTCATCAAATATTCTGTTTAGAACCCCAACTGACTCAGAATGTGTAAGGAGGAAGATGGAATATCACCTGATGGGAGCAAGGACTGCAAAACATCTCCATGGACAGCAAGTTGTGCCAAAGCACTTAGGGAAGACAAAACTAACCTACAGCAAAACAATGTGCACAAGCACTTGGAGGAATGAAAATCTAATCTAATATTTACAAGGTAGTGAATTTCCCTCTAGAAGCAACGCTTGAGATAGATTCCATTTACTGGAATCTGCAGTTCTTCACCATCCAATGAGGCCAATTGGAAAGCATTGTTGTTCTTGCACTTCGTGACCATATATGGGCCACTCCAAATGGCATCAAATTTTGAATGCCTTCCCAGTTTTGCTCTATCCACATCCCATTTCAACACTAGATCTCCAACCTGAAAAGATCTATCCTTGGCCTTCCTATCAAAGGTCTTTTGATCAAAGCTTGATCCTTTTCCATTGCTTGGGATGCCTGATTTCTGATCTCTTGTAGCTCCATCAACTCTGCGTACCTCACCTCCATGGGCTCAAAATCTAGCAACTCCAGCTGCTTCATGAGTTCCAATGTTGGCAACTCAAGTGACATGGGCAAGATTGCTTCTCTTCCATAGACAAGCCTGAATGGAGAGTTACCTGTGGATCTCTTGGGAGTTATCCTATCAGCCCATAAGGCTGATTTCAGTTTGGTATGCCAAGACCTCTGATTCTCGTCAAGAGTCCTCCTAATGATCCTCAACAAGTTCTTGTTTGTAGACTCGGCCTGGCCATTACCTTGAGGGTAATAGTTTGATGAAGTGCTTAGGTAGATACCGTTCTTGACAGCCCACTCAGTCACCTTAGATCCAATGAATGCCAATGCATTATCAGAGATTATTGTAGCAGGTACACCAAATCTGGTTGTTATCCCCTCATAAAAGTCTAAGATGCTAGACTCATTTGCCTCTTTGAGTGCTACTGCTTCTGTCCATTTGGTGAAGTAGTCTGTGGCTGTCAAAATCCATTTGTGCCCTTGGCTTGAATTGGGATTAATGACTCCAATGAAGTCCAAACCCCATTGCATGAATGGCTGGTCAACTGAGATTGGATGTAATGGAAGGGCAGCAAGTCTCTCTTTTCCTGTGAAGAATGCACAATTCTTACACCTCTTGATCCATGCATAGCAATCACTGAAGATTTTAGGCCAATAATAACCAGCCTTCATGATTTTTAGAGCTGTCACTCTTGGTGCAAAATGACCACCAGCTGGTCCACCATGAAACTCTTCCAACACCCTTTGAATCTGATTTGTGCTAATGCATCTCAGCAGCACTCCATTCACATCTTTCTTGAACAAAACTCCATCAACAATGGCATACGGGACAGCCTGCAATCTGAAGTGTCTCCTTTGGGTCTTGTTCATCTCCGGAGGGCATAGGCCTGTGCCTAGGAAGTGCATTATATCTTGGGTCCAGCAAGGAGTGGGGGCAGCATTGTCTTCTTCTTGATTGCCACTTGGCTCATGGCTGTCCTGGACTGTCAAAACAGCCTCTTCTTCATTGCATACTTCTCTTTGCTTCCCCAAAACCAGCTGCTCACACAATCCTTTCCCTCTTACCAGCTTGGTGATCTTGATCTCAATGTCATACTCCATGACACGGGTGATCCAACCTGCCCTTTTCTCATTCAAATCCTTGTTGAGGAGGAAGTCCTTAACCCCAGCATGTGAGACCAGCAACTGGACCTTGTTGTTTGAGATTAAATGCTTGAATTTCTTCAAGCTTCTGATTACTGCAAGTACATGCTTCTCAATAAAAGAGTATCTCACCTCATAGTCATCTAGGCTCCGGCTGAAGAAGGCAATTGGCTGCTCATCATTATCCTTGCTCTGCTGTACCAAAATGGCAGAAATAGTGTCATTACCTCCAAATGCATAGAGGATGAAATCCTTGGAGAAGTCTGGGTTGATGAGAGTTGGTGCTTGAGAGATGGCTTCTTTGATTGCTTCAAAACTCTCCTTGCCTTCTGCTGTCCACTTGAAAGCCATGCTTTTCTTTAACATTTTGGTGATGGGCTTGACAAGGGCTGCAAAATCTGGGACAAACCTCCGAACAAAGTTTATCCTTCCCAAGAAACTCTGAAGGGCTTTCTTGTGGCTTGGCAATGGTAGTGCTCTTATGGCTTCAACCCTCTCTGGATCAATTGCTAATCCTTCTTTGGAGACAATATGGCCAAGGAGCTTTCCTTCATGTGCAAGAAAGATACACTTCTTAGGATTCAAAGACACTCCAAATCTCCTGCACCTCATGAAGACTTGTCTCAAATGAGAGAGGTGGTCTGCTGCATTTTTGGAAAAAACAGTGATATCATCAAGGTAAATCAGCACCACATTGTTAATCAAACCTTTGAATGCCATGTCCATTGCCCTTTGGAAGGTAGCACCAGCGTTGGACAGCCCAAATGGCATTTTCCTGTATGCAAAAGTTCCCCATTTGGTTGTGAAGGCTGTCTTGAACTGGTCCTCTTCCTTCACCATAATCTGATTGTAGCCTGAGTAGCCATCAAGTAGTGAAAACCTCTCGGAGCCAGCCACAACTTGCAAGATTTTCTCCATGGAAGGGAGTGGGTAATGGTCCTTGAGAGAGGCTCTATTCAAGTCTCTGAAGTCAACACACAATCTGATCTCTCCACTCTTCTTTCTGACTGGAACTAAGTTGGCAACCCAACTAGAATGCTTGATTGGGAATATGATCCTTGACTCAATCAGCTTGTCCAATTCTTTCCTCATGAGAGGCTCCATGTGTGGATTGACTGGTCTTTGTTTCTACCTGACAGGCTTAGTATTTGGATCCAATTCGATGGTATGCTGAGCTAAGTTGGGATTGAAACCTTTCAAGTCTTCATAGCTCCAAGCAAACACGTCAGGGAACTCTTGACACAGCTGTATGAACTCATACCTTTCTTGTTCAGTTGTCATCCTTCCAATTTGCAATGGTTTGTTCTCTTCTACCAAGATGGATACTGAATCCTCTCTCTTGACCTGAATGTTTGCTTTCTCCTTTCTAAACTGATCATTGGGGTTAAAAATGGACTCCAAAGTGATAAGTCCCTTGGGCAGCTTGTTAGTTCTTAGCTGTACCACCTGGTCACCATATTGTTGTTCCAACTTTTCTTGATTCTTAGCTGAGAACTCAGCTTCTTCTTGCAAGAAATGGATGATTTGCTGGTCATTCTCAAACACTTGCCAACTGACATTGTTATCCGGCACTGAAGGCCTCACAATCACGTGGATGTTTGGTTGTACCTTGTCTTGTTGAATGCTTTCCACAATGTCAAAGGCTGCCCCTACTGCTACAAGCCTGTCAGCAGCTTGATTCTCTTTCCTAGGAATGGATTTGATGCCAAAACCCTCAAAATCTTCCATGAGGTCCCACACCCTGTTCTTGTAGCACTTGAGAAGATCATTCTTGGAAGCATGTTGTCCCTTGACCTGATTTACAATCAATTCACTGTCACCAAAGACTTGCAAGTTCTTTATTTTCTCTCTTTATTGCCCAATGCATCCCTTGCACCAAGGCTTCATATTCAGCAGTGTTATTGGAGCATGCAAACTGAAATCTAAAAGCTGAATAGTACTTTATTCCTTGAGGTGAAACAAGCATAGCTCCACCTCCTGCACCTTGTCTACTCCTTGATCCATCAAAAAACAGCTGCCATACCTCATTGTCATCTTTGTGGTTTGGCTTGGTGATGCTAGGAATAGGCTGATTTTCTTCGTGTATGCAATAGACCCCTAGCTCAGATTCTTCCACTTCTTGATAAGGATCAAATGCATGTATCTTGTTTTCCCATTCATCAAGAGTTAGATCCGGGATGCTTCCAACCTTGGTGTCAGCCTCATCAGTGCTTGGGTGGTCTTCTTGATCAAATGCTGAGCAATTGGCATTAATCTGACTTGGAGTGTAAGGCTCAATATGGAAGTTTGCAATAGGTTCTGACCTGATTGTAGCTTTGGTTCCATACCTTGTTCTGAACAGCATGTGTGACCAATCAGCAGACAAATATCCCCCAATCTTGGCTGTGAAGTCCCTTGACAAGCAAAGGGCAAAGAGTGGTGGAAGGTCTATGACTGATACATCTTGTAAAACAACAACATTTGGACATGCATGCAAGGTAAGACTCAAGTTTTTAATCACTCCAACTATTGCTACTGCTGTCCCATCTAGCTGCACTACCCCTTTGGATATTGTTTCATACTGGAGCCCTAGCTGATCAGCTATTTGTTTAGGCATTACCGAGCTACTTGCCCCGGAGTCTATCATGCAATTGTGCACTAGCTGATTTCCAATGATTAATGAAACATAAAAAGGAGGGGGTTTCAACATTTTACCTTGCTGTCCTCCATGATTTCCTTCAGGCTGGGCAGCATTCGTAAGCACTTTATCTTGCTGATTCGAAGTTGGCCAGTCCTTCATGGCAGCTGGCAGCAGATCTCTTTGGCCTGGGATGGATAGGGATTCCCACATTGATATATTGACATTTGTCTTCTTCATATGATCAATGATACTGAATGGTGATGAAGGGTCTCTTTGTTGTCCCTTGGTTTGTACATTTACTCCTTGCATGTGGGCAGCAACAACTGGTATTTGAGTTGGCCTAGGGGCTGTTCTTGGCTGCCCTTGTGCATTTGAATTGGATTTTGCTTGCCAACCATTTGTGGAGCCATGGAAGGTTGTGGATTGGTTGGGGCTAATGGCTGTTCTTCACCCAAATTCCTCCTTTTTGACCTTGTGTTGGCTGCAACACCTTGAGAAACTGCCTGGTTCATGCCACAAAAATCCTCTGCTTGCCAATTTACCAATGTGGTGTCATTTGGGGCTGATTGCTGTTGGAATGTTTCTTGTTGTTGGTTGTTTCCTTGACTGTCCTCACCCTCCACACCAGTAGTTGTCACCATTAATGCTTGATTCAAAGCACCATTGAAGCACATGGATTGGTTATGAGGCTCATTGCATGGAAAACACCAATCATACTCCTGGGCAATGTTGTTTTGTGTTGGCACCAATGCCTTAGAGGCAGATATGGCATTTGGATTATAGGGCTGAAATGGTCTATTGGCAGGAGGCCTTGTTTGATTTATATTTGCAGCTGGATTAGGAGGCCTTTGTGGTTGGTATGGCTGCCTGTTAGGCTGAGCTTGGGGTTGATAAGAAGGTCTAAAACCTTGGGCCTGCTGCCTTTTGAGAGTAACCAGCTCATTGCCTAGGTTTTGCAATTGCTTCATGACTTCTTGAAGCTCATTTGGGGCACTTGGAGATGAAGTGGAAGCTTCATTTGAACTCTGATTTCTAGGAGTGGGAGAAGGAGCCAAATTAGGTGCTTGATTGGTGTTTGGATTCTCTAAACTTGGAAACAGTGGCATGGGAGGTCTAGGGGCAAGTTTGCCAGCTTGGATCAAGCAATTTTCAGCCCTAATGGCAATGCTATAAGCCATAGGGATAGTTATGCCTCCCATGGACTGAATCAACATAGAAATATCAGAATTTAGAGCTTTGAGATAGTAGAGAAAAGCACCTTCTGCTGTTGGCCTGACTGCCACTGGAATTCTCTCCCAAGTCTTTTGAAATCTGAAGTTGAAATCGGTCAGCTGCTCATTGGGAGCTCTCTTGATGGTTGTCAGCTGCTCCAAAAGAGACAAGTTGTCTCCCTTTTCTCCAAATTGCTCATGAAGTGCTATACACAGCTGATTCCAATTTGTGATAGAACCAGCTCCAAGGCTCCTAAACCATTGCAATGCTTTCCCCTTGAATGAAGATGCCAGTAACTTGACAGCCACTTGCATTTCATTGATTTCATGGATTGCACAAAGGTTAGCAATATCTTTAACATGATCACCTGGAGTAGTCTGATTTTCTCCAGTGAAGTATGGAATGTTCTTCAAGGCTGCAATAGGAATTGGATGTTGTGCATTGAGGGCAAGTGGGCTGCTGCCTGTGAAGTTGACATAGGGGTTGTTTTGTGCCATTCTAATTGGTCTTAAAACCCTTGTTGACTGAATGAAAGGCCTACCAGGTGGAGGAGTTGAGAGAGTTCTGTTTGGTGGAGATGGAGACCTTTGAATCCTTCTTCCTCTTTGCCTTCTTCTTGGAGATAATTGCAGGTATTCAAACAACACTTCTTCTTCTCCAACTCTTGACCTTGTGGTGACTCTTCTCATGAGTTTTCAGGCCTGCACTGCTGAAACCAGTTGATTCTTCCCCTTGGAGTCACCAGATATGCAAATAATAGCTCTTTTCAAGCAAGAAAATTGCAGCAGATGCACATCAACTTTGCTGCAATAAAAATGAGACTTCTAGTGTCCCACCGGGCGTGCCAAAACTGTTGATGCAAAATCACAGCACCCCTGGATGTTGATCAGATTTCTAGGTTGATCATGCTAGCATCCAGTGTGATTGCACAACATGGAATCCTTTCTCCAAGTGTGGGACTTGTAAAGATGAGAAAGGATTCTCCAGAGAAGGCTGGTTCCTATTCCTCTGTTCAGATGCACACAAAAATGCAGAGGGTTTACTCAAAACCTAATCTAACTTGCCAAGGAGACAGGGTAAGAAAATGCATAAAAATAAACCTAAGCTAACAGAGGTGATGCACCGAGGAATGAAGAACATCTATCTTGCCAATAAACACAGACCATTCAAATGTGATGCAAGATCATGCACAGATAACAAAATTTGCAGTGAAAGACCAGGAGGATGCAAATGAACACAGAGAGGGTTGAGAATCATCCACAGACATGCATTACTTGCTCCAAAGATTGATACAATACACTACAAAATGCCAAGAGGCAGAGTCACATTACAGTTTCAAATGGGAGGTTCGAACTCCACAAATTCACCTGATAAAGAGAAGAAGGGAGGAGCAAAACAGGAAATGTTCGACCTTTTTAAAGAACCCCTCTTTACAATATATAAGAAGAATGAGAGAGGGAAGAGAGAGGAAAGTCAAATCTACCATAACCACTTCTAGATTGCATTTAACTCATCTCATTATGGCAGAAATGGTGGATCCTGGCAAAATGGCGGACTGTCTAGCAGAAACGGTGAACTGTCTGTTGCATTAAAGCTGGTTGTTGAACGCCAGTTCTGGTCATTATCACGCGTCAGAGCCATTTCTTAACTTTCTCTCTCCACACTAAACCAAAATGCAAGATTGACCCCAGAATCGTGTAGAGAATTTCACCAGCTTTCCATTGATATAAAGAACGTGCAAATCCGAGCTCTGGATCAAAAGATATGGGGGTCTGAAGATTTAGGGCAAAAAACAGGCCAAAACGGATTTTGAATTTTTTCCCGCACTCTGCCACTTGGATGACACGTGTCAGGTGCTGATTGGATGAGCAATTCTCTCTCCTCTACCTCTCGTGGGTTTCCCTTTGAAATTTTGATGTTTTTAACTCTTTGGAAAATTTTCCATTTTTTCCCCGCGCCCCCGCCACTTGGGACACGTGGCGTGATTTGGTTGGAGGACGGGGCGCGGGGTCATCCTTTACCTTTTAGTTTTTTGGCCAAAACTTTTTCCAAATTCTCTAAGTCCTCCCCGAGCTCCACACTCCCCTTCTCCTTAGGACACGTGTCCTATTTCTATTGGCTCGGGCCAATCCTCCAAACTTCCTTTGGAAACTCGGCCTAAAACATTAAGTAAAAATCTTTCTCCAAACGTCACCTTCTGATTATCAAACTTCCCCTCACGTATTTTTGGCCCGGATGTCCCAAACCATCTGGGACAAATTTCTTACCGCCCGATTCGGGCTTCCCTGTCCCTCTTTGCGGTGAAGACACGTGGCACATTTGATTGGCTCTCGGCTCCTTCCGGCTTTTCGCGTCCCACGCGTCCCTTTGGCCCAACTGTCCCAGACTGTCTGGACAAATTCTTCCGAACCACCCGAAATGGGCTTCCTTGTCCCTCTTTGCGGCCGCTTCACCTTTTTGGCGTCCGCGTCCTCACGTCCTTTTGGCCCAGATGTCCCAGACCTTATCTGCACAACAGTTAGTCAATTTTCTCACCTTCGGCCGGTTCACCTTTCGCGTCCCACGCGTCCCCACGGCCCAGATGTCCCTTTGCTGCGTGCAGACCGCCTGGAGCCTTTTCGGCCGATTCGCGCCCCGACATCCCAACTATCCCGACTGCTGCGAGGACTAGGACTTAGCCGATTTTCATGATTTTTTCTGCCCCAAGCTTGTTTTTTGCAACTTTTTCACCCTTTTTTAGAACTTGCTCTTTTCTTCTTGGACAGGAGAGTTAGATTCTTAGAAACTTATTTATATTAAATTAGATCCAAATATCCTTTTGAGATGAATGGGATGGGTCCTATGACCTAATTGTACCTATAACCCCCTCAAAAATATCTTTTAAAGGTGTATCGCAAGGTGTTTGTTTAAAATAGGTAGTGGGAAAAATCACCTCGATCTTGTGAAAAATATTAACTCAACATAATTTAGAGAATTGAAATATATTTCAAATGGTATATTATTTTACCTTTAACTCTTTATGGAGATCCTAGAATAATCTTCTAAAACTCAAGTATTGTTACTATAAGCTCCTTCACCTTTAAAAACCTCCTTTCAATGAAATTGTCTCGAAACCTACGAAACATTCCAAAATATTCCTAAATAATTTGAAGTATGTAATTATCACCTTGAAAATACTCCCAGATAATTTTTATCTTTACATATTGTTAGTACCCAAATTGATTCTCCTTTTTAAAGCCGAGAAACATCAACTGGTTGAGTAACATACTTAGAGACATATAGATTAACATATGATTCATTCTATATTCGGGGAAGGATTTAACTCACTCTTGGTCACTTGGGCTCAGAAGAAATGGATAACACCATGATAAGGGTTTGAAATACCCTTACTTAGGTTACGTTTTCAACTAGGGTGAGAGGACCCATTTTTTATGCCTATGTTGGTGAAGAATACCAACAGATCAATAATATTTGACTCTTGTTATACAATATTTAAAGGAAACCTTGGGAAAACATGATCAATGCAACACAATATACCTCTCATGATTTGTCACTCTAGATAATGAAGATGACTTCTATATAAGGTCCAAGTTACTAAAGATAACAATAAAACATGATTACTCCTACATACTTCTGGTAAGGGATGAATTAAATTTGTGGATTTTCTCAGCATTTATGGGTAGATGGTGTAAGCAGGGGTATTTTTTGTAGGATTCATCACTTAATATAACATTTTTGGTTGGGAAGTTAAGCAGGATAAAGTTGATTATACAAAATTTCTGGGAACTTTCAACAAATGTTAGAACATCTACCAAGAAAAATGACAAAAATGATTCAAATAGTTAACAATGAACCTTTAACTAGAAGATTTTCATCCATGGAAGCCCAAAGATACACATTTTAACACATTCTTCAAGGGTTTAACACAAAATATCATGTTAAAGACTTAATTAAAAATTATAAATCCTTGATTCCTCATGGCTAAGATACACTTGTTATCCAAAATTCACCCCCTAGGGTAAATTTTGATAACATGCATCAGAAGATTCAAATCCCAAGCAAATTGATTGATTCAGAGAAAAATCAGGTTTCTAGGGTCCCTTCAGGTATTTTTCTAACTCCCCTGGCCGAAGAAACAGGGAGCAAGCTCTGAGGAAATGCAAAAAAGTAGCAGAAAGGCAAATAGGTGTATCCAGGAAAGAGTGAAAATTGGCTAAGTCCTGCTCAAGGTAGCATTTCGGGACAAGTGGGACAAATGGAATGCGGGTCAGTTCTGAAAAGCCTCTAGGCGGCCCAAATTGCAATTGGGACAAGTCAGGCCAGAAGTACGCGGCGGACACGAAAAGCCGATAAGAATTAGATAAGAAAAATTGGCTAAGTGTTGCTCAATGTTTGGGACAAAAAGGCCCAATCCGGCCGGTTCGGCCGAAGGTAAAGCACAGGCAGTCCAAAAGAAAATGGGACAAATGGGAGGAAAGTACGTGGCGGGCATGAAATGCTGGTTCGACCGAGAGAAAAATCAACTAACTGCTGAGAGGGACAGTTCGGGACAATCGGGCCAAAAAGGCGCGAACCGGCCGAACCGGCCGAAATCAGTCAAGTCAGTCCGAAGCAAAGTGGGACAAGCGGGCCAAAAATGCCCGAACCGGCCGAATCAGCCGAAATGAGCACAAAGGGCCCAAAATCAAATGGGACATCTGGGACAAATGGAGGCGAAGTATGCGAAAAAGCCGGCAGGGCCGAGAACCAATCAGAAGCCGCCACGTGTCTCAGGGAAAAAGGGTCAAAAAGGTCAAAGGGCAAGTTTTAAAAGAGTCAGCCCGAACCAATGAAATAGCGCCACGTGTCCAGTTAAGGGCCCCACAAGCGAATTTCAAAATGAAAGCCCGCGAAAGATGGAGGAGAGAGAATTGCTCATCCAATCAGCACGTGCCACGTGTCGTCCAGGTGGCAGAGCGCGGGAAAGGATTTCAAAACACGTTTTCACCTGTTTTGTGCCCTAGATCTTCAGATCGCCATAACTTTTGATCCAGAGCTCGGATTTACACGTTCTTTACATCAACGGAAAGCTGGTGAGATTCTCTACATGATTCCAGGGTCAATCTTGCATTTTGGAGTAGTCTGGAGGGAGAAAAATTGAGAAACGGCTCTGACACATATTCATGGCCGGAAATGACATTCCAGCGACCAGAGTTAATGCAGAATGGGTCGCATTCTCCTGCAATCCGGTCAAAATGACAGGGTATGGGTTTGTAAGGTCCTCCATGCCATTTTAATACACCTGCAGTCAAGAAAGAATGGGCTCCCATGCCTTTGTACGTCTCCTGTTCCCTGGGTTCGACCCTTGCATTTTTAAAAGCCAGTTTTGGGCTCATTTCAAAGGGAGGAACATTTTTGGGCATAACAGACTTCTTCTTTCACCTTCTTCAAGGGATTGATGAAGTATCAGACCTCTCCAAGGATTGTAACAGTTTTCTTTACCTCTCTGAGGGTGTAATGCGTATTTTGATATTAAATTGATGATGTAAGCTCTGTGAATGGGTTTCAATCCTCTATTTGTATTATTTGCTTGATTTCAGATGCTAAATTATACATTATCAGTCTGTGTATGTTTTTATGTTGTGAACCTTGGTCTGTGTCTATTTGCATGACTAATATGTTTCACCACTCCTTTTTGGTGCATCACCATCTTTAGTTAGTTTCAAATTTTGCACTTCTACCCCTGTCTCCTTGCAAGTTAGAATAGGATTAGGATCTAAACCTCTGTAGTTTTGCAAAATATAGATCTAAATCAGAGGAGTTTGAGGAACCAGCCTCTAATCTAGAGATTCCTCTCTCAGTTTCCAAGTCCCACACTTGGAGAGGGGTTTCCATGTTGTGCAATTACACTGGATGCAAGAGTGATCAACCTAGAAATCTGATCAGCGTCCAGGGGTGCTGTAATTTTGCACTAACAGTTTTGGCACGCCCGGTGGGACCAGAGGTCTCAATTTTATTGCAGCAAAGTTGATGTGCATCTGCTGCAAGTTTCTGGCTTGAAAAGAGCTATTATTTGTATATCTGGCGGCTCCAAGGGGAAGAATCAATAGAATTTCAGCAGTCAGGCCTGAAAGCTTATGAGAAGAATCACAAGGTCAAGGGTTGGAGAAGAAGAAGTGCTGTTTGAATACCTACAATTATCTCCAAGAAGAAGGCAAAGAGGAAGAAGGATTCGAAGGTCTCCATCTCCACCAAACAGAACTCTTTCAACTCCTCCACCTGAGTGGCCTTTCTTTCAGTATACAAGGGTTTTAAGACCAATCAGAATGGCGCAACCAGTGAACCCCTATGTCAACTTCACAGGCAGCAGCCCACTTGCTCTCAATGCACAAAATCCAATCCCAGTTGCAGCACTGAAGAACATTCCATACTTTACTGGGGAAAATCAGACCACTCCTGGTGATCATGTCAAGGACATTGCTAACATTTGTGCAATCCATGAGATTAATGAGATGCAAGTAGCTGTCAAATTGCTGGCGTCTTCATTCAAGGGAAAAGCATTGCAATGGTTTAGGAGCCTTGAAGCTGGCTCTATCACAAACTGGAATCAGCTGTGTATTGCACTTCACAATCAATTTGGAGAGAAGGGAGACAACTTGTCTCTTTTGGAGCAGCTAACAACCATCAAGAGAGCTTCCAATGAGCAGCTAACTGACTTCAACTTCAGATTTCAAAGGTCTTGGGATAGAATTCCAGTGGCAGTCAGGCCAACAGCAGAAGGTGCTTTTCTATATTACCTTAAAGCTTTAAATTCTGATATTTCTGTGTTGATTCAATCTATGGGAGGCACAACTATCCCTGCTGCTTATAGTATTGCCATTAGAGCTGAAAATTGTCTGATTCAAGCCGGCAAGCTAGCTCCTAGGCCTCCAATGCCATTATATCCAAGTTTAGAGAGCCCAAGTACTAGTCAAGTACCTGTCTTAGCTCCTATTCCCACTCCTAGGAATCAGAGTTCAAATGAAGCTTCCACTTCATCTCCAAGTGCCCCAAATGAGCTTCAAGAAGTCATGAAGCAACTGCAAAATTTAGGTAATGAGCTGGTTACACTTAAGAGACAGCAAACTCAAGGTTTTAGACCTTCGTATCAGCCTCAAGCTCAACCTAATAGGCAGCCATATCAGCCTCAAAGGCCACCCAATCCAGCTGCAAATATGAATCAAACAAGGCCTCCTGCCAATAAACCATTCCAGCCCTATAATCCAAATGCCATATCTGCCTCTAAGGCATTAGTACCAGCACAAAACAACACTGCCCAGGAGTATGATTGGTGTTTTCCATGTAATGAGCCTCATAATCAATCCATGTGCTTCAATGGTGCTTTGACCCAAGCTTTAATGGTAACAAGTGCTGGTGTGGAGGGTGAGAGTAGTCAAGAAAACAGCCAACAACAAGAAACATTCCAACAGCAACCTGCCCCAAATGACACCACATTGGTAAATTGGCAAGCAGAGGATTTCTGTGGCATGAATCAGGCAGTTTCTCAAGGTATTGCTGCCAACACAAGGTCAAAAAGGAGAAATTTGGGTGAAGAACAGCCGTTAGCCCCAGCTAATCCACAACCTTCCACAGCTCCACAAATGATTGGCAAGCAAAACCCAGTTTCAAATGCACAAGGGCAGTCAAGAACAGCCCCTAGGCCAACTCAAATGCCAGCTGTTGCTGCCCACATACAAGGAGCAAATGTGCAGACCAAGGGACAGCAGAGAGATCCTTCATCACCATTCAGTATCATTGATCAGATGAAGAAGACAAATGTCAATATATCTATGTGGGAATCGCTATCCATCCCAGGCCAAAGAAATCTGCTGCAAGCTGCCATAAAGGATTGGCCAACTTCGAATCAGCAAGTCCAAATGCAGGAGAAGGTACTCACAAATGCTGCCCACCCTCAAGGAAATCATGGAGCACAACAAGGTAGAATGCTGAAGCCTCCCCCTTTCTATGTTTCGTTAATCATTGGAAATCAGCTAGTGCATAATTGCATGATAGATTCCGGGGCAAGTAGCTCAGTTATGCCTAAACAGATAGCTGATCAGTTAGGGCTCCAGTATGAAATAACATCTAAGGGAGTAGTGTAGCTGGATGGGACAGCAATAGCAACAGTTGGAGTGATTAGAAATTTGAGTCTTACCTTGCATGCATGTCCAAATGTTGTTGTCTTACAAGATATATCAGTCATAGACCTTCCACCACTCTTTGCCCTCTGTTTGTCAAGAGATTTCACTGCCAAAATTGGGGGATATTTGTCCGCTGATTGGTCTCACATGCTATTCAGAACGAGATATGGGACTAAGGCCACAATTAGGTCAGAACCTATTGCAGACTTCCACATTGAGCCCTATACTCCAAGTCATATTAATACCAATTGCTCAGCATTTGATCAAGAAGATCACCTTGGCACTGATGAAGCCGACACTAAGGTTGGAAGCATCCCAGATTTGACTCTTGATGAATGGGAAAACAAGGTACATGCTTTTGATCCTTATCAAGAAGTAGAAGAATCTGAGCTAGGGGTCTATTGCATACACGAAGAAAGTCAACCTGTTCCTAGCATCACCAAGCCAAACCACAAGGATGACAATGAAGTATGGCAGCTGTTTTTCGATGGATCAAGGAGTAGACAAGGTGCAGGAGGTGGAGCCATGCTTGTTTCACCTCAAGGAATAAAGCATTATTCAGCTTTTAGATTTCAATTTGCATGCTCCAATAACACTGCTGAATATGAAGCCTTGGTGCAAGGGATGCATTGGGCAATCAAGAGAAAGATAAAGAACTTGCAAGTTTTTGGGGACAGTGAGCTGATTGTAAATCAGGTCAAGGGACAACATGCTGCCAAAAATGATCTACTCAGAGGCTACAAGAACAGGGTGTGGGACCTCATGGAAGATTTTGAGGGCTTTGGCATCAAATCCATCCCTAGGAAAGAGAATCAAGCTGCTGACAGGCTTGCAGCAGTAGGGGCAGCCTTTGACATTATAGAAAACATTCAACAAGACAAGGTACAACCAAACATCCACGTGATTGTGAGGCCTTCAGTACCGGATAACGATGTCAGTTGGCAAGTATTTGAGAATGATCAGCAAATCATCCACTTCTTGCAAGAAGAAGCTGAGTTCTCAGCTAAGAATCAAGAGAAGTTGGAACAGCAATATGGTGACCAGGTGATACAGCTGAGAACTGACAAGCTGCCCAAGGGACTTATCACCTTGGAGTCCATTTTTAATCCCAATGATCAGTTTAGAAAGGAGAAAGCAAACATTCAGGTTAAGAGAGAAGATTCGGTTTCCATCTTGGTAGAAGAGAACAAGCCATTGCAAATTGGAAAGATGACAACTGAACAGGAAAGGTATGAGTTCATACAGCTATGTCAAGAATTCCCTGACGTGTTTGCTTGGAGTTATGAAGATTTGAAAGGGTTCAATCCCAACTTAGCTCAGCATACCATTGAATTGGACCCAAATACTAAGCCTATCAGGCAGAAGCAGAGACCAATCAATCCACACATGGAGCCTCTCATGAGGAAAGAATTGGACAAGCTGATTGAGTCAGCAATTATATTCCCAATCAAGCATTCTAGTTGGGTTGCCAACTTAGTTCCAGTCAGAAAGAAGAGTGGAGAGATCAGGCTGTGTGTTGACTTCAGAGATTTGAATAGAGCCTCTCTCAAGGACCATTATCCACTCCCTTCCATGGAGCAAATATTGCAGGTCGTAGCTGGTTCAGAAAGGTTTTCACTACTTGATGGTTACTCAGGTTTCAATCAGATTATGGTAAAGGGGGAAGACCAGTTCAAGACAGCCTTCACAACCAAATGGGGCACATATGCTTACAAGAAGATGCCATTTGGACTGTCGAACGCCGGAGCAACATTCCAGCGAGCTATGGATATGGCATTCAAAGGCTTGATCAACAAGATAGTGCTGATATACTTAGATGATATTACTGTCTTCTCAAAGAATGTTGCAGACCATCTCTTTCACCTCAGGCAAGTGTTTCAGAGGTGTAGAAAGTTCGGTGTGTCTTTGAATCCTAAGAAGTGCATCTTTCTTGCACATGAAGGGAAGCTCCTTGGCCATATTGTCTCCAAGGAGGGATTAGCAATTGATCCAGAGAGGGTCGAAGCCATAAGGGCTCTACCATTGCCAAGCCACAAGAAGGCCCTTCAGAGTTTCCTGGGAAGGATAAACTTTGTTCGGAGGTTTGTCCCAAATTTTGCAGCCCTTGTCAAGCCCATCACTAAAATGTTAAGAAAAAGCATGGCTTTCAAATGGACGGCAGAAGGCAAGGAGAGTTTTGAAGCAATCAAAGAAGCCATCTCCCAGGCACCCACTCTCATCAACCCAGACTTTTCCAAGGATTTCATCCTCTATGCATTTGGAGGTGATGACACTATTTCTGCCATTCTGGTACAGCAGAACAAAGATAATGATGAGCAGCCGATTGCCTTCTTCAGCCAGAGCCTAGGTGACTGCGAAATGAGGTACTCTTTTATTGAAAAGCATGTCCTTGCAGTAATCAGAAGCTTGAAGAAATTCAAGCATTTAGTCTCAAACAACAAGATACAGTTGCTAGTCTCGCATGCTGGGGTTAAGGATTTCCTCCTCAACAGGGATTTGAATGAAAAAAGGGCAGGTTGGATCACCCGTGTCATGGAGTATGACATTGAGATCAAGATCACCAAGCTGGTAAGAGGCAAAGGTTTGTGTGAGCAGCTCGCTTCCAAACAACCAGACAACCCAGAAGATGAAGAAGACGCTGTCCTGCTATTACAAGATGATCAAAAACAGGAAAATGATGATGTGTCCACTCCCTGTTGGACTCAGAATATGATACATTTCCTACAGACGGGCATGTGCCCTCTAAAAGTGAGCAAAGCAAAGAGGAGATACTTCAGATTACAAGCCATTCCATATGTGCTTGTTGATGGAGTTTTGTTTAAAAGGGACATCAATGGTGTTCTATTAAGATGCATTGGAACAGGTCAAGTTGAGAAAATGCTACACGAGTTCCATGATGAGGAAGCAGGAGGCCATTTTGCTCCACGAGTAACAGCTCTAAAAATCATGAAAGCTGGTTACTATTGGCCTACTGTGTTCAATGATTGCTACTCATGGGTCAAGAAATGCAAGAAATGTGCATTCTTCACGGGGAAAGAAAGGTTAGCAGCGCTGCCCCTTCGTCCAATTTCAGTGGATCAGCCATTCATGCAATGGGGATTGGACTTCATTGGGGTTATCAATCCCAATTCAAGTCAGGGCCACAAGTGGATACTAACAGCAACAGACTATTTCACCAAGTGGACTGAAGCAGTGGCACTCAAGGAGGCAAATGAATCTAATATCTTAGATTTCTATGAAGGGATAGTCACGAGGTTTGGTGCCCCTACCACTATCATATCAGACAATGCATTGGCATTCCTTGGCACAAAGATCACTGAATGGGCTGTCAAGAATTGTGTGTATCTCAGCACTTCATCGAACTATTACCCTCAAGGTAATGGCCAAGCCGAGTCTACGAACAAGAACCTACTAAGAATCATCAGAAGGACTCTGGATGAAAATCAAAGGACTTGGCACTCAAAGCTCAAATCAGCTCTATGGGCTGATAGGATCACACCCAAGAGATCTACAGGAAGCTCTCCATACAAGCTTGTATACGGGAAAGAAGCAGTTCTACCTATATCACTTGAGTTGCCAGCGTTGGAACTCATGAAACAGTTGGAACTAGCTGAGTTTGAACCTATGGAAATCAGGTATGCAGAGCTGATGGAATTAGAAGAGACAAGAGAGCATGCAGCCCAGGCAATAGAGAAGGATCAAGCCCTGATCAAGAAGACTTTTGATAAGAAAGCCAAGGCTAGAACTTTCCAAATTGGAGATTTGGTGTTGAAATGGGATGCTGATCGTGCAAAACCAGGAAAGCACTCCAAATTTGATGCCATTTGGAGTGGCCCATACATGGTCACAAAGTGCAAAAGCAACAATGCTTTCCAATTGGCCTCATTGGATGGTGAAGAATTGCAGATTCCAGTAAATGGAATCTATCTCAAGCGTTGCTTCTAAAGGGAGGTTCACTACACCTGTAGATATTAGATTAGATTTTCTTTCCTCCAAGTGCTTGTGCACATTGTTTTGCTGTAAGTTAGTTTTGTTTTCCCTAAGTGCCTTGGCACAGCTTGCTGTCCATGGAGATGTTTAGCATGTCTTTGCTTTCATCAGGTCACATTCCATCTTGCCCCTTGCACATTCTGAGTCAGTTTGGATTCTAACAGAATATTTGATGACTCCATGCCCAATGGATTGCTTCAGGCAACTGGTCTTTCCATCTAGCAGGCAGATGATCCCGCTGAGTCGCCAAATTGTTATCCAAAATTCACCCCCCTAGGGTAAATTTTGATAACATGCATCAGAAGATTCAAATCCCAAGCAAATTGATTGATTCAGAGCAAAATCAGGTTTCTAGGGTCCCTTCAGGTATTTTTCTAACTCCCCTGGCTGAAGAAACAGGGAGCAAGCTCTGAGGAAATGCAAAAAAGTAGCAGAAAGGCAAATAGGTTGATCCAGGAAAGAGTGAAAATTGGCTAAGTCCTGCTCAAGGTAGCATTTGGGACAAGTGGGACAAATGGAAGCGGATCGGCCGAAAAGCCTCTAGGTGGCCCAAATTGCATTTGGGACAATCGGGCCAGAAGTACGCGAAGTGGACGCGAAAAGCCGATAAGGCTGAAAGAGGAAGAAAAATTGGCTAAGTGTTGCTCGGGACGTTTGGGACAAAAAGGCCCGAACCGGCCGGTTCGGCCGAAATGAGCACAGGCAGTCCAAAAGAAAATGGGACAAATGGGATGAAAGTACATGGCAGGCATGAAATGCCGGTTCGACCAAGAGAAAAATCGACTAACTGCTGAGAGGGACAGTTCGGGACAATCGGGCCAAAAAGGCACGAACCGGCCGAACCGGCCGAAATCAGTCAAGTCAGTCCGAAGCAAAGTGGGACAAGCGGGCCAAAAATGCCCGAACCGGCCGAATCAGCCGAAATGAGCACAAAGGGCCCAAAATCAAATGGGACATCCGGGACAAATGGAGGTGAAGTACGTGAAAAAGCCGGCAGGGCCGAGAACCAATCAGAAGCCGCCACGTGTCTCAGGGAAAAAGGGTCAAAAAGGTCAAAGGGCAAGTTTTAAAAGAGTCAGCCCGAACCAATGAAATAGCGCCACGTGTCCAGTTAAGGGCCCCACAAGAGAATTTCAAAATGAAAGCCCGCGAAAAATGGAGGAGAGAGAATTGCTCATCCAATCAGCACGTGCCACGTGTTGTCCAGGGGGCAGAGCGCGGGAAAGGATTTCAAAACACGTTTTCACCTGTTTTGTGCCCTAGATCTTCAGATCGCCATAACTTTTGATCCAGAGCTCGGATTTGCACGTTCTTTACATCAACGGAAAGCTGGTGAAATTCTCTACACGATTCCAGGGTCAATCTTGCGTTTTGGAGTAGTCTAGAGGGAGGAAAATCAAGAAACGGCTCTGACGCGTATTCATGGCTGGAAATGACATTCCAGCGACCAGAGTTAATGCAGAATGGGTCGCATTCTCCTGCAATCCGGTCAAAATGACAGGGTATGGTTTGTAAGGTCCTCCATGCCATTTTAATACACCTGCAGTCAAGAAAGAATGGGCTCCCATGCCTTTGTACGTCTCCTGTTCCCTGGGTTCGACCCTTGCATTTTTAAAAGCCAGTTTTGGGCTCATTTCAAAGGGAGGAACATTTTTGGGCATAGCAGACTTCTTCTTTCACCTTCTTCAAGGGATTGATGAAGTATCAGACCTCTCCAAGGATTGTAACAGTTTTCTTTACCTCTCTGAGGGTGTAATGCGTATTTTGATATTAAATTGATGATGCAAGCTCTGTGAATGGGTTTCAATCCTCTGTTTGTATTATTTGCTTGATTTCAGATGCTAAATTATACATTATCAGTCTGTGTATGTTTTTATGTTGTGAACCTTGGTCTGTGTCTATTTGCATGACTAATATGTTTCACCACTCCTTTTTGGTGCATCACCATCTTTAGTTAGTTTCAAATTTTGCACTTCTACCCCTGTCTCCTTGCAAGTTAGAATAGGATTAGGATCTAAACCTCTGTAGTTTTGCAAAATATAGATCTAAATTAGAGGAGTTTGAGGAACCAGCCTCTAATCTGGAGATTCCTCTCTCAGTTTCCAAGTCCCACACTTGGAGAGAGGTTTCCATGTTGTGCAATTACACTGGATGCAAGAGTGATCAACCTAGAAATCTGATCAGCGTCCAGGGGTGCTGTAATTTTACACTAACAACACTCATAGACTAACAAACAATCTGTATCGGTATAATGAAAGTAGAGTGAATTTAAATTGGTATTGCATCATGAAATTAAAACTCTCTTCATGATGTAATTACAAATGCCATAATACTATCACAAGGATGAGATCTTGTGTGATTAAGAGGAATTTATAACATAATTTTGTATGGAACATGGATAACTACTTGAATATATCTCAAAATGAAATTAGACATAACTATGTTCATGATTAACACAATTTACTCAAGGTTGTTCAAATCAATCAGCAAAGCAAAGTCTTATTCACACTCTCAAATATTTTGAATGGATGGAAAATTCCAACCATATTGACATGATCAAATTCAAATATACATATGAAATAACAATTTTCTCATCTAAATTATTTCAAAAATTGGCTTCTCTAAATTTTCTCATTTTTTGTCTTTTCTTTGAATAATTCTCAGAAAATATACCCCCCCATTTTCATGATCATGATTTTTATTTTTATATTATTCAACCCACTCATTAACCCTCAATTTCCCCCCCCAAAAGTAAGAATATTCTAGGGAATATCCCCCTTAACAATAAACATTTTAAATCATGCTACTTATCTGAAAATTATTTACCTCTTACTACCAGGTGTAGGAATACGAGTCTTTTTAAACTCATTTTATTTGTGCGTGACTGAGATATCGGGTTGTTACTTTTGGCAGATTACTTTAGTCATTATTTTCACATAGTGATTAGGAAATCACTCTTGATGAATTCTGATAACTTCCAGGTAATTCTGAATTGACATATATATATACCTTCATCTGATTCCCAAGAATTTTTCTTGGGTATTTTATGTTTGATTTCATTTTATTATTAGTTTAATTACCACAAATGGTTTTTGTAAATTCATATTGATTTACCAGTCCTAAAAATTCCTAATCCCTTCTAACTCTTAAATATTCCTTGTGCGAGCTAATAAAAATATTCTTTCATCTTATGGGAAGGATTTCTTTTAATCAGTACAATATGCACACATTCCACTATAAAACTCGTTTATACCTTTTCATAATCCTTTAATTTCCATTCTTATTCGGAATATAGATAATTTTACAAGAAAAATGGAGAAGGTACTTGTAGCATATAGTCTGAAATAATTTTCATCAGAAGAAATGAATAAATTTTTTGATCTGAGTGGTGTAAATGAATCCTTCATTAGGGTTTTGTTCGACATAGAGTGTGTGGGAGATACCATGGGACCTTTGACATATCGAAAAGTATGATTAGCACTTATTACAAGGCTGATTAGGATTAATCTTGTTTTTATAGCCTTTCAATTTATGTATTTTAACCTCTTCATATGGGAACATAAGAAATATCCTTAATACTTAAAGAAATACTAGGTTGAAAAAGGCCCCAAGTGTCTGGGTGAACCGATTTTCAATGTATATTTTTATTTGATGAAGGATTTATATCAAAGGAGATTATCATGGAATCTTGTGTTATACAAAAAATCCTCCATTGATACCATGCCTGCCATCTCTCACAAGGTGGATGAGTTAAAGCGGAGGATCATTTCTCTAGACAAAAGAAAAATAGAGGCTATACTCTCACAACTAAGTTCAATGCAAACATCATCTTTGGGAAAAATAAAAATTTAAGCACATTATCTCAAATGGAGAAGAGGATAAACCATTATCTTCTCATCATTCAAGAACAACAATCTACTCTACTCGCGACAACACGGGTAGATTTGTAATTCATTCATCCACCTGTTTAATTCACCATTCTCCTCAATCTTAGCATGATTTTTTGGGACGCCATCCATTTGTCTCTCAAAGAGAAAATCCACCCCACATAAGGAAGTGGGAAACTAGGTTAAGCTCAAGACCTCACAATCTATCCGGCCAAAAAATTGTAGTAGTTGCCCTTCTGATTACCTCGTATGTCCCCTCTTAAATTTCTCCTAATAAGTCAATCTTTCACAAGGGGAAAGGGAAAACAACATTTTTCACAGGTGGTTTGGATCTTCTGGACTAAGTATCATCACAAAAAAAGAAAATCAATCTCAAACAGATCATGAGTCATCCTAAAATTACTCTGGAATCATTTATGGACATGGGAATGTCCCAGGACTTTGCAAGGTCATTCATATTTTTCCAGATAGTACAGCAATCAAGTGAATTTGTGTTAGGAAAGAATAAGATATTGAATAAGCTTCCCCTATTGGGAGGAAACTTTGAAGAAGGACTAAAAAATGTCTGACTATTTCCCCTTTCTTCTCTATTGTTCTTACTTTTTTCAGGTGTATATTTTTATTTATCATGGGCAGGGCCCCCTATGAAACTCCATTTTTTTCCTTCTTTAAAATTCATGAAGCAAAAAAATATCAATAGTTTACATGCTTATCAAAATGTATGTAAAATTTTATCTAAGTTAATATCAAACTACTGCATTCTTCCACTTTACAGTTGATATAAGGAAAAAATAAATTTTAGAATAAAAATTATATCCAATGTAATGGAAATATCAATTTAAAGCATCATTTTAGAGAAGAATTATGAAAACAAAATATAGCTTAAGGAACAACACACCTAATCTTGTTCATCATCTTGTATATTTGTATTCTTTTCCTCCCCATCTTCCATTTCTACATCTTTTTCCTATAGAAACCTTGCAACATATGCATCATATCTCTAGAAAAACTCATTTATCTCATCCTAATCTAGTCCATTATGGTGCTAGAAAATTATTGTTTGTTTGGCTATTGCATCTATGCAATGACCCATCTTCTGTTTGCACTCCAATGGCCTAGCTTTTAATTCTGTAATTTTGTTTTCAATTTTTTTCATTGTCTTGATGACTTTATAAGAAAAATCATCCTTCTAAATATTTTTCTCAAAAGAATTAAGCAAGAAATAAATCTTTAAATCACCATAACTCGTTTTGAACTTATCAGACACCATATATTCTAATTTCACATCAATGGCATCGAGAGTGTCATCAACCCAATTTATTTTGATTTTGAGATTTTCCTTGATCCCATTCAAAGTTTCCACTTTTATTTTTGATAAATTTTGGATGGCATGCTGACATCCTTTAAATTCCACTGGCACAATGTTTTCCTACTCAACCAATTAATCACTAAGCTAAGTTATCCGGTCCAGTTTGGGAAACATTCCCTTAAAGTAAAATATTGCGTTGTCACATTATTCAATTATCTCATCGATATCATTGAGTCTATTATTGAGCTCTTCATACTTTGATATAGCTTCTTCAATTGCTTATTTTATCTTTTTAGTTATTTTTTCAATCCATGTATCCACCACCTAGACCTTCTTGATAGCTTTGTTAATATTTTACATTCCCTCAAGGGTATATATAGAGACACTTGCTTGAGTATGACTAGGTTTCCCAATCAACCGCTACAAAATATAACTGAAGGTTTTAACCTTTTCTTTTAACTAATTTTTTGTCACCCTATCTTCATGCACATTTTGTAAAAACTCATTCAATGCCTCAAATAGTCCTTGTTTTATTTTGTCTCTTCAAGAACTCCCTAAAGGAATGGTTTGAACATTCAGAATCATGAGATATCGAGATCTTCAACATGACGCCATCCATTTCAGAAGGATTTTAGAGGTTCCAGAACCTCTTAAATTCATGAATAGTATACATTAGTCAGGGAGTTAGGTAAGGTGATAATAAATGACAATATTGGCATGTTTCCTTACCTCCACAAGATAAAATTAATGAAGTAAGGTCAATGCGCTGAATAGGGAGGACCTACTTTCCCATCACTCTTGTAGATTAATTCATGAATCCAACCTTTTGTCCAGGTGATTTGTAGTAAGAAGTCTGATTTTCTTCTTGTCCTCTCACTCAATGGGGTTTATTCTGGATAACCACCAATTGTTTGCACAAGTCTGGTTGTTCATACTGTGCCAATGATTTTGTGTTCGTCCTTCATAATTTCTCTCCTCCAATAGAACACTATTGCTACTCTCACCCAGTGCTTAAAGCCTATCTTCAATAATCCATGTAATGGCTTCATGCCTCTAGAACTTGGGATTGATAACAATGTATTGTGCTTGATTTACATTGGAGTAATAAAGGGATAGTCCTTTGTGATTTAGTTTAATTAATTACACATTAGACTCAATTTATTCTCATTACATTTCCAGGGGTTAGGTAAGGTGTAATAAATGATAGCTATGCAGGCATGCTTCCTTCCTCCACAATGAAAAATCTAATGAAGTTATGGGCATCTGCAAGTTTTCCTCATCGCTCTTATGATATATCATGCAATGGGTTTTGCATGGGTTGTTATTCTGATACCAACTTCATAATCTCATCTATATGTTCTCCTATCCATCCCACTCAATCATTTATCTCACTATAAATGTAAAGGGGTTGCATTGTGCCACTTCTATTTGGTCATTTTCAAAGATAGACTCTCCTCTCATTCACCACAAGCTCTTCAAATGTGGCTCTAAGCCTTCCTCCAACATAATTGTAAACAATTTCATGCCTTTCCCCATATGCATATGTACTGCATGTAATGAACTCTAAAGGAGAAATAAAATTATGTTTGTGTGATTGTTGTTAGACCTCCTGTCATTATTTTAGAAACTGCATGTTGTTTGGACCTCCCTTTACAAATAAGGTTGGATTTTGTGTATATCTTCATGGTTAAATGCAGTGCATCTGGGTGTGAAAATGTGTTTGTACTAGGGATGGAGCATTGCTTGTGTTATGATCTCTGGTGCCAGCTATCCACCCTTTCCTAGAAATGCATTGGTGTAGTTATGGCACATGTGTTGCATCCTTAGTGAGCAACCTCCCTTAGACTCACCATTTCATACCTAGATTTGCAGGATTTACTGTCTACCAGAATGAGTAGCATTCTTTTCTTTGTGTTACTTGACTCTGCAGTGTATTGTCAGGTTTTACTTTCCATGCCAAAGACTTAGGTGGGGATCCATGGATCCCCTTGGAAGTTGTACCGTTAGTGGCAGTAGGAAGTAGCATGTTGTGCCTTACATTACGAGTCAGTCTTGTGGAAGGTCATGTTAGGAGCAAGAACCACACCTTCTATGGAGATGCTATCCAATTTTGCATGTATGGGCACCTACACTCAGGATAACTCCATGTTCACAATCAACACTTGAATCTCTTATGTGCCCATTCAAACTTTTTGCCAGGTCGTGGTGTTGCCCTCGTTCGTCCTTTCGTATCCTAGATAGAGAATGGCACACCCAGTGAAATAATGACCCCAGTCATTAAGTTTTAATTTTTAACAAGTTATTCTACTGCAGATCTAATGTCACATGGTGGAAGCTAAATGATATGCAAAACAAGACCCCTTTGTTTAAAGTGGTTTTGCTTAATTACATAGGAGAATTTATAGGATATAGATTTTGGGGTATTTACTTAGTAGGTTTATGCTAAGAAGTTTCTAAAGTTGCCAGTCCCACTAAATAGTTGGAGGGCCATTCAATGTTTGCAACTATAAAGTGGCTCAATCTTTAATAGATGATATATTGGGGGCTAAACTTCAAAAGGGTATGCTTATAATTTTTAAATTCTCATATTTGAAATTTTCATATTTTTTAAATTTTGGGAATTTGGGATTTTGCAACTTTTGAAATTTTGGACCTTTCCAAATTTTGGGTTTCAATATATACACTCCTCCTCATTACATAAGTTATCTATATATAAGAATCATCATATTCTATTTCATTCCAAGTTAAAGGGGCTACATTTTGTCCTTCCACCTTTTGATCGATGTAATACTTACTCACTATGAGTGGATCATCCACAATTCCCTCTAGAATAACTACAATTTTAAATTCTATGATTTGTCCAAGGGTCATCCTAGAGAAATCTCTCTGTTAGCATAATTTAGCATAGGCATATTTATTACATTGTCTTTTATTTAATAATGTGCAACATGTGCACTCTAGTATAGTGACTTGCATTCAATATTGGTATTAGTAGTAATTACATGTGCATGTGAGATGGGTCTTATCATCTCATAGTTGGTTCTTGATAGGGTGTCATGTCTATCCATATGAGGTTGTCTAATATCTATAAATATTACAACTCTTGCATTGTTATGTAATCTGATTTCATGATCAATAATATTGGTGAGGCTTTCATCCCTATTTGATCATTGTAATCTAATTCTATTCTATTATTTGATATCAGAGCTATACCATTGTTTTCATTTGGTATTAGAGAAGGTTCTATCTAAGAAATGTTGAAGATGAGCACTATTGGAGAGGATCCATTGGAGAAGAAGATCTGCATCAAAGGAGAGCCATTGAAGCATCCTGCAGCCTCCATTCCTTCCAAGCATCCCTCAACTAAAATTTGACCTATCCACTTATTTTGAAGGGTAAATTTTTTTTATTTATTAGTCGTTGGTATAGCCAATTGATTCAACATATTGGTGGAATATTTCAGATTTAGATATCTTTAAAAAAAAAGGAGAAAGATCTTGAAAAAAATTGCAGATCTAAAAAAAAAAAAAGATTTATGAAAAAAAAAGATCTTAAAAAAAAAAGGAGAGAGATCTTGAAAGAAAATTGCAGATTCAAAACAAAAAAAGATCAGATCTAAAAAAAAAATCAGATCTGAAAGTGGAGGAGTGAAGAATTTGGGAACAAAGGTTGAAGCAATCCCATCAACAAAATTTCATCAGATAGCTCTTAGAAAAAATTACATAACTTTTTCATACAGTGTCGGATTGATGTACCATTTTTTTTTTATGGAAATACAAGAAAGAGGTGCACAACTTTTCAGTTTACATCATCTTTAGATTCGGCCTCTACATATGACGAAAAATCTGTACAATTCGGATCATTTTTTCTTGAAGAAAAAAAATCAGATCTTGCTGGTAAATTGGTAAGATATCAAAAAGTGAAGATTTTGATTCTTCTAAAATTTTGTGGGTTTCAAGAAAAGTGTTGTATGATGCTGCTGTAAATTTTTTATAAAAAACTCAGATCACGGTTTGTGAGAAAATGTGAAAACAATATTGAGATTGTTTGTTTGGATCTTGGGAACAAACAGGTCAGCGGTTCGATTCCCACTCTCTCCATATTTTTTATTAAATAATTTTTTTTAGAAAATTTGGAGAAATTACTAAATTTTAGGAGATTTCTAAATTTAGAAGCTCACCAAACACATTTAGAGGCACCGCTAAATTTAGTGGAAAAACACCTTTTAGGGGGTAAAAAATATTTTTGGCCTAAATTGTGTATTTTGTGATTTTGGACCCTTTTTTGTAAAGAGGGGGGACCAAAAAAAAACTTCATTTTGATGTAATTTTGGAGCATTTTTTACTAATCTTAGTGCATAAAGTGCAAAAGAAAAAAAAAAGTGTAAATTTTTTATTTTATGTTTAGTTCTAGCACACGAGATATTTGATCTTATAACAGCGTTTGGTATATATGGTGTCTCTGGGAAGCACTTACGGGTGATGCCATCACGACTACTACTGCACTTAATGCCTAACACATCTACCTAGACGTTTTCTAGGCATCAACCCTATAAAATTGACGGGGAGTAATAAGGACACAATACACACACATTTGAGCCCTCCCATCCGTTTGTGCTTACACAATCCCCTCTTCGTACTGTCTACGTACCACGTACTAAATTATTTCACGTGCATTAACACCTCTTTCCGTATTAACAGGTTTATTGAAAGGGTGGTCTTCTTCCACATACCGACAGGTATATCAGAAGGGAGCGTATATGGAAAGGTTTGGTATATCGGCCTGACGGTATATTGAGAGGGAGACCTTAAACCTGGAGTGATAAGAGCCTTACCCTTTGTCAGAAATTTAGAGTTTCAGAAATTTAGATTATAGAAATGGGTGGACAAGCATAAAAGTTCTTGTCAGATTCACAACTGCTTAGAGGAGACAACTATGCTACATGGAAACCGAAGATCAAGATGTTACTTGAGTTTGAAGACCTATGGATAGTTGTAGATGGAACAACACAAGATCACTTGATGATGGAAGACAACAAGTTCAATTTGACAGGGCCAATCAAAAGGCCAAGTTGATCATCTTGTTTGGCATAATAGACGATGTGTAACCCCACATTAGAGATGCCACATTGGCCAAGGATGCATGGGATAACTTAAGCACAGTCTATGAGGCAAAGAACAAGAATTCCATCCTCAACCTACTATCACAACTACATACTCTCAAGTTCAGGCACAATGAGAAGGTTGAAGTTATTTTGAGACGAGTTATTACTTTGAGGGCATCTCTATTGGCATTGGGAAAAGAGATAAGTGATGAAGACCTCGTACCAATTGTGTTATGAGCACTTCCTTCTTCCTACAAAATCTTTGTGACAAATATCAATATGAGTGAACACACAGTCACCTTTGAGAAGTTGGTCAATCTACTCCAACAAGAAGAGGAAATGAACAACAAAGATCATGAAGATGAGCAAGCACTATCTTCCAATCATAAAAGATAGGGGAAATTTCAGTCCAATCACAAGAAGTCCCAACACAATCAAAGTCAACAAAGGTACCAAAGTCAACTGGACAACACCAAGAAGCATCCCATTTACAATAGAGGGGGACATGACATCAAAGATTATTGGTACAATTCCTACAAAAAGGGTTCATCAAGCAATTCAAAACCCAATAAACAATAGGGTAACAATAATTCAAATCAAGGGAAGTCAAACAACAACAACAATCAAGGGTAGAAAAATGGTAATTGGCAAAGAAAACCTAAACAACAAGGGTACGTTGCTGAACATGAGGATGATTCAGATGAAGAACACCAAATGTATTCTACTCAATTTGATGAAGAAACCAAGTCCACACAAGATATCTGGTATGTTGACTTGGGTGCAACTCGACACATGACTGAGCACAAGGATTGGTTCTACACCCTATGTTACTCACCTAACAAGAACCATGTGTCATTAGGTGATGACTCATCATACAATGTCAAGGGGATTGGAAACATTTCACTACCTCTTGGAAAGCATAACTACAAAATCACAGATGTATTGTATGTACCTGGGTTGACCAAGAATTTACTATCAGTTAGTCAACTCCTTGATCATAACTTGAAGTTGGATTTTGACAGTAATAATGGAGAAAAATTATGCTTGATACAAAATAATTCAATAGGTTCCAAGATTGTAGCAAGAGCATCTAATGTGGGATGCATGTTCTAACTTGATTTTGTCCACAAGGATGATCAAGCTCTAGTGGCTAAAGACACATAATTTGCAGAACTATGGAATCGCAGATATGGTCACATCAGTTTTGGTTATCTCCAAACACTTCAAAAGGGAAACATGGTGAAAGGATTTCCTACACTCAAGCACAACACTGACAAGTGTCACAATTGCCTAGTTAGAAAGAAACATAGAGTATCCTTCCAGAAGAACACATATAGAGCTAAGGGAAAGCTTGATTTGGTGCACACCGATCTTTGTGGGCCCATGCAACCAAGTCATTCTAGATGTTAATACTTCATGCTTTGTGTTGATGACTACTCAAGAAAGATGTGGATATATTGTCTAAGAAACAAGAGTCAAGACTTTGAGACATTTCACAAGTTCAAAGCACTTGTTGAGAATGAAGTTGGTTGCAAGATAAAAACTCTTTGCTAAGATCGAGGGGGGGGAATTCATAAGCAATGAGTTCAAGACTTAACTAGAAGCTCATGGGATTTGTCAAAAAATGCCTCCTACTCACACACCACAGCAAAATGGTATAGTTGAGAGAAGGAATCGAACTATCATGGAAATGGTGCAATGTATGATTGATGACTTAGGTTTAACAAAGACATTTTTGCAGAAGCTACAAGAACTACATTCTATTTGTTGAACAAAGTGCCCATAGTAGCTCTTAAAGGAGTGACACCTCAAGAAGCATGGTCAAATTAGAAACCATCAATTTCACACCAAAGAGTATTTGGGTGTAAATCTAGCATGCACATACCCAAGAAGAACAAGAACAAGTTGGATATGAAAGCTGAGAAACTGATATTCATTGGATACAGTGAAGAAGCACTTGGGTACAAATTATGGGATCTGAAAGCAAATAAAGTATACACAAGTAGGGATGTTGAGTTCTTTGAGAAGAAACAATCAGATGCTCCACTCAACAACTAATAAAACATGAAGAATACACCTCTTGTGAAGACAAAATTGGATGTTCCCACTGAATATGACAGTGATGAATTGGATGATGGTGAAAACTTGGATCTACCACAAGCCAATGGAACAGCTAAGAAGTTACCTAAATGGTATACTCAATTAATAAGAGATGTAAATTTGGATGAAGCACCTAGCACATCGTCCAATCCTGGACCTAGAAATCGCATTCAAGCTTGTGAAGAGGACAATTATGCCCTAATGAGCAGAGTTGTTGAAATAGTTGAGCCATCTATAGTTCAAGAATTCGTACAATCAAAAGCTTGGAAAGATGCTATGGATTCAGAGTATCAATCAGTGATGAAGAACAACACATGGCAACTTGTTGACCTTCCACCAGGGAAGAAACCCATTAGATGCAGATGGATATTCAAGACTAAGTACAAATAAGATGGGACTATTGACAAGTATAAAGCAAGGCTTGTAGCAAAGGGGTATGCACAACAAGAAGGCATTGATTATGAGGAGACATTTGCTCCCACAGCCAAGATCAAGACAATCAGGATGATCTTTGTTCTAGCTGCACAATTTGGTTGGAAAGTCCACCAAATGGATGTGAAAAGTTCCTTTCTTAATGGAGATTTGCAAGAAGAAGTCTATATGACTCAGCCAGAGGGTTATGTAATACTAGGAAAAGAGATGATGGTATGCAGACTCATAAAATCTCTATATGGCCTAAAACAGGCACCCCGGGCATGGTACATCAAAATTGATGAGCATCTCATAAGTCATGGATTTGAAAGGAATCCTTATGACCCCAATCTCTACCTCAAAAAGAAAGGGGGGGAGATTGTCATTGTGGTTGTTTATGTCGATGATCTAGTCATTACAGGCAGTTCTGTGAAGATGACTGATGCAACAAAGAATGATTTTAATCGATCATTCAACATGACAGATCTCGGGCTCATGCACTATTGTCTTGGGTTGGAAGTAGGGCAAAAAGAGAATCATATCTTTGTGTCACAATTGAAATACACCAAGAAAACGCTCGAGAAATTAAGGATGTTGGACTGTACTCCTATTTCTACACCTATGGAAGTGAGACTTCAGTTATCTCGTTCCGATCCATCACCACTGGTGAATGTAACTCTCTATCAGTAGTTGATCGGGAGTCTCATTTACCTGACATATACTAGACCAAATATCATACTTTGTAATGTCAGCTATTTATCACGCTTCATGCAAGAACCAAAAATATGTCATTGGAAAGCAGCAAAGAGAATACTGAGATATCTAAAGGGTATAGTTGACCTTGGTCTAGAGTACAAGAAGAATGACAACTTCTTATTGACAGGATATTCAGATTCAGATCATGCAGGAAACATGGATGATAGGAAGTCAACATCAGGCTTCGTCTTCTTTATGGGATCTGGACCGATATCATGGGGAAGCAAGAAAACAAAACTTTGTTTCTCACTCTTCTACAGAAGCAGAGTATTGTGTTGTAGGTGAAGTTGTTTGTGAAGCAATATGGCTATGCAGAATACTTGAAGGAATTGGTCTACCATAAACAGAAATCTACTCCAGTATATGTTGATAATGAAGAAGTTCTGAAGCTTGTTCGTAATCCAGTATTTCATGAGAGAACCAAGCATATTGAAGTACAAGTTCATTTCATACGTGAGCATGTCTTGAAGCACAACATACAGCTCCAATTCTTGTCCTACAGCTGAACAGAAGGCAGATGTTTTCACTAAGTCACTTGCACGTGACAAATTCACACTATTCAGAGAGTTCCTCTCCACTTCATTGGAATACTATGCAAAATTAAGGGGGGGAATGTTAGCATAATTTAGCATAGGCATATTTATTGCATTTTATTGCATTGTCTTTTATTTAATAATGTGCAACATGTGCACTCTAGTCTAGTGACTTGCATTCAATATTGTTATGTTAGATAACGTTCAATATTGGTATTAGTAGTAATTACATGTGCATGTGAGATGGGTCTTATCATCTCGTAGTTGGTGTCCTGCTAGGGTGTCATGTCTATCCACATGAGGCTATCTAATATCTATAAATATTACAGCTCTTGCATTGTTATGTAATCTGATTTCATGATCAATAATATTTGTGAGGCTTTCATCCCTCTTTGGTCATTGCAATATTATTCTATTCTATCATTTGGTATCAGAGTTATACCATTATTATCATTCTCCCACCATGACTCGATACTCCTTGATGCACCCTATGTTATCTCTATCTAATAACTTTCTATAATTAGGCTCTATGCTCAAAAGTATTAGCAACCTGGTGGAATACCAATCTACTCTGTTTTGGATCTTGGCTCTCATACTCAAATCCTTCCATATCAAACTTCTGATAACTCTTAACCATCAATGCGTTATTCCTTTATGAGGTACATCTTGTGCGATGAATTAACTCTTGTGATACTCTCTCCACCTAAAAAAAGCTCTTCCATACCTAGTCTCATGGTCCTCTAACCACATTAGTCCTCTGAATGACATCGTAACTCTATAGTTATCCTCGGTCCAATCCCCCCATAAAGTCATGGTATGTCCTCCTTATAACCGACTCGGATCCCCATGCATGGTCTATACGTTCCCTAAGGTTTCAGTGTCCATCTTCTGTACTACGAATTTATTGTACCCAGTGTCAGGCATATATCTCAGGTTGAATCAAATCTCCTCATGCCTCTACAACTGATCTCAATACATTCTATGTTGTCTCCACTCTAGTTTGCCCACACATATAATTAGTGTGAAAAGAAAGCATCATTGATAACCTCCACCTTGCTCACTCCTATGTAAATCGATACAAGTCTCTATTTAAATTTTATAACACTTGCATTATGCCCAATTTCATAAATCTCATCTCCTCCTAATAGGCCTACTGACATATTTTTATGTCATGCAACATATATAATATCAGGTACACGTCCTCCCTCCATAGACTTCCATACTCTGAAGTAATTCATCCATCTGTGATAAATTTGCTACTAAAGTGACCATGTGAACCCTAGAGTTCTTTTGCAATTATCATTATCCAAACTAATATGCTCCAGTTTCTTTCGAGTATGTACCCACATGCCCCTACAAAATACCTTTCCATGAATTCATTTTTGGTTTCAAACCCCACCATTTGACAAAGAACAAACACATACATGTAGAACACCTTACATAGTCAAACACACTTATTCCCTAACATAGCTTTTTGGGAACATGATTTGTCTACTTTTAAACCAAAAGGATCAACAACTTTTGGACTGCACCACCCCAAAGTAGGACACTAGCACCTAGTTCTGCAAACTTCATAATCACGTAAGGCTATTTTAATACTAATGGTGATTGGGTTTGTTATTACGGGTAATTTTAGCATAATCCTAATAGTTACGGGTGTCAATGTTAACACTACATCACCACTTCTCTCTAATACTTCCCTTTTCTCTAGGTCATGATTCATAGCTACATTGCTATACAAAATCGATGGGCACTTGAACCAACTCCGGAAGGATCGTACTAGCTAAAGCACTACAACGTATCGCTTACTTGATCTCAAACACTCACTAGGACTCAATGGTGCCATTTAATCATTGAGGAAATTCTTCTAAGTCAAAATCCATACAGGTCTATCCCTGTAATTCTGTCTAAATCACTTGTAATCCCAAATGAAACTGAGAATGAAAAAGGCATGTTTTCATCTTTAAAAACCCTAGTTTTACTTCACATTTTCTTTCCAATAATATGACCTTTACAGGAGTTTCCAGTTATTTCATGCTTTGCGTTAATACGTGAACTAATACACACTAATATTGAATTCACTCATGATCTTGTGATGTTTTTATCCAAGCTCCATGATACAACCTCACATTATCGAATTATTTTAAAAATTCTTCAATACCACTCATATCTCGTACAAATGTTATGATAAAAGATCAAAGCACTTGGAATATCTCTTCACGACTATTCTCTGATTTCCTGACAAATGCATTGATGGCGGTAGAAATAAATTCAATCCATTGTGTCCATTACTTTCGTCTTAGAGTCCATTCTTAACAAATCATCTCATCTCTTTTGCTGAAGAGGGGGGCATTCATTATTGGGGGCTCCCCCAGATAATCCTCCTCACATTTTAACCATGTATTCAGAATCATGTACTGAATCCAACACTGAATGTGAGACTTCCACCATCAATTCCCCCTAATTGACCTTGAACCTAGGGCTTGACACATAAGTCATAGTAAAGTGATAGCGGAACTATGGGCACTCTGTACATTTCATTCCCTTTCTATGACTTCCCCCTAAAAACCTCAAAGTGCCACGAAAGCTTGCTTCCACACTCTGTGTATAAAAAATAGCCATGTGTCATTATCAGGCCTAAAAAAAATTAATGCAACTTTATCAATAGCAACTGCAATGTCAAACCAATACATCATATCATTCAAATCTACAAGCGATCTCCCTACTTGATGACAAGCGTACACCTTCGGAGGTAGACTAGAATTTTGCTTGTACACTTTTCTAACTACGAATATTCAAGGGAATATTGATCACGCCAATTGACATAATTTGCATATTATGAATATTACCTAAAGTTGGAAAGTGATCATACATGTTTGCACTCTCTTCCATATTTCCTTAAACTTAGGAAAGGCCACATTCAAGTAAGCGATTCAACGTGATATGAAAATCTTCTAGATGAGCTACGAATACTTGGATAGCTATCTCTTTCACATCGCATTCACTTCTAGATGACCTCATGACTTGGAATATTTGTAACAATTGCGGTGAAACCTATGGAGTGTGGGAAAGACTTAAACATGATCCTCTGTTACCTCCTAGTATAAACTATCAATTCAAAAGTTTAATCAAAATCGTTTGGATCTAATACTGCAAGCTTTTAAAACCTACACTCCCCACGGGAAAGCAAGAGACATAGTAAAAACTGAAAGAAAATTTCAAACAAAAAGGGTGAGATAATTTCAAGAACCAACACCGACTTTGACTCGGGGATAGGCACTCCCTGTGACTGTCACAAGAACCAAATTATAGAAAATTCCAACTAGTATATCCCCATGAAACGACGTCAAAATCCATGATGGGTGTCGTTATTCCCTTCATTTAATCAACTTCTTGTTGATGTCATATTCAAACCAGGGGTGTGTTTAAAGCTAAATGCAACAATACTAATCCTACCAATCTATTAAGTTGGCTATAGTTATTTTTGTATTTCCTAGGGGGATCTTTTCAATGTCTTAAGGACTTCTTTGTAAAAACCTTATTTAAATCATACTATGAAAAACTTTGCTGAAAGGAAACATACTTTGCAGAATGGAAATAAACACACTTGCATTTGGAAAGATAAACACACTTTCTAGAATGGAAGTAAACACACTTTCTTTTGGAAATAAACACACACAACATAGAGTGCTTAAAAATGGTTACAAGAAGATATAATAATATATCTAGATACCTGTAGGAACATGAGTATACAATAGAGTTTAACTAGAAGAATTAAAAGCGATACAGAATTAACAGATCTAAACTATTTTATTAAAGAAATATAAATACCAAATAGACGAATATCATGGTCCTTGGGGGAGTGGGACCTTGCTCCTCCTTGAATCAAGGATTTAACAACTTAGAATTATCTCAAACATGAATAGATATTTTATTGATAAAACAATTCGGTATTACAAAGCGTACTGGATCTGTGTACTTCGATCTGTATTAATTATGTTCTATATTTATTTCTCTATCATATTCTATTGTTTTTTTATCTAATGTAGGTATGATTTTATATACATTTACAATCATAGTTGTCTCTATGATTCTGATGAAATCGAATCATTCCTAGAATAGATGTTGTGTTGAATTATGTCTGATCAAACAGATGTAAGATAACTATCCCTGGATTTGCATTCAAAAATCTTCTCATCCTTTCCTGATTAAAAGGTTCATTGATGCAAAATATCCAGATGTAGTTAAAATAGATAACTTCCATCGGTTCTGGAACTTTAGAGAAGTTCCAAAACCATAGGAAATTGTTAAGGATCAAAACCATGAGAGTTCTGGAGCTATACCCAGGAGTTCTGGAACTATGTCCAAAAATTATGGAACTAAATAGTGGAGTTTCAGAACTAAGTCTAAAAATTTTGGAACTAGATGATGATTGTGTGATGGAGTTCCAGAACTATCTTGGAAGTTCCAGAACTAAGCTGTGTGGGAACAGATGCTACCAAAAATATAATGAATGCTACCTCATTCATTTCCTCGAATGATTAGACCTTCTTTATTACAAAACTAAATTTCAAACACACACTTTATCAGGAATTTCAGATCTTTTAAACATTAGAATCACAATCAATCAAAAAATAGACAATTACATCCTAACTCATATCAGATTAGCTAAAATTCACAAGATGCAATCAAACTTAATAAACAAGAGAGTAAGATGATATCATATATTGTACATTAATCGGGCATATTTTGGCGTCATCATTTCCCCCAAACTTACTTTTTTGTAATTCCCTTTACAAACTTCATTCTTCAAAAGTGGGGTTATATGTTTTGCATTCCATTTGATTACTCAGATCAAATGACTGAAACTAGATTTTCCAATTCCTAAACTTAGATGTAGTGTACCTAGCTCTTGCTTCTATTTTCCTCTCCCACTCTTCGAATTTAGTAGTATCTTGAGGTTCTCTATTTTTCCAAGGAGAAATGGCGGTGAAGAGTAGAGGGGTCCTTGTTTGCATTCCCATCCATATTTTCCCGTAAGTTTCATTGACCTATGGAATTATTATGCATAACGATTTTGCCCATTCTAAACTCCAGATCCGATTTGTAGGGGATATTACTTCCCTTATTCTCAAGGAAATAGTAAGGAGTTCCCACCTCTTTGAGAATTCTTCATAAATATCCTCAAATTTTTCTTCCTTATAGGAGGTAAAGACATCAATACTCTTTTGTAGGATGGCAAGATAATGTGTCTTGATCCTCTCATCAAAGGCATGAGTTCTAAAATGTATGAGGAAGGAAAAAGGCTTACCATAGTGAGCTCTCATGCAGAGACCAATTGAGATAGCTTTCAATAAAAACTTAGATTCCCTTTCCTTCCATGCAATTTGGTTTTGTAGAATCGAGAAAAATGCATTGAGCTAGCTCTTCCCCACATACAAATTGATCATAAATCCTATGTTTTTCTCTAGCATAAAAATACAAAAATAAAATTCACACAGAAGATATTTCTACTCAGGACTGGATACAAAGAAAGATGCCATGAATTCAAATGCATCTTTTAGTTCATGTGGAAGTCCACGTGTAATCCTTGACAGTTTCCAGCGAATGAACTACTCTTCTAAAAGCACACTATATGCAGGAAAGGGCCTCCTGCAAGCAAGCAATTTTTCACTCATAATATAGACCATATGAATTATTGCAAGAAATTTATATTTATTTCCTTCCTCCTTATAAAAATTTTCTTCCCATTATTTTCTTACATTCATTTCTTATTCCATCTTTGTCTTGAATTCTTCATTTGATTTTTTTCCTTCTCTAAGTTCACTACAAGTGTCATTCCATAGATGTTTGAGCTGAAAATAGGTTAACTCAGTCTGTGCAGAGACTGTGGACACATCATTCTATTTTCTAGAAGTTTGACATTCTTCCTCTTTTTCTATCAGTTGTTTCTTGGTTGCTAATAATTCCTTAGTCTTGGCTGAAAGCTGAGTTGTTAGCTCTCCAATGAGAATCTCCCTTTGTTATAATTTGAGTTTGAGGAAATCTAATTCCTCATCCTTTTCTCTGATAATGAGCTCTGCTCTAGAAAAGAATATATCCTGCTTAACTTGATGTCTTTCTTCTTCCTCTGAAATTACTTGAGGTGTTGAGCATTCTTCCTCTATCAAAGGAAATTTTACTTTTCTTCTCCATGATGCCAAATTTTCTTCTTCTTTTGGTAATGCTGATGGTTCAACCAATTCTTAAAAATCATACTCTTCAAGTCTCTCATCTCCTATGTCCATCTCAACTTGGCTTAGTTCAGGAGGAGTCATGGCCATGCTATCCAAAATATCAGCAGCTTCCTTTTCCATCCTTTCCCGCTCACTCCTTCCCTCTGGGGTTTCCCTTGACCTCTTATGATTTTTTCTTCTTTGGGGAATTTCAACATGCCCAGTGGTGGATTTCCTTCTAGATATTTTTCTTACTATATTTTCTTGCTCTTGCATGGGTGAGCTATCACCGTCAGAGACAGATATTAGCTCCCCTTAAGTTTCTACAGAAGAAGAAATTTCCTTCAAAGGTACAGAAGGCTCTGTTGTTTTGATCTTTCGTACAGACCTTCTTCTTTTTGGTATACTCTCTCTTTCCATTTGCCTTTTTTCTTCTATAAGGGCATCAATTTCTAGATTATTTGAAGGAGAGAATGGCGCTGGAATTGTCCTTCTGATAATATTAGGGTTTTTCTTGAACTTTCTAATAAACTTGTCCCAAATTTCTTCTCTACTTTTCTTTGACAGAAAATGGTGCTGGCATATTAAATGAATTAGACCATGATACTTGATTGTCCTAACACCCTAGAAATACCTCTGAGCCATGGTCTGGATAGAATAAAAAAGAAACTCTAGAAGTTTTATTATGTACTCATGTTTTGTGGCTCCATACTTCAGATATATGAGAATTTTTAGAACTTCTTTTCCCATAGACCCAAATTGACCATCACAGGTTAAATATTTCACTATCCAAAACACTACCCTATCAAAGGGTTTGGGAAAACTGGCCCTTCTGACCCCTTTTATGATTTTCTTTGTATTGTAGATGTACTGGGGTTCAGTTTCTCCTTCTTGTAGTAAGATTTCAACCAATTATTTCAAAGTCCCTTTTGCAGGATGTGGAACATGCATAATGGGCACTCTAGACACATTACAGTATTTATATAAAAAGGAATAAATATATTTCTCACCTTTGTCCTAGATTGCTCTAGGTTTATACGAATTCTCTTACTAATTCATCATTATACCTTGAAAAATTCTTCAAGAACTCTAGCCATCTTGCATGCTCAAAGATAGATGTCACTTCTTCGTATACGAGCAGCTAGGAATCATCCTCTGGATTTGATTTATTTTTAATCCCCATATCGGCTCGAGTTTTGTTTCCTTTGATTTTGTGTAAATTAGTTGTAGGAATTCTTACTTAGCTGTAGAACTGATGACTTTGGCAGCGAAACCTCTGTTCTTAACTGCGGAATCCTCTGTTCTTAGCTGGAGAATACAAGATTAATTTGTTGCTTCTAAAAAATTGATCTATAACTTCTTTCACTTGATTTTTCCTTCATGATTACCAATAATAACCATGCCACCACTTATCCCATCCTTATAATCTTCATGGTTACTCACTTGTAATCATAATGTATAAATAGATGACTCATCATACCAACTTTTAAATCAAGTCAAATCACACATGCAAACATTGAATTTAACCCTAAATAAGTTAAAATATATAATTACCATCCTTGATGATGTAATCCTTTTGCTATTATGAATCATCATTCCTACAAGTGGAACAAAACATGGTTAGATAAGACAACTGGATTTTAAAAGAATTCCCTTTTATTTGAATTAGCAAAAAGAAGAGGTCAACCGCCATTTGTTGGTTTTCAATTGACATTTGAGAGAATGTTTTTTATAATGGGGAAGAAAATGCCATTTATTAGTTTTCATCTTCTTCCCTTTATTTTAGATCTATCATCTGGTTATTTGATCATTTTGGAAGAATGAGGTTCTTCCATATGATAAAATTCTTTGCCTTCTTTAATTTTCCTCAATAATTCATCCTTAGTGGGAGGCTTCCCATAGAGTTTCAGCCTATGGCCATCGACCAATAGTGTTCTGATGCTTCCATCAATGGGAAGTAACTGAATAGAACCATTGTCAAATATTTTCTTAATCTGATAGGGTCCTAACCATCTAGTTCTCAATTTTCCCTTGAATTGTTGGTACTTAGAATCGAATAGCAATGCCCAGTCTCCTATTTTGAATTTCCTTCTTTTGATATGTGTGTCATGCCATTACTTCCTTTGCTATTGAATTATCTCTTTTTGTTGAAGTGCTTCCATCTTTAATTCATCCAATTCATTAAGTTGAAGGATTATTTCTTTTTGAGCTGCATCTAACTCAATACCCACCTTAACTATTGTCCTCAATGTCTGTAGTTCAAACTCTATAGGAAATAAGAGATTTTTACCATAGACTAACTCATATGGTGAAAAACCTATTATATCTTTCCAAGTTGTATTATAAGCCCAAATAGCTTCAGGTAGTCTCTTTACCCAATCTTTTCTCCTAGCTTCAACTATTTTTGTAAGGATGTTCTCCAATTCTCTGTTTGTTATTTCATCTTTTCCATTTGACTGTGGGTGGTAAGGAGATGACTTCCTAAGATTGATTTGGTAATACATTGTGAAAGCTTGGAATTAGACATGAATTATGGTCCTTGATCTGAAACTATGCTCCTTAGTGCTCCAAACTTTACCATAATTCTATTCGAAAGAAAATCAAAAACTACTTCTTCAGTGGCATTTGTCAATGCATGCACTTCTACCCATTTTTTCACATAGTCAGTACACACAAGAATATATTCCTTCCCTTGTGAAGGAGGATTAAAAGGACCAAGAAAATTGAATCCCCATCTCTCAAATGGTTCAATTGTAACTTGAGGTTGAAGAGGCATTTCATTGGTGAAAGTTTGTTGTCCCATCCTTTGAAAAGGATCACACCACTTGATATATCTCTTCACATCCTTATACATAGATGGCCAATAATAACCAGTGCCAAGTATCTTATGAGTTGTTGTTTTCACTGAATAGTGTCCTCCACTTGGTTCATCATGACAAGCTCTAAGGATGTCAAAGATTTCATCTTCTCTTACACACCTGCACAAAACAAAATCAGGCCCACATTTAAATAGCATTCCATTTAACCATTTTAATTTTGCACTAGTTTTGATTAACTTATTTATTTGTTTCTTAGAAAAAAAGAGGAAACTTCCCTGTTGCAATATAATTTTCCATCTCAACAAACCATGGTGTATTTGCTGAAATAGCAAACAATTGTTCATCTGGAAAGTTATCCTTAAATGGATCTTGCTCCCTTGTAGTGGTTAGTCTTGACAAAACATCAACTACCACATTAGATTTACCTAGATTGTCCACAATGGTAATATCAAATTCTTACAAAAGTAATAACCATCTAATTATGCTACCTCCAACCACTGGTTTTTTCCTCAAATATTTAATTGTTGAATGATCTATGTGTACAAATATCTTGTAACATGTAATGTAATGTCTGAATTTATTGATTGCAAAAATTACAGGAAAAAATTATTTTTCAGTGGTTGTGTAATTATTTTTAGTGGGAGTAAGATTCTTACTAAGATAATAAATAGCATACATTTTTCCTTCTTCATCCTTCTGTCCCAAAACTGCACCAATGGAATTATTTGAAGCATATATTTGGATATGAAATGGATTTTCCCAGTTAGGTCCTCTCAATATTGGGGCACTGATTAATTTTTCTTTAATTTATTCAAAAGCATGTTGACACTTTTCATCCCAAAGAAATTCATAGTCCTTGCTTAGAAAATTAAACATGGGGCTAGTAATTTTACTGAAATCTTTTATAAAGTGCCTATAGTACACATCATGCCCTATAAATGATTTTATGTCTGTGGGGTCTGAGGAATAAGTAAATCTAAAATGATCCTAATTTTGTTTTGATCCACCTGAATTCCTCTTTTTGAAATATGGTGTCGTAATACAATCCCCTCATCCACCATCATCAAACACTTTTCATCACTAAGAGATAGGTTGTGTTGTTCACATCTTGTTAACACTATATCTAGATTTTTCAAAGCATATTCAAATGTGTTTCTGTGTACAGTGAAGTCATCCATATATACCTCAACACAATCATTTGTTAGATCAACAAAGATTACAAGTACAGCTCTCTAGAAATTTGTAGGAACATTTCATAAACCAAATGGTAACAACTTATAGGAAAAGGTACCCCATGGACATGTAAAATCCTGATCTTCAGTAGTAAATCTGATTTGATTGTATCCACTAAGCCATCAAAGAATGAAAAGTATTGTTTACCTAAAAGGTTGTCTAGGAATTGATCTATGAATGGTAAGGGAAAATAATCTCTCAGTGTGGCTTTGTTCAGTTCCCTGTAGTCAAAACATATTCTCAATTTCCCATTCTTTTTAGGAACAATTGTAAGAGGAGATACCCACTGACTATCTGAGATAGGGTAGATAAAACCTACTTGTAATAGTTTTTCAATTTCTTGTTTGACTATATCCCTTAAGGATGTGTTAATCCTTCTCTGAGGCTGCTTAACTGGTTTAACATTTTCAATATAGATGTGATGAGTGTAGATACTTGGATAAATCCCATTCATGTATTTATAATCCCAAGTAAAAGCTTTAGTATGATTTTTTAAAACATCAAATAGTTTAACTTCTTCATCATCCTTCAACAACTGTTAATGTTCAAAGTTTTACCCAGTTGAATATCAACATGTTTGGTTCCAATGTGTGATGAAATGATTTGTTGAAAGGGTTCCATTAGAGTATTTAATGGACATGCATGTGGTAAAAACATATGGTATGTGGCAACATCTCCAAAAGTTCCTTGAGACAGAATATTGGAAAAAGGACAGTAATGAGAATTATGATACTTATCTCTTTGCAGGCCAAACTCTTCGTCGCTGCTACTTTCCAGAAATTCTTCACCACTCCCTGATGTATTTGAAACCAAAGCCACTGATTCATCCTCTCCCCATGAGAAATATCATTTCTCTGGAGTGAAATTATTTCCAATCAAAGAGAACTGCTATTGTCGTGGTTCCAGAACTAAATGTGGTGGTTCCGAAACAATAGCCGTAGGTTCTAGAACTATAGTTACAAGTTCTGGAACTAAGTTCATAGGTTCTAGAACTATAGTTACAAGTTCTGGAACTAAGTTCATAGGTTCTAGAACTATAGTCATAGGTTCGGGAACTATATCTAATTACTTCGAGGACAGCTTGTGCTCATCCAATGATGGATTAATCATCTCTTCTACTTCTCTTACATGATCCTGCAATGTGATCATAGCCAAAGAATATAAATTTTTATTATTAGTTTCAGAAGAATCAATGCACAATTGTTCATGATTGTCAGTAAAAGGTCATGCAATAGGATATAAGGAAATTTGTTTATATTTCTTACCATTCGATATTTTCATATCACCTGACCTACAATCAATTAAAGCAACAACTGTATCTAACCATGGTCTACCCAAAATAATGGGATAACCCAATGTTTTACCTTTTGGCTGTAATATAAGGAAGTCAACTAGATAGTCCCATGTCTCCACCATAAATGCCATGTATTCAATAATTCCTTCTGGTTTTTCTATAGACTAGTCTACATTATGCAATATGGTATTAGTATATTATATACCCATTAATGGTAATGTTTTTAGACTATATATTGTCATTACATTGATAGCCGATCCCAAATCTATAAAAACATTATATATATCCTTATTCCCTATAGATAAAAAAATAACAGGACTTCTAGGATCTCCATATTTGGGAAGTAAAAATTTTCCTGCTAATAAATCAACAAGTTTCCCATCTACTTTGATAGTCTTGGGGTACTGTTTCTTCCTTCCAGGATTTTTCAAACATAATATTTTGATTAATTTTTTCAATTCAAGAATTTTCTTAATTGCTTGTAACAGTGGTATCTCAATATTTAATTTCCTTAGTTCCTGTACCAATTCAAACTCCTTGGCTTCTATAGATTCTTTAAACCTCTCTGGAAATGCAGTCTTAGTAGCGTCGTTATCTGGCTCTTTTTTTATTTTCTTCCTATATCCTCTTTTGGAATGAAAGTACCAGGGATTTAATTTTCTTTTGTCATTTCAATGATTATAATAGGTGGACTGCTAATGATTTTTCCAGATCTAGTTTGAATATCCTTACAATCCATAACATGTAAATCAACTGATTTTTCTGGTTTTGTTCCATAAACAAGAGTTATTTTTTGTTTCTTGTGTTTGTTATTGGTTGTGATGGTATTTGCATTTGGAATACATTTTTTAGTTTTTGAATTCTGTGTAGGGGATCCCATGATGGCATGTTGATTCTGATTCGGATATGTTCTTCCTTGAGCATAATTACTAGGGTTCCATTTAGGTTGTGACCAAGCATAAGGATTTCCTTGACCAGCCCATGATTTTTGATGTCCCTGAGCATACCAAGCTTGTTTTTCCCAATGTTGAGGGTTCCATGTTGGTTGAGGTACCCAAGGTGGTTGTCCCCAATTTTATGGTATTGAATGAGTAGCCCATGGCATCGTCTAGGGATTAGGAACTGATCTTGGCATAAATTACCCCTGGTTAGGTTGTCTCTAAACAAAATTCAATTCTTCTGTTGTGGATGATGTACTAGGTTTGTTTAAGTTCATTATTTATGAGTGGAAGTAGACAACAAGCATGAGTATCATGTTCTTTAGATTCACAGATAAGACACATTTCTATTTTTTCCAAATGAAAATTTCTTATTACATGCTTCTTCCTGCATCTAGGACAATACATAGCCAATGGTTCAATTTTTGCATTTTCTTTAGCTTGTAATCCATCAATAGTAGAGGTTAATTGAACTAAAATATCTATTTTATAATTTGCTAACTCATCCATTAGATTGTTCATATCTGGGTTCAAACTTTTCACTGATTTTCCTTTTCTAGGTCCACCCCTTGTTCTGGAATAGCTTCTACAAATCTCCTTAATTTCATTCATTCTTAACTAATCAATGTCTTCACCTCTTATCAAGTTAAGGACTTTCTTAGATTCCTCATCCAAACCTTTAAGAAAAATGGTTTTACTTAACTCCTCTTGAAGTACATCTCCACATCTTTCACTCGCAAAGAGGAATTTGTCTAAATAGTCTTCTATATTTTCATCTTCCTCCTGCTTGATTTTGAAGAATTCTTCCTTCCTATTTCTCCCTCTACAATAATCTTGGTATTTGTCTAGAAAGGCAGTCTCCATTTGTTCCCAAGTGCTAATAGAGTTGGATGGTAATCTCGTTAACCACCTCATTGTTGCATCCTTCAAAGTGGATGGAAACAACTTGAGTTTTTGATTATCTTTTTTATAGTCATAGGTCTGACATAGCACATTAAACTCAAACAGAAATTGGTCAGGGTGTTCAGATGACATCCCTCTAAATGTGCGGGTGAGATAATTTTCATTGATGTATCATCATATCCCAATTGGATTGAATAAGTAAAGGTACTATCAGGTAATCTTTCATCTTCTTTTGCCATTTTGAAAATATTTTCTAAATTTTCCTCCAAATCAATGTGTTATGTGGTATGCCTTGGGGAAGGAGAAAAATTAGGAGTAGGAGGTTGACTGATCAATTGAGAATCAAAACTCGCTCTAAATGGATCTTGAGTAATAAGCCTTTTCCTAAAAGTTTCACTTCCTTCAGGTGACTGATCTAAGAATTCCAAAGGTGGAAATTTTATTTTTTATTTGACAGGGGATGATGGTGCCTCCAATTATTGATCAATTTCCCTATTTTTACTAGAGGATGTTTTGAATTCTTGTGAAGATGTTATTGGGAGGAATCTACCCTTTGAGTCTCTTGGTCTACTCATATATTTTATGATATAGTAGGGAAGATCATTTTGAAACGGTATAGACAGATTTGCACAATAATAATACTTTCTTAATATTCAAACGTACAAGATATTACAAATAAATAGGAGAAATTGATCCTATTTTCTAGGAGGTTGTTCTAACAACACTCCTCACATTTCTTATTTACGTGAATTTGGTTTAACAACCAAATCACATTCAAATAACTATATGAGTTGTTATTACAACTCATTTACTCCACATTATTATATTCACCAATATGTAAATATAATAAACACATCTAAATAATGTGAGCACTAAACAAGTATTCCTAACATTCCCCCCCTTAGTGTGAACATGGGAGAAAAACAATTGCACTTCCTTTTGTAGCGTGCCGCCTGTGCGTGCTCATGATTTGGATGGTTTTACAGGACAGCCAACAACCTCAACATGGATGGTTTTACAGGACAACCAAAAGCCTCAGCAAGGATGGTTTTACAGGACAACCAACAAACTCAATAGGGATGGTTTTACAGGACAACCAACAACCTCAACATCATGATGTTGCTTTTCTTTTGTGCTTTCATCTATCCACTATGCTTTTACATCAGGGAATTATGTAGGAAACACTGATCACTGATAACAAATATGAAAAGAGAAAATGGAACATTGAGACCATGTTCCCCCCCTCAATGTGAACATTTCACTTATTCAAATAGGAACACTGAGAAAAAATTACGCTGCACACAACTGAAATCAACTGCAACTCTAAAAAGAAAGCAACCTCACACACACGCTATCACCATAGCTTTGTGCGGCCCCGTCGTTGGTGACTGGTGAGAGGTTGTTGAATGACCTCTAGCCTCCTGTGCCTCCATCCTCCATTTAACATGCTACTAACTCAGCCTAATTTGGATATGAAGCTCAATTGTTTCCACATTGTTTATTATATCTTCCCTCCTGTAATGTGAAACACTTTATTTTCACGGACGTCGGGTAACACCAAAAATGCGTCCGTAAGGCAATTTTTATTTTTATTTTTCAGACTTTTTACAATTATACGACATTTGATGACAACTCAAAGATTTGACAAAGACTATTTTGAATCGGACAAGAAGACTCGAATAACTTTTAAAAAGTAATAAAACGAGATTACTTTTTAAATGAAAATGAGAATTTAAAAAAAAAATCCTAAAATCACCTATATGGAATTATTTATTACGACACTTAGCTCTAAATGAAACCTAAATGAAATAAGGACCCGACAATACTTATAAATAATGTATCTTATGGTTTAGACACCAAAAGTATTAAACAACGTATTTAAAAAAGTAATAGAAAATTACTTTTCAATGCCTTACAACTATTGACTGAATAATAAACAAACACTAGACTTAATTTATAGGATTTGATATTGACACACACTTCAATACGGGGTAGACATCAACATTTTATGATTACAAACTAAAAAATCTCAACATAAAACATGACTTACACGACTTGGAAAAAAAGACCAAATGCATGCGTTAAGGGAAGATCCGGTAAAGACGCTTCTGTTGCGAAATTCTGATCATCAACCGCTATGCCATTATCAAAATTTTCTTGCATATCATAGATGATTGGAGTTCAGACTTGTGCAAATTTATTTGCAAGGTGCAGAGCAATTATAGTGGCGAGCTGGGAATTTCTTCAAGATTACGGATTGGTGTGCACATAGCTAACAATAAAAAAATATCTGATCTAGAAACGAAACGCCCACAAATGCTTTTGAGATTTTTATTGCACGTTTTCTGGTAATGGATGCGTATAGAATACACACTTAGAAAGATTCCGTAACAATAGTGAAATTCACAGGCTCAAAACGTGTTAGACAGTGACTGGTATATCACAGTAAAGTCTACCATGAAATGCATAGAAATCCAGAAGTGCGTACACCCACGTCTGACTGATCCTCAACACACTTGCGCTTGTATACATTCCTTCATAGAGCACAACTCCATGCACAATTCATGCCATAATATCCACTAATTTCACTCTGATATAGATGTGTGAGACAACACGTTTCTTCTCCTTCACGTTTTTCCAGCACACAACTCATGAATACGTGAAAACCGTGGTTTTGATTCCAAGCAAAGAAAATTTGAAGGCAATTTTAATGCGATTGTTTCGAGAGTAGATTCAGCAAAGACACCGTTGAACCAAATATGATCAAACTAGATGGATGTAATTTGGTGTTGAATTCTGCAGGCCGCCGCACTGTATGATGATCTAATCATACGAGCTGAACTATATCTAGAATGCTCACAAAAAAAATAAAAATTTCTCATTAACCAGGGAAAATGTGAATAGCAAAAGATTTTCCCTATATAATATATTATGGATCCATAGTTGCTCTGGTACCAAATGAAATGGTATAGACATATTTGCACAATAATAATACTTTCTTAATATTCAAATGTACAAAATATTACAAATAAATAGGAGAAATTGATCCTATTTTCAAGGAGGTTGTTCTAACAACACTCCTCACATTTCTTATTTACGTGAATTTGGTTTAACAACCAAATCACATTCAAATAACTATATGAGTTGTTATTACAACTCATTTACTCCACATTATTATATTCACCAATATGTAAATATAATAAACACATCTAAATAATGTGAGCACTAAACAAGTATTCCTAACACATTTAACTACTAGATGTATAATTTTTGATCTTGCTAACACTTAATTAGAAAGTTCCATCTAGTGTATCCTTGAAAATGGCACCAAAAGTGATGGGTGTCATTATTCCCTTCATTTAATCAACTTCTTGTTGATGTCATATCAAACCAGGGGTGTGTCAAAAGCTATATGCAACAAGAGTAATCTTATCGATCTAGTAGTTGACTATAGTTATTTTTATATTTTCTGGAAGATATTTTCAATGTCTTAAGGACTTCTAGGCAAAACCTTATTTAAATCATACTATGAATTTTTTTTGAAAGTAAACACACTGAAAGATTTGCTGAAAGAAAACACACTTTGCAGAAGGGAAATAAACACACTTGCTTCTGAAAGTAAACACACTTTCTTTTGGAAATAAACAAACTCAATTTAGAATGCATGAAAATGATTGCAACAAATATAAGAATCTATCTAAACACCTGTAAGAACAAGTATACAACAAAGTTTAACTGAAAGAATTAAAACAATACAGAATTAACATATCTAAGCTATTTGATGAAGAAATATAAATACAAAATAAATGAATATCCTTGTCCTTAGGGGAGTGGGGCCTTACTCCTTGAATCATGATTTAACAACTCAAAATTCTCTCAAATAGTAATGGCTATTTTATTGATAAAACATTTGGTATTACAAAACATACTGGATCTATGTACTTAGTATCTTTTCTATTCTACATCTATCTCTATCATATTCTATTATTTTTTTATCTACTGTAGGTCTACTTTTATATACATTTACATTCATAGTTGTCTCTATGATTCTGATGAAATCTAATCGTGCCCATAATAGATTCTGAGTCAGATTGTGGCTGATCAGACAACTGTAAAATAACTATCCCTGGATCTGCTTTCAGAAATTTTCTCATCCTTTCCCGATTGAAAGGGTCGTTGATGCAAAATCTCCAGGTGTAGTTAAAATAGACAACCTCCATCAGTTCCAAAAATTCAGAGAAGTTATAGAATGGTAGGAATTCATTAAGGATCAAAATTTTGAGAGTTCCAGAGCTATACCCAAGAGATTTAGAACTAAGTCTGAAAATTTTGGAACCAAATACTAGAGTTCTAGAACTAGATGATGATTGTGTGATGGAGTTTCGGAACTAGCTTGGAAGTTCCAGAACTAATCTGTGTGGGAACAGATCCCACTGAAAACATACTAAATACTACCTGCTTCATTTTCTCGACTGATTAGACATGATTTATTACAAAACTAAATTTCAAACATACACTTCATTAAGAATTTCAGAGCTTTTAAACAATAGAATCACAATCAATCAAAAGAAATACAATTACATCCTAACTCATATCAGATCAACTAAAATTCAAAAAATGCAATCAAACTTAATAAAAAGGAGAGTAAGATGAAATCTTATATTATACATTAATTGGGCATATTCTAGCCTCATCAATCTATAGGGCCACAAAATCAAAAACCCATGTACCAAGTCAAGTGATAAGAACCCACCTTTCAAAAAACAAACTGAGAAACCAAGATAACTACTCACCCATACCAACAAAACAAAAATAGGAAGCATAAAACAAACACAACATACCAAAATAAGAAAAATAAAAAATAAAATAAAAAGAATGTACAATATACACCGATGTGTACCTTGATTAAAAAATCAGTTGGGAAAATGTTTTAGGTGCCTTCCATTAACAAGAAAATCAAACAACTCTCCATTTAAATCCTTTAAAAAGAAAGTGTGTTCACCAATTATGATATTAGTGGAATAAGGGCCCATCCTTAATGCATCAACTTTCCAATGCTTTCCTTTTTCCTCATGTTTTCTATACCATAATAACACAAGATCTCCCACACTAAAAATTCTGAGAGTCACATTTTTGTCAAACATTTTTTTTAGTTTTTCCCTAAATTTAAAATGTCTTTAGTGGGACACTCTTCTCTCTTCATCCAATTCAACAAAATGATTTATTCTTACATCATAAGTGCTAACTTCTTGATATTCTAGTTGTTGTATTAATTGGTAATAAGACAACTTCATGTGTAGGGGGATAGGGGCTTGAGCTCCATAAGCTAATTCAAATGGGATTTTCTAGTAACTAGTTTTTTAGTGATCCTATCTACCTAAGAAAAAAAATTTAACTGCTCACCCCATCTTTGTTTATTTACCTCCAATGTCTTTCTAATTTTATTCAACAATTTTTTTCTCTTGATTAGGCCTCTCCATTTCTCAGGGGGTTATAATTAGATGCATATGTAAGGTTTATTCCATACTCTTGACACAGGGCCACTAATGGTTTGGCTCAAAAAATCATAGCACTATTAGCAACTATCTTGGAAGGCACCCCAAATCTCAAATTATATAGTTTAAGATAAAATCCATAACAAATTGATGGGTTACTTTCTTAGTAGGGATAGCCTCAACCCATTTGGTGAATTAATCAGTGGCCACCAATATCCATTTATGGCATACACTTGATGGCTCTAAAATTTCCCTAACAAAATCCTTACCCCATTACTTGAAAGGGGATTCAATTGATAATGGTTGTAAAGGGAAAGAACCCAAAGCTTTCGTTCTTCCTTAAAATTGCTGACAAATTTCACATTTCCTTACCAAAAAAGTTATATCTTTAAAAATTATGAGTGACCAATAACTAACCCTTAAAATCTTGTGGGCAGTTACCCTTCCAGGAAAATACCCCCCACAAACTCCCCCAAGAAAATTTGTAATTAATTTAGGATCTTCATCCTCAATAATGCATGTTAGGAGGACCCTTTAGGATTGTTCCATGCCAATCCATAATCAATAATAATGTACTTCTGCAAAGTCAACTTGAGTACCCTCTTTTTGGTTTTACTTAAATGTATAAGACATTCCAAATGTTTAAGATAAAATATGATGTCCATGTACCATGTAGAATTGATTAATATTTCATGAACATTCACATCTTCTTCCTTGATTTCATTTACCTTCATCACTTGCAAGTTGCTCTCTGTCATTATCTTTATAAACCATAAACCTTTGACTAGCTTGGTGGTTTGAATGTCCATGTCATATTCTTGTAATTTTTTCACCCATCGACATCTTTTACTTGATATTTCCATCTCTGACAAGATGTCCTTGACCATGGTATGGGGAACATAGGCTGTGATTTTCAAACTCAAGATGTATGACCTAAATTTTTTTGTTACTCTTACCAAATAAAAAGCCTATTTTTCCATGATAATATACCTCAAATTTTCTCCCTACAATGTTTTACTAAAGAAAGAAATTGGCCTTTCACTTCCTTATTTGTCCTTTTGTAATAGCACATAAGCAATAGTGTTTTTAGAGGAAAAAGAAAATATTTGGAAAGTCTTCTTATAAACAGGAGCTACCAAAATAGGAGCATTCTTTAGTGCTTCCTTAATTACATTAAAATCCTAGATGACTTCCTCCTCCCATTTGATAATTTTATCCTTTTTTAGCATACTTATGATAGCGATGGTCATTTCAGGAAAGTTAGAAATGAATCTCCTAAAGAAATTTATTTTTCTAAAGAAGAATTGAATTCCTTTCTTAGTTCTGTGAATAGGAAATTTGCCAATGGATTCCCCCTCTTTAAGGGTAAATCATGACCCCTTCCTTAGAAAAAATATGTCCCAACAACTTTGACTTTTGAACCCCAAAGTGACACTTGTTTGGATTCAATTAAATACCATATTCTATGCATTGTAACAACATTTTCTCCAGATGTTGAAAGTGATCACTTCTTTTCCTTGAGAACATTTTCACATCATCCTAATATACAATGATAAAATCATTTATGTATCCTCAAAATTCTACATCCATAACTCATTGAAAAATGTCCCCCAGAATTCATCAGGACAAATGGCATTCTCACATACACATAAGTATCCCATTGAGTGCTAAAGGCAGTCTTAATTCTCTCTGATTGCTTCACTAATACTTGGTTATATCTCAATAATCCATCTAGAGTAGATAATAAATCAGAGCCAGTAACTAAATGCAACATGTTATCCATATTGGGAAAGGTATAATTATCTTTGATTGATAACTTATTCAAATTCCTAAAATCCACACACAACCTTATATGTCCATTCTTCCTCTGAACTAGTACCGAATTCCCCACCCTGAAGAATAACTTGTGGGTTATATGATGCCTCCATCCCTCAACATTTTTAATTATTCTTGCATTTTGAGGGTAAAAAGTGGATTAATGGACCTTTCTTTCTATCTGAATGGTTTGGCACTATTTTCTAATGGTATCTCATGTTGGAAAAGATCCTCCCTATATGCCTTCAATTCTTTATATGACCATGCCAAAAAATCTTTGTACCTTTTCAAAAACTAGACATAACCTAACCATGTTGATCAGACAAAAGGATAATACTAAGGAAGGAACACCTAGAAGGTTCGTGAGTGGTAGTAAGGAACATTCGAAGTCATGGAAGGATAGGGAAGGAAATGCACATGAAAAACAAGGATAGATCCAGGAATTAGCCATTTTCATGGTTACATGCTATTTTTTGAGATAACATGCGAGGCACAAAACCAGATGGAAACTTGTGTGGAACAGAGAATGCTATTTTGGGAAGAGCATCCACAAAGCACTTTATATGAGTTCAGAGTTAATAATATATTTACTAATGCTAGTTAACTATGAGAGATCTATTGATAACACAGTTCCATGTGTGCACACTATTGTAAAGGTGCATGGCTAATTTAAGCATGTGAATGATTTTGGGAATTATGTAAGTGGTAAAAACAAACTCCCCACCCCTATAAATATATAGTAAGTTATGTAGTTTAGTAGTAGTGATCTAATATGGAGTTATGCTTCCAGAACTGATGTCGACATGACCTTATGATACTAATTATTGTAAAAATATTCTTTGTATTTACTATATTTATTATAATGGAGCATATTGGATGAATAATGGTATCAAACATGACTATAAATACTTATTACATGGATAATTTCATTATGTTTATTGTTTGATTCATGATTCTTTAAGATATAGATCTAGAATATGCTATGTGGAAAGTTTATATTGTTTATGGATCTGAATGCATTAACTCTTCATCATGTTAACATCCTGCATAAACAACTCTAAGGAGGAGCCTTGTGCTTTTGTGCACTTCTGGTGAGCACTCAGTCTAGGTTGGGTGATGTTCCAGTGTGCTTGGGTTATTCTTTGTAAATTCTAAGTTGCATCATTGGTTCCATTTCTGGGACCTCTTTTTCAGTTGTTTTGAGGATGGTTCATGATGAACACATGCCAATTGACCCTAGAAATTGTTGAGGAGTGTATACAATATCTTGAATAAGAGTACGCATAGAGGTTCAATAATGGATTTGAGTTTGACGCACGCACATGAGTGGAACAAAATTTGTATGACTGTTTGTATGACAGCTTCATTTCTATATTTCTAGTAGAACTATATGAGTGGGTGGTTACTTGTGAATCTAAATTGAATTTGAGGTATTGCACAATTTTCTGAACAAAGGAAGAATTTTAGGCCCTATATGATGTTGATTTAATTTGGATGCACATTATGGATACTTGGTTCTATGGTTTCTTGAATAGTTATATTCCTGAGTACTCAATTTCTACTTATTATTTCCCGGAGGTAGCTGAGTTTCATTTTTTACATTATACTAGGGGAACCTATTTGCAAGGCATCCCACTGGTAATCAATATTTTGATGGTAAACTTGAACTTGGAAGAAAAACTGATGGCTAGCTAAACCTCACCATGTGCAAGGGTAGGAACAAATTGGTGAAAGATGGCATAATTAGTGGTAGAAAGGAAGAGATAAGAAAGGAAAATTAAGTACAATGAGGTGCACAAGAGGGAGATAGAGAAGTAGCATGAAATTTTGGAGAGGATGGCATTGAGGTGAGAGATGGATCATAAAGGATTTAGAGCTCACACAGGAGGTGCGAAGCTAGAGCATCAAGAAATCCCCCATCTAGGTGAGAATGATAGGGAATCCTCCTTAGCCTCACAAGGAAGCATGCCAGCAGAGATGACCTGGGCCATAGGCACACATCTGAACCTACCTGGCAACCTAACCCTTGTGCTTTATTTTATAGTACCTAGTACGACAAGTAGTCTACAAGATAATTCAGGTAGGAGGGGAGTAGGAGTACGTTAGATATTAAACACATTGATGGCAAGGTAGACGTCTTCATTGTTATTTGGGGGTACTTTTTTAGGTGTATCGTCCACACAGAATATGAGCACATAGAATTTTGGACTCAATTCTGGGAGTGGCATCATCTCGCAGACCATAGGGGTTCATTTTAGTACTATTGTTGGGACACAGGGAAGTACATCTTTTGGTCCACTTCCAACTATAGGTGGAGGATCAGGAGGTATAGGTGGTTATAGAGGTAGAGGTAACATAGTAGGTTCTAGATCAGGTGGGAAAGGTTCGCACCAAGCCCATAATATTTACATGGAGATGTATCTTCATCTTCTAGATTATAGGGGCATAAAAGATGATACTGAACACATACACATATGTTAAATACCATGATGCGCAAAAGGAATCATGGCTTTTGAGCGTAAGGAAATCCAATTTGTGACTACATTGCAAGGATGTGCACATAATTACTATAAGAAGTTTGAATATGATCAAACTTGCATTTATTATGCAACATTAAAATATTCTTTCTTAAAAGAGTTTTATATCCCTGATTTTGAGCAGAATACTATAAACGTGCTCAAGGATATTAAACAAGGAACTACTAAAAGTATCTAGGAGTATGACTCTTACTTCAAAATGCTTTTATCTAATATTTCTTATGATATTCACACAAGTGAGCATGCACAATGGTTCGTTGATGGTATGATTACAATGTTTAGAAGGGTGCTGTCACATAAGACATACATTGATCCACACAAAGCACTGGAAGTAGATTTTCATGCTAAGGTATTCAGGAGTATAGACATTGTAGTCATCACTTTCTTGGAAGCATAGATTGTAGATATGGAAAAGTAGTTGGAGAAACTATCAACAAATTCAGCACATGAGATGGACACAGGGATTTGGTGTATAGATTATGAAGTAGAAGGGCACACCAAGGATAGTTTTCCCCACAGATCAGTGTGTTAATTATTATTAGACTATGAGATATGTAATTTAAACCATGATGCTAGCTGTTGCCCATTATTACAACACACAATAAGGAAGAATGTATCTTTCTATTGTAATATTTTTCTATCCATGACTCATGATACATAGGACTGTAGAATGATTGGTCAGATCCATGATGTTATAGATACTGGTGTGCGAAAAACAAGAATATCAAATAAATCTAAAGGAAATAATGAGCACCAATATAAGGATCAAAATGAAGCACACTATGATCAAAATGAGGGATGTTTTAAAGGAGGTAGTGGCGGGGGGTGCAGATATTGTGGTGGATTCGGAAGCCTAGGTCATGGTGGTAGATGAGGTAAGTTTCCTCATCAGACATTCTCTACATGTAAATCTCCCGACCACTACATGCACAAATGTCTACAAACTATTACATGTTCTTTCTGTGGGAAGAATCATATCTATGAATAACACCCAAACTTGTATGAGCATCTTAGTAAGCAACATAAATAAGAAAACAAAGGTGTAGCAATGGTTAGCATCTTATGCATTTTGGAAAATACATGGATTCCCAAGGTGACACTAGAACCTAAAGTATTACCTATAAAGATTACTACACATGTTGAAGCAGTGCACTCCAAAGAAGCATTACAATAAAATCCTACCTTCACTAAAGAAGAGGTTTTACATGCCCGGTACCCAGATCCTTCCCATCTAAAGGAGGTTTATCAAGAGACCATATAGGTCCTAAAAAATCTTCAGGGTGAAATACAGTGTTTAAAAGAGAAATTACGGAAGATATAATAGAAGAAGTAAACAAAGAAGGTCCCATCTAATATTGACAACTTATGGGAGGTGTGCAAAATGTTGCATTGGGAGAATATCATTCTGTTGTTAGGGAATTGGATAAAGGGAAACAATCAGTGCCTCAGTACTAAGAATGGATAGTAGATCGTGCATGCAAATATTCCCCCTAATAGCATAGACTATTACAAGGAAATCACTTTGAATTATGTTGTGGATAGATGGATTTTGATCAATATATTGATTGAAACATGTGCAAAAGTTAATGTTCTTACTTTAGATGCATGGGTATAGATCAGGGGAAAACCCCATTATAGTCCATCCTTCTAAGGTGATGTTTATGGCTAATCAGAACCAAGGGCCACTCCTTATTGGAGTGTTAAAAGATGCATCCATTACTATACAATGGGCCAAATTCATTGGGGATTTTGAGGTTTCAACCTTTACAGAAGTAGACATTTTTCTAGCTATGCTTGAGCTCCCTTGGTTGTAATGCAAATAATGTTGATTTATGGTTTAATAAAGGATATATATCAATTTCGAGAATAAGGAGGAAAAATTTAAAATCCATTTAACAAATGGGAAATCTGCACCGTATGTTAAGCCTTTGAGTGAGGAATATCTGAATAGGATTGATGTGCACGCCATTTGAGATCAAGAGTTCCTTGAGCCATTTAAGGAAGGAATCCTTCAATGGAAAGATGCAGGGTTTGTTAGTGACACTATGAGTATTACTTTTTATAATTGGGATCATAGTACTTATGAGTTGGTAGGGTGTAAATTAAGAAGTGCATTTACATGGAAAATTGAACCTAGCTCTATTAGAAGGATATGTAATAACCATATACCTCGGTACACTGGATAATAAGACCCTACGATATTCCTACGCACCCTAGAGGAGCAGTGGATAGATCAAGTTAAGAGAATAAATATGTTGGCATATACCCTGGGTAGGACAGTAGTGCGTTAGTGGGTGGTTCACATAGATAATCTTATAGAATGGAATGAGTTCAGGATCACTCTAACCACTTAGTTTTTTTATAAGTAATGCACCTTCTCAAATCTACACTTATCATGGTAATCAACCTGTTCAACACCACATTCAACAGAGTGAGAGACTCTAGAAAGAGGGGTAGGAAGATTTACCACCTTCACTCTAGGTGCACAAATTTTATTCCACTTTATAAGGTTGTGCACATGCTTGGTATGTATATGTGGAGCTACATAGAGAGACTGGAAATTGATAGGATTTCATTATAGGAATGATCCATAATTTTGACTACTTCTCTACTAAGCCTCCAGTAGAAGAGGCATTAAGGGTTATAAAGCACTTAACTATGGGAGATAGTGCAAAGGTGGAAGACCTCATTCATGATTTATTTAATGAGATAGAATTAGGAGCACGTTTTGATGAAGAAGTAGAGACAGACTCTATGTTATTTCAGTGCACTTGCTTTGAGAAAGAAAAAGGAAAGATGGTCTACATAGTGGATGATGAACAAGTAGAAAATATGGATGTCAATCATTTAACAGGGATGTGTGAGATTTTCAATAGTGTAGATAGGAACACGTGTTCTATTCATAAGCCTATGAAGATAAAGAGATGGAATATTGTCATGGATGCGGTACTTAAGGAGGTTGTAATTGTGGATTATTGGTCTTAACTCTGAAGTGGAAAAAATCATAGAGATACAATGAGACTTTCAAGGCTTATTTCCTAGGGGATACCATGAGTTGAAGGTCATGCATGAATCATTAGGAGATATGAAGATCAAGCTTAAACAAGGTGTGCACCCAGTTTAGGAAGATACCCTAGTGGATGAACTCTAACTTGAACATAAAATTTAAGGAATAAATTGATAGCATGTTGAAATATTACATCATCAGGGCCTTGGAGGAGTCTGAGTGGGTTAGCCCCATGGTTATTAGTGTAAAGAAAGATGGTCAGATTAGGATTTTTATGGATTACAAAGAACTAAACGATTTATGTGTAATTGATCCCTTTCCTACTCCTTTCATAGAGGAGATATTAGAAGGTGTCATGGGGTGTGAAATCTATTCTTTTAAAAATGGATTCTCTAGGTATCATCAGGTTAGGATTAAGTAGGAAGGATCAAGAGAAAACAACCTTCACCACTAAGTGGGGAAGTTTTGCATATACTGTCAATCAGTTTGAGAAATGTACCTACTATATTTTTGCACATAGTTGTTTAAGAATTCTAGGATTTCATACACAACATTTTATAGGTTTAATTGGAGGATTGGATGGTGTATGGACTTGTTAAGGATCATTGTGACAATTTTATCTTAATGTTTGAAAGATGTAAAAAATTAAGCATCTCTTTTAACATCAAGAAGTGTGTATTTGCTACACAATTTGGCACTTTGTTAAGGAGCATTATCTACAAGGAAGTTTTTTTTGTTGATGATGTTAAAGTTGGAGTTATTATCAGCCTAGAAGACCCTACCAGTCAAAGTGAGGTGTGTGGATTCTTAGGTCACATTGGGTATTATAGAAAATTTATCAAACGGTATGCTAATGTTGTTACACCCCTAGAAGAGTTACTAGAAGGAAAAGGGACATTCTATTTGGGGGAACCGCAACAGTGTGCATTCGAGAAATTGAAGGAGAAACTTACTACAACACCTATTCTACATTTTACCTCTTGGGACCAACTGTTTCATGTACATGTGGATGTTTTTGGCATGACCATAGCTGTGGTAGTAACTCAGCTTGGTGAAGGTATGATAGATCATCCTATCTATTTTGTTAGTAGAAAGTTGACTCCTGCAGAACAAAATTTTACAACTACTGAGCACAAAGTCTTGTCAATGATTTATGCACTACATAAATTCCAAATAAACCTTCTAGCAACACCATGTATATTTTATACCGATCACATGGCATTGAAATACTTGGTATATAATCCCATCTTATAGGTGCACATATGTCGATGGGTGCTCTTATTCCAAGAATTTGATTTTACAATTATGGTAAAACCAAGGAAAAGTAATTCTGGCCCAGACCATTTATAAAGGATATAGTCAAGGGAAGATGCACAAATAATTGAAGATACAATGTCAGATGCATAGTTATATAGGTTACATCATGCACCTTCAGACTTTAAGGATATTTATATTTTTCTACGCACAGCTGTAGCGGCAAAAAGACTAAAATCCTTAGACAAGAAATAACTTACAATTTGCACAACACCTTTTATGTTGATCAGTGGTGACCTATACAAGTTAGGCTGAGATGAAGTATTGTGCCGATCTGTACTAGAGAATGAGCACATAAATATCATAGAAGAGGATTAGGGTGGTATTATAGGTGGGAAATATGTAGGTGACACCATTGCACACAAAATTCTACTCACTGGATTATGGTGAGAGACCCTATATAAATATTGTAAGGCATATTACAAGGCGTGTGATCACTGTCATCACCTATGAAAGATGGTGAAGAGGGGAGAAATGCCTTTATGACCTATTCCTATTGCAGAACCATTTGAAAAATGGGCTATAGACTTTATGGGTCCTATTTCACTAGCCACGCGTGGGACTAGATCACACTACATCATTACTTGCATAGATTACCTCACAAGGTGGGAAGAAGTAACACCTACTAGGGATTTTACAATAGCTACAACAACTGGGTTTTTATGGGAAATTATTCTTACAAGGTATGGATGCCTTCTGAGTTTAACAAGTGATAGGGGCACACATGTTTTGAATGAGACAATGAAGATATTATTGGATGAATTTATGATTGCACACCATAAGATTACACCCTATCATTCTTAGGTAAATGGGACTGCTTAGGCCTTCAACAAAATTTTGAGCCAGACATTGACAAAAATTTGTGATGTTGGAAGGAAAGATTGGGATGATAAAGTTTCTTCTATGCTTTGGTTGTATAGAAAAACATATAAAAGTTTGAATAAGGCCACACCATTTTAGTTAGTGTTTAGTGTAGAATCCGTTCTTCCTATGGAATTCATATTACCTTTTTAGCGTATTGCACATGCTGGAGGTCTAGTTGATGAGTAAGCATTAGAAGAATGAATTGAAAAGTTGATAAATTTGGATGAGTGATGAGTAATGGCACGTTAGAGTCAGAACCAAGAAAAGGTGAGGCAGAAAGCATGACATGACATGAAGTGGGTGATATTCCTCAAGGTTGGACCTACCAGAAAGGATGGTAAGTTGGATTTAGTACATACATATGTATGGGGGCTAGCTAAGGTAAAATATATTGGTAGTTCATGTTATTATGTCAATTTAATTGATTGTGCAACTAGAAAAATTTGGGTATATTGCATTAGAAATAAATTTGATGTGTTTGAAACCTTGAAAATATGGAAAGCCTTGATTGAGAATGAAACAAGTCTTAAGTTGAAATGTCTCAGGTCAGATAATGGAGGGGAGTATTACAGCAATGAATTTCTTGATTACTATTCGGTAAATGGGATTTAAAGGAAATGAATGGTTCTAAATACTCCACAGGAAAATGGAGTGTCAGAGAGAATGAATAGGACAATCATGGAGCATGTTAGGTGCATGAGGTTACATGCAGGGATGCCACTCATGTTTTGTGTAGAAGTGGTGAGCACAATTGTTTATCTGATTAACAGAGGACCCTCTAAGGCTTTGGATACATGTATACTTGAGGAGGCTTGGTTTCGTAAGAAAATTGATTACACATTTCTTAGAGTATTTGGATGTGAGGTATTTGTTCACATTGATAAAGATGATAGAACCAAGTTAGAGGATAAGTCTGAGAAATGCACCTTTGTTGGATATGGTGAGGATGACTTTGGTTTCCGTGTTTGGAGTCTTAAAGACAAGAAAATATTTCACTCTAGATATATTGTCTTTAATGAAAAATTCATGTATGAAGATCAGTTGCAAGAACATACAGAGGGATCAAAGAAATAATACACATTGTTAGAGGAAATTACAGACAACAAGGTGTCCAAGGGGCCGGTTCAGGTGCATCATGTTCCGGCATAGCCAGTTTAGGAACCTACTCATCATTAACCCCAAACTCTTGAGGTGAGAATGCCTTTTAGTGTAAGAAGGGAACCTGAATGATTTACTCCATCTTTGAATTATTTATTTCTCAGTGATAGTGGAGAGCCATAGTTCTTTGAGTAAGTAGTGCAGGTGGATGCCGAGAAGAAGTGGGAATAGGCCATGGATGAAGAGCATAGATATCTTATGGAAAAAGAAGACTTGGGATCTGGTGGAGTTACCTGAGGGAAAGAGATCATTGTAGAACAAGTGGGTGTATATAATAAAAGAGAAATATGGAGGAAGGAAAAGATACAAGGCCCGATTGGTGGTCAAGGAATTTGCACAAAAGAAAGGTATAAACTTTGATGAATTTTTTTCTCCTGTTGTTAAAATGACTTCTATTAGAATTGTTTTTGGTTTAGTAGTATTAGAAGACCTACATTTAGAGAAGTTGGATGTGAAGAATGTATTCCTTCATGGTGAGTTTGAGGAGGAATTGTATATGCAACATCCACATGGTTATGATGTCAAAGGGAAGGAGAGGTTAGTGTGAAAATTAAAGAAGAGCTTATATGTCCTGAAATAAGCTCCACGGAAGTGGTACATGAAGTTTGACAATTTTATGCAGGAGTAGGGTTACTCCAGATGTCATTCAGACCATTGCCTATACATCAATAAGTTTCTTGATGGTAGTTATATTATTTTGTTCCTGTATGTGGATGATTTTCTTATTGTAGGGAAGAACATGCACGAAATAAGGGTATTCAAGAAGTAGCTAGGTGACTTCTTTTCTAAGAAGGATTTGGGGGCAGAAAAAAATCCTTGGTATGATAATAACTCAGAACAGGAAAGAGAGGAAGCTGGTGTTATCTTAAGAAGAGTACATAAATAAGGTCTTGGAGAGGTTTAGTATGTAGGATGCTAAACCAGTCAGTACCCATTTGGTAGGTCACTTTAAATTATCAAAGGACTAGAGTCTTGAAACTGAGGAGGATAAAATTGAGATGTCCAGGGTACCACACTCATATGCGGTTAGTAGCTTGATGTATGCTATGGTATACACCAGTCCTGAAATTTCCCATGCAGTGGGAGCAGTGAGAAGGTTTATGATTGATCAAGGTAGAGAGCACTGGTACGAAATGAAGAGGATCCTTTGGTATTTGAGAGGGACCATGGGATCAACATTGTGTTTTAGTGTATCAGACACTACATTATGTGGTTATGTAGATTCCGACATGGCAGCAGATTTGGACAATAGAAGGAGCACAACATGATATGTATTTATGTTTGGTGATACAACGGTGAGTTAGATTTCATGGTTACAAAAGGTTATGGCTTTGTCAACCATAAAGGCTGAGTATGTTGCTGCCACATAGGAAAGAAAGGAGATGATTTAGCTACAAAAATTTCTTGATGAGTTGGGTCATAAGCAGAAAGCTGGGAGACTACACAGTGATAGTCAGAGAGCTATTCATTTAGTGAAGAACTTTGTTTTTTACTCTAGGATGAAGCACATTAAGATGGGATATCATTTCATCACGAAAGATTTGGAAGAATATAAGTTGAAGCTGGAAAAGATTCATACCAGTCAGAATCTTGTGGATATGATGACTAAGGTGGTCACAAGGGAGAAGTTGAAGTTGTGTTCAACTTTGATTGGCCTTCATGGTTGATAACTTTGCTCAATAGGAACAGTATTTAAGGGGGAAATTTTTGGGGTCTGGAGCCTATTTTTTGTCTTCTCAAATCAATATTGAAGTGTGGAGTTTGAATTGGGAAGATGAAAGGTCATGATAGTTTATTTTCTAGCCATAGAAAGTTGAAAGGTCATGACTTTTAAACTTCTAGGGTCAGCTTTTAGAATTATTAAAGGATTATAATCCTATAAATAGAGGTCTTAGGGTATCTTGAAGATATCTTGTGTGTTCAAGAGTTCTTGCGTCTTAATGATCAAGAGGTGATCAAGAGTGAACAAGGTTAAGCAATTGGGTGTGAATTATGGTTTAGATGTGGTTTAACATCTTTAGAATTCTGTTGTGAGTTCATAACTAAGAGAATATTGTTAGAATCATTTTACTCTTATTGATAATAAAATCTGAGCAAGTTCTTGGTGGACGTAGCCCACATTGGGTGAACCATGTTAAATCTAGTCTTTTCTTATTTTGTGCATTATTTATTTATATTATTATATTTCTCCATGTATAATTCTGATTTATAGTTTCCTACTATTTTGGTTTGAGGAATTGTTTCTGCATATTTGTTCTCTAATTCCTAATAGTTTTGACTTTCTCACTACAGAGGAAATACAATTGAGATTTTCAAATGGAACCAAAGAAAGCACCGGAAAAAGAAGCCAAAGGAACGAAGAAAGTGGAGGAAAACCTATAATTACTCCCGAGAGTAATTTCTCAGAGACGTAGTACCCAGAAGGTGTGATAATTAGAAAATAGTGGGATTCTCAAATCTGCAGCTCCAAGATAAGTGATTATAACCACCACACTTCTGACAACAAGAAAAAATTAGACACATTGTTCAGTACAAATAGCAACAAGCGCACGGTGGAATATATACCAGTGTATGATGACACTGGGGATAAATTATTAAAATTTGTAGGAGTCTATCAGTTGTATGAGCTCCCGTATTTTTTCAAGTATGAACCTTTATACTAGTGGATAATGAGTGTATTCCATGATGACTTCTTCTATTTTTCCAAATGAAGGTAATGGATTACAATAGCCCTGATCTTGACACTAACATGATTAATGGGGATAAGGGTGGACCTTAATGATGACCTAATTGATAAATCATCAATCATGGAAACACAAAAGGAATTAGGGCATACAAAGGGTCTGCATGGAATCAACATCGATAAATTGAAGAAGTACCCAGTGGTACATGGAGCTGTGCATCTGGTGACCAAGTTGAATGATCAGGAGAGATGGTCGCAAGTGAATACCATGTGGCTCCATGTCATAAGGAAAATTTCTCAGGGAGTAGTCTATAACATAGCAAGATACATTGTACAAACCATCATCAAAGAAGATCACACATGTGATAAAATCAGTTTTGGAACTATCTTTTTGTCACTTGTGTTTGTATAAATTGGAATACCCAATGGGATGAAGAACAAAATTTGGGAATATACCATGGAGAACAAGTCTCTAGTGGAAAGGCTTGCCAGATATTTATGTGAGGTATTGATGAGTGGGCCATTTAAGCATAGGTCGAAGATGTGGTTTGACTGGCTCAACACAGAATTTGAAGAGGAGTGGCACATCCCAAAGGAGTCACTTGTCAATATTGGGCAAGGCTGTACAATTTGCAATGTACAAACACTTTTTCATTACACAATTTGCTATGAGGGATGGGACTTGGAGTCCATGGTGCAAAATTTTGTATGCCTTCATAGTGCACTACTTCTAGGAATCCGTCCACTGATTCACTGATCGCGTCACTTGATTTTTAATGCAGATAAGGTATACTATGACTACCACACTTTGAGAAAAACATATGTGCATCCAAGTCAGACTTCTTATATTTAAAGGCTCATATCAAATGTTATAAAACTGAAGCATGTAAGCTTTTCTATTGGAGAAAGTTGATCCGCGCTTGGATACCTTCATCTTTAGCCTAAGTTGGAGAATAATATGTATGTAGAAAATGAGTTCGCACTCCCAGGACCGCTTAAAGGTAAGCAGAAAATAGAGAACATGCTAGCCACATAGCTTACTAAAAATATAGTGGTGGATGAGGAGGAAGAAGAGCAGGAATATAGTGGTGGCTTAGAACATAGAGGCCAGAGGCAGCCCACAGATAGAATGGAGAATGATCATGCAGGTACTCCACCTTAGGTACTAGAAGAAGAAGAGTTCTTGGAAGCAGTCCAAGGAGAGTATCATTTCAAAAGGGTGTTCAAAAGAGCACAGAAACGTGGAATGGGAACTCCATAGTCTATTAGGAGGTTTCCATGACTCTCTCTTTAGAAAGAGACAACTGGGAGGAAAAGGAGGAAGCTGAGGCTAGATGAGGAGGTGGAGGAGTCTATAGAGAGCGTGCCTGGATCCCCTGTATAGCCAAAATAAGTGGAAGAACCCCAAATGAGGATATGAAGGATAGAGAGGAATGAGCGAAGGGGTTAGAAGGACAAGAATATGATGCTACTCAAAACATGAGGGATCCAACTCCAAACATTGACACTCAAATTCCTAAAGGGCCAAGAACAAAGAGAACAAGTGGGGATTATGCTACACCACCTATGGGCTATGATAAGGACACAAGTAAAATTATTCACATCTGATTCCATAATACAATAATCCTCAAGGATTTGTATGGATTGCAGTTGATGGACCCTAACATAGCAACCACGTGCACAAGGAAATAATTGTCCTTGTCCATGAAAACTCACATGGGCAAGATCAATTTTGATGTATGTCAAGAGTCTTGTGTGTCAAGAATAATGAAAATGACACCACAGAATAGGCACATAACTATAAATCCCACTCTCATGTCTAATGAACAAGAGAGTAATGCCTTGGTAAAAGTATCTACAGAGGTGGCACAGAGGAACATTGATAAGGATGCCACTATTAGAGCACTACAAGAAGATAACAAGGCCAAATATGTTGAAGTAGCACGTATTGGTACCCAGATTTAATCTCCCTCACAACTTGAGTAGCATCATGGATTTTACAAGACACTCAAAGGTAGATAAATTATTTATATGTTCATTTTGTAGCTCGGGGAAAAAATTTATCTGACTTGTTAGCACTCAGGATTTGAAGGAGTGGGTAGCACCTGGAAAGGATTTTGATCTAATCCTCACTATTTTTACATTGTGCCTTTCAACCAAGGTAAGAGAACCTATATTGCAAACCTTTGTTTTTTGAAGGAGGTGAAGATATCCTTACAATGTGTAGGTTGTATAGAGACAGCCTTAGAGAAAACTTGATCAATTTCCCATTTCTTCAAAATCAACAGAGTTTTCACTACTAAATGATGGAAATGATTTCAAGACAAGGTTGAGGATGCTAGAGACATGTTATGATCCTGATTTACTTTGTGCATTTTTGTAAATGGATTGTATTCTTTTGTTGACACACAATGTAATGCAGTGGTAGTATGGAGTAGGATTAGTTATTCTGAATGAATTATTGGTGGGAGATTTTAGACAAGACTAACCAGAATTTGCCAAATTCTTTGAGGACCTTTGCAATAAATGTAACACCTAAACAACAAGATGCTTTAAAGGGGTTAAGGTACTCCTTCAACCAGGATATGTGCACCAAATAGAGGCCCAGATCTACACTCTTCCACACCATCTTTGATAACCTGCCATAAAAGCATGAAGTAGATGAACCAACAAAGTATCCAGAAATCACTATTATATCATGACCTATGGTGCACCCAAAGGTTTACAAAAAATCTCTAAATTCAAGGAAGGTAAAGTGAATTTAATTTTTTTTATCTCTTTATCAGATGAAAGCTCTTCTAAATGTAAGATTGCAGATGTCATTAAACTATCAACAAGATATGAGACCATGTATGATCAAGAGAGATTTTAAACAGAAGACTGCAACAGGAGCAAGAAAAAAAAAATTGAAAACATTCTGAAACATAAGTGCATGCAAACTTTGTCAAAGATAAAACACAAAATAATCCAAAATGACCAAATTTATTAGTAGAGGAATGTTATGAAAAACAATCTCAGAGTTTGTTGATGGCTTTAAAACTGAAACCAAATCAACATGATACAAAACTGATGCAAAAAGGAATTAGAAATTGTTCTTAGGTGGTTCCTCAGAGAATGGGCTTCTTTCAATATTTTCCCGTGAATTTCCATGTTTCTCTGACCATTTACATGTAGTCAAAAATGCATTATATATCTCTCCAGCCACATTGGAGCCTTCTTTCCTAAGCAAAGAATATGCTAAGGGATCAAGTTTGTTACAAAAATTCCTCATGATTCAGTAAAAATGACATTGTAACATAGCAAAAACATTCGACAGGATGCCAGGTGTGCATCAAAAAGGTTAAATCATTACAAATATTTGGATCATTATCCTTCCTGAAGGCACGTTTTTCATCATTTTAGGCATGCAAACACCCTTTTCACTCATCATTTCACCCTTTTTACCTTTTTAAATTACATTTGCAACCTTCAAATTTTTTCATTTCATGTTTTTGGTTGGATTAGGGTGAAAAAATTTTTGATTTCAAAACAACCACCTCAGATCTAAGAATTAAGCATGAAAATGTGATTCCAATGATCCTGGAAGGCCAAAGTACGATACAAAATCACTAGACCCAAATTTGATGAAATTTGATGCAAAAATTGTGACACAAATCCAAGCTTCCTGGAGCTCCCATAGCGGTCAAAACAAATGGATGCATATGTATGCAAGAACCATTGATTTTGTCACAAACAACTTTAAATCCTTGCCCTCCACGTGGAGAAGATGTAGATTTAGAAATAAGCTTGTGGTTACCTTTTTAATTTTTTGGATAAGGGAGCTAGACACGTGGCAAGCACCCAATGATTGTAAACAAATCGGGCTCCAGGTTTAATGGGTGGTATTGACTTTATCAATGCTTTTGGAAAAAATTGGAAAAATTTTCCATCTTTTCCCCCTGCCCCTCCTTCTCTGAATTTCTGGAGCTGACACGTGGCGCAATGTGGGTCCCAAAAAAGTAAATTGTGACACAATTATACTGTGCATTTTAAATCTTTTTGAAAAAAAAAAAGTGTTATCAATCCCTAAATTTTCCTCCATGGGTTCGCACCTCTAATTTCTCCCTCGCCACATGACTCGTGATTCCAATCGCGGGGCCATTTTGTCTCTAAATTTTCATATTATAAATCATTTTTGACAAAAGGGAAAAAATTCCCTTTTACCTCCATTAGCCTGCCGGAACCTGCACTCTGTCCTGTAACCAATAACATGTGTCTCATCTGTGGATTTGTCTTGGACCCATTATGCCAAATGCTTCATTTCCACACTAAGTCATTTTGTGAAATCTAAGGGAAAAAATCTCAGCTTTGTCCTCCGCCGTGCCACACTTCCTTCTGATTTCTCCCCTGCCATTGTTTGTCTCTTTGAATATTGACTTTTCTTGGGTGGAGATGCTTAAGATTTTTTCCTTAACTCCTTTTGTATTGCCTTTTAAAACAGGAGCTAAAATTCCCCATTTAAGTTTTCCATTGGCCCATACTCCTCCATTTTTTATTTTTAGGACATGTGTCCACTCTCTATGATTGGCCATGTGGGAATTCGCTCCAAACTTTTTTACTTTTTTAAAATTCTATTCGTAAAATAAAGTCAAAAATATTCCCTCAAGAAAATTTGACTCCGCTGGCCCACTGTCCGACCTCGCTCCAAACATTGATGCCACCTGCTTGTGTAATTTGAACATAGGATGGTTGAAATGGAAAAACTGATTTTGACCATTTAGGCAAAAATAGAGCATAAAAGCTCTAAGTCGTTTAATCGGCCCGCTCCTCCCTTTTCTGGTCTCCTTTGGCCACATTAGAACCGTCCATGTTATCAGATTTTTATGTCTTTTCCTTCTATACCATTTTGTGACTTTATACGGATAATGATGCCACATACTGACCGGTCAAAAATCCTTAAGGGAAAACCATCCACCATCCCCCTGCCAATCAGAACATGCTCTAGAATCATTGATTTCCTGAAATAATGCCATAGGCCCGATTGCCTTATTGTGATCTAAAAAAATAGAATAATGAAAAGTGACAACACTTCTTCCGACTTTTCTCTTAGCCAATGTAAGAACCTGCCACATTGGCAATTACTTTCTGAGAGCAATTATGATCGGGAAAATGACACCCGTTTGACTGTTCAATATTGATTAAAATTCCAGGTAAGAAACATGGCATAGAATTCAAATTTTTTATGCACCAACAGTTTTGAATGGACATGGATTTTTCGATTCAAAACTGAGGCATCAAATTCCAAACAAGTTTTGACCTTGGGCATGGATTTTCAAAACAAGTGTGACTGGAAGGGACAATTTACAGACCATGATCTGGCAAAGGGATTAAATGACATAGCCAGATAAGTATAATTAGAAAAAATAGGGCAAAAAAGGTGCAAACTTGAGATTATTCTTTCAAAATGGGAAAAAGCATGTCAAATGATTTTTCAAATGGATTAAGGCATGGGAACAGAGGCAAAAACTTCTTTTCACCATCATTAATCAAACTATAGAAAACATTGTTTTTTTGCATGTAGAGTGAAAATAAAATTAGCTTTTCAAAGGCGGTGTAAGATAAAAAATGGACACCAATATCAGGTCCAGCTCGGGGATTGGCACTCCTAGTGAGTTTCACAAGAACAAAATGTAGACCAAGTGCCAAAATATCCATTGGGGCAAAGGATTCAATATGCAGGGCAGTAGAAAACTAGAACTTATCCACCAAACCATTGAACCCTCCAAAAATGTGCAAAATTTTTCATTGCCAAGGAATGCGAGACAAACCAAAAACTGACACAACAGCTAAAGAAAATAGAGCCAGAAAAAAGTGGCAAATACTATACACTATACCAAGTGGTGCATACCCATCAAATTTGGGAATTAATCCAAGAAATGATTTCAAATGTCTACCATTATTCATAGGTAGTTCATAGCATTCCCCATTTAAGTCCTTGAGAAAAAAAGCTATTCTCAAATCCTGATATTCAATGGCATAGGGAGATCCATAATGGTTATCAAATTTACCATGTTTTCCAAATTCTTGTTATCCCATAACAAAATCTAGATCTCCAACATTGAAGGGCTCTAAGAGTGTCCTTGCTTATTAAACAATCTCTTTTTGTAGGTTCTCTTTAAATCATGACATGCCTATTGGTGAGATGCATCACATCTCTCCTATCTAGCTCTATAATTTGAAAAGTAATCCTTGCTTCATATGGATTGACCTCTTGATCTTCAAGCTATTGAACAAATTGAAATGAAGACCATAACTGTAGATGTATATAGGGAAACGTATCTTGAGTTCCCTACACCAAATGCCTCAATGGGTTCTTACCAGTGCCAGCTCTCTTGAGTAGTAATAACCTTGTCAGCCCAAACTGGGAACAGAATTTCAGTTATTCACCCCCATTTTCTCTTGTTCAACTCCAAGGTCCTCATAATGATCTAGCTCAATAATCTATCTTCATTGCTGGACTCAACTTGTCCATTACCTTTGGGGTTATAGTTTGAAGCATAAGTCATATTGGTTCCATACTCCTTGTGCATTGTCATCAAAGGTTTAGCTCTAAAACACATGGCATTATCAGCCACAATCTTGACTGGAACACCAAATCTGAATATGATATTATTCAGCAAGAAGTCCATTGGTGTGTTGATTTCTTAGTGGGGATTGCCTCTACCCATTGGTGAAGTAATATGTGGCTACAAGGATCCATTTATGTCTAGCACTAGAAGGGTCTGAAATCTTCACCCGAATAGAATTCCATCTTGTCCAAGTGTATTTGAAAGGAGCCAATTGATACCAGGTTGCAAAGGACCATGATATCCTGAATCTTTCATTCTTCCAAAGAAATGGTAACAAATTTCACTTTTCTTAGGAATCAACATGGTTGCCTCTTTGAAGAGAGTCCACCACTAATAACCAGCTCTCACAACTTTGTGTGTTATAACACCTTCCAGGAAAGTGTCCTCCACAAACTCCCCCCATGGCAAATCTACATAGCATTTTACTACTTTGGGAGGTTCATCTTCAGTTATGCACATTTCAAGATGGACATTCTTCATAGGGTTCTTCAAAGCTACCCAAAGTCAGTGATGATGTATTTTTCAGAAGCCATTTAAAATTGAGGGATCTTTTCTGATTTTTATTTAAATTGATCAGGATAACACTAGGTGTCTGAGGTAAAAGATTATACCTTGTCTACTACAAACTTACCAATTTCCCAATGAACATATCCCTTTTTTCCTCTATGTTCATTCACTTCCACAGTCTTGCAAAAACTGCTTCTTCCAGTCATGAGTTTAGCAACACCCAAACCACCTTACCAACTCCATTGTGCACTTTGGATGTCATATATCATACTCCTGTAGTTTTTTCACCCATATCTACATAGGCTTACAAGAGATCCTCTACAGTCAAGATAAGATGTCTTTTACCATTTGTTTGGGCAACATTAGCAAAAACTTTCTGAACTTAAGATATAAGGCCCAAAATCTTTTTTGCTTTCACCAGGCAAATGCTTGTTTTTCCATGATTGTATATTTCAACTCTATAGCTTATTCAAGCCTTGCTAAAGAAGGAAATAGGCCTCTCAGCCCCATCTTCATCCTTTTGGAGAAAAATAGATGCAATAGTATTTTCAGAAGCAAAGGAGAAGATTTGGAAAGGCTTCTTGTATTTCAGAGCTACCAAGACAGGTGCATGTTTGAGTACCTCTTTGATTCCTTCAAAATCCTGAACATACAACCTCTTCCCATTTGATAACATTGATCTTTCTTTAACATGCATGTGATAGGAAGAGTCAACTCAACAAAATTGGGCACAAACCTTCTAATAAAATTGATTTTCCCAAATAAAGACTGGATTCCCTTCTTTGTTCTTGGAATTGGCACCCTGTTGATTACTTATATTCTCTCAGGGTCAATCATAACACCATGGCCTTTGAAACAATGATGACCAAGTAGATTGGCCTTTTTCACCCCAAAATGACACTTCTTTAGATTAAGAGAGATTCCAAATTCTCTACATATGATCAGCATTCTTTCCAAGTGCTGCAAATGATCACCTCTCTACTCTTTGAAAATACAGTCACATCATCTTAATAAACTAGCAATGAACTCATTTATGTAACCAGAAAAAGCAACATCCATTACTCTTTGAAAGGTAGCCCTAACATTCATCAAACCAAAGGGCATCCTAACAAAAACATATGTTCCCCAAGGAGTGGTGAATGTAGTTCTAAAATCTTTCTGATTCTTTGACAACCACTTGATTGTAGCCTGAGAAAGCATCCAAGGTGGACAACAATTCAGATCTAGTCACTAACTACAGCATGTTATCCATATTTGGCAAGGGATAGTTGTCCTTCAATGGATGCTTTATTTAGATTTGTAAAATCCACACAAAGTTTGATGTCTTCATTCTTCTTTCTGACTAGCACAAGGTTTACAACCCAAGATGAATACCTTGTGGGCTGAATGATCTCTCCCTCCTTCAGTTTATTCAATTCATCTTGCATTTTCATGGAGAGGAGTGGATTAATTGGCCTTTCCTTCTATCTAAATGGTTTGGAATTTGTTTCTCAAGAGGGATCTCATGCTGAAATAAATCCTCTCTATATGCTTTTAGCTCTGAATATGACCAGGCAAAGTAGTTTTCTTATTGTTTTAACAATTGGAGGTAGGACTATTTTTCTTCCTTGTTTAAACTATTTCCCAACCAAAATTTTCTTGGTTTGTCCTTTGTTCCCAAGTCATGCTCTTCCACATCCCTTGAGGCAGACATGTTTCTATTAATGATGTAATCAACATTGTTAAAATTTGACTCAAGAGCAACAAGACCTCTAGGAATGGTGTTAGTTTACAATTGGATAATATATTTTCCAAACAAAGTCTCTCTTCCTTCAGTCATACATACCATTGGTTCTCAATCAATATGCTGATCCACAAACTCACCTTGATTTTGTAATAACCTTTGCACTTGAGCATCATTATCAAACACTTGCCAATGTTTGATGTTGTCAAGGACAGCTGCCCCAACATTGTACTCACAATAAAGTGAAATGGTGAAAACTCCAAATCTTGACCCCAACACTACCAACTTGTCAGTAGCAGCATTGAAACTTCTTTCATGGTGCACAATATTGAAGGAATCAAACATTTCAATTAGATCCCAAACTACATGCTTATACTGCTTCATCTAATGATTTTTTGTAGCATATAGTTTTCTTATTTGTTTGACAACTAGCTTTGAATCTCTATTTGCAATGATTTCCTTGAAACCATACTTCCATGCAATTCTCAGACCCAACAACAAGGCTTCATACTCAGCAATGTTTTTAGTACATTCAAAATTAATCTTGAAGGAAAAAACAAATTCTTCCAAGTTAGGAGAAATCAGAATTACACCAGCACCATTTCCAAATTTGGAGCAAGCTCCATCAAATAGAAAGATCTAAGGAGAACATACCTACTCAAGGTACTTTGACTGATCCATTTTGTGTTCTTTTCCATCAGCAAAACCAATAAAATTATTAGCATCAACATCAACAAATAATACTTCATAAGAACCATTATTTGGGTCCTCAATTAGATGTAACATTTTCTTTTCTCCATAGATCTTGACAAGGCTTCCCAAAATGGGAATGGTGGTAAAATACATATCCATTTGGACACTCCCTCTAACACTTGTAGCCCACTTTCTTGACAATAACATACCCAATTTGGCAGGGTAATCAACAATCACAACATCCAATTTGAAATTCCTCCTAGGATAAGATGCAAGCTGCACTACCAAACCCTTCACACAACCAACAGTCGGAACTTCTCTTGAGTCCATGGTAGTACAATTTCCATAGGCTATTGTCACTTTGATATCCAACTCATTCATGACTTCCAGAGGCATGACATTACATGATGCACTGGAATCGAACATACAATTGTGAATTAGCCTATCCTTTATGATCAAAGTTGTGAAGAATGGATCAACATTCAATTGGGAATCAACCAAGGATGTCCCCAAATATACCTTAGTTGTCTTTCCAAAATCCTCTACTGCTGGTGGTGTTTCAAGGTCAACAATGATCTGAGGAGGAATTTCAACAACATTTACATTTCTGCCTAGAGTTGTCTTCTCTTCTTTCAACCCCAAGTACTCAAATGCTCTCTTCTTATGCTTGAGAACCCTAAGCAACTCAATGATTGGAACACTCACCTTAATTTGGCTCAATACTTGGGCTATGTCATAGGGAAAACTCTTTGGTAAAGATGCATTGGAAGGGAGACAAGAAGATTCATTTGATGGCAAGGGATTGTTGGCAGCTTGGGCATGAGGAGGACTATAATTTTCTCTTAGGACAGTAGAGATTTTAGCAAGAGTTTCTTTCCTAGGAGCTTCTTTTAGAATTCTTGTGAGCAAGGGTGTTTTAGGTTTGGCTTGAGTCCCAACTCCTTTAACAAATTTGCTTCTAGTTTTATAATATTTATCTTGAGCTACAACAACATTCATCAACAATTGTCTATCTTCCACTGAAGGAATACCACCATCATACTTCTTAATCATCAAAGCTCTTAAGTATTCAAATTCATTGTTAGGAATTTCAAAAGATTGCGCTACATCAAATTCAAGAGTGTGAGGGGGAAGGAAGACTTGTACCCGTTTGATGCAATCTCAAAAGGTAGTAGTAGTCCTAGCACTTATCACTTCAGTAGATCTTGCTCCTCCTTGTGAGCTTGAAGAACATCCCACCATGCAAATATCATCAATAGTACCATCATCATTATTATCTTCACCTTCTTGTTGGTCCACTTCACATGGAGGATGGGGTAGAAAACACATATCACACCAATCAATATCAACAACTTCTTCAACAACGACAACCCTAGCAGTTAAGGGATCAGTTAACACTCTTCCTTCATGTGTTTGATGATGCCTATTTGTAGATCCAACCTGGATCCTTTACCTTTATCATCAAACCTCTGATCACCTCCTATGGATGATTGGAAAATCTAGTCTTGTGTTTTTTACTCTTGGCTGACCTTGTGAAGTTTTCCCACTTCCTTTCTCAGCTCTTGCCAACTTATATTAGATTTCTTTAATAGCCCCTGCCAAAGTTTTCATAACCTCCTCTAAATCAGCACCCTTGCTAGATTGACGTTTTTCAGGGTTTATCAACTTTACACCATCTCTCTTGAGAGGTTTCCCAATTTCTTTGATATTTTTTTCAATTTGAAGTTTCATGGTGAAAGCTTGTCTTAGATTGGTAGGTTTCTTATCTCTTAGGTAATAGGATACCTTATTATCAAATGCATCTGCATATTTAATTAAACAAGATTCATCACAAGTCCTCAGATTAACTGGCAATCTTCTCAAAGTTTTGTTAAACCTTGTGTTGAAGTCATGGACTGATTCATTGGGATTCTTCTTGATATTCTCAAATTCAAACAAGAGAAATCTATGATCAGTCTTGTCACCATATTGCAACCTAAATGAATTTTTCATTTCAGTCCATGAATCAATATAATTGTCAGGTAGAGCCTTGTACCAATCCCTAGTATCTTATTCTAGTGTATGAATGAACAAATTAATATACACATCTTCAAAATCTATCTCAAAATATTCCATCATATTAACAAAAAGTTTGAGATGTTAATCACCAGTTATAACATTATTACCTTGGAATTTTGGTAACCTATTTCTGACATCTTGTGCGACAACATTTGGTTAACCATCCATTCCTCTAAAATCTATAGGACCAAAGGTGTTAAAAAAAAATGGAGGTCTAGGATGAGCCATATTTTTTGGTGGAGGTGATCTTGGGGGTGACACAAACTGATGAGGAGTGCAAGGTCTTTGGGGTCTCAAAAATGTGGTTCACAAGATTGGTATTCTCTAAGTGTTGATTTTCTTAGAAATTTTTACTTGAATTAAAACACAAAGGTGCAGATTGGAAAAGGAACTTACCCAGTGTAGCAAAAGGACCTTCACTAGCTGAGGAAAACAAGTTTATGAGAGGATTTCTTGAATCAGAATCACTTGAATAAGAATGATAATCCTCTACCAAAGGCTGATCTCTCTCACCAATGGATATATCTTTGCCTGATGTCTGACCTTTAACAACTCTCCAAACTCTTATCCCTTTCAAATCTAAGTTTCTTGAATCTGTAAATAACTTCTTAGCAAATTTTTTAAGGAAGAGAGATATTCTTCCTTCTAGTTTTACAGAGATTAGCAACACAAAAATAAATGATAGAAAGACAAGGCACTAGTATTTTGTTTAAATCAAATCAACATGGAGTCGCCACTAAGGACTTTCACCCTAGTTACACAAATGCACTAAAATACTCTGTCAAGTATCTATCAGCACTGAAAATATTGCCAAACTGTATAGATCAGACATTCCTTCTTCTTGAATCTACCAACCCAAAATGTAAATGAAGTGCAACAACTGTTGAAAGCTAATAAAATTATAGGTAGAACTTATATCTTCACTTAATCCTTACAAATCTGATTATAAAATGGTGTTATTTCAATGTATGTGCATGCATAATTTGTAAGGGAATTTACCAGGGTTTGATATGCATTCAAATATCTCAAATATGTATGCACATTGATCAGATTGAACTAAGAGAATATCAAACTCAAAACTCTACTCTTCATTCCAATCTTATAAATCTGATCAAAAGGATGATACTCAGATTTTTTAATTGCACATAAAATAACATAAGAAGTATTATCAGGGATCTGAAATACTGCAAGACTGAACAATGTCCCCAGAAACGACACCATTAAGGTGTTGGTGTTGTTGATGTGATAAACATATATGGCCTGGAAATGAATCAACAAATCAATCTCAGCAATGCAAATTAGTTCCCAGGAATTCAAAACAATCCCCAAAAATGGCGCCATTAAGGTGTTGGTAACTATATTTAATCTCCTTTACAACTTGAGCAACATCATGGAATTTAACAAGGCACTCAGAGGTAGATAAATGATTTATATTGTCATTTTGTAGATGGGGAAACAATTTATCTGACTTGTTAGCACTCAGGCTTTGAAGGAAGTGGGTAGCACCTGAAAAGGATTTTGATCTAATCCTCACTATTTTTACATTGTGCCTTTCAACCAAGGTAAGAGAACCTATATTGCAGCCTCTGTTTTGTGAAGGAGGTGAAGATATCCTTACAATTTTCACATTATATGGAGATTTGAGAAAATTTGATCAATTTTTTGTATTTTTCAAACTCAACAGAGTTGTCACTACTAAATGATGGAAATGCTTTTAAGACAAGGTTGATTAGCTGCTAGGGACATGGTATGGTCCTAATTTAAGCTTTGTGCATTTTTGTAAATGGATTATATTCTTTTGTTGACACACAATGTAATGCAGGGGTAAAAATCTATGATGAGTAGATTAGTTATTCTAAATAAATTTTTAGTGGGAGATTTTAGACAAAATAGACAAAAATTATTCAAAATTTTGACCTTTGAGGATCCTTTGCAATTTACATAGAATATTTGTAACACCTAAACATTAGGATGCTTCAAAGGGGTTAAGGTACTCATTCAACCAAGATATGTGCACCAAATGGATTCCCATATCTACACTCTTCCACACAATATTTGACAACCTGTCACAAAATATTGAAGTAGATGAACTAACAAAGCATCTAGAAATCTCTGTTATATCATGACCTAAGGTGCACCCAAAGGTTTAAAAAAAATTCTAAATTCAAGGAAGGTAAAGTGAATTTAAATCCGTTTATCTCTTTATCAAATGAAATCTCTTTTGAATGTGACATTGCAGATGCCACTAAACTATCAACAAGAAATGATACTATGTATGATCAAGAGAGATTTTCAACACAATACTGTGACAGGAGCAATAAACGTAAATTGAAAACATTTTGAAACATATGTGCATGAAAACTTTGCCAAGAGACAACACAAAATAATCCTAAATGACCAAATTTATCAGCAAGGGAATGTTATGAAAAACAATCTCAGAGCTTGTTGATGGATTTACAACTAAAACCAACTCAACATGATACAAATTTGATGCAAAAAGGAATTAAAATGGTTCTTAGATGGTTCCTCAATCAGAAAGGGATTCTTCCCATATTTTCACATGAAAACTTCTGAGTTTCTCCGACCATTTGCATGTACTCAAAAAGTGCATTATATATCTCTTGCTACATTAGATCCTTCTTTTCCAAGAAAATAATATGCCAAGGTTTAATCAAGGTGATTGTTACAACATTCCTCATGCTTCACTAAAAATGACATATCTGAAAACTATGTTTTGTTCAACAATAAGTGCCAAGTATCTTTAAAAGGCTTTTTATCATTCAAATATTCTGGATCATTATCCATCTTAGAGGCACATTTTTCATCATCAAGGCATGCAGATGTCTTTGCACTCATATTTCACCTTTTTACCTTTCCAAATTACCTTTGCAACTTTCAGTTTGACATTTCATGTGTTTGGATGGATTAGGGAAAAAAATTGTTTCAAAAACATCTCAAATCTACAAATTAAGCCATGAAACTGATCCCAATGATCCTGGAAGGCCCAAATGACAAAGAATCACTGAAAATTTGATGAAATTTGATGTAAAATTCACAATTCCAAGTTTCCTGGAGCTCCCATAAATGCTAAATGGTGGCCAAAATGCTAACTATGACAGGAACCATTGATCTGCCTTCAACTTTAAATCCTGGCCCTCCACATGGAAAATGTGGATAAAAAAATAAGCTTGGGTTACATTTTTAATTGTTTAATAAAGCCATACACGTGGAATAATATGATAGGATCGGGCCCAAGTTTAAAAATATTCACTTTATAACCTTTTGAAAAAATGGAAAAAAATTCCATCTTTCCCTCCCTCCTTCCTTGGCCTTTATTTCACTTGTCCACAATGTGGGTCCCATATAAAACTCAACGGGACAATTCTACACATTTTACCTCCTTTTAAAAAAAGGAAAATGTTTCACTTTTTCCTCGCAGGCCCGCACACCTGATTTCTCCCTTGCTACGTGTCACTCAATGATTCACCGCAAGGCCATGTCCTTGTGTTTCCTATCATACCTCCTTTGCAAAAATGGAAAACTTAAAACTCACTGGTGGCCTGCGCTCAGAACCTATAAATTTCAAAATTATGAAAACCATAATGTCACCTATTGGTTGTATAACTATCACTCCAAATGCTTTTGGTTTGCATCCACATTGAAGTTAATACATCAAGGTCACCAAGAAATCCCTGCCTCAACTAACTTCTCATGGACACGATGTCCACTTGTTTTCCATTCACACATGCAAACATTTTTACATTTAGCTTTTTCTACTAAAGGGAAAAAATTTATTCTACCTTGTGGCCTGACACTCTCCTCCAAGGGCACGACATGCACACATGTCCACGAACTACCCATTGTGGGTGGGCCTTTCCAATCCTTTTTTCCTTTTACGCTCAAGAACGTAAAAAAATTGTGGTAAGTGAGGTCCAGTCTGATCCATTCATTTTGGCATAAGAACATGATACGTGTCCTCTTGTCTCTTACATGGGACCATGGGGTTGTGGGAAACAAATGCAAAATTTTCGGCAAAGTGTGAAAAAAAGCTAAGGTTATAAAAAACCCATACGATCCTTGTAAAAATCAGAAGTGACCATTTTCAGGAGACCAGGCTGAGCTTAATTTTGAAGGGTAAATGACACCTGTACGACTGTCAAAAAACATAGAATTTGCCAAGGATGCCCGAATTCATTTTTTTCTTCATGGGTGAGGGATTTTTTGCTTAAAAAACAAGGGGAAATTGATTTTATGCAAGTGTTAACCATGGGGATAGATATTTTGAGGGAAAAAACAATAAAATGAACATTCCTTACAAGCTCCATAGGCTGGGGAAAAGTTTCATTTAAAAATTGATAGAGGCCCATATATTGGAAATTTAGGGCACAAAACAGTTTTAGTCATGTATTTTTCTTTCAAAATAGGGTAAAATTTAACAAGTTTATTGAGCATTTTTTAAAAAATTTGGTGAAGGGACAAGTTGTAGCACCATTATTTTGAAAACGTAAAACATTTTTGAGCAAGTATAAATTTGAAAAATTAGGGAAACACGATGCAAGCTTGAGTATTCTTACAAAATGGGGCATGTCAAATGATTTTTCAAATGGATTAGGACATGGGAAAAGAGGAAAAAAATTCATTTCAATCATTAAAACTATAGAAAACATGTATTTTCTTAAGAAATGCAGAGTGAACAGACAATTGAGGGCAATATAGTGTAAGATCAAAACAGACACCAACAAATTTCTCAATTGTGTACTTAGAGAAGAAGAAGAATTTATCAACATTTAGAGTGTAGATTATATGATCATTGTTTTGGCCCTATCAAGACCACACTTGGTTTATGTTTAAAGGTAACTGATTAAGGTTTCCTTCACTATGCATCATGTATGATAATGAAAAATTATTGCTTAAGGATGGATTTTTTGAAAACATATAGTATTTTAAAAACCCTGATAGGGTAGCAGAAGATTTTTAAAGGGCCTAAATTGGTTAGATAATATTTAAAGTCTTACAAAGCATTGCTCCACACTTTACAGGAAAAGATAAAAAAGGCAAACGAAACGATGAATCATCATATGCAGCTTGTTTAATCTATAGTTAGTTCTCAGGACAATGGTAGAAATAATAAATTTTTAAAATTTATTGTAAGATGGAAACTTATATGAATTTAACAGATATATTCTGCATGCCTCCCCCTAAATATATCAAAATAGAAAGTAGTATCATTAGAAAAACTATCCCCTATCCCATAATCTATAGAGGGGGGTGAGACTGGGGCCTATCTTTTTCTGAAATTTAAGGAATTGCAATGCCATTTATGCAAATGTTGAGGGAGATAATGTTATTAAAATAAATATAAAATCAACCATAGAAAGGGGAAGGAAATTAGGAAACTAAAACCCATGATATTCATTTACATGCTCGGATTTAGGGCCCCTATCTAAGAATCTGCTCCCGCACTAGACTGACATCTTTCTGATTTGATTGGGGAGAGGGAGTTTGGCCGCCGCCATGCCATGGGACTAAGCATTATGCCAGTGAATGCGCACCGGCTTACTGGATTGTAGATCCAGATAGGCCACCACAGGGATTGTAACAGAATGGTGACATATCATTCCTTGCAACATCCTCCCAGTCGCCAAAAATGATTCACCAGATGTTTCTCATGGTCCTTGTAACTATAGAATATCTAGGGGAAGCGGGTACCAGGCTATATTCTTGTTCTACCACAAATCAACTGTAATGCCTCCATTTATGAATAAATAATATAATAAAAATAAAAATAAAATAAATGAACTAAAATTAAAAAACCCGTGATTCTTGTTGGGGGCGGTTTTTAGGGCAAAGGAAACCTTTGTGACAGCTTTTCACGTTTCTGTCTTTTTGGGCATGGAGTGAGTGAGGTGCCGCCTCCATTAGGAGAGAGGGAATCAGCTGAACCATTTCACCATGCGCACCCCACCATAGCTACTGAAGCCTGAAATGTCTCGGTATCATGGACATTTTTACGTTCACAGTTGTCTGTCTACCGATCCATAAATTTTTGCAGTTTTTGCAGTCAGAAAAGTGCTTAGGCGCAGTGGTTTTGTTGTTTTTTAAAAATAAATGCCGGGGCATATGCAGGTCTCATGGAATGCCATTTTGGCTGCAACCACGCGAGCTCCTCCCAGTGTATGTTAAAAAAATGGCAGCCGTATATGTCTTCACTGTGGATAATAAAAAGGGGGTTTTGTCAGATGTTGTAGTTACCCATGCTCCCTGGTGATACGCTGTGAAAATGTTGATCAAATGAAAGAACGATTCGACTATATCATGGAAGATGCAGTTCCATGGACTGTGCGATAGAAGGTAGAAAAAATGGGTCCCTCATAAGGCAGTCAACTGTTGATTCAGAATGCCTCAAACAGATCTGCAACCTGACAAGGACATTTCCAGCATGGCCTAGCATGTACAAAATGGATTTGTTGAAAAGGCTTTAAACCTTTCAACCAAATGCAAATGGCAGGTGTAAAGCCAAATTTAACAACCTTTGCCAGCATTCTCATTGACTGTGCCAAAATAGAGCTCTTGAAATAGAGTATGGACGTCCATCAAAGCATTGTGGAGAAGGGATTTATGTTGTGTGTTTCAGTTACAAGTGCCCTGACCAGATACATATGCAAAATGTGGAGGCATGCGAGTTGTTCGACAATGCCTGAGAGGAATGTGGTTTAGGGGATGCAATGATTGCAGGATGTAAAAAAAAAAAAAAAAAATGAGTTTGTTGAAAAGGCCTTGGAAACTTTCAAGCAAATGCAATTGGTACGTGTAAAGCCAGACTCCACAACCTTGTCCCAGCATCCTCGCAGCCTCTGTCAAAATGGGAGCTCTAGAGTAGGCCTCAGACAACCGTCAAGGCATAATGTTAGAGGATTTTTAGTTGCAAATGCGCTAGTAGACAAGTATGCAAATGGCGGAAGCTTACACAAGGCAAGTCAACTGTTTGACAAAACGCCTCAAAGAAATGTTGTCTCATGGAATGCTAGGATTGCAAGATATGCACTTAATGGATATGTTCAAAAGGTTTTAGAAACACACAAGCAACTACTTACTATATTGGAAAACTTCAAGTGATCGGGAAGCTGGTGTGACGTGGTGGAGGTTAGGATGCTCGTGAACCGGTTGGCGAAGTGCCCGAGCAAGATGCTGAACCAAAGCCTGCGGCTTCGACCGACTTCGTTCTCCAGGCATGGTTCTTCTTCCCTTACCTCTCATAATTCTCGTGTTTTAGTTCTCTTTTGCAACTAAATAGAATTTTAAATTATTAGAGATTTTTAATACAGTTAAATGTCTCTTCAACTCATTGCAAAACAATAAAGTGTCGTGTCGTAACTCTCGAAGTCATTATAACTCGCCTACTTTAAACCATGAACTATCACCCTCACTTCGAGATGATCTAGAAAACTCTTACCCTTTTGATCGCTCAATATCGTTTTATCAACCAGACAAATTTGAATCTCCATTGATTAAGTTGACCTTCTTCTTGCTTAAAATAGTTAAATTTTGTACTTTTTCAGAGACTCACTAAGTACCCTTTGCAACTATTGAAACGAGATGTGAAGTTTCATTCGTACCTTGGTATACGAGGAGTCGCCTTGATTTTTGGTTTGACCCGAAACGATCATATGACATCCTTTTGACGCTCTTATAGGAGCCCTGTACACTGGTTTACAACAGTAGAAAGTTGTTAAAATTAGAAAGTTGGCTTTCGTTTTGGACCACCATTTGAAAACTGGAAAGAGAAATCACGTTCCCGTCTTCACAAACCTCTAGCGATTATACTAGACAAATGCATGGAACATTCAGTATAGGAAAGAGAAATTTTTCAGGATAGATTGGCGAAGCCATTTTGTAGGCCTTCAGTCACAGTTTGACGAGATCAAACTGGTCCAATTTCGTCTTGTCGCTCTAGAAAACTTGTCGCCATTTGAAAATGGTTTACTAGTTCTCTGTCCCGTCGACTCTGATGAACTCTCCTTATATAGGGGAACTAGTAGGAGATGTCTCGTTGCATGTTTCCTCCTTCGAATGTCAGTTTGGATGCAATTTTCTGGGCCCTCGAGCTAACTTTTGGCATTTTACAACTTGGCGAATGACGACGAGTGGCCCCGGAGAACTAACCGCCAAACGCAAATCGTGTGATCTTTTTCAATTCCGTCAGTTGCTATGAACTCTTGGTATATCTAGGAACATGTAGAAAGTTGATCATGGAGGGCGTGCTCATCAGAAGATAACCTTTGGAAGCAGTTTCTTAGCCTCCGAGCCCGTTTTGTACGTTTTGCAGCTAGTGAGAAAATGTAAAAGTAGAAAGCTGCGGACCCTCGTAGGGTTGCCAAATCACCCTGGAAAATTTTAACACACGTAAATAACTGTTTAAAACACTATAATGAAACTTGTTGTGTGTATTGGAACTTTTGACAAAATGATATTTTCTCTCTCTTCCTTTCTCTTTCTCTCTCCTGAGTTTATAAAATGAAGAAAAATGAAATGCAATGATTACATGTTTCTAGACCTTTTTTTTATTTCGATTGCATATTGTAATTATTGTCAGATGTAAATGGGAACTGAAAAATGATAATTATGATTGTTTTAGGGTGGATGCCATGCCAGCGATTTATCGCTGATATCATGCTCACGTGGGTTTTACAGGATGGAAGTTCGACGACGAAAAAGGCGATGTGTAATTTAATTATTATTATTATTGTAATTCTTTTTTATAGGTCATTGTAAAATGAATAACTGTCTAATGCAGTCTCTTGTTACCGAAAATTTATAAATGAAATTTGTTAATATGCATGATATGCCAGTTTTAGGGATACTTAGGGAATGTGCATCTAATCACCGGTTTAATTTGTTTCTTAGTTGTGTATGGAAAAAAGTGTTTGATTTATACATAGTAAATTGAAATTGAAGTTAATATATTATAGTACTTTCTCAGCATTCAATAAATGATTAAATTAATCATTGGGTTATCTTCTTACCTTGTAAACGTAATAAAGAGTTTTAATGGGAACACTGAACCCTAATAAAATATTCGTGTTTAACTTACCTACATGTGTGATCCTTTTTACCTTGAAAGAAATTTAAATTAGTAGAATGAACTTAACCTTTTCACCTGATGGAGCACCTTGGTTTAGGAAAATAAGATCCCAAGAAGAGGGGTTTATCATCTTATAGGTACGTTTGGTTACATCGACATAAACTAGAAACATAGGAGCAACATAGTCAAATAAATATTCTGCATTCGAATGAATTTCTTGTGAGATCCAGATGACATCTTGGAGCTAGTGAAATAGTGGTTCTATCACTTAAAATTTTGCTTATGAATAGATCCTCCTAGCTATAGGTGCCATCTTGGGCTAGTATCAATAGAGTGATTTGATCTCTTACAGAGGGTTTATAGGGTGAATATGTTTCAAACCTTAATCTAACCTATAAGAGAGCGTAAAACCGTAAGTGAAAAATTAGAATGGGACTAAACCCTAATTGACTAGGATGTTCACTTTTGGTTAGAAAACCATAATCTAACTCCTTGCAAACGAAATTGTGTGGAAAGGTGTTATTTTTAGAGAACCTTAGAAACTGAATTCTTGTCTCATAATCCCTTGTTATGTCATTCTATGGCATTAAGGAATAAATAATATTCCTTATGTGGAAACATGCTATGCAAGGATATGAGATCTTCATGAACATAGACCATATGTGATTATGTGTACTTTTAATGCTCCTAGCCTTGTACTTCCTTAAGATGTCAGACATGAACTGTCATAACTTATTTTTGTTTTAAGACGATGCTAATAACGAGACCTTAGTACGATATAAGAGCATATCATATGATACTGCACAGAAGATTTGAGATTTGGATTAAGGTCAATCTTAGAGTCCTTATAACTTAATTAACCCTTTTCATGCATTTGTAGACACCAAATTTGTGTCTTACGACCCCCCGTGCCCCGCATCTCACTTCGAAACCTAGCCTCACCACCTAAACCTTACACAATTATTTATTAATTACCTTATAATTAATAAATCCACATCTCCAAACCTACCACCACATTTCACCACCTCATCATGACCTAGCCCTAACCCTAAACTAACCTAATTAAGACCTATAACTTGGTCTACATCCACACCCATGACTAATTACTCCTCACCCGCACCAAAATCAACCTAATAATGACTTGACCAAGCCCACAACTAATTCCTTGGGAGAAAATGAGGGAAATTTGGCTACTTTACTAAAAATAGTCCACTTTGACTTAACCGATATCAGTTCCTACTCGACCGCCGTCGGTTACGTAACCGCCATCGGTTCCCTGTAAATGACCTCCCCCAACCTGGAACCTGGGATCGGGAATCAAAAATTTCATTGGAAAGATCAGGAATTCACTTGGCCGAGCAGAGATAAGTGAAGGAAAGAAAGGAGTTTACAGAGAAGGACATCAAACCCAAGACTGCAACTGAGTAACCAGAGCCCAGTGACACTCATCCAAGCATTGGGAGAGAAGATAGCTTATCTTTGATTATCTGATCATCCTACCTGAGTCCTGCTTTCGTTATCACAGTCTTTGGACCTATATCTTCATGAGGAACTAGTAAGTAGTATCTTGTATGTTCTTTTGATAACATTTCTTGAACTTCTGAATCACAACAATTATAAGTCTATTCTTAGATCTAATACCCGGTAACACCCTACATCTAACTATCATTCCTCTACCCCTACACTTCTCCAAGAATAGCTCCCATACCCTGTGAGCCTTCTCCATCACCCCATTACCTATCCCCAATCATTTACTAGCCTTATAAACACCATAGCCACCTTATAGCCAACCTTCACTAAAAGCCCCTAAACCACTACCCCTACCGATATCGGTTAGCAGAAACCGGTACCGGTGACAGTGACAAGCATCGGTCACTGTGATTCAAAACCAAACCTACCCCTTTCCTCTATTATTTTAACAAGGTAATTAAATTTTAATTTTGCAATAATTTGTGTTAATTCATATTAGTAAGGGAACTGACCACCTTTGAAAGGAAGTTTAATACTTCCTTGGGCCAAGGCAGTTCCCTCATTTATTGTCTAATTAGAATCTGGTGGTCTTGTATTCTTACTTGCAGGTAATCCTTCCCAAACAAAAATGAGTTCTTCGCAATCGATCTGATCTCTCTCTACGGTACGCGCACACCCTCCAAACATTCAACAGGTATTCCTCCTAGCCCTAACCCTTATCTGTTTCTCAAGAGAATGAAAGGATAGAAGCAAATCTATTCTAGGAACTGAGACCGTCCTCTATGTGAAACATTTTGGCACGCCCAGTGGGACCCATTTCTTTCTTTCTTGCTTGCTTTCATATAGGGAGCACACTTGCTATTTTTCTTCTTCTAAAATATTCACAAGATATTTTGTTACCTTTTGGTAAAAGAATTTTTTTTGCTTTCACATTTTTGCATTAGTGAAAATCATCTCCTTGCTTCATCGTATATCATTTTTGATTTGGGTTTAAAACATGTGCATCACATTCTTGTTTGTTGTTTTCAATTCTAGTGAACATAGATTAAGTAACAGGTCGTACACGTGGGGGTGATATCCATGGTATTGACAAGAAATTAATCTTACTTTCACTGCACAACACATACCAAATCACGTCATAATCAACACAACAACTCAAACATCCCCCCCTTTTTCCACGGTATTCCTCCACCCGATTGAGGTAACCTTAGAAGCCAAAACAAACTTGACATTTCCCCTAAGTCTTCTATTTAGGATTGACATCATCTTGCGTCTAAGGCATAAGCCCAAAGTGATTCAAACTAATCCTAGGTTTAGTCTGTTAATTTACTTGTGCATCTTGCTTGTTTTTAGTTCTGTTTCTCTGTCATACACTGTTTTCTGTGATCACTTCAAAACAGTTTGGTAGGTATACTAAGCATCGTTAACCCCAAATCAGCAACTTCATACAGCTTCTTGCACCGGTTCTATTATACTGACATCAGTTAACTTACTGACGCCAGCTATAGTCTGACCGACATCGGTTACCTGACCGATATTGGTTACTGCCTTTTACAGTTCCCAAAACAAGCAACCTACCAATTTCCAACATTTTGTTGTTGCTTCTGTTCCTGATAGATTGCATCCTTACTGTGTACTCTTTTCCATGGTTGTTGTCACTCAGAAAACAAGTTGCAGTCATGGTTTCACATGCCTACTTCCATGCCTTTGCCTGAATCACCCCCTTCACATCATGTGGGGAATGCTACGGACACCAGCAAGGTTCCAAAAATTCCTGTAGGAGATAAGGAATTTGTGAAATTTTTAGACGCCAATCCTAGTTCTGTACAATACTATTTGTCTCATGCCCCTGACCGTACACCCGACGGTCAACTCCTTGTTGGTATGCCTATTAGTATAGCCACTCACTTAGCTCCTTCTCCACCTGATAATTCCGCCTTACCTTCTTTATTTCTTATCCCCATCTCCCAACTCAGTGGCTTCAGAGGTTCTCACCGCATAGATTGGCTTTCCTTTTGTTAATCTAGGGCCCTACATATCATTACCACCAACTATTCCTACCTTGCATCTCTCTCGTAGACTGCTCCTTTCATAACATGCTCTCTGCCACCTATCCACACGAGCTTTCCTTCTCAAGCTCCGCCCACCTTTTCATTTCCACACAGTTATTCGGTGGCTTCAACACCTTATATAGGACATCCCTATTCGGTTTCACATAAACATATTTGTCCTCAATACCTTATAAACATTTAGCCCCCACATTGTCTAGTGGAGGCCCTTGGCCCAATCCTCCACCTTTTACAATGACCGCACCATCATCTCATCCCACCACTAATTTCATCAAAAAAATGATGGACAAAATGCAAAATCTGGAGGCTTCTATTTCAGGAAGCCGTAGCACCCTGACATACGAGAAAGTTTTTCAAGATCCTATTCATCCTTTTGTCCCCCTTCATTCATATCCTCCTCAATGGGAATTACCAAAATTCACTTGTTTTAATAGTAAGGAGGATCCTCAACAACATTTGTGATCATTTAGACATGCCCGCTATCTGATTGCTCATGACGATGCCTTACTACTCCACACTTTTCCCATGTCCTTATCAGGACCCGCCTTGGAGTGGTACAGTGCTTTAACCCAGCACTCAATCTTCTCTTTTAACCAATTAGCCCAATCTTTCTTGGATCATTTCTCCATTAACATTTCCAAGAAAGTATCTATCACCGACCTCTATGCCATCTGACAATTTGAAGACGAATCTATCGCAGATTTCGTTGGACGATGGCAGGGCCTTATCAACCAACTTTCTTATGCCTTGCCTCAGGCTGAACTTATCGAAATATTTACGTGGGCCTACACTAAGCACATTTCTCCTACCCTCCAAATTCAAACTTTCCGCACATTTGATGAGGCCTTTAATATGGCTCAGAAACTAGAAATTCTGAGCCTTAGAGGAAGAGAAATTACAGTTGCGCAACAAAAACCCCAATTTTTGAACCCAAGAATCCACCAACAAACCTAACACCACCAATCCTCACGCATCGACTGCTTCGAAATCAAAAGGAGATGTACACGTACGGTGATGGTCAAATCCCAAAAACCATCTAATACCCCACAAAAAACCACCTATAAGTATAAAGCCGAGCCCATCAATTACACTCCTTTGGGAGAAACTTATGGTGTGATATTGGAAAAATTGCTCAAAGCAGGAGCTATTACCTTACCTCCTGTTAAACCTCACTCCAGGTTTGATTCCACCCGTGCTATACCTTCTTGGTACAAAGAAAATGACTTCTGTAACTTCCACCGTGTGAAGGGACACAGTCATGAAAACTACAAGATGTTGAAAAACATAGTGCAGGAAATGGTTGATGCAGGGGATATAGCCCTCAATAATCCTAACGCCCCTACTAACCGAAATTTGAAAATCTTTAGCAAACCATTCCCAAACCACTCTTCTAACAGTAACATAAACCAAGATATCTTAGCCGAGGAGAGTGTTCATGAAATCCATGCAGTCTTCGACTCCCAACCAAAACACTTCTATCGAGAAAATTTTGAATCAAGCCTCTTCACTAATGCAGGGACCCAAACCCCCTTCACCACCATCAAGACAAGACGAAATCCTTTCCATTCCTTTACCCATAAAGGAATTAACCACCTAGAATTATCTTCTCATAGATGAGCCTTCTTACCACCACATCTCTGCAAGACTGTGAGCAAATGTTATCTAACTTATCTATTTCCCAAACATCTCCTTCTACCACTCTTGCTGTACAAGAGGAAGGCTCGCCACTTTTTTCGTCATCCTTAGACGAGAAACCCTTTAAACCAACATCACCAAATTCTTTAATCATGATGGATTCTCTCAAACATGCCCTCCTACCTATTAGTTCTTTATCACCTAAATCTTTTCAGCTACCGGTTGACCTCTTAACGCCCATTGATACAGTGCTTCATTTACCCCCTGTATCACACCCACAGTGGACCGGAATCACAACCCACCTTTCTTCCATACAAAAGTTCATATTCACACGTGAGGATTGTCACCCCTCAAAAGATAAACGGGTCCTATGGGAACGTTTGAGTACACCATATTCTACTCAAATGCAGATGACCGATCGAGACGCCTCTACCATATACCCAAAGTGTTTACAAAATCTTAAAATGCCTATGTCCTCATCTTCACCCCCCTCATCTCTACCAAATACCTCATCCACCTCTATTGACCTAACCAAACCTTCCCCTACGCTTGGGACCTCACCAATACCCAGTCTAACACACCCACCTAAAAGGTTAGATTTATCCAAAAGTAAAGCCGTCCATCCACCTAGGAGACATACCCAATCTCCTCAAGTCCAATCTATGCCTCTGTCACAACTAAAACCCTCACTGTCACACCTACCTTCTATATTGGGACCTCACCCCTCCACCTTGCCTCAATACATCGTACCTCCTGTATTTTATTTAAAACGACCTGCACCTTCTATATCCATACAGAGATCCTGTCCACCTATCAAACCAAAATAGACTCCATCATCAAAAGATTTTTTTGTTGTCACTCCTCTTTCTCCATGGTCATTTCCTGATACCATATCATCTGTGGCCTCATCATCTAACTAGCTGAACATAACTTCTATGCCAAAGAAGCCACGTTTAGTTAAATCAAACTATCAAAACCCCTTGTCTAAACCACCATCCGTATGAACCAACCATACCCAAACATTACCAAAACCCACCCAATCAATAGCTTCATCTTCCTCTGACTCTGACCCACTTAAAGGATCTTACGCTAAGATCCTTGCTATGTTGGTGGAGAATGCGACCATTTCCCTACCCCCACTTAGACCCTATGATCCATCTAAATCTTGACCTATAGGTTATGATGAGTCTAAAATCTGCGCTTACCACCGCACACCAAGACATGATGTAGAGGGATGCAAAGCATTGAAAGCCATACTTCATCAGTCACCTCTCTCGGATAGAAAGGTTAAGAAAGACAATTTACGAAGGGAGAAACCTTTAGCTTCAATCCCCTCTCTTATATCACCTGTCCCCTCCTCACCAAGATCTATCATTATTACAACCCCACCTCTCGAAGACCATGAATTATTCCTACCATCTTCCTCCTCTCATGTTCACGAGATCAATATGATTAGTGTTGCTACTCGAGGGTAGAAAAACAATGGGAAAGCCAAAGAAAGCACACCTGCAGCCTCTCTTTCTCCATCCACCATCCCGATCACACCACCACCTAAAGTGGTTATTCATGGAGCTACCTACCCCGTCTCTAATGGAGTTGCCCACCGAACCATGATCAAATAGCTTCACCAATCACCTGTAAAAATGACACTTTATGATCTCATTCAGGCCTCTGAATCTCATCAACAAGCTCTCGTTGAAATGCTTCAAGGGATAGAGGTCTTACCTAATGAAACCCTACCCGTTACCTCCATCTTAACACCCAACCACGTTGCCTCTCTCACCAAACAATCTACCACTTCCATCCCTGTACAGCAAACCACTGCTGTCAGTTTCTCCGAAGATGAAATCGTTCACTTTGGTGTAGAAGATCCTGATCCCGCTCTTTTCATCTCAGCTTACGTTCAGGACATCTGGGTACGTCATGTTATGATTGACGGGGGTGCTAGCCTAAACATCATCTCTTCCAAAGCCTTCCAACAAATGAATATCCCCTCTAGCTGTATGTGTGCCAACCCCACCATGTTGCGTTCATTCAATGATGCTATTACTTCTACCTTAGGCACTGTGATCCTTAACATTCATGTAGGGCCACGTACCTTACCTGAACTCATCTCTTCCAAAGCCTTCCAACAAATGAATATCCCCTCTAGCTGTATGCGTGCCAACCCCACCATGCTGCGTTCATTCAACGATGCTATTACTTTTACCTTAGGCACTGTGATCCTTAACATTAGTGTTGCTACTCGAGGGCAGAAAAACAATGGGAAAGCCAAAGAAAGCACACCTACGGCCTCTCTTTCCCCATCCACCATCCCGATCACACCACCACCTAAAGTGGTTATTCGTGGACCTTCCTACCCCATCTCTAATGGAGTTTCCCACCGAACCATGATCAAACAGCTTCACCAATCACCTATAAAAATGACAATGTATAATCTCATTCAGGCCTCTGAATCTCATCGACAATCTCTCGTTGAAAGCCTTCAAGGGATAGAGGTCTTACCTCCATCTTAACACCCAACCACGTTGCCTCTCTCACCAAATAATCTACCACTTCCGTCCCTATACAGCAAACCACTGCTGTCAGTTTCTCCAAAGAAAAAAATTGTTCACTTTGGTGTAGAAGATCCTGACCCCACTCTTTTCATCTCAGCTTACGTTCGGGACATTTGCATAAATCATGTTATGATTGATGGGGGCACTAGCCTAAACATCATCTCTTCCAAATCCTTCCAACAAATGAATATCCCCTCTAGCTGTATGTGTGCCAACCCCACCATGTTGCGTTCATTCAACGATGCTATTACTTCTACCTTAGGCACTGTGATCCTTAACATTCGTGTAGGGCCACGTACCTTACCTAAACTCTTCTATGTCCTTGAGGGTGAATTCCAATACAACATGTTGTTAGGCCTCCTTTGAATCCAGGCTATGGGATGCGTTCCCTCCGCCTTACATAGATGCATAAAATTTGAGTACGAGGGGAAGTCCTATACCGTAAAAGTTGACCCTTCCCCTTTCAAAAACTGCAATATGTTATATCACCCCAATGATGTGCTTGTACCAGTCAAGACACCCATTTATCCAACCCAACCATCCACTTCAACCACACCTCAACCATCCACCTCAACCGCACCTACACCTTCAACCAATGAGACCGCTATCGCAAATACCACTTCCTTTCCCACAGACAACATCTCAACCTCAGACCCCTTAGTAGATGTTTTTCAACACCTCACGCTAGGGGAGTATCACCTATATAACGTTAGCTCTTTCCATACCCCACAGGAGTACAGACAGTTACATGCGCATCCTACCTACGACCGTCATGTGGGGGAGGTAATCTCCTATGGACCACCTAATTACCGCACCAACCTAACGTATGGGGGTGTCGACGCATCCTCCGTTACCCCTGAACCTCCCATTGGTGTAGTTCCCTTCCAATCTGATGTTTAATACCTGACAAATCATCATTTTTCTCTCACCTTCTTGACTCACTGTGCTTGGAAAGGTTTTGGTTTTGGTCTTTATGAACAAGGCCGACATACAATCATTCCCATTACTACATGCAAACAAAAAGATTGTCGTGGTCTTGGATTCTCTGAAATCACCTACACTGAAAACATCACATATCCGCTGTATCCAGGAAGACGACGAGGTCACCCCTTCCGAACCCTCATCACCCATTTTGCCATCGTCACCCACAGAGTCAATAAACCCTGAATCTATCCCTCCTAACTTTTTTTTTTCATAAATGCTATCTTCCTGGGTCCTCTCACTTATCAACGTGGTAATGAAGACCCATCTTCTCATCACCTTACTATCCACAAGCAAATGGTCAAGCCGAATCTTCTAATAAAACCCTAACCAAAATCCTCATGAAATTTGTTAACAATTCTGGAAGCAATTGGCCTGATCACATCCCCTTTTCCCTTTGGGCTTATCGGACTAGCATTCACACATCCACTAATGCCACCCCATTCTCTTTGGTATATGGTACCGAGGCTATCTTGCCTCTTGAAATCCAAATACCCTCCCTAAGAATATCTCTTCAGGATATTCTCACCAATGATGATTTCCACCAAGAGCGGTTAGCCTAATTGGAGCTTCTTGATGAGCGTCGTCTTACAACTCTTGACCATCTTCAAATCTATCAAAAATGCATCAAGCGTGCTTATGATAAGTGACTTCATGAGCGTACCTTTAAGGTTGGTGATCTTTTCCTCAAAGAGAATCAGCATGTAACCAAACTAGAAAAGAGAAAACATGAAAATTTGCTCCTAATTGCTGATTGGGCCTTACATTATCACTCATACTTACTGATCAGGCACTTACCCTTTAGCTTCAACTTAATGGTAAACCTGAGCCTAAACCCCTTAATGCCTTGCATCTTCGACCATTCTACTATTGAATTTAGTGTTATATCACTTCTTATCTACCTTGCGCTCGTCCCTTGAGCTCATTTACTACCTCATACACTTTTGTTCCATGCATCTCAAAATAGAATCAAGCTCACCTGGTTTGATCATTACCTCCTCTTAAAGAGACCTTCCCCTTTTTAGTCTATTCCATGACTTAAAAAGTATCAAAATAACACGTTCTCAATTATACGCTTATGGGATATTCTTGAGTCAAACTTCCTACAAAACTAGATGCTTCATGCCAAACGGACATCTAGACCTCTAAAGTTATACATAGACTGCTCCCTCAAAGGACAGCTATGTGCAAAGCCAAATCTACTATTATACACTAGATTGCTCCCTCGAAGGACAGCTATACACAAAAACCGCATCTACTACTATAAATAGACTGCTCCCTTGAAGGACAGCTATACAAAGTCAGCCTTTATCAGAAGCTTCTCGCATTGATTAGCTTCGTGAAGACCTCAAGAACAACAAAATGCATATCCCCTATGGACTTCCCGCATCAATCAGTCTATATCCAGAAAATTAAAAAGCCAGTATGTCCAAAGCACTTTTGAGTCATGGACTTGTCTATTTAGGTTTGGTTCTCTTGACGTCAGAATAATCACCTTATAACAATTTCTCTGCACCCCCGCCTATATCAACCACCTCACCTCACCATTTGTCAACAGCAACAAAACTCAAGGGACGTGACGTATATCCGATATATTGTGATTATACTAACTCTTTTCACCTATCCACTTCTCAAATATGCAAGGTACCTAGGGATTCAAGCTCATCCTATTTCATTAATATGTGGTTTTTTAGCTCTTCTCAACTACGGAACACTTTTGCCTCTTTTACTCGAATCTAGGGTTATGTGTTGACCTTAATCGGGACACGGTTCCCTACTACTTGGGTAAGCTAACTTCCGCTTCACCTAGTACCTACACCTCACATTGCCAGTCCCTTACCAACACCAACAATGTTACCCTACCAATATCAATATTTTTACCAACCGACAAATTGGTCCTAACCACCAACCAAATTGCCTGAATTCACCTCTCCCTGGTCCTAAGGGAGAACTACATCGGTCTGAGGCCCCTCCTTGCTTTGTGCAATGGGCTATGTAGGTAGCACTTAGGAGACATGGGGGTCTCCCAAGGTTAGCTCGACCATCCCCTACCATAACCTATCATGTGTTGTGTTTTTCTTAAAAAAATAAATATTTTCGTGTATTTATATTGATAACACTCACCTTTGCCCTTTAACAATCAGCCCGACCCAAGGCCACAACCAACCAATCGGCCCGACCCAAGGCCGCACCCAACCAATCGGCCCGACCCAAGGCCGCAACCAACCAATCGGCCCGACCTAAGGCCAGCAACCAACCAATCGGCCTGACCCAAGGCCACCTCACCACACCAATCGGCCCAACCTAAGGCCAACAAGGTTGCAACAACCATTTGGCCCGACCCAAGGCCGCAACCAACCATCCCGACCCAAGGCCGCCCAACCCAAGGCCGCAACCAACCAATTAGCCCGACCCAAGGCCGCAACCAACCATTTGGCCCGACCCAAGGCCGCAACCACCCACCAATCCAGCCGCAACCCAAGGCCGCAACCACAACCAATCAATCAGGCCTACCCAAGGCCGCACCCAAGGCCCCACGGCCGCAACCAGGCCAATCAGACCTGACCCAAGGCCCTCACCAATCAATCAGGCCCGACCCAAGGCCGCACCAATTAAGTACCTCAACCAAGACCCGTAATTTACGATTTTATCCACCCATCATGTAGCTTTTTGTTCAATCGAGCTCACCTGTTCGTGTTTTAGCATGATTAGGATACTTGAATTGATCAGTCGACCAACTTTGCCTAGACCAAGACCGTGACTATTTATCTCAACCAAACCAACCATTTGGTACTGCCAAACATGCCTAAACGTTCTAGTACCTTACCCATTATATCCCCTGGAGCTACTTCCTATGCCTTGGATACCAGGATTATATCACCCTTGTTTGGATAAACTATCGACCTTTGCCTATGAATTGCTTGTTTTCTCTTCAAATCATGTACCCTGGTCACACTACTGCATTTCAACGTGCATCTACTTCCTTGAACTTACCCCACCATCTTACCATCATCTCAACACCATTTACCCTTTATCAACCCTATCCCTGATTTCACGTTACCTCAATCTGTGATAGATTTGAGGGGGATTACCTATACCCTTAACAGGAGTAACCACTTCTTATTATTGTCAGTGCAGCTTTACAAGACAAGCTACATGACAACAAGGGGCTAATGTAGACACCAAATTTGTGTCTTACGACCCCCTGTGCCCTGCATATCATCTCATTTCCTAACCTAGCCTCACCACCTAAACCTTACACAATTATTTATTAATTACCTTATAATTAATAAATCCACATCTCCAAACCTGCCACCTCATTTTGCCACCTCATCATGACCTAGCCCTAACCCTAAACTAACCTAATTAAGACCTATAACTTGGTCTACATCCACACCCATGACTAATTACTCCTCACCCGCACCAAAATCAACCTAATAATGACTTGACCAAGCCCACAACTAATTCCTCGGGAGAAAAGGAGGGAAAGTTGGCTATTTTACTAAAAATAGCCACTTTGACTTAACCGACATCGGTTCCTACTCGACCACCATCGATTACGTAACCACCATTGGTTCCCTATAAATGACCTCCCCCAACCAAAAACAAAGGATCAGGAATCGGAATTCATTGGAAGAATTGGGAATTCACTTGGCCGAGCAGAGACAAGTGAAGGAAAGAGAGGAGTTTGCAGAGAAGGACATCAAGCCCAAGATTGCAATTGAGTAACCAGAGCCCAGTGACACTCATCCAAGCATTGGGAGAGAAGATAGCTCATCTTTGATTGTCTGATCATCCTACCTGAGCCCTGCCTTCGTTATCATAGTCTTTGGACCTGTATCTTCATCAGGAACTAGTAAGTAGTATCTTGTATGTTCTTTGATAACATTTCTTGAACTTCTGAATCACAGCAATTATAAGTCTATTCTTAGATCTACTACCCGGTAACACCCTACATCTAACTATCATTCCTCTACCCCTACATTGCCCCAAGAAGAGTTTCCATACCCTCTGAGTCTTCTCCATCACCCCATTACCTATCCCCAATCATTTACTAGCCTTATAAACACCATAGCCACCTTATAGCCAACCTTCACTAAAAGCCCCTAAACCACTGCCCCTACCGATATCGGTTAGCAGAAACTGGTACCGGTGACAGTGACCGGCATCGGTCACTGTGATTCAAAACCAAAACTAGCCATTTCCTCTATTGTTTTAACAAGGTAATTAAATTGTAATTTTGCAATAATTTGTGTTAATTCATATTAGCAGGGGAACTGACCACCTTCAAAAGAAAGTTTAATACTTCCTGGGCCCAAGGAAGTTCCCTCATTTATTGTCTAATTAGAATCTGGTGGTCTTGTATTCTTACTTGTAGGTAGTCCTTCCCAGACAAAAAGGAGTTCTTCGCAATCGATCTGATCTCTCTCTACGGTACACGCACACCCTTCAAACATTCAACAGGTATTCCTCCTAGCCCTAACCCTTATCTATTTCTCAAGAGAACGAAAGATTAGAAGCAACTCTATTCTAGGAACTGAGACCATCCTTTGTGTGAAACAACATTGCAAAGAATATAAATTATCTTGGTGTGACCAAACTTTGAGCAAATAAAAGATCTATAAATATAAAAGGAATTCCATAAGTTATTGAACTTTATTAACTATGGTAGTGAAATAACTATTCCGTGATCAATGGATGTTCTTGGGGAGCTATCTCGACTCTATGTCTTCCTTAATCCCAATATCTCATCTAGACATCACGTTAGAATCTTTGTGTAGCAAGAGTAAATTTTATACATTAAATAAAAGTTTGAGAAGCAAAATCTTAACATAAGAATGAGAAAATTAGAATCTTGTAGGCATTTTGAAATATGGAGAATACTTATGTAAGTCATGAAGATTTTTCATAAGGGTAAAGAGCAAATTAAATGGTTGAACAATATGTGAACTGTGAAATGAATTTTCAGAACATGCAGGTAGAAAATCATGCTTACCTAATAATGATCTTGGAAAGTTAGCCGTAATTAAAATACATTTAAAGTAATGATATGTCGTAGGTTCGCCATTTCTAAAGTCATGATTCTTGTGGTTGGGTCTTTGCTAGTATTTGTTCATTAGGAAAAGTGTGGCATCAACATGCCTATGTCGTTTTCATGTGTCTATGTGAGTCGATGACCTTTGTGATTGTCGTATGCGAGTCGAGTTCTGTACTTTAAGCTCATGTTGTGTTGTGTGTAGTGAGCAATGTAAGTCAAAAAAAAATTATCCTGGTATTTTACTGTTGTATTTGGGTGTGTAAAATGTGGGCACTACATATGGTATCAGAGCGAGGTTCATGCTCTCAAACCTCTGGGATGGATTGGAGTTGTGGTGATTCTGCATGATGGGATGGTGTTACATGATGGGTTGCATGATGGTGATGGTGTTTCATGATGGTGATAAATATTGGAAGAGTAACGTGTTTTAAGAGTGATTTGATCTATGTTGTAATTGTGATAATGTGAACACACATGATGTGTATGTCACTTAGTGTGCATTTTTTTATCATGTTGATGTGCTTGGGATGGGAGTATTCGACTCTCCTTTTCGTGGATTCTATGAAGAATTCACGTGTGAATTACTGTGATGAGAATATTGACTCTACTTTTTGTGGATCCAATTAGGAATCCGATGTTGTGATGTACCGCCTTGTTCTGTTGAATGGATTTTGATATTATGTGATGTGGGATGTAGTGATGTATTGCATGACTGAGATTGATGTAAAGTGAATTTTAGTTTATCGTGATGTCATCACCGTATTGTGATTTGTTGTGTGTATCATCATGTTGTATTATAAATGACTATATGTCGTAATGTTATACATTGTGTTCCTCATACTTATAATTCATGTAATATGTGATGGTTCATGTCATGATTTAGGGGCATATGGTGAGTATGATCCCTAGTGAACAATGATTGCACTTTGGGTGTAGGATGTGGTAATGTGATGTATCGTAACCCGTGAAAGTAATGATTGTGTTGTACCCTGTATATGTATACCATGCGTAATACATTATGGTTGTTATGTGTGAATTACATTGTGTTTGTGATGTAGTTATGTGTATGTTGTGGACCTTACACTAGATGACCCTAAGGGGATAAACTGTCAAGAGTGTATGTGTGGAGAGAGGAGGCATGGACCAGGTTTCATAATCTTGAGCTGAGTACAAGTGAGAAAGTGGAGTCTTATATAGACTGAAAACCCACTTTTATCTGTTTAGTATACTTCGAGCTTGCTCAGTATATTGTGGGTGCACACCACCTTAGGCTCAACTTATGCAACCTTGTGTCCCCTGCTCTTTCCTATTGGATTGTTCATTGAATAATCCTATGTGATTTTGACTATGTTGATCCTTGTGGGAGTTTGGAGTTATGATTCAGGCAGAGATGATGACAGTTACATTATTTGATATACTCATTTCTGGTTACATGTATATTTTCACGAGCTGAGGCTTGATGTCCGAGTGCCAGCAACTCGATGAGTACCCCTTTGGTGGTGATATGAGGCCACATAGTGATTGTGATGTGCTATTTTCTCATTACGTATTTTATTCGTAAATTAATCTTTCTCTTTTAGCTAGAACCAGCCGTTTTCTTGATTGACATGTTCTTATATTTTGGGCATTTATTTGATCATTGCATTAACATTTGGATTTTACACTAACCAAGGCTAATTAGCCATTTGTTTTTTGGTTTTAAAACTTTCTTTTCATATTTGAAAGTTTTGTAGCCTAGCCCAAGGCTTTTGATTTTGCCACTTGGCATTTGATTGGATTGTTATGCTGGTTCTAATGTCGTAATGTGTTGGGTTAGGGTCATGGGATTAACCATGGAGTGGTTGAACCTATGGACCCACTTCGTTGTATGGGGGTACGCCCCAAGGAGTTACAGATAACTAGCGGGTTGTTGAACCACGAGTTATTATGTCACTTGGGTTGGGGGTGACAGGGGCTCTATGTGCCCAGGGCCATAGGGTGACCCGGCCTCATTAAAAGGAGAAAGGAGATTGGCCTCTATGGTTGAGTGACCCGATGTTATTCTTTATGGCACTCTATGGTTGAGTGACCTGAGATTCTGATGGGGCTCTATGGTTGAGTGACCCGACTTGGTTTTGACACTATGTTTCTTTCTCTTTGGGAGGTATATGGAGATTATCTGGTGATGCTTTGGGGAGTATATGGAGTTGCTTTATGATACTTTAGGAGATATATGGAGTTTTACCTGGTACTTTTGGAGATATCTGGGGTTTGTTTCGTGATGTCTTGATATGTGGAGTTGGTATAGTGAGTTATGTGTACTCTGTGTGAGTTCTTTTTGACACCTTGTTATGTATTGAGGCTTGACTCTCCCCTTGGTTGGTATGGACTAGTTGGATATTGGATTGGAACTATGTTGTTACAGTCATGGATTTTTTGGGTCATGTGATACCCGTTGTATATGTATCAACATGTTGATTCTGTTTGTTAGTCATATGTGTGTACTAGATCTATGTCTAGGGTGTAATTATTGGAAATTAATTGTTATGTGGTCTACTTGTTGTCATTCCATGGTTTAGTGAAACCCTTCTAATGTGATACGATCGTGAAAGTATGTAAAAGTATGTTGTGAAAATTTAGTGTTGTGTATGACCCTGGTAGGGTGTTGTGACTATAGTTCATGATGGGAACCCACAGGAATGAATAAACTAAAATTCGATAAAAATGAAATTTTAAAGGACTTGAATTAAGAATAATGTTAATGGAAAGAGATTAATGAAATAACGAATAAGAGAGAACTGTCAATCTTCACAGAACCTTGAAAGTTAAAATTCCTACCAATTGTTCTTAGGGCCACCCCGTGACCATGATTTTGTGTTTTGAAATCTTAACCTTAGAGCGTACCTTCACCTTATTCGTCCTTGTTGCATACCATTTCTCTTTCTTCATTGTATGTCGCATCGAGGATGATGCTTTCTTAAGGGGAGGAGAATGTAATGCCTCCTTTTTTCCTAAATATGAAAAATAAATAAATAATAAAATACTAATAAAAAAAAAATAAATGAACTTAAAATTTAAGGCCCGTGATTCTTTTTCCCTTGGGCGAGTTTAGGGATTTGGGGGTTTTTGCTTTGTGAAAGGGCATGTTCTTTTTGGCTGAGCGTAGAGATTTACAGGAAAATGAAAACCTTTGAGTTTGTGAACATACGTTAATAGACCCCACTTAATCATATAATGCTTGAAAATGTGGCAATAGCTAGTCTTGAACAAATTTCTGTCACTGATTCATTTGCTTGGGTCACAGTTTTTGCTTAGATCCATGCGCTTAGGGAATTTTTAGTTGTTTTTTTAAAAATAAATGCCTCCCCATATGGGATCAGAGTATGGAATGCAAACATTTGCAAAATGCATTTTATGCCAGTTTCCCCCCAGTTTGTATCCTTAAAAAAAAAGCACCAAATTCCTGTGTGGACATAAATAAAAGGAGAGGAAGGAATTTTGTCAGATGTTGTAGGGAAAAACCCTTACCAATGCTCTGAAACGCTGGGTTTAACGTTTGATCAAATGAAAGAATGATGTAGCTCCTCATGGAATACTATTGCTGCTATGCGTGGAAGGTCACAGGTCTCAAGAAAGGAAGAATGTCATTTCAAATGCAACAAACAGGTTTGCAACCTGATCAGTTTACATTTCCAGTAAATCCTCCAGCCTGTGTAGAAAAAATGGATTTGTTGAAAAGGCTTTAGAACCTTTCAGCAAATAAAAATAGTAGGTGTAAAGCCAAATTTAAAAACCTTTTGAAGTTGCAGCATTGACTGTGCCAAAATAGAGCTCTTGAAAATGTGAAGTATGGAAATGTCCATCAAAGCATTGATGGAATAATCCTTTTTGTTGTGTGTTTCAGTTATGTGAAGTGCCCTGACCAGATGGCATATGAAAAATGTGGAGTTTGTTGAAAAGCTGTTCTGACAATGCCTAAGAAAATGTAGTCTATGGGTTAAGCAATGATTGCAAATTACAACCTTTCAAACTGAAAATGAGTTGTTGAAAAGGCCTTGGAAATCTTTCAAGCAAATGTTGTTGGTAGTGTAAAGCATGTCTTGTCACTACCTGTCCCAAGCATCTTCGCATGTATGCAAAATGTGAAGGTTACATAGAGTAGGCCTGTGACAACCGTTCCAAAATAATACCTGAAAGAGGTGGTCTTTAGGGTAAATGATAGCAGACATATGCAAATGGCGGAATGACTTGTTAAAAAGGCATTTGGACTGTTTGACAAAACCTTAAAGAAATGTTGTCTCATGGATTGCACAGGTTTGCAAGATATGCACAAAAAATGGATTTGTTGAAAATGTTTTAGTTCGAACATAAGAAAATGTAGTCTCTTATTGGAATGACTTCTTAGAAAACAAGATGTTTTGTTTGTTTGAATGTTTGGTGTGAAATGGTGGACTGGGGATGCTTGTGAACTGGTTGGCGAAGTGCCAAGCAAGAGGTCTTGAACCCAAGCCTAAACGGCTTCGACCGACTTCGTTCTCCAGGCATGGTTCTTCTTCCCTTACCTCTCATAATTCTCATGTTTTAGTTCTCTTTTGCAACTAAATAGAATTTTAAATTATTAGGATTTTTAATACAGTTAAATGTCTCCTTCAACTCATTGCAAAACAATAAAGTGTCATGTCGCAACTCTCGAAGCCATTATAACTGGCCTACTTTAAACCCATGAACTATCACCCTCACTTCGAGATGGTCTAGAAAAATCTTACCCTTTTGATCGCTTCAATATCATTTTATCGACCAGAAAATTTGACTCTCCATTGATTAAGTTGACCTTCTTCCTGCTTAAAATAGTTAAATTTTGCAATTTTCGGAGACTCACTAAGTACCCTTCGCAACTCTGGAAACGAGATGTGAAGTTTCATTCATGTACCTTGGTATACGAGGAGTCACCTTGATTTTTGGTTTGACCCGAAACGATCATATGACATCCTTTTGACGCTCTTATAGGAGCCCTGTTACACTGGTTTACAACAGTAGAGAGTTGTTAAAACTAGAAAGTTGGCTTTCGTTTTGGACCGCCATTTGAAACCTGGAAAGAGAAATCACGTCCTGTCTTCACAAACCTCTAGCGTTTATACTAGACAAATGCATGGAACATTCAGTATAGGAAAGAGAACTTTTCGGGATAGTTTGGCGAAGCCATTTTGTAGGCCTCCGGTCGCAGTTTGATGAGGTCAAACTGGTCCAATTTCATCTTGTCGCTCCAGAAAAACTTGTCGCCATTTGAAAATGGTTTACTAGTTCTCAGTCCCGTCGACTCTGATGAATTCTCCTTATATAGGGGAACTAGTAGGAGATGTCTCGTTGCATGCTTCTCCATCGAACGTCAGTTATGGACATGGTTTTCTGGGCCCTCGAGTTAACTTTTGGTATTTTACAACTGGGTGAACTACGACCAGTGGCCCCGGAGAACTAACCGCCAAACGCAAACCGTTCACTCTTTTTCAATTCCGTCAGTTGCTATGAATTCTTGGTATATCTGGGGACACGTAGAAAGTTAATCGTGACATGCGTGCTCATCGGAAGATAACCTTTGGAAGAAGTTTCTTAGCCTCTGAGCCCGTTTTGTACGTTTTGTAGCTAGTGAGAAAATGTAAAAGTAGAAAGCTGCGGACCCTCATAGGGTTACCAAATCACTCTAAAAACTGTTAACACACGTAAATAACTGTTTAAAACACTATAATGAAACTTGATGTGTGCATTGGAACTTTTGACAAAATGATGTTTTCTCTCTCTTCTTGTCTCTTTCTCTCTCTCTCCTGAGTTTATAAAATGAAGAAAAATGAAATGCAATGATTACATGTTTCTAGACCTTTTTTATTTCGATTGCAAATTGTAATTATTGTCAGATGTAAATGGGAAACTGAAAAATGATAATTATGATTGATTAGGGTGGATGCCATGCCAGCTATTTATCACTGATATCATGCTTACGTGGGTTTTGCAGGATGGAAGATTGACGACGAAAAAGGAGATGTGTAATTTAATTATTATTACTGTAATTTTTTTATAGGTCATTGTAAAATGAATAACTGTCTAATGTAGTCTCTTGTTACCGAAAAGTTATAATGAAATTTGTTAATATGCATGATATGCTAGTTTTAGGGATACTTAGGGAATGTGCATCTAATCACCGGTTTAATTTGTTTCTTAGTTGTGTATGGCAAAAAGTGTTTGATTTATACATAGTAAATTGAAATTGAAGTTAATATATTGTAGTACTTTCTCAGCATTCAATAAACGATTAAATTAATCATTGGGTTATCTTCTTACCTTGTAAACGTAATAAAGAGTTTTAATGGGAACACTGAACCCTAATAAAATATTCGTGCTTAACTTGCCTGCATGTGTGATCCTTTTTACCTTATAAGAAATTTAAATCAGTAGAACGAACTTAACCTTTTCACCCGATGGAGCACCTTGGTTTAGGCAAATAAGATCCCAAGAAGAGGGGTTTATCGTCTTATAGGTACGTTTGGTGACATCGACATAAACTAGACACATAGGAGCAACACAGTCAAATAAATCTTCTACATCGAATGAATTTCTTGTGAGATCCAGATGACATCTTGGAGCTAGTGAAATAGTGGTTCTATCACTTAAAATTTTGCTTATGAATAGATCCTCCTAGCTATAGGTGCCATCTTTGGCTAGTGACAATAGAGTGCTTTGATCTCTTACGGAGGGTTTATAGGGTGAATATGTTTGAAACCTTAATCTAATCTATAAGAGAGCGTAAAGCCCTAAGTGAAAAATTGGAAATGGGACTAAACCTAGTTGACTAGGATGTTCACTTGTGGTTAGAAAACCATAATCTAACTCCTTGCATACGAAATTGTGTTGAAAGATGTTGTTTTTAGAGAACCTTAGAAACTGAATTCTTGTCTCATAATCCCTTGTTATGTCATTCTATGGCATTAAGGAATAAAGAATATTTCTTATGCGGAAACATGCTAATGCAAGGATATGTGATCTTTGTGAACATAGAACATTTGTGATTATGTGTAGTTTTAATGCTCCTAGCCTTGTACTTCCTTATGATGTCAGACAAGTGCTGTCGTAACTCTTTTGTTTTAAGACGATGCTAAGAATGAGACCTTAGTGCGATATAAGAGCATATCATATGATGTTGCACACGAGATTTGAGATTAGGATTAAGGTCAATCTTAGAGTCCTTATCACTTAATTAAACTTTTTCATGCATTGCAAAGAATATAAATTATCTTGGTGCGACCAAACTTCGAGCAAACAAAAGATATATAAATATAAAAGGAAGTCCATAAGTTATTGAACTTTATTAACTATGGTAGCGAAATAACTATTCCGTGATCGATGGATGTTCTTGGGGAGCTATCTCGACTCTATGTCTTCCTTAATCCCAATACCTCATCTGGACATCACGTTAGAATCTCTTGTGTAGCAAGAGTAAATTTTATACATTAAATAAAAGTTTGAGAAGCAAAATCTTAACATAAGAATGAGAAAATTAGAATCTTGTAGGCATTTTGAAATATGGAGAATACTTATGTAAGTCATGAAGATTTGTCATAAGGGTAAAGAGCAAATTAAATGGTTGAACAATATGTGATCTGTGAAACGAATTTTCAGAACATGTAGGTGGAAAAAGGAAGAAAATCATGCTTACCTATTAATGACCTTGGAAAGTTAATCGTAACTAAAATACATTTAAAGTAATGATATGTCGTGGGTTCGCCGTTCCTAAAGTCATGTTCTTGTGGTTGGGTCTTTGCTAGTATTCGTTCATTGGGAAAAGTGTGGCATCAACATGCCGATGTCATCGTTTCATGTGTCTATGTGAGTCATTGACTTATGTGATTGTCGCATGTGTGTCGAGTTTTGTACTTGGAGCCCTTACTGTGTTGTGTGTAGTGAGCAATGTAAGTCAAAAAAAATTTATCCTGGTATTTTACTGTTGTATTTGGGTGTGTAAAATGTGGGCACTACATATGGTATCAGAGCGGAGGTTCATGCTCTCGAACCTCTGGGATGGATTGGAGTTGTGATGATTTTGCATGATGGGTTGCATGATGGTGATGGTGTTTCATGATGGTGATAAATATTGGAAGAGTAATGTGTTTTAAGAGTGATGTGATCTATGTCGTAATTGTGATAATGTGAATGCACATGATGTGTATGTCACTTAGTGCGCATTTGTTATCATGTTGATGTGCTGGTGATGAGAGTATCGACTCTCTCCTTCGTGGGATTCTATGAAGAATCCATGTGTGATTATTGCCTTGTGTGTGAAAGGAATGATATTGTGAATTGCGGGTGTTGGAAGCATTTTGACCTTATGTGATGTGAATCTATGTAGTGATGTATTACATGATTTTGTAAAGTGAATTGAATTTTATCGTGATGTCATCACCATGTTGTGAAGAGTTGTGTGCTATCACTTGTTGTATTAGCAAATGATTTATGTTGTAATGTTAGACATTGTGTTCCTCATACATATAATTCATGTAATATGTGATGGTTCATGTTGTGATTTAGGGGCATATGGTGAGTATGATCCCTAGTGTATAGTGATTGCACTTTGGGTGCAGGATGTGGTAATGTGATGTATCGTAACCCGTGAAGGTAATGATTGTGTTGTACCCTGTATGTTTATACCATGCGTAATACATTAAGGTTGTTGTGTGTGAATTACCATTGTGTTAGTGACGTAGTTATGTGTATGTCGTGAACCCTACACTAGACGACCCTAAGGGGATAAACTGTCAAGAGTGTATGTGTGGAGAGAGGAGGCGTGGACCAGGTTTTCATAATCTTGAGCCAGTACAAGTGAGGAAGTGGAGTCTTATGTAGACTGAAAATCCACTTCTATCTGTTTAGTATACTTCAAGCTTGCTCAGTATATTGTGGGTGCGCACCACCTTAGGCTCAACTTATGCAACCTTGTGTCCCCTGCTCTTTCCTATTGGATTGTTCATTGAATAATCCTATGTGATTTTGACTATGTTGATCCTTGTGGGAGTTTGGAGTTATGATTCAGGCAGAGATGATGACAGTTACATTATTTGATATACTCATTTCTGGTTACATGTATATTTTCACGAGCTGAGGCTCGATGTCCGAGTGCCAGCAACTCGATGAGTACCCCTTTGGTGGCGATATGAGGCCACATAGTGATTGTGATGTGCTATTTTCTCATTACGTATTTTATTCGTAAATTAATCTTTCTCTTTTAGCTAGAACCAGCCATTTTCTTGATTGACATGTTCTTATATTTTGGGCATTTATTTGATTATTGCATTAACATTTGGATTTTACACTAACCATGGCTAATTAGCCATTTGTTTTCTTAGTTTTAAAACTTTCTTTTCATATTTAAAAGATTTGTAGCCTAGCCCAAGGCTTTTGATTTTGCCACTTGGCATTTGAATGGATTGTTATGCTGGTTCTAATGTCGTAATGTGTTGGATTAGGGTCATGGGATTAACCATGGAGTGGTTGAACCTATGGACCCACTTCGTTGTATGGGGGTACGCCCCAAGGAGTTACAGATAACTAGCGGGTTGTTGAACCACGAGTTATTATGTCACTTGGGTTGGGGGGTGACGGGGCTCTATGTGCCCAGGGCAATAGGGTGACCCGACCTCATTAAAAGGAGAAAGGAGATAGGCCTCTATGGTTGAGTGACCTATTATTCTTTATGACACTCTATGGTTGAGTGACCTGAGATTTTGATGGGGCTCTATGGTTGAGTGACCCGACTTGGTTTTGACACTATGTTTCTTCTCTTTGGGAGGCATCTGGAGATTATCTGGTGATGCTTTGGGGATTATATGGAGTTGCTTTATGATACTTTAGGAGATATATGGAGTTTTACCTGGTACTTTTGGAGATATCTGGAGTTTTGTTTTCGTGATGTCTTGTTATGTGTGGAGTTGGTATAGTGAGTTATGTGTACCTGTATGAGTCTTTTTGACACCTTGTTATGTATGAGGCTTGACTCTCCCCTTGGTTGGTATGGACTTTTGGATATTGGATTGGAACTATGTTGTTATAATCATGGATTTTTTGGGTCATGTGATACCCGTTGTATATGTATCAACGTGTTGATTCTGTTTGTCAGTCATATGTGTGTACTAGATCTATGTCTAGGGCGTAATTGTTGGAAATTAATTGTTATGTGGTCTACTTGTTGTCATTCCATGGTTTGGTGAAACCCTTGTGATGTGATACAGTCGTGAAAGTATGTAAAAGTATGCTTGTGAAAATTTGGTGTTGTGTATGACCCTGGTAGGGTGTTGTGACTGTAGTTCAGGATGGGAACCCACAGGAATGAATAAACTAAAATTCGATAAAAATGAAATTTTAAAGGACTTGAATTAAGAATAATGTTAATGGAAAGAGATTAATGAAATAACGAATAAGAGAGAACTGCCAATCTTCACAGAACCTTGAAAGTTGAAATTTCTACCTATTGTTCCTAGGGCCACCCCGTGACCGTGCTTTTGTGTCTGAAATCTTAACCTTAGCGCGTGCCTTCGCCTTATTCGTTCCTTGTTGTTTACCATTTCTCCTTCTTCATTGTATGTCGCATCGAGGATGATGCTTTCTTAAGGGGAGGAGAATGTAATGCCTCCATTTTTAAAAAAAATAAAATAAATAAATAATAAAATACTAATAAAAATAAAATAAATGAACTAAAATTTAAAAACCCCATGATTTCGTTGGGGCGGATTGACCGTGTTAGGGCAAAGCGGTTCCTTTGAGAAATTGCATTTGTCTTTTTGGCTGAGTGGAAGTCAAGTGCCGCGCCATGGAGGAGAGAGGGAATTCTGTGAAAGTCCTAACTTGTTGCGCACCCACCAAGGCTGCTGAAGTCAACATTCGCATGGAATGTCTTATTCACAGTTTTCCATGTCACTCCATAATGTTGGGTCGTAGTTTTTGCTCAGATCCATGTGCTTAGGGAAACATTTTTTTGCAAATGAGGCTGAAAGGCAGGGGATCTGGAATTGCCTCCCCATATGCTTCTCATGGAATGCTCATGGTTTCTGCAACCTTTGCCAGTCAAATTCCCCAGTTGTATCAAAAAAAAACATGCATCTATATTTTCAATGCTGCGTGGAAAATTTTTTTTAATAAAATGTTGGGAAGGAATTTGTCAGATGTTGTAGTTGCCATGCCTGGTAACCTGTGTGCACAAAAACAAATGGGAGATAAGCTGTGTGAAAAAAAAGGGGTCGTGGGTCAGATAGATGCCGATTCAGCATGGAGGTCTGCCATGGAGTTTACATTTCAGGTATCCTAGCCTATGCACAAAATGGTTTTGTTGAAAAGGCTTTAGAACCTTTCAACCAAATGCAAATAGCAGGTGTAAAGCCAAATTTAAAAACCTGTTTTCCAGCATTCTCACTGATCTGTGCCAAAATAGAGCTCTTGAAACAGAGTATGGACATCCATCAAAGCATTATGGAGAAGGGATTTTGTTTTGTGTTTTCAGTTGTGCTAGTTGCCCAAGCGTCTAGATAAATACATGTGTATAGCGTTTGACCATGCGAATAACTGTTCAACAATGCCTTTCTAGAAATGTGGTTTTGGAATGCTGCAATGATTTCAGGATTAAAACAAAATGGTTTTGTTGAAAAGGCCTTGGAACTGTCAAGCAAATGCAATTGGCATGTGTTGAAGCCAGACTCCAACCTGCATGTTCTTTCCTCGTAGCCTCTGTCAAAATGGGAGCTTTGAAACATGAGTAAGGGATCATCACAGATTGTTTAATTATAATGTTAGTTGCAAGATGTTTTAGTTGCAAATGCATGAGGGGCAACTAGTATTGACAAATATGTAAATGGTCTCCCAGACTACAATGGAAGCTTACAAAGGCAAGTAGCATGACTGTTTGACAAATGCCTCAAAAAATGTTGTCTCATGGATTGCAAGGATTGCAACCTGTGCACTTAATGGAGGTATTCAAAAAAAAAATCATGGTCTAAAGGTTGTTTGAGCTTGGTTCCTATTTTATCAAGGCAAGAAAACTTATCATTGGCTTCAATGCAAGTCCCCTCGGTAGAAGTTGTATGTGATGGTGGAGCTGAGGATGCTCGTGGTCTAGTTGGCAAAGTGCCAAGCAAGAGACTGAACCCAAGCCTGCGGCTTCGACCGACTTCGTTCTCCAGGCATGGTTCTTCTTCCCTTACCTCTCATAATTCTCATGTTTTAGTTCTCTTTTGCAATTAAATAGAATTTTAAATCATTAGGACTTTTAATACAGTTAAATGTCCCTTCAACTCATTGCAAAACAATAAAGTGTCATGTGTCGCAACTCTCGAAGTCATTATAACTCGCCTACTTTAAACCATGAACTATCACCCTCGCTTCGAGATGATCTAGAAAACTCTTACCCTTTTGATCGCTTCAATATCGTTTTATCGACCAGACAAATTTGACTCTCCATTGATTAAGTTGACCTTCTTCCTGCTTAAAATAGTTAAATTTTGTAATTTTCGGAGACTCACTAAGTACCCTTCGCAACTCTGGAAACGAGATGTGAAGTTTCATTCAGTACCTTGGTATACGAGGAGTCACCTTGATTTTTGGTTTGACCCGAAACGATCATATGACATCCTTTTGACACCCTTATAGGAGCCCTGTAACATTGGTTTACAACAGTAGAAAGTTGTTAAAACTAGAAAGTTGGCTTTCGTTTTGGATCGCCATTTGAAACCCAGAAAGGGAAATCACGTTCCGTCTTCACAAACCTCTAGCGTTTATACTAGACAAATGCATGGAACATTCATTATAGGAAAGAGAAATTTTTGGGATAGTTTGGCGAAGCCATTTTGTAGGCCTCCGGTCGCAGTTTGACGAGGTCAAACTGGTCCAATTTCATCTTGTCGCTCCAGAAAACTTGTCGCCGTTTGAACATGGTTTTCTAGTTCTCAGTCCCGTTGACTCTGATGAACTCTCCTTATATAGGGGAACTAGTAGGAGATGTCTCGTTGCATGCTTCTCCATCGAACGTCAGTTATGGATGTGGTTTTCTGGGCCCTCGAGTTAACTTTTGGCATTTTACAACTGGGTGAACTACGATCAGTGGCCCCGGAGAACTAACCGCCAAACGCAAACCGTTCACTCTTTTTCAATTCCGTCAGTTGCTATGAATTCTTGGTATATCTAGGGACACGTAGAAAGTTAATCGTGACGTGCGTGCTCATCGGAAGATAACCTTTGGAAGCAGTTTCTTAGCCTCCGAGCCCATTTTGTACGTTTTGCAGCTAGTGAGAAAATGTAAAAGTAGAAAGCTGCGGACCCTCGTAGGGTTGCCAAATCACCCTGGAAACTTTTAACACACGTAAATAACTGTTTAAAACACTATAATGAAACTTGTTGTGTGTATTGGAACTTTTGACAAAATGATATTTTCTCTCTCTTCCTTCTCTCTCTCTCTCTCTGAGTTTATAAAATGAAGAAAAATGAAATGCAATGATTACATGTTTCTAGACCTTTTTTTACTAGTTCTCATTTCGATTGCATATTGTAATTATTGTCAGATGTAAATGGGAACTGAAAAATGATAATTATGATTGTTTTAGGGTGGATGCCATGCCAGCGATTTATCGTTGATATCATGCTCACGTGGGTTTTGCAGGATGGAAGTTCGACGACGAAAAAGGCGATGTGTAATTTAATTATTATTATTGTAATTTTTTTATAGGTCATTGTAAAATGAATAACTGTCTAATGCAGTCTCTTGTTACCGAAAAGTTATAAATGAAATTTGTTAATATGCATGATATGCCAGTTTTAGGGATACTTAGGGAATGTGCATCTAATCACCGGTTTAATTTGTTTCTTAGTTGTGTATGGAAAAAAGTGTTTGATTTATACATAGTAAATTGAAATTGAAGTTAATATATTGTAGTACTTTCTCAGCATTCAATAAACGATTAAATTAATCATTGGGTTATCTTCTTACCTTGTAAACGTAATAAAGAGTTTTAATGGGAACACTGAACCCTAATAAAATATTCATGCTTAACTTGCCTGCATGTGTGATCCTTTTTACCTTATAAGAAATTTAAATCAGTAGAACGAACTTAACCTTTTCACCCGATGGAGCACCTTGGTTTAGGCAAATAAGATCCCAAGAAGAGGGGTTTATCGTCTTATAGGTACGTTTGGTGACATCGACATAAACTAGACACATAGGAGCAACACAGTCAAATAAATCTTCTGCATCGAATGAATTTCTTGTGAGATCCAGATGACATCTTGGAGCTAGTGAAATAGTGGTTCTATCACTTAAAATTTTGCTTATGAATAGATCCTCCTAGCTATAGGTGCCATCTTTGGCTAGTGACAATAGAGTGCTTTGATCTCTTACGGAGGGTTTATAGGGTGAATATGTTTGAAACCTTAATCTAATCTATAAGAGAGCGTAAAGCCCTAAGTGAAAAATTGGAATGGGACTAAACCCTAATTGACTAGGATGTTCACTTGTGGTTAGAAAACCATAATCTAACTCCTTGCATACGAAATTGTGTTGAAAGATGTTGTTTTTAGAGAACCTTAGAAATTGAATTCTTGTCTCATAATCCCTTGTTATGTCATTCTATGGCATTAAGGAATAAAAAATATTTCTTATGCGGAAACATGCAATGCAAGGATATGGGATCTTCGTGAACATAGATCACTTGTGATTATGTGTAGTTTTAATGCTCCTAGCCTTGTACTTCCTTAAGATGTCAGACAAGTGCTGTCGTAACTCTTTTGTTTTAAGACGATGCTAAGAACGAGACCTTAGTGCGATATAAGAGCATATCATATGATGCTGCACACGAGATTTGAGATTAGGATTAAGGTCAATCTTAGAGTCCTTATAACTTAATTAAACTTTTTCATGCATTGCAAAGAATATAAATTATCTTGGTGCGACCAAACTTCGAGCAAACAAAAGATATATAAATATAAAAGGAAGTCCATAAGTTATTGAACTTTATTAACTAGGGTAGTGAAATAACTATTCCGTGATCGATGGATGTTCTTGGGGAGCTATCTTGACTTTATGTCTTCCTTAATCCCAATATTTCATCTTGACATCACGTTAGAATCTCTTGTGTAGCAAGAGTAAATTTTATACACTAAATAAAAGTTTGAGAAGCAAACTCTTAACATAAGAATGAGAAAATTAGAATCTTGTAGGCATTTTGAAATATGGAGAATACTTATGTAAGTTATGAAGATTTGTCATAAGGGTAAAGAGAAAATTAAATGGTTGAACAATATGTGAAATGTGAAACGAATTTTCAGAACATAGGTGGAAAAAGGAGAAAATCATGCTTACCTAATAATGATCTTGGAAAGTTAGCCGTAACTAAAATACATGGTAATGTAATGATATGTGTGGTTCGTCAATCCTAAAGTCATGTTTCTTGTGGTTGGGTCATTGCTAGTATTCGTTCGTTGGGAAAAGTGTGGCATCGACATGCCGATGTCGTCTGCATGTGTCTATGTGAGTCGATGACTTATGTGATTGTCGCATGTGAGTCGAGTTCTGTACTTGGAGCCCTTACTGTGTTGTGTGTAGTGAGCAATGTAAGTCAAAAAAAATAAAATTATCCTGGTATTTTACTATTGTATTTGGGTGTGTTATCTCACCATATAGATAGTTCAAGGCTCCCCCAAGCTTGGTATTCTCCCTATCTATATAGGGTGCTGACTACAGAGAGTTGCCCCAATAGGGCATCCCTAGGTCTATAGCCGTCCCCAAATAGATGAGATCTATTATATTTCCCCCCACCCCCATATAGAGCATAGATAGGGGGCCTATCAGTCCATATAGATAGGGGGTAATGACTATGGAGAGTCAGCCCCCCATAGCCATAGATCATTCAGGGCTCCTCCCCCAGCGATATATCTAGAGTCTAGTAGGTCGTATAATATAACTCTCCCCAAACTTTATCCAACTCCCTAACTAGAGAGGCCCACCACCCCGCCCCCTATAGATCTAATTTGAATTCCATATGCCCTATAGATTAATCTAGCAAACGAACAGACTATCTCTACTACCTTGACTGTAAAGGAATTGTAGTCACACCTACATAATACCACAATACCCACAATACCAATACTAATGGATGGGATGGGATGGGATGGGATGGGATGGGAGTCTAGTCTGTTATCCATCTAGATATAGAATCTGGTGGGATGGAATGTTTAGGGTTAGGGTAGGGATAGGGATAGGTAGACTATCAGATCTATAAATGAGGGGGTGGAATAGTAGGCATATGGATCTTAGATCTCAGATCTGATAGTCGAATAGAACTATAACTAATCTAAGAGTATTTATGCATCAATCAATCTAGATATCTCTGTAATATATGATTTCAGCAAGTCATTCCCTAACCCCCACCCCATTCATTCACTCTCCCCAATATTCTCTATCGGGAGATAATATGCATGATGCATGGGTGATGAGGTGAGCGAACCGACCGCCAAGATCTAATCAGATGGTATTGGGGCCTGAATGAGACTATGGGGGCGGGCACCCCAAACTCTATATCTAATCTATCTAGGAAGGAGACCAGGGACTCTCGGGTGGCCCTTATCTTAACTATCTACCCCTCCCCTATATAGATATGGCCACAAACTATCTAATCCATGGGGGAACTCTAGAGTTCTATTTGGGGGGTGGCCCAACCCAGCCTAGCCTAGCCTAGCCCACTATATTGGTGTGACCAGATCAATCCACTGAGTTTGGGTTGTCCCAAACCCTACCCACGGGTTGGGGCCTATTCCGGCGCTGAAGATAGTATATGTGGGAGGGCCCTATCTATCTATCTATGGGGGGTAGAGCCATCTAATATATCACATATAAATCAATAGGCACCTTCCTTTCCACACTCACCCACTCTAGAGATAGCACATTCTAATCAATTTTTCGTAGCTCTCTTCTCATATATAGCACACGTAGTCTGATCTGATTGATTCTCCTCTCCCTCTATATACATAACTAGTGCAGCTCTCCCATATCCATATCCAAATCTATAGAGGGGGAGGGGGCTCTCCTGCCATATAGAGATAGGGGCACCCGGGGAGATAGGGGGAGGCTCATATACCATATACTCTACTCGACCCCGACTAGAGTAGAGTTAGATAGGGGCTGGAGATATGAGCCTATCCCTATCGGTTGGGTGTGAGTGTGAGCTCCGCCCTCTCTTATCACTATAGAATAGAATGCCATTGGGAGAGAAGCTAAGATATAGGATCTGTAATCCAACCTATATATAGATGGGGGGCAGCCCTATATGGATAGATATAACTCATGGTGAGACCCCCCATATATAGATGGGGGATCAGATCTATAGGTGGTCGTGATCAATGCCACATAGAAATATCTCTAGGGGGTCTACTTGAACCTAAATAGAACTATATTGGCAAGAGAGGGGTCGGCTCACTGCAAATCATTGTCGTCCGGTTGGCATAGAAATAGAAATCGAATAGGTACCCATATATAATATATATTATATATATATTATATATATATAATATATATATATATATATATAGGGTCAGCCGAGCACCCTATCTATATCTGGAGCCCATGGTTTAGATGGAATATGGCCCATACAGATATCTAAGGGCATCACTAGACTATGGCGCATCACTCTAGTCTGGAAGGTTCTTTCTCTATATCTTCATCACATGCATGCCTCTCTCATGTTCACATATATGGCATGGCCTCACTATCTAATCCATAGTCCATCCAGACTATATACGTAACATGATTGGCAGCCAGTCGAGCCCTATCTAGACTCCCCCCATATATAGATATCGGGCCCCTATATTGTATGGCCCTATATCTATATATGGTGAGCATGAACCGATTACCGATCATGTATGTGGACGAGAGCGAAGCGAGCCCTCCATGGAATATAGGGTAGAATTCTCTTATCTAAATGAAGGATTTTATTTTACACGTGGGCACGGTGCCCTATATATGATAATCTATAGTAGACTAGATTATCATATATGGTAGTGAGTCAAGGGTCATCCAGGTTTCCAACTCTTAGTAGTTCTCAGTAGGGTGGCTTATCTTCCAATCTCTCCACCAGAAGATGAACCCCTCCCCCTCCTTCCTAGAGTAGAGGTGCCATATCTTATCTATATATAGGGATCTGTCGAGTGCCTCAGATCTATTTAGGGAGAGGGGGGGGCCATATATCTATAGGGGTGCCTGGAGATCAAGAGATGGATGAGATTATCCATTCAGAGTGGTATATATAGGATAGGCCCCCCACTCTATAGTTCAAAATTCTCTATGGGGTGCCCATTATAGATCTAGATCTTGAGGATGGCTCTTACCTGGATCGGTAACACAGGGACACCCGAGGGCTATTCCCATTTCATTAACCCACTATTGTTCCACCTCCTCCTATCATATATGGTTGTTGTTCCACCCCCATATACCTCGGGAATTGACAGAGATATAAGTTCTATATAGATATAGAAATCATTCATATCACGTATATGAATAGAAAGGATAGAGAGAGGCGCGCCCATCTCCATCTATATAGAGGGGGGGAGGGGAGCACCAAACGGGGAGTTATCAGGGGAGTCCCTAACTATAAAGAGTTCCCTCTCAACTAGATATATAGATTAGGCCGGGCCATTGGGTCCTATCTAATCTATAGATACGGGGAGCACCACATCATCCATCTATTGAATTATGGCATTCATCTAGCATCATCCATCTACCAGAACTATGGCATCCATCTAGCATCATCTATCTACCATATATATATATATATATATATCTATATAGAGGGGGTACAACTTCATACCCTATATTCTCTATAAAGGGGAACCCCCTATCTAAACTATGGCATCCATCCCATCGAGATGAGACTTGATGATCATAATGCCAGTACCGTCACTCGGATAGGGGCCAATCACAATTAGGCAAGAGAACATGTCTGGAGAGACCCAGAGATCCTAGAACTATCTAAGGCCCTCGAGATCTATCTTTATATGGGGCGTCAGGGAAAGGTTCATGTCTGTCTAGTCTAGTCTAGTCTACTATAGATATATAGGTACCAAATAGAGCTGCTCTGCTCTGCTAACTCCTGTTGCTAACTCATGCTGCTAACTCATGTTGCTAACTTGTGCTGCAAACTCCTGCTGCTAACTCCTGCTATAATCCTATGTTGAACTAGATAGAGAGAGATATAGGCAGGCCTAGGGAGCCTATATAGATAGATAGAGAGATAGATAGAGAGATAGATAGGGGGGTGGAACTTTAGCCAACCCAGATAGAACTATAGGCATTTAGTATGGGTTGGGGACAACTATATAGAGTTCAGTGAGTGGCGGCGGGTGAGGTGAGATCGACTATACCTATATTTCAAGACCTAGACCTATATCTTTATACCTCTCCTCTAGATAGAGAGAGAAGGGTGGGTTGTTTCTCGATGGTGGCTTAGGCTACCACCCAATCGGTTACCACCCAATTGGTCTATGGCTTACTTACGATCAAGACCTTGAAAAGCACCAAACCATCTATGGATTAACCGGCTGCCAAGGGGATTGGGACTAACCAACCACTCTTGTCCCTCCCCTATCTCCCCCCCTCCCCTTGGCTTCAACGGGAGTATCCCTCACTTGACGAACCCCCTCGCTTTAGCTTTAGGTTAGGGCACTTTAGCTTTAGGTCAGGTAGAGTTCAGATATAGATGCACCGATGAACCGGTGGCATCAACTCAACCCTGGCGATCAGCTAGCTATAGAATAGATTGGATGGGCTTGAGGTTTGAGGTCGGGGCATAGACCAATTCTTGATAAACAAACTCATTATCTCTAGTCATTGGGGTCCATATATTCTGAACTAGATAGGGGACTGGGTTTGGTAGGAATAGGTCCCACTGCTAGTCAGTTCTGTCACTGGCCGACAACACTACATAATCTATAGGGCATCTAGACCTAGTGGACATGCCACTCTCTCCCTAGTAGTTCATGGACTCAGCAATCCGGGGATACCACTAGCACATAGAGCACCTTTACTTAGTGGCAACGGACCTTTAGAACTATATCTATATAATAGAACTCATCCTGGTCGAAGACATCTACACTATATGGCTCCTGGATAGATGAGATCTATTTTATTGCCCCGCCCCACCCCCATATAGAGCATAGATAGGGCGCCTATCAGTCCATATAGATAGGGGGTGCCGACTATGGAGAGTCGTCCCCCCATAGCCATAGATAGTTCAGGGCTCCTCCCCCAGCTATATATCTAGAGTCTAGTAGGCCGTCACCCTATCTCTAGGTATGATTCGAATGACCCCCTGTAAACTGATAGGTGACAAGGAGAGTAGTTCACTACCTACTCGACCACCCATATTTCTAGGGGGCCTACTATCGGACTAGTTTTCCTTCCTCCCCATCCTCTCGATAGCCAGATAGATCGTTTAGGGTAGGGTAGGGGTGGGTGAGGGGGAGTGCCGAGTCTATATAGCTACCCCTATATTATATTGAATAGGCCCCACCCCATATAGAGAGAGGGGGTTGAGTGCCAACTCTCTATAGTCTAGCTTCCCCCATAGTCTCATTCAGGCCTATCTATCAGTGGAGTCCCTCGACCCCCCAGATAGAGGGCATCTATAGAGATCTGATCTAGGCAGTCCCCCTCTCAGTTTCCTTAGATCATCACTCACCCCGACTAGACTCTAGAGAGTCACCCTTGACCAAACCCCCCTCCCCCGATGGAGATGGGGCCCTCTCTATAGGAATAGGGAGGGTTTGGAAGGGGATTATTGCCGATCATAGAGAGGAATTCAAGCAAAGAGAGTTTCCCTCCTTCCTCTTATTCACGCCCCCTATAAACTCTATCTACACTCCCCCACCCCTATATCTGAATGATACTATCTGAACTCTATATCTATTTATGAATGAGAGGAGGGGGAGGGCCCCCAATCTCTCTATCTTCTAGATTTGATCGATCTTAATCTCAATATATAGAGAGGGGAGGGGAGGGGAGGAGAGGATCCCACCCCTAGATCTCTATCTCTATCTAAACTCTATATCTATATCTAGATGGGGGTGGGTCTATCAGGGCCTAATATGAATATATACTATACTATACTACCAGCTATGGTAATATCTAGAAATTAGTACTCCAACGATCAGTAATGAGATGTATATAGATACAGGGTAAGGGCCAGGGAGTAGTGGGCCCTCACTCCTAGCTATATAGAGATAGAGTAGGCCATCACCATAGATCTAATCTGAACTAGGAGGGGGGTGTGGCTATATGGAATAGATAGAGGCACCGACAAAAGGTCATTATCTATATGCTATACACCCCCCTCCTATATAGATTATCTATTCTCTATAGGTTCCCAGAGAGATATAGAGGACCGCCTCTCCCCTAGATCATATCTATCTAGATGGGGATGGGCTTCATTTCCCTTGTCCTACCACCATATCTCTATATAGGGTTTCAAATAGAGAGATTCACCTCGAGAGGGCATCCCTAGATCTATAGCCACCCCCAAATAGATGAGATCTATTCTATCGCCCCCCACCCCCATATAGAGCATACATAGGGGGCCTAGATCTCTCTCTATATGGGGCATCGAGGAAAGGTTCATATCTGTCTAGTCTAGTCTAGTTTACTATAGATTATTTGGGGGGCCTATATAGAGATCTAGTATACAGATCTATCAAAGTGATGTTATCTCACCTCGTACTATAACTTGTATAGAGAAGGATTTTCTGCTTAGATGCTTTCAGTAGTTCTTCCATACCGAATTACCTTCCTGGCACTGCATTATGGATATAACCGGTACACCTTAGGTTGGCCCAACCCAGTCCTTTCGTAATAGGGTTGGCTCCTTGTTGTTATCCTTTCAACACCAATGGTAGATAGGAACCAAACTATCTTGTTATGTTCTAAACCCAACTCGCGTACCACTTTCATCGATGAACAACCAAACCCTTGGGACCTTCTTCAACCCCAAGATGTGATTAGTTGACATCGAGGGGCCTACCCCCACACTTCACACACCACTGTGATAAGGGAGTCGGGTGCTTTGCCAATATATACCAGAACTTCCGTGAATTTATAGTGCGGCTTGAGTACCGCATAGGCTCTTCCTCTTGGATGTCACTTCCAAGTAGGTGAGGCCAGGGGAGGAATTCTTGTTTAAATGCTTTATACCAAGTGATTTTGGCTTTGTGTGCAAGGGTAAAAAATAAAAATCAAATAGTGTCACTACCAATTTTGATAAATTTTCCAACCTAATTAAAACTAGATGAAAAACACATAGCAGAAATGATGAAGAAAGAGTTCCTTTTAAGCACTTAAAAGTGAAGTGTTTGTTTTCGATGAGGACAAGTCAAACATATTCTTTCCCAAATGTGATTAAATTCTTTTTAAGCACCAAAATTGAAATGTTTGAGTGTGACAGAAAACAAACAAACAAAGTCTTCATTTTTTTTTCTTTTTTTTTTTAGTTCCTAAAAAGGAGAAAACACCGTAAAAGATAAATACCTATATATTTAGCTCTCCAAGGTATGTTGACTTCAAAAAGCTCATTTTTGAGCTCTTCCCCTAGAACAATACCACGAACAAGAAAAGCACTCCGCAAGAAAAGGTTAAGAAAACACACAAACCAATCCAGAAATATATATCCAGATGATAACAGAATGGAAATTTCTATTTCAAAGAACTTAAAAAAAAAAAAACCTTCAAGAAAATAACAACTCTTACATAAAGAGATGGATAAAAAAAATGCAATTTTGAAATCAAATGAAAAATGTGCTACTCTTTGAAAAACAAAAGCTCAAAACTAGAAAAGAAATGAACTTACCAATAAGGGACTTTCATAAAGTCCCACCGAGTGTGCCAGAATGTAGATCAAGAACTTCACACTTGTTACCTGTCCAAGTTAATGTACCAAACTAAACACAAAAACCCTAAAAAACTCAAATGAAAATTGATACCTGATTGATATGACAAGATCCGAAGATGTAGATGGAAAAGAAAACTGATGTAGATAAGACAGACGCACATGAGCAATCCTGCAAAGTAGATCTAGGAAACCTGCGAGACACAGATGCTTGATAGAAAAAGACAACGTTAAAAGATATTTGGGTGGACTACCTGAAAAACGGGTCTGGGAAGAGATAAGCTCCCTCAGTGGATGTCAGTCCATGTTTTTAATTAAGGAAAGAAGCATACATGATAAAAGATGTACGTAAATGACTATATTTTATGATAAAAAATAATGAACTGAATCTAAACAGTGGACAGAAAGTAGCAGGAAACAGAAAATTCTAAAAATAATGATAGATTAATGTTACCTAATCCCTTTTACCTATCTACAGGCTGATCGGCGTTGGTTAGGAAAATTTGCGTCGACTGATATAAAGCGGCATCGAATTGAGAAAATTTGCAAGAATATTGAGAAACAGACAGTGGAGGCTAGATCGTCGATCTCCGCTAGATCTACAAGTGTCATAGGGATACTGACAAGGCTCCACCTATGTTAGATGCAGGAACAAAGTCACCAAGAGATTGATGAAGACTCACGATGTCAATGTGACAGGAGCAGAGTAACAATACTCTTCTCAGGGATTGGTTTGCATAGGATTCACTCTCACTTGATAGATAATGCTCAGAATTGATGCTCGAAACTCTCTTATTATCTTTGTCTAACTCACTGTCTATCTTACCATCTAATTGTCCAACTAGAACTGAGTTCTGGGCCTCTATTTGTAATTGATGCCGACCGAGATGAAATCGGCACCGTTCTAAAAAATTGGCATCAACTGAGTACCGGTCGACGTCAATCAGGGAATAGACTCTTGAAATGGCCAAAAGGAGTGATTTCTGGAAAGATGAGAGTGATCCTTTCACCTCAAATACAGGAAATATCCTTCTACTCAGTTTGGGAGGAGGAGAAATAGGGGGGATATATGGATAGAATAGATATGGGGTAGATAAGTGGTTAGGATATATGTAAAAATGTGTAATTCAATAGTTAATATTTAATTACTCATGGGTAAAACATAATGGGGTGAATTAAACCTAGGGTAGGTGTTTAAATCACAAATTGAATAATACCCCAAGGGGGAAATGGTGATATGGATGTGCCCTAGGTTACCCGAGAAGGTAAACGAATGTGAGGGACACTAAATTGGGTAACCAATTTTAGGTGTCTATAGTAATAGTGGCAGGGATATGTGGAAAATAGTCAACAGTCGCAGAGGGCATGTTGCAAGAACATGGAAGTCAACATTGGGTCTACGGTTGATATAATACATTGGTCAAAAAATAATAGCGGAGCTGATGGTTCAAACATCAAACCTACCTTTGGCAAACTTTTTGATACCACCAACTCAGCCAACTGAGTTAGTTTGGATAATATATGGAAATAAGCAATAAATGCAAGAGTAACAGGAAAAGATAGGATATAAAAGGCCTTTCCCCCTCCACTACATACATAATCCCTCTCAATCTGAGGCAAAGGAGAATGATGGTAGGTGAAGAATTGTTAGGCCTTAGGAAATTAAGAAGGCCATTCTTGAAGAATAATAAGCCTTGTTATTATTTTAATAGGTATTAATGGAGAATATATGAAGATCTATTATTATTGTTAATATGAAATGATGATATAGAAGACCTATATTATTATTTTTATAGACATTAATTAAGAAGTAAAACCTATTATTATTTTTAATAAGAACATAGATGATATAGTTCTCATAATTATAGAAACATTGTAAATTTTCTTAGAGTTATTATTATTAACTCAAAAAAAGTGTGAAGGATGATTTCAGCCAGAGTACTCTCATATGGCAGCCTGGAGATGCTGTGGAGGCAAGGGATGTGACGAATCACTAGAGAAGTGTATAATCACATTGGAGCTCAAATAAATTGATATTGGGAATATCACCAAGCTAGTTTTCTAGAGGAAAAAAGTAGGGTCGTATTTATTGTTGATGGAACATTAGGTTGGATCTTCACTTTTCATATAGGTTGATTAAGGTCTGTTGGTGAGAAATTTTGTTTGGTGGAAAAAATTATGAATTTCTTGCCAACACTCTGGGAATCTAAGTCCCTCCACTTAACTAATGTAGCTACCATATATGCATGCACGAGAAAATGTGGATTTCTTGTGTGGGATTTTGATTGGGGATCTAATAGGGACACTCCAGTGACCCTGCAAAAAATCTTGCAGATACCTGTAAGAAAGGACTTTTTCTATAGAGAGGGAAAGGGGGTACAAAATTAGATAGGAGAACTAATGCTCCAAGTAGAAAAACATATTCCTACATACATCAATTAGAAGATTTATCACATACATCAAAATTAGGAGGAAACATCTCTACACATAACAACAAGACCAAATGGAATTTATGATCACAAAGTCTCAATAAACACCTTAGTCAAACAGGCTCGAAAATCCTTCTTCTTGTATTGATTTCTTAAACCAAGTTATACATAATATGAGAATGGAGGAAAAATAAAGAGTGGGTGAAAGGAAGAATTTTGCTACCTCCTTCGTTCTCTCAAGGTAGAATGCACTCTTGAGCTTACAAAATTAATGACTAACCCTTTGAAATGGGAATGTATTTATAATTTTTAGAATGAGAGATGACTTATCATCTACCCCCTAATGGCTTTTCATATGTCCTTGTCCAACTTAAAACTTTTCAACTTCCTAGGAGTATATTAAGTCCTTCTTTATAACATAAAGGTTACTTATTACATTAGGAACATTAGGACATACGAAAAAGTGTAACCCCAATGCAAAATTAGAATATTGGAAAGTTAGAGAAAGTTGGGGGAAGAGGAGAGATAAAGAGAGAGAGAAAAAGAAGAGATGTCCTTCCTGATGAATTCTATTGATATTTGTTGATGGAAAGCTCAAAATTTAGTGAAACTCTGAATCTTCAAACTCCTTGCACACTGTGAAGCTCCTTAAAATTATCTCATGAACACTTGCTAAGTTGAGTGAATTGTTCCACTAATGACCCTAACTCCCAACCTACGTATGATATACCTATGACCCGAACTATGTAGTGAGTATCAAAAAACATTGTCTAGTTCCCTGAGATGGTCATCCCTCTATGTCTCATTGTGTCAAACTTTCCCTTTGAGAAAAATATGCTATTAATAGTAAGTTTCTAGATGGAATGCTTACTATTTTTAGTGAGAGGTGATTTTTTCCTCTTGTCGACCATCGTGATTTGATGAACTCCCTCATTCAATCTTGTGCACACTACCCTTGCCTCAGCCACTTTTTTGGTTGACCCACTTTTTTTTGTAAACACCCATACAGGAAACTTACTATATTTCTTAAGTGGTCATTTTAACTATTTTCTTCTCTGCAAAATCATTTTGGCTTCTTGGTAACCTTGGGTACACATTGTTTTCACCACAACTGCTTTTGATGATGACTTTACAAAAATAACAAGTCTGTATAGGAAGTCTTACTATTTTTAAAAAGTGTTTTTCCAGTGATAGATTTGGGATGGAAGATATTTTTCTATATTTGGCTCATCATCGCAGTCATATCCTCTAAATTTCACTTGATTTCACCAGCTAGAATGTTTGGAAATAATTTTGGAAATTTTAACTTGGCAGAGGCTTTGGTCATGAAGCTACCATGGTGGCCATTAATGGAGCTCAAAATTTCTAGTTCTATTTTTGTCTCAATTCGTCATGAAAAAAAATCCATTGAGATAAGTTTTTCATTTGGAGCTCGTGTGCAAGTTTTTAGCTCATTTCCATTGCCATAATAATGGGAAATCTGAAAAATGTGAGCCGGCGCATGAACTGAAGATTTTGTTGGAAAAAAATTTATGAGCACCATTTGACCTCTAGTTTATTACATCTTTATCACCTTGAAAAATGAGGAAGTTTGAAAAAGACAACATCTCGATCTGACTTGTATTTTGTAAGATATGAGGTTTTTTCAATCCAGTGACTTCAAACTTATCTAGTGAAAAATATCCATTTTCTCTTCATTCTTCATTGTTTTAATCCATTATTATTTGATATTATTGTGTTTTAATGGTGTGGAGAGTTTTTTTACCATGAAAAAGTTAGTTCAGATTAGTAATGATAGACCAGGTATCTGGATAAGCAAGAACAAGTCCATGGCATGGTGAGTAGCTGCGAAGGAGAAACGAGGGGGAAGAAATGACTAAGTGCAAGATTTGAATATTAAAAAAAATGCTCATGTAAGGGTGGGGTGTATTTTTTCATGTCTGATGTCCCTTAACTTAGGGAAGTGAGGGTTATCAAATTCCATGGTGAGAAAGAGGACAAAACGTGTCCTTGATCCAACGATAGGAGGTTTAAGCTCCAAAATTTACTTGGGGGCTGAAAGTCAGTCACGTGGGTGACCAAAAAAATCCCCAAAGGGGATAGGAACATTTTTCAAGGTATGATGTTCCTGAAATTAGGGACGTTGGGGAAATAAAATCCTTCTAGGCTCCTGGTGCTGACATGTGTCGTCCTGAAAATTGACTAACTCCTAAATGGTATCCCAGAGGGTAACATGGAATGATGCTAACTTGAGCTCCCGGTGGAAATTTTTGGAAACATGCTATATGATCCTAATTGGAAAATTCCTTTTGAATCTAATGGTTGGGGTATCATTTCTTGATTCATCCATTTCATCCTTGAAAAATTGGAATTTTTATTTCATACTCTACAAGTGCTTGAGAAAACCCACATGCAGACCTTATGCGATAAAGTGTTGTGAAAAGTATAATTTCACCATTATGTAGGTATTGGAGTCCTATTTCTAAAGATGTTGGTTTTAATTCTAAATCCATCTAGAGCTCTTGGAATATTCTTCTGAAGCCCGGGAGTTTTTTAGGCTTGTGCACTACCTAGGCTTGTGAACACTAATTTCGACGAAACTCCCCCAGCTTCTCTGAACCCTTCCAAAACCTTACTGAATAATCTCCATGATGTCCCAATACCTTTGAGTCACCTCAAAATCCACTTACAATCTTCTATTCTAATATTTGAGGTTTTCTCCAACTCCACAAAGGCTAGTGTTAACCTTTCCCATAGTTGCATGTAGCGTGCAAATGAACTCCTAAAATCACCTAGGACGAATGAATAGAATTTCCTATATTATCTAGGGGGATGAAAAGAATCTCCTAAATCACATAGGGGGATGAGATAAAATTAATTGGGAGGTCACTGGGACTATTTTAATAGACTTGGGTTTCATGGAATGATAGGAATTGAAAACATTAACACTAGGTATAGTTTTTGTGCTTGGGAATTATCAATTGCCCTATTGCAATTTTGAATGAAATCTATTGGCCCTAGATTGGAGACATGACATGGGCTGAGAATAGTGAATACATGGCATGAGAACACCCAAAATATCAACTTACAACGTATTAACTAGTGCCTTATCCATTGGGCCCTGCGGAGTCATGTACAACTTACAACAAGAGAGAAACAAAGAGAAGAAGGAAAACACACACACAAAATGAAGGAAAATAAACACATGACTAACAAAATAAAGGGAAACACTCTAGTACAAAAGAAAAAATTCCTAGCAATCACCTATGGTACATGGTAGGGGACAACCCGCTTTCACTAAATAACTTTTCATTTCTCAATTTAAGTTACCCCTGAATAGGAAACACAAAATGATGATGTTCTACGAATTCATTGATGGGTTCAAGAAAGTAGCCTCCCCTCAATTGTTTATGGAAACCATGAGCTTTCAGGATTATCCTTTTAATTTTTAGGAGTGAGTCCATGTGAGCCTCTTGATGCTCAGGTATTCGCTTGAAAATTTCATTTCCTTCATGTTCTTTTAAATTGGTTTCATAGTTCCAATTGCCTTCCATGCTTATCCATATGGTTGAGTCTCCATTGAGCATATCATATCTACCCTAGATCTGATTTTCATTCCAATTCCTTGAATATTCTAAGTTACTTTCTTTCCCGAGTCTATGCTCATTGACCTCTTTTCCATGCGAAACCTCAAACTTATCCTTTTCCTTTTCTCCACAATGAGGTGTTTGAGTACCGACGAAAGGATTAGACACAACCTTATATTTTTATTATATGCTCATGGCATAAGTGAAGATATCAAGAATCAGCTTGGAGTCTTCTTCAACTTCTACTGCATCCAATATTTCTTACATGGAGTTATGTTTCATCATTTATTGCGGCTCCTCTTTATACACCTTTGAATAATATTTATTTTTCACCTCAAGGAAACTATCTAAAGGGATTACCTCGTCATATTTTGAATCACTGCATTTTATCACTCCTTTGTCCAAAGGAGATTTAGCTTCAAAGTCCTCAGAAATTATTTCTTTAATTTTTTCATCATGGAAATATTCTTCCTCTTCAAATGGGAAATAAAATACCTCAATTTCATCATTGTATCCACCAACCATTGGCTCGAGAGGGACATCATGTTTCTAATATAGATTTATCTCAATATGGCCAACCTTCACATTTGTTTTTCATAGTTTTGGCTTGCATCAGGAGCTCAATATTGAGCTCGGGATCTTCAGCTTCTTTTGCAGCTCTAAGCAGTTCTTGTATAGACATTTCTTTCAAACCTTTCACGAGCTCATCACAAGATGATTTTGTTTCTCCATAGATGGCCTGAATGGATCATATTCATCCCCAAATGGGAATGATAATAACTCCTCATATTTGATAAGCATATAAGATGAATTTTCTTCTCGAAAATCATCAACAACCATCTCCTCTTACTCATGGTTTGCATCATCCAAAAACTCAGAGCTAACATCTTGTAGCTTGAATCTCCTCATTTCTTATACAAATTCAAAAATGCTATAGGAAGGCATGTCTATACCTATCAATATGGGGATATCCTCTACCTCCTTGATTACCAAAAAGTTATTCATCTTCCTGCTACCTTGATACAATATGTTAGTTTCTGAGATTTTGGAATTTAGTACGGTGTACCTCATCTTATTCTTGGGAAGAAATATATCCATTTCTCCCTTCACTGGTATGGCTTCAGATGACCAATTCATCTAAATTATCCCTCCCAATTTTTGGCAGAAACTTCTACTCAGTAACATTTCGATTGAGGCTAGTACGTCTACTACCAAAATTATTGTTGAGACTTTCTTGTCTAGAAATATGGTAAGAACCACCTATGCATATTTGATCTTCCCTACAAGTAGCACTTATTTTGAATCTAGAGAGCAAAAAGAGCCACCGAGTGGATCCATGATAATTTTGAATGCTTTGGAAAACTTCACGGGAATGACATTATCTGAGGAACCCAAATCTATTATGCAATTGTTTAAAACATATTCTCCAACTATAAGGGAGACATAAAAACTTTCAACCTTATCAGCCTTTTTTTCACTCAAATAAAGAATGTTCTGTGAGGGAGGTGTAGGTGGGATTGGCAACATTCCTTTAGAACTAGAAGTTACAACATTTGGTGTTAGAATACCACTTCTGATATATCAGAAAAACCTCTCAAATTGTTCAAGATGAGTCCACAAATATTTAGTTTCGGTAATCTGCACTTTGACTTTGTTTGTATATTCTATGAATTTAAAGGGAGAAGATGTGGAAAATAGAGGTGAAGGGACTGATTTTGGATTCTGAATAGTCTTGGGAGTAGGATTTAATTTTGGGGGGATGGAGGGTATTTTGAAAGGTACACTAGGAACTTTCAATGTACTAGATTCTACAGGATTATAATTATACTTAGACTTGGAAAAGAAATCGAAAGACTTACTTGGGATTTTGAAATCCTTCTTACTTCCTATAGGATCAAGCTCCAACAATGTATACTTCATGAAATATGGAAGCATGGATCCTTGAATGATTTTTTTTTTGCGGAGTATCCATAGGAGGATGATCAACCTTATTTTCTTTTGTAAAAGTGGAGGGAGATGTTTTTTTGTTGGATTGAGAACAAGTAAATACCACACATGAGAAACCAAGTGCATATTCTTTGTCTTCTTCATCACCTATGGAATACTCACAAAATATGATATGGTCTATCATTCTCAAGTTCATCGATCTCTAGGAAGTTACCACCTTCACTTTCTTGTTCAAGCTCTTCTTCACTTTCTTGAAATCTGAAATTTACGTTCACTAGTGGGACCTCCAAGGTGAGCCTTTGGGGTGTTCCTACAATTTGATTTGTGTTGATTCTTTAAGAAGATACTCATTCAAATAATTCTCTCTTCAAATATGCCATCTCATTTGCCAACTTTTTCAATGATGGATTTATTTTCTCATCTCCAGGATGTTGATCTTTACCCTTTGAGGGATTCTTGATCTTTCTAGAGAGGATGAGATCATCATCAAGTTCAATGACCATCCTTTATGCTTCTACAATGTTCTTTGGTTAGGCTCTTCACAACAAAAATACTACTTCTGATTATTGAGAATTGATGGAGAATCTCTTGACATTATTTTTAGATGGAGAATCTTCTTCTAGTATCATGTAAAGAAACCGTTCAAAGCAACCCATGAAGTATCTCATGGTTTCACTTTCTCTTTTCTTCATTTGAGCCAACTACACCAAGAGGTCTTAAAAGTATTTAGTTGATTTCAATATTTCCTCAAGGGTAGCCTTGATGTCATTCCAACGAGTGATGGATCGGGTGGGTAGGAAGTAGAACCATTCTATTTATTTTTCTTCGAGGGACTCCATGAACAGTCTTACAGCAACATCTTCATGTTGGACACCAAGAATTCCACATGATGTTGTGAAGGCAACAATGTGTTCTTCTAGATGTTGTGTTTTTTCACCTTTGAAATTTGGCAAGTTCTTGCAGGAAGTTATTGGTAGATCATGGAGGTGGTTCAAGATAAAGTGGGCATGTATTCCTTCCCGATGGAACAATAGGTTAAGGTATTTCTTCTTCCTCAACCATCATTTTTTATGTTTCAGCTTCAGCCCTTACTTCTACAAATTCTTTTTCAAAATTTTCTTCTTTTGTGAATTTTATGTTCAATGGTGGTTGAAAAATGGGAGAAATTTAAGGGGGAGTATCAATAAGTGTTTGGATAGGATTTCTAGTGAACTTCTTGAAGATCCAAATGAAAAGGAGGCTTGAGAGAAGAAGTATGAATTATCTCTAATTCGTTCTTGGTTATTTTGTGAAGCCTCGAAATTAGAATGAACAACACCTCTCAACCTACTCAACCTGGTGTATCTTCCTTTAGCTAGCTTTTGGAAAATCTATAAGTGGGAATATGAAAAGATACTATGGAATATGAAAGGTCATGTGTAGAAATTGACATTGTATTTTTCAACAATGAATCTTCATGAATTCTTTTTTATTATTTTTTCTAAATTTCATTTTTTTGTATTTTAGGGACCTTGTGGTCATCTTTTGGGTGCAGATGCTACTAAATTTTCCCCATGGTGGATGCTAGAAAATATTGGCAGCACAAATTTTTGGGTGGAAAAACTTGTGGATTTCTTACCAACCCTATGGGAATCTACTTAATCAGTGCAGCTATTATATTTTAATGTGTGAGAAAATGTGGATTTATGGGGTGTCATTTCGATACGGTATCAAATAGGGACACTCCAATGACCCTACAAAAAGCTTGCAGATACCTACAAGAGAGGACTTTGTCTATAGAGAGTGAAAGGGGAGTGAGAAATTAGATAGGAGAACTAATGTTGTAGGTAGAAAATCATATTCCTACATACATCAATTATAATTTTTATCACATGCATCAAAATTAGGAGGAAAATTATCTACGCATAACAACAATACCAAATGAAATTTATGATCACAAAGTATCAATAAACCCTTTAGTCAAAAAAAGGCTCAAAACTCCTTCTTCTTGTATTGATTGCTTAAACCAAGTTGTACATAGTATGAGAATGGAGAAAAAATAAAGAGTGGGGGAAAGGAAGAATTTGGCTATCTCCTTTGTTCTCTCAAGGTAGAATGCACTCTTGAGCTTACAAAATCAATGACCAACACTTTGAAATGGGAATGATTTTACAATTTATAGAATGAGAGGTGATTTATCATCTACCCCACAATGGATATTCATGTCCTTTTACAAATTAAACCTTTTCAACTTCCTAGGAGAATACTAAGTCCCTTTTTATAACATAAAGGTGACTTATTACATTGGGAACACTAGGACATATGAAAAAGTGAAAATCCAACGTGAAATTAGAATATTGGAAAGTGAGAGAAAGATGGGGGAAGAAGAGAGAGAAAGAGAGAATAAGAAGAGAAGATGTCATTCCCAATGAAGTCTATTGATCCTCATTGATTGGAAAAATCCAAATGCAGTGAAAATATGAATCTTTGAACTCCTTGCACACTGTGAAAATCCTTCAAATTAGCTCACGAATGCTCGCCAAGTTTAGTAAACTATTTTGTTGATGACCATAACTATCATCCTGAATATGATATACCTGTGACCCAAACTATGTAGTGAGTGTTGAAAAACATTGTCTAGTTCCCTTAGATGATCATCCCTCTATGTCTCTTTGTTCCTAAATTTCCCTTTGAGAACAACCTACTATTAATAGTAAGTGTCTAGAGGGAATTCTTACTATTTTTAGTATGAGGTGATTTTTGCATGTTCTCAACCATCATGATGTGATGAACTTCCTCATTCGATCCTGTGCACACTACCATTGCCTCAACCACTTTTAGGGTTGACCCACTATTTTTAGTAAGAACCCATATAAGGAACTTACTATTTTTAGTAAATGGTAATTTTAACTATTTTCTTCTCCGGATAATCATTTTGACATTTGGTGACCTGTAGTACACACTAATTTCACCACAACTGATTCTGATGATGAATTTCCAAACATAGCATGTTTTTATAGGAAAACTTACCATTTTTAGAAAGTGTGTTTTTAGTGCTCAATTTGGCTCATCTTCATCGTCATGTCCTCTGAATTTCACTTGATTTCACCCGCTAGAATTTTTGGAAATAAATTTTGAAATTTTAACCTGGCAGTGGCTTCGGGCATGAAGCTACCATGGCATCCATTAATGGAGCTCAAAATTTGTAGGTCTTGTTTTTGTCTCTATTTGTAATGAAAACAACTTCATTGTGATATGTTTTTCATTTGGAGCTTGTGTGTAATTTTTTGGCTCGTTTCTATTGCTGAAATGATGGGAATTCTGACGAATGTTAGCTGGTGCATGAACTAATGATTTATTACATCTTGATCACCTTGAAAAATAAGGAATTTTGCAAAATACGACATCTCAATCTAGCTTGTATTTTGTAAGATATGACATTTTTTCAATTTGGTGACTTCATAGTTATCTAGCAAAAAATATCCATTTTGTCTTAATTTTCAATGTTTCAATCCATTCTTCTCTCATATTGTTGAGTTTTCATGGTGTGGAGAGTTTAGTCACCACGATGGAGCTAATTCATATCATTAATGATGGACTGGGTGTCTAGACAAGAAAGAACAAGGCCATGGCATGGTGAGAAGTTGTGAAGAAGAAATGAGTTGGAAAAATTCTCATACACGGGTGGTTTGTATTTTTTTATGTATGATATCCCTGACCTTAGGGATTTGAGGGATATCAAATTCCACAGTGAGCAAGAGAACAACACATGTCCTAAATCTGATGGTAGGGGATTTGAGCTCCAAAATGCACATGGAGGCTAAAAGTATGTCACGTGGGTGACAAAAAGAATCCCCATAGGTGCTAGGCACATTTTTCAAGGTATTATGTACCATAACTCAAGGATGTGGGGCACATAAAATCCCTCCTAGCTCTTGGTCCTGACACGTGTCCTCCTAAAAATTGACTAACTCATGAACAATCTCCAAGAGGGTAACTTGGAATGACGATAACTTGAGCTCTTGGTGGATTTTTTTGAAATTTTTTTATATGATAATGACTAGAATTTTTCTTTTTAATCTAATTATTGGTGTCTCATGTCTTGATTCATCCATTTGATTCCTGTAAAAATAGGAATTTTGATTTTATACTCTACATGTGCCTGACAAAAACTACCTACACACCTGATGCAACAAAGTGTTATGAAAAATATAATTTCACCATCATGGAGATATTGGAGTCCTATTTTTTATGATGTTTTGTTTTATTTCTAACTCCATCAAGAGCTCCCAGAATCTTCTTCTGAATCCCAATAATTGTTTTAGGCCTGTGCACTGCTTATGCTTGTGAATCCTAATTCTGACAAAACTACCCCTACTTCTCTGAACCCTTCCAAAACTTTAATTAATCATCTCCATGATGTCTCAATATCTTTTATTCACATGAACATCCATTTACACTCTTTTATTCTTCTCTGTGAGGTTTCTCTAGCTCCAATAAGGCCAGTGATAGCCCTTCCCATAACTGCATGTAGCTTGCAAATGAACTCCTAAATCACCTAGCTGGAATGAATAGAATTTCCTAAATCACCTATGGAGAATGAATAGACTTTCCTAAATCACATAGGGGATGAGATAACATTAATTGGGAGGTAGCTTGGACTGATTGGATAGACTTGGGTTGTCTTGGAATGATAGGACTTGAAAAACATAACACTTGGGTATAGTTGTCATACTCATGAATTTTTGATTTCCATGTTGCACTTTTACATGACAACAAGGTCATACAGCATAGTGGTATCTGATCATCATCAACACTGGACATTAGGTCAGTCTTAGATTTTTGTAGAGGCTTAAGGTTCTTGCAAAAAAGTGGAGGATGATCATGGTTTTCATACATTTGGTGACTTAACACTATGTAAAGGTTAGTTTTCCATACAACGGAGGCGTGCAGGTCTTCTAGACATGTCAAACTTGGGGTGGTTTATTGATGCACCAAGATTTCCAAGATGATATTAGATTCAGAGAACTAACTAGCACCATGTTGGGTTGAATTTCCATTATATTAATATGATTTTATTTGTACTTATATTTGGATTGCTAAAATGGACTGGCTCAGCTAGATCACGAACCTAAATATTAGGTATTCCACCAAAATCTATTATCAACTAATTTATAGTGTGGTTCTTATTATTTCATTGCATTTATTCAAAGTTGATTTATTTTGGGGTGAATTCGATAAAATAATTAATTTCCTATAAGGGTTTGTGCTCAAAAAATTGTTTTTCTTGGTTTATGGATCAATGTAGGGGCCTAGCTACCCTTCACAATATATCTATGATCTATATAGTGAGGGAGGTTCTTGAGTTCTGATGGTTTGGTTTACTATCTACCTTAGTTTCCCCATATCTATATAGAGATAGAGGATTCGAACACCATATAGAACTATAGGGGCCTAGTATCATCATCTATATGGGTCCCCTCCCCATTAGGCTTGAACTTTAAGTGTAGATATAGGGTCCTGGCCCCTCTCCCCTGAATAATCTATATGGTATCCCAACAAAGGACCTTCTCAAACTTGATAGTCCCCATCCCCATCCTGAACTATCTTATATTATTTTATCATCCATCCTCCACTCAATAGATTGATTCCTTCATCCCTTGACCTATAGATCTATATGAAATTCCTTGATTCTAAATATTCCTACGATATCTATAGTTCAAGGTGTCCCAGGTAGAAAGTAAAATAGATCTATTTACTATGCAGGTTGATCAGAAAAAGCTATATATCTCTGTCGAGTGAGTGATCTTAATATCATATGTAATAACCATATGTTCTCATAGATGTTTATTAACAAATATATATGTGTTCAAAGATAATCTATAGTTGGTTATCCATATATGGAGTGAGATAATAGGTAGAGAGATAGGAACCACTCACCCCTATCTAAATATAGTCGACAACCTTGTTATATCTATATAAATAGGGGCATTAACACTTACTCATATTAGGGATATATAAATATTAAATTTTCATTCCATTATTATTAGATATCAAGTTATAAAACTCTATATAGAGTGGGGGAACCTCACATAAAATATAGGAGCTAAAAATAGAATAGAATAGAAACATAACTATATAGCGTAGGGTAGGTGCCAGGAAAATTTTATTCGTAAATTTTTGTAAACTCGCAAATATTAGGGATTTTGGAAATTGTAAATGACAAATTTTAAGTACTTGGTTGCTTCCTACTTTGCCTAAAATTTCCACCGATAAGTCATTTGGATGGTTCAGTTCACCTACTATTTATATCTAGACATTAACGTATGCATTTATCTACCGAGGTATAATACATACTAGGTTAGATGGAAGATAATAGACATCTGGGTTAGACAGCTGGGTTATACTGATGAAAATGGATAGCCACCCAGCCCAAGTTGGATAGAATCCATCATCTTCTATATAACCTAAGTTGGACTCCATCCAACCCAAGCTATACAGAAGACAATGGACATTCGTCTAACCTATGTTGTATGGCAGATGATGGATGACCATCTAACCTGGGTTGGACATCTTTCTTTCATATTCTATACAACCTTGGTTTGACACCATCCAACCCTATGGAAGATTATGGATGGCCATCTAACCCAGTCATCTTTTCCATGAAATGGTTTTTCAAATTCTCCATCAATATGAAAGTTAATTTTTGATATTTTCAAACCATTCTAAACTAATTTTTCAGAGAGGGGGTCTTAAAATGAACCTTGGTAGGTACCATATAGATTATTTTCTTAGCATTATGGATCTCTCATGCCTACGTACTCTATATTTGATATTACCTATAGCCAAGACATAAATTTCTAGTTTTAGTTTTAGTAGGGGTTAACCCGAAACCATCTCACCCACATTTGTTACTCCCATTATAAATAGAGGGGGTTCAAGCATATAAACCAAATCCCATCCCAACATCTTCCTATCCTAATATAAAATATAGAAGATATCCTCCTCACCTCAACATATGCATTCTATCATATCACCCTATATTTATAGCTAGATATTGTTATGAATGAAATTTGAATCGGGTTAGTTGATCTATAATGTTACAGATGAATTGATTCATTACATGGTCCCCAATTTCCTCTCTCGATAGAACCTTGTAGACACTATGTTTTTTTTACCTTCCTACATCCTTATATGAAGACATTATTTAATTATAACCTATCATTATATAATCATCTTTACTCATTTTACCCCATTTCATAAAATCAATTTTTATGCCTTCATAAGTTACTATCTACTCATCTTAAATTACCTTAACTCCTTTATAACTACATAACCATCTCAAAATCACCTCACATATTTTATCCTAACACCCTAACCTCCCAAAATCAACCTTAACCACCTCCCAACTATTATCCCTCAAAAATTTACCCAAAAATCCTATTTAGGAAGTAGTTTCAACTATTTCTTAAATGTTTTCCAAAAAATTTTGGATCATCGACGATTTTAACAAATCACCAACAATTATAAAAGGAAGTTTTTATTCTTCATTTTGGAATCTTCATAAAAAAAATTCATACTCTTACATTCTATTTTAAACCCAACAACGAATATCCATCATTCTAGAGATCATAAAAACCCAATATGAACCTCAAATCCCTTGCAAGTGTTCATTTGGAAAATATTTTTGCTAATCATCTCCTCGATAATCTCAACAACTAGTCATCAACTTCAATAAGTTCCATGTAATGTTTGGAGACATATTTCATCTTATCTTGACATCACAAGGTACTCTTATATTTTGTTTCATCATTTTAATTTCATAAAGACATCAAAAGTAATCAAATACAACGATTTTGAATCTTTTTTAACAACTTATCATTTTTAGAAAAATTGATCCTTTTCATAGTAATTGTCAACTATTACCTAAATCACCCACAATTCCCTTGAATCACCTATTATTTTAGAAAATATTCTACTATTTATTTGAATCACTTGCGGTCTCTATTAATCAACATATTTCAATCAATTCATCAGTCTAGTATAATTTTTTATCAATATTTTGGATTTAAATTCTCTTTTTCAATCATGGATCTAATTTTGATGGCAGTACCTTACTGGTCCCAACCTATTACAAATATGTATGACCTCCCAATAGTTCAAAAAAACTTATTCTTGGAAGAGTACAATATCCTTCACATGCTTATGTTGTGTGTCATCAAATTTATACCCATAATTGATGACATACACTATCAGAACAATTTCCTCCATGAGATCCAACAAGAAACATTGATATAACATAGAATCAACTATGAATAACCTAGACGTGATGACACATCACTCATCCTAAGCTAAGAACTCACTTGAAGCATGAAAAGATACCATGACCCTCTTTAAAGTTGCTTCTGCCAAATGTTAGTGTGATGAGGTTAAGCATAATTATATTCATAACCAAACATAAACATTCCATAGTGTAGAAACCAGATCTAGATTACGATAAAGAGCTAAAAAACAACTATAACAAGATTACACATACAAGAACCATATTCAGTTATGTTAACACCATTATTCATCCAATACTATCTATTGTATTAAACAATGTAAAACACAAAATATTCTTACACTTATAAGTATCTCCATGAGTCATGTGCGCATCAGTTCTAGTAGCATAAATCTACAATAATTCACCACCACCTAAAATACGCATCTTAATAAATATTTATAGAGGTGGGGAATTTCCCTTTACAACCTACGCACTTCTCAAAATAGGTCGCATGTTGATAATATCCATGCTCCTTTACAATAGCATGCACAACATGCAAGTGTATAATAATAGATGTCTTATAGTTAAATAGAAGAAGAAATCCTATTATTATCCTAAACTATACATGACGCTTATCATACGCTTGTTCCCAAAACACCTTTGCATATAGTACAAATCTTCATCTCTATGTGTGCTCCAAAGGCTATCTCCAAAAATAACCCTTATCTATAAAAATTGCCAAGTCCTAAGCCAAAATGTTTTAGCACACATTTCCTTTGCTATCTTTACATGCCCTTAAATGCATCTTTTTCCTGTGAACACATCGTTTGTGTGTCTTCTCTTTTGAAAAAACATTTGTCTACTGAAAATTACCCCACACTAAAGTATATTATCATCCCAAAAATGGGAATTATTTCTAGTGTTCTCAATAATAAAGAATAAGTAATGAAATAATTAAGGAATCATTGTACGAAAGAATGAATTTTCACTTTGCAACATTTTCTTCTTTAACTAAGAGGATAAACTCTAGATATTGAATTTTGATTTCTTCCTCTAGTGTCTACCAATCACTTAGCATTGTCCTTGTCTTCTTTGGAATATCTGTGGCTATGGCATCTAGTTCATCCTAAGTGATATTTTCTTTCTCATTCTATAGTACCCAGACAACATTATCCATACCTGACATCATTCCCTCCATTGCATCCATCTTTTGTAGTATAATCTTCCCACTCTCATCAATCCTCTCTTTGTGTGGGTCCTGACCTACTATGAGGGCCTCATGCTTTTGTTTCACTAGTGTCAATCTCTTTGTGTGCCCTAATGTATCATCTTTCATTACCTTCAGAACTTCATTATCTTCAACTAGAGTTCTAATCCTTATTACTGCTTCCGATGCTACCTAATAATTGAGATCTTGGTCATCTTTCTTCATTTCATTCTTCAACCTTTGGAGCAATGTTTTATACATTTAAATTTTCCTAACATAGAGGCCCTTGCTCTCTCTACTTCCTATTCAGGATATTTTTTTGTGGGCATTCGAATTGGTCTGTCATCTAACACCAAATCGACCAAAGTGCGCACATAATACATAGCATAAGGAAAAGTTTCTGGAACCTAAGATTTTAGATGAGGCCTTTTTTTAAGGATTTGATCAAATTTTTCTTTAGCCATGCTAACGAATGCCTCATTATTTTTCCGTTCTAGTTCCTTATCTCCTTTTAAAAATGATATCTCTACAGTTTTAGCCTTGTTATCTTTAATCAACACTTAAATGGTGGCAGCTTTATCAATTTTTATCCATGCCACCTTAGTAGATACTTTGACCAAGACATTGCTAACCTACACATCAGCCATTAGAGTAGGTTTTATTTTCATGTGCCCACTCTGGGGTGCCTTCTTCACTCTATCCGAGACATAATATCACTCACACACGTCAAAATTTGGTTCGTCTATATGAGTCTAGATGGACCATGATAATTGTTTTGTTGTACACATAGTGGCCATATCTAGATCCATCATCTCTCACCTATATAACTTCTTTAAGGCCCACAATGCTCTTGAAATGGGCGCATATGATTTTTATTGTTTCCTCATTATAACCCATACTAGGGACAACATATTATTCACTTGTTTTCTCTCTCTTTGTCCTTGGCCCCTTATGAACCTAGGTGCCAAGGTCTGGAGTTTTTCCTTCTCCTACCTGAGATGTAATGGACACATTGGGTTGCTCTTACACAATTTATTTTTCTTCTTTCTCCCTGTTCTCGTCATCTTGTATTTCTTCATCTTGGGGTTCCTCCACATCTTCCAGTCGAACCGGGGTTCTTTCTATGCTCTCTTTAAACTCCTCCTCCTCCTTGTTAAGCTTCATCTTTATTCTTCTCTTTCTCTCAGGAAATTTTTTCTGAGGGGAGATTCTAGGTGACCTCCATAAAGTTTGTGATGTTCCAGAGCTTTGGATTCTAGTTCTCCTTAACACCTTAAACTGGCGCTACTCTTGGAATGTACCCATGTATAAGACTTCCTTTTCTCCTTGTTGTTGTGGGGCAGTATTCATGCGCTCACTCTCCACTTTGTCATTTAGTTGACTCTAGCCTCTATGGTCCAAGCATCCACTATCCTCATTAAGTTATTATCCCTCATCTCCTTCTACTATCGAGAAAGGATTTAAAGTTTCCACATTCTCAACTGTGTGTTCCCTTAGATGGCCCTATGAGCATAAACTCACTCTCCACATACTTTCCATTTTTCATCCTAGGATTGAGTAGAAGATAGAGAAGTATAACCCCACTATCGCTAATATCCAAAATTACTATATTCATACTTATAAAATTTGAAATAAGCCTCTCAATGTAGGTAGATCAACCTAGATATACATAAGTTTTGTCTTAGAGTATGGTAGTCACAGGCTACCTTTTCCTCATTGTAGTTGCAACTGACACGCATTAGTAAACATGTGTACTACTAGGAAGTAGTGCATTGTGAAGGCATAGGGTATTTTACACTAGGGATTTCATCTCCCATCCATCATTATGAACCATGTGAGGAAAAACTATTTATACACTGCGAATTGCACTGCCTTGCCCACTACTTAGGGTAACTCCTTTGGTATGCACCATTCCTCCTTAAATGTCATGAGAAGTTGATCATACCATATTTATGCCCTTTTTTTTAATGGGCCACTCATTTTCCTTCACATAAATATTTCAAAAACCTCTCTGTAAGGAACTTCTTCTCTACAGGGTATTCGTAGATCTTGTTATCTGTCCCATCGAGCACTCCAATTTATACAAGCATAAGAGATAATAGGATAGTGCCAAAACTTATATTTTCACCTGTGCATGCTTCCTCAATAAATTTTTCTACTATGTATCTTGTTAAATTATAGACTTCTCCTTGTCAAATATTCTTCACAATATGTATCCACATGTTATTTACTTATTACCATCTCTCCTGATCATTCATCTTAGTAAGTAGATGTGCAACCACCTGCACCATAGGGTACTTCCTTAATTTGTAGGTGTCCATTACGCGCAAAACCTTGGAGTATCCCATCCACTTTCTTGTGGCTATAATAGTTTCCTTATCCATTAGATCACTACTAACCTCTATCCTTGTGCCCGTCAATCCTATCAATGTAGCAATTAGGACCATTGTGATCCTTACCCATCGTCCAGCCAAAAAGAAGAAGTCCTCATGGAATCTGCTCATAAGACATTGGTATAAATTTTCTATTTTTCAAAAATATGGGAGTTCATACAACTAATACACCCCTACCTTCTTGAGAAAATTCTCCCATGCATCGTCATATATTGACATGTCATCCAACGTTCACTTGTTATTTTTTGTTTTACAAGATGCATCCAACTCCTCCTTTTTTTGGTGGTGTGGTGGTTGTAGTCACTTACTTTACATCTATGGATATGGGAGTCCCAATCCCATCTGATGATCCCTCCTTTTAGATACTAAATTTCTTAAAAACTACTCTTGGGAGCATCTTTGACCTTGATTTCCACCTTCTTCTTCCCCTTTGTTCCTTCTTTAGGTGCTTTCCTTGGTGTCATGATAAAATTAATACTGTTTTACTCTGTTGAGTAATCTCACATGCCCTTATTCAAAACCATGTACCCTAGCTCCTTCTCAATGCTTCTTCTTTGCTTAAACCATACTCCAATTAGGACACAAGACACTTCTATGCCCAAATTCACTCTCCACGCCTGGTTTTGGAACTCTCCACGCCTCAACATATTTTGCCTGGTTTCATGGTAACTAGCTCACTTGAATAATTGTGATCACAAAGGTAGAAATAAACCCACATCACACCTTTAAATAGAGTTGCTAAAATCTATATAATTTTTTGTTGCTTTACCTACAATCAATCCTCTCATTAATTGAACATTTTCCTAATTTCTGTGTGATACAGCTATGCACCACAGCTATTAATAACATTTTAACACTCCTTTGTACCTTCTAGACAAAAAACTCTTTCTACGCACTACCACGTACCGAAGTACCTCACCATTGTGCCTTCCTCTAGTATTTTATAGGTCCACAACTTACCTTGCATTATACTTCTCATAACATTTTTTTCCAGATATGGTCTTCCTTAAGAACAATCTTATTTCTAGCAGCTCACTTCCATGTTTTGAAATAACATACATAACAATATATTCTTGCATGTATCCATTTTTTTGAATAACAACCACCCCACACCAGTGGTATGTGTAATCCTCTACACATAACAAAACTTCACTTTTTAATTAACTTCTAGCGCATAAATGCACTTATTACACAAAACACCAAACTAAATTGACAAAGCATAGTGACGAAGAAGGAAATACATTAAAAGAAATATAGAAAGGGAAATATAATCTAAATGGAAATACTACCTTATTACAAATGCCAAGAAGATTTATTTATAATAGTGCTTCAGCCTTCTCCCATTGAAGTAATTCGGTAACCTTGTTCCATCAAGCACCTCTAACTAGTAAGCACCTGATTCAAGTATGTGAGTGATAACATACGGTCCCAACCAATGCATGTTAAGTTTTCTTGGATGGTGTAGAAAATTGGAATCATAAATAAGTACCATTTTTCCAACCTCAAGCTTCTTGTCCCTAATGTGTCAGGCATGCCATGCCTTCTATTTGGAATTTTCTTGCTTCTAACTCCAATGTGTTATGTTGTTCCTCTCATCCAGCTGTATTAAATTGTAAATCATTTCTTCTAATTCCTTCTCATCAGCTAGACCTCCTACACGTGTAATATTCAAAGAAGGTAACATGAATTCCATAGGAATAACTACTTCGATGCCAAACACAAACTGAAATGGTGTGGCCTTATTCAACCATTTTTAGGTTATTCTATATGCCCATAGTACAACAAAAACTTTATCATCCCACATAATTTTTTGTTAAAGTTTGGCTCAATAACTTGTTGAAGGCCTCAATAGTGTCATTTTCTTAAGGGTGATAAGATGTAGTCTTGTTGTTCTCGACCATAAATTCATCCAACAATATCTTCATTATCTCATTCAAAAAGTGTGTGCACCTATCACTTGTCAAAATGAAAGGACATCATCCATACCTAGTAAGAATATTTTCCCATAAGAACCTTGTTGTTGTAGTTTTTGTATAATCCTATATAGGTGTTGCTTATACCCATCTTCTAAGACAATTTATAAAAGTGATGATGTAGCATGATCTGGTTCTACATGGAGATGGGGAAATAGGACCCACAAATTATATTGACCATTTTTCAAATGGTTCTCCACTAGTAATAGGCCACAAAGAAATTTCATCTCTTTTCTAAGGTTTTTCAAGGCACTGACAATGATCACATGCCTTACAATAATATTTATAATCCTTGTACAGGTTATCCCACCAAAATCCAACGAGTAGAATCTTGTGCGTGGTGGCATCACCTGCATAATTTCCACCTGCAATACCATCATGATATTATTAAATGATATATATGTGCTCATGTTCTGGTAAACATTGGTGTAATACTTCATCTCTGCCTACTTTTTATAATTCACCACTGATCAACATGAATTGAGAGGCACGAATTGCAAGTTGTTTCTTCTCTAAGGATTTCATTCCTTCTAGTGGCATACCTCTACATAAAAAGACAACAATATCGTACAAATCTAAAGGTGTGTGATGTAACCTCTAAAACTATGCATCTGACATTGTATCTTCAATTGTCTACTCATCCTCTCCTGATTGAATTCTTGATAAGTAGTCGGGGCTAGATTTCCTTGTACTTAGTTTCATGAACACTGTAAATTCAAATTCTTAGAATAACTCATCGACATATGCACCCCTCTAAAATGGGATTATTTACCAAGTATTTTAATGCCATGTTATATTTATAAAACACAAAAGGTATTGCTAGTAAGTACTGCTTAAACTTATGCAGCATGTAGATCATCAACAAGGCCTCGCACTCTATAGTTGTATAGTTTTGCTATGGAGGAGTAAACTTTCTAATAGAAAAATAGATAGGATGATCTATAATTCCTTCTCTAGGATTATCTAACATTACACCAATGACCATGCTAGAGGTGTGCACATGTATGTGAAACTATTTTTTCCATGAGGGAAAACACATAATAGGTATTATATTAAGTCTCTCCTTTAATGCCTAAAATGTGCACTATTGCAGTTCTCCCCAATAGAAGGTCCCTTTTCCCTTTAGTAACTCCTCTAGGGGAATGGAAATATTAAAATATAATTTGATAAACTTTCTGTAATACCTTGTGTGGCCCAAGCATCTATGCACATCACTCTAACTGATAGGTTCCTCCAAGCCTATGATAACCTTAGTTAGATATACTAAACAACCTTCCTTATAGATGATATGCCCTAGAAGACTTCGAAAAGGTGTATCAAATACACACTTCTTGATGTTTAAAGAGATTCTTAACTGTCTGCATCTTTAAAACATTAAGCACAAGTTGTCACATTGATCTTTAACTAGCCCATATACGTCTAATCATCCAAGTAAACCTGTAAGAATTTGTGAACAAAATCTTAGAATGTTTGGACAACTATGCATGAAAATATAGTAGGTGTATTCTTTAAACCAAAAGGCATCACCGTATATGCAAAACTTCCCCATTTAGTGGTGAAGGTTATCTTCTCTTGATCCTCTTATGAAATTCTTACTTGATGATACCCAAAGAATCACATCTATAAAAGATTAAATTTCATGCCCTCTAATGCCTTCTAATATTTTCTCAATGAAAGGCATAGGAAAAGGATAAATCACACATGTAGCATTCAGCTCCCTATAATCCACACAAATCCTAATCCAACCATATTTATTTATGTTGATTTCTATGGGGATAACCCACTCTAATACTTTTAGGGGCTTGATGATGCCAGATTTCAACATTTTGTCAGTTTCATCTTTAAATTTTACATGAAGGTTAGGGTTTATCCTATAAATTCTCTTCCTGACTGAGCGTGCACATTCCTTTAGCTTAATATTCATCTCCCTCAGTGAATCATGTACTCCTTTTAACTCATGATATCCCTTAGGAAATAAGTCTTAGAAATCATGTCGTAAGTCAATTATCTTTTTCACTTTAGAATCAAACCAATAATCCCCATATATGGCCTCCTTAGGTTCAACATTCATGCCAATATTCACTTTCTTACTTTTCATAGGTTCATGATAAGTGCATTCATTTTTATCCACACTGTCTTGAACCTCGCACATACCTACTGAATGATATATTTCAAAATTTTCCACTTCTTCAGCATCAACAATTTAGACCATATTTCCTTTCTCCTTGTCAAAGCAAGAACACTTAAATATTTTGGCATCTATCTCATCTATTTTATCAAAACACGCTCTTGATTCTTCTTCACCTAATAACTCCTGAATTAGTTATTCAGCCTTGACACTGTCTCCCATAGTCAAGTTCTTCATAACCCGTAATACCTCTTCCACTGGAGGCTTAGTAGAGAAGTAGTCAAAAGTAAGGATCATTCTTGCAATCAAGTATTTTCAATTTCTAGTATCCCTATGCATTTCCACATAAAATTACCAAGTGTATACATAACCTTACAAAGTGGAATAAATTTTGTGTAACCAAAGTGAAGGTGGTAAGGCTTCCTGTCCTCTATCTAGAGTCTCTCTTATCATTGAATGTGGTGTTGAATAGGTTGATTACCATTATATATGGAGATTTGAGTAGGTGCATTTATTTTGATGAACCAAGTTGTTAGATAAATTCTAACTTACTTCCAATCTATGAGATTATCCTTATAAACCATTCACCAACACGTTTTCATCCCCCACAGGGTATACACTAACATCTTTCTTCTTTCAACTTGATCCATCCACTAATCCTCCATGGCACTTAGGAATATGGTAGGATCTCCTTCCCCATTGTACAGGGGTACAAAGTTGTTACCTATCCTCCTAATACAACGAGGTTTACTCCTCCATGTAAATGAGATTCTTACTTCGTGCCCAACCATCTCATAGGTGCCATGTACCCAATTATCATAAGTAATAGTTGTAGTATCACTAATAGATTGTGAATCTTCCTAGTGTAGAAATCCTTCCTTATATGGTTCAAGTACTTCTAGATCTCGAATGACACACACATAAATTTTGTTTAGGTCTTCGTTACTCAAAGGTTCAACATAACGTGTAGATTTCCCATCTGTCAAAGGTATAATAACTTGTTCTTCCTTGTTCTTAAAACTTATATACCCCTTATTAAACCATAGATCAACATTAATTGTATAAAACCAAGGGTCCCAAGTAAATTTGGGAAGTTTTCTTCCTATGCAAGTGCTAAAACATCAAAGTTCCTAGTGAACTTTGCACCTTGTATAGTAATGGTGCATCCCTTAAAAATACAATTAGAGTGGCCTTATTTTGATTAGCCATAAAAAAACATTAGAGGATGGATTTAATGGAGTTCTACCCATCTGCATCCATGCATCTAAAGTAGGCACATTCACTTCCACACCTGTATCAATCAACATATTTCTCAAAATCCACCCATCCACAAAAACATTTTGAGTGATATACTTGTCATAATTGAAGCTATGATGGGGAATATTAGGATGCAAGATCTTTCATCCTTTCTCAATACCTACGCATAGAGTGTTTCCCTTTAACTAGTTCCCTAGTAATGGAAAAATATTCTCCTGGCACAACATCTTACATACCTCTTTCAAATCATAAACATCTTATTTGACCATATCTATTGCCTTCTTTTGTTTGACCTTATGTGATTGTTCCTTTAAACATTATATTTCACCCTAAATAATTATGAGTACATCCACATTTTCCTGATAAACCTCCTATTGAGGTGATGCATCTGGGTATCTTGCATGTAAAACCTCCTCCTTAGTAATGGTATGAATTTTTTTTTGACATTTCTCTAGCACTCGCAGCTTCAATACATGTAGTAATCTTCACAGTTACTACCTCAAGTTCCAATGCCAACTTTGGAATCCACTGATTTAACATGGTATGTTATATTCTAATCATCCCTACACCCTTTTTCTCATATTTATGTTGCTTGATAAGATGCTCGTATAAGTCTATGTATTCCTCATAGCTATGATTATTCCTAGAAAAAGAACAATTAATATTCTGAGGTCATTCTCACCTCCTTAACACCTGAATCCACCATGGTATCCTTGACCTCTACCATGACTTCCTTCAAAACACCTCTCATTCTAATCATAGCACCCTTGAGTTTGATCATGATCATGGTGCTCACTTTTACTATTAGAGTTATCCGATACTCCTTTCTGTCACACACCAATATCGATGGCACCATGAATCTAACCAATCAACTTGAATTCTTTTATATTATGAGTCTTGGACAAGAAAATATTACAATACCAAGATACATTCTTTATTATTGTGTGTTTCAAAAATGGGTAGTGGCTTTCATCATGGTGTAAATGACATATATTGTAGTCTAGAAATAGTGAACGCAATGACTTATGGGGATAACTATCCTTAGTGTGCCCTTCTACTTCACAATCTGTATACTAAATCCCAGTGTGCATCTCGTGTGATGAAATTGTAGATAGTTTCTCAAAATGCTTTGTCAGAACTATAATTTGTGCTTCTAGGAATGGGATCACTCCAATGTCTACACTCTAGACTACCTTAGCATGGAATTCTTCTTAAAGTGTTTCACGTGGATCTATATATGTCTTATGTGAAAAATTCCTCCTCAAAGGTGTGATCAAGAACCCAACGAACCATTGTGTATACTGGCTCACATGGATATCATATGAAATTTTAGACAAGAGTGTTTTGAAATGGGAATCATACTCCCAAACACTCTTAGTAGTGCCCTACTTAATATCTTTGAGTGAGCTTATACTATTCTTATCAAACTCAAGAATATTAAATTCCTTAAGGAAAATGTCCCGTAACACTGTATAATGTATGCAAGTCTGATCAAGGTCAAACTTCCTATACCATTTTTTTGCACATCCCTAAAATTTAGTTACAAACTAACTTTCCTTATGTTTACAACCAATAATCCCTTTTGTGTGCCATAGTGTCTCACACATGTGCATGTGATCAGCAACATCTACTATTCCCTTACACTTTAGAAGATAAAGTGGGATCTCCATCTAAATATTATGGGGTTGGTGAGGACCATGCACACTAGATCTATAACCTCTTATGTTACCTCTGCCTTGAAACCCACCAGATCCACAATAACTACAACCACATATTCCCCCTGATCCTCTACCTATAGATGGAAGTAGACCACTAGATGCACTGCCATGTGTCCCAACAGTGGTATTAAAATTAAATCCCATAGTCTGTGAGGTGGTAATACTCCCATAAGTGAGATCAAAATTTTACGCGCTTAAGTTTTTTTCAAACAATGCACTTGAAAAGTTACCTCCAAATAAAAAAGAAGACATCATCCCAACCATAGATGTACTTTCTATTTAATTTACTCATGTTCTCCTACTACCCAAACTAGCTTGGTGACTACTATTTATACTAGATACTAAAAAACAAAGCGTAAGGGATAGGTTGTCACTTAGATTCAGATGTGCACCTACAGCCCATGTTGTCTCTGTTGGTGTGCTCTCATATGAGGCCGATGAGGGTTCCCTATCATGCTTTACCAAATGGGAGAGTTCCAAATTCTCTAGCTCTATTTATTCTGCATGAGCTCTAAATCCTTCACAATCCATTTCTCTTGTCAATTCCATGTGTTCTGGTCTCCTTTCTTCTCTTTTCCTTTCTTCTGCTAGGTCTTCCATCCTTCACCAAACCTGCTCCTTCCCTTGTGCATGGTGGGGTTTAGTTAATCATCATATTTTCTTCTAAATTTAGGGTTACCATCAATATTTTTATTGCTAGTGAAATGCCTTGCAATTTCTTCCCTTGGGATAACGTAAAAACTAGAACTCAGCTACCTCTGGGATAGAATAAGATGAAATTGAGTACTCCAAAATATAGCTCTTTAGAACACCACAGAACCAAGTGTCCACAGCGCGTGTCAAAATAAGATCAGCAACATGGAGGGCCTAAAATTATTCCTACATCTAAAAAAATGTGTGATACTTCCAATTCCTTTTAGACGCATAAGTATCCAGCCACTCGTACAACTTTATTGGAAATATAACAAAGAAAATCTCATACAGATGGTCATACAAGTTTTTCCCCACCCACGCCTATACATAAAAATAAATTCCAAAGTTAAACCTTTGAGGATATTCTTCTTCTGGATCTACTATCCAGTCCTTAACACTTGATAGGGTCAACTGGTACATCTTCATCAAAAAACATCCTAAAAATAACTTAAATTGAGGTCCTTACAATGGAACCAACGATGAAACCTAAAATCTACTATGAATAACCTAGGTGCATTGGCACATCACTCAACCTGAGTTGAGCGCTCACCCAAAGTGCATAAAGGTACTATGATCCTCTTTAGATTTTCTTGTGCAAGATGTTAGTGTGACAAGGTTAAGCATATTTATATTTATAACCAAACATAAACATTCCATAATGTATAAAGTAGATCTAGATTATAATAATGAACTAAATAATAACTATAACAATATTAACCATACAAGAACCAGATTCAGTTATGTTAACACCATTATCCAACTAATATTCTTCATTGCATTAAACACTATAAAACAAAGAAGATTATTACACTTATAAGTATCTCCAGCAGCATAACACTTCAATAATTCACCACCACCTAAACTACACAGTTTAATACATATTTATAGAGGTGGGGACTTTCCCTTCACAACCTATGCACTTCTCAAAATAGATCGCATGCTCATAACAACCATGATCCTTTACAATAACATGCACAACATGTGAGTGTATAATAATAAATGTTTGATAATTAACTAGAAGAAGAAATCCTATTATTATCCTAAACTATGCATGACACTTATCATCTTCTTGTTTCAAAAATACCATTGTGTGTAGTGCAAGTATTCGTCTCCATGTGTGCTCTGTACGATATCTCTAAAAATATCCCCTATCCATAAAAGTGGATAATTCCTAAGCCAATGTTCTAGTGCATGTTTCCTTTCCTATCTTTCTGTGCCTTCAAATGCACCTTGTTCCTACGTGAAAATCATTAGTGTGTATTCTCCTTAGAGAAACATTTTGTCTGCTGAATAAACATAACATTATTAGTACAACTTTGAATCCTTCTTAATTGCTTCCAAATTCACTTGGGCCACTCAAAAATTTACACATGATCTTTCCTTTGAACTTTAATTCTAAAGCTCTTTATCCTTTCCATTTATCTATATCTATCATTATCATCAATCTACTTAATTATATTAAGACAAGCTTACATCCTCTAAGGAAGTCCCTTTAGATGCCTAGAATCAGCCTTTTCTTAGCATCTCATTATCACCATCTTGTATAATCTATTTTGTTTAGTTGTCTTTGATTTTAGGTTTCTTCATTGGCAAAAGAATAAGGATCTATATCTGACCACATCATAATTCATCCTTAAAGGTATCAATAAACCCTGCCATCTTCAAAATATAGTTTAATTTTGTTATTTCATTTTATTAAGTTAAAATTGGCAAGGAAAAACTCTTGGGTACATTATAGAACACCTGATAGAACCTCAAGTCCCTTTCATTTTCATTAAACTTAAATTTATGTTCATATTTATGTTTTTTAATTTGTAATAATTAGTGATCTAGTTAAATTGCTAATGATTTTGGTGAATCACATATGATTCACTCTAATTTCCAATGATATTTATTGATTGTTTTAGATTACTTAGTCAGTCAACATTTAACATCTATTTTCTTATTGTATTTTATTTTCTTCTAATCCTTGTAGTTTTCTACTTTGGGATATTTTTTTCTATGTTATAGGTGCAATTAAAAATTTAAAAAAATTATATAAAAATTAAAACAAGTGTTTACAAGTAGTCTTCTTCTTTTCTTTTTAAACATTGCATTTTTTTTGTCCTCATCAAAATCACATTTATTTTTGGATTTAAAACAAAACTTTTCATACCTTCTTAATCACATAGTCTAATTAGGAATTTAATATATTGCATTCACTTAACTTCCCCACACACAACCAAATAAATTTTAACAAAAACTTGCATCAAAAATCTTCCTACCTAGGTGAACCTACTTTAATTTCATCACTAAGAGGATAACCTTAGTAGGTGTTATGGCTAAGTATAAATAAGACATTGGGTGGTATATTAGCTAAGAACTTAACTCCCTTATCATTATGTGACCATGAAGTTTGGGGTAGGCCCCAATACCAAGCCTTGTACCGACACCATCACAAATTTTAGGCCTTTCATACCTTAGGGTGTATCGAGGACTCTAGCATTTAACATCACCTAAAACAATCCATAGATGATCATTTCCTATGACCTTGTTAGCAATTTTTTACATTTGACCTTTATTTTAATTAATAAAGATAATTAAAACTCTCCTCTTTAATTTATCTTCTGTTTATAAAAAATAATCCAGATTCATTTTTTATTTTAGGTGATTATTTATTTTCATGCTTCTTACTAGAAAAAAATCCCATCTACAAAAATTCTTACAATATGACTCAAAACTTCCAAAGAACTATTGAAAACATTCAAAACCACATTGAGGATGCTACGTATTTAATCAATCAACACCGAACATCCATGTCACCCCGACCATATGATCAAAAACCTCTAGATTCCCCTATTAGTTAGGTTGTCTCATCTCAAACATGTGATCCACCCATTGCATGTTTCTTTTATAATAGGGATCCAATATTTTCTAAGATATTAGATTCAAACCCCATTTCCCTAAAAACCTATCTTACCACTAGAGGTGTTCATTTTCAAAAAATCACACCTAAACCATGATATCTTATGTCCAGAACTTCTTATGAATTATCTTGACTCATTGATCCTAACCATGAGCCCATCATCCAACAGGTGAATCCCTACCCCATTGTTAGTGAGTAAGAAAAATCCAATGTCATGTCTTCACCTCATGTCATCAATTTTGATCTTAATGTGGTTTGCTCATAAGACACTAATAATAAACAATCATCATCTTGGTAAAACCCTTCATCTAGTTCCACTTCATCCCAAAATAATACCTACTTATCGTCATATGTGTCAAGCCTTGTAGTCTCTTCTACCATTAAGACTACTCCTACAAGTTCAATATCCATCTCATTAAGCATATCTCATCCTATCTACTCTCAATTTACAACATCACTTATAAAAAAATTAGTTATGTCTATCCTGACATTGATACTACTCATTAATACTAGTTCTATGTCTACATTTCATCCCTCCTCAAAACAATCTTCCACCATCCCTAGTTCCTCTCAATCCATACCTCACCAATCTCAACCACTCATCGATGCATCTACTCCACTACTACTTTTTAACATATACCACAACCATCTCAATAATTCATTTATGTATCCACCTCTTTTCAATACATATCTCAACCATCACAATCTAATATGAATACATTCACACCCATGAAGTATCAATATATCCAATGTTTGGCCCCTAAAATATTGGCTAAGTAAAAAAATGCACATAGGCATGCAAATCTTAGTTGAAGAAAGGCAAGCAAGGATAAAGGGCATAGGGTAGAGTTTAAGGAAGGCTTTGATGAAACCTGTGGCACATGCGTGGATAGAACCAAGGTTTCAAGACTTAGCCATATTGGGATTTTTCAGAAAAACACGTGAAAATCATGACCCAATTGCACATACGGAGTGGATAAGGTGTCAGCCTGGTGAAAGGTTGGCCTAGGAAGGAGCATCCTTGCGGTAGAAGTTTCTAGAAGTACATCATGGTAAAAAGTGGAAATCTCAGGCCTGGAGGAACATGCTTGCATGGACGACCACATTCATACACTTGGCATCGGATCTAAGGCCTCTGGAGGATGAGTTAGAAATCTAGAAAGCTTATATATACAAGCACCTGTAGAAGTAAAGAGAGAGAGAGAGAGAGAGAAATAGATAGAGGGTGGAGCTCTATAGAAATACTGCAAGAACTCTTTTAGTTTGGGTAATTATGCTTAGGAAATGATGTAACAAGGGTATGGGGGTGGTATAAACCTTCTATTGAGATCCTAGCCACATAAGTCTAGTTATAATGCATGATTGCGGTCTGCTTCTCTATGACATTCATTAATGGCTCCATGAATGTAATGAGGTTACCATCTAACATGAATATTAAAATTGATGATTCTAATGCATACATATTTCTCATAGTTCTGTTTTATTTATGTTTATGATTAAGTATGAATGCTTGTACAACTATATTTTGTTTTAGTATAAGTTATAAAATATATTAAGCTCTTTCTGTCTGAAATGACTGCAAGGATCTAGAATTCGTTCTGAAGCTCTATGGTGCTTGTATGTTTTACTTCCTTTCAAATCTCTTAAACATGGATCATAGATGATGTTTCTCAATAAACTCACATAAAAGAGAGACTCGCCACCCGTGCGTGCCTCGAGTGAGTTCCCAACGTCCACTGGGTGATAGGCCGGTGTGCATGGGGTTTGTTTCTTTTGTAATAGGGGTAAAAATGACTACATCCAGCCTTCATAACCCTTCTTTCATAACCCACCTATAACATCCCTATGATTGATCCTCTCTAACATAATATCCCGATATTATATCTGTCATATAAATAACCAAATCAATTCTCATAAAATCAACCTTTTCCTTCATTATCTAATATTTAAAAACTATTAAAAACCAACCCTTTATATGATTTAATGAGCATAATATATTACTAAACATAAGTAAGATCTATTGAAATACTACATGCTTTTTTTATTGCTTACCCTTATGAAATAAGTGAAATATAAACAAATATCTAAGTAACTTGGGTAGTGTGATAAGTGTAGGATTTTAGATAAAGTCCATTAGTTTGGATGTAATATGAAATGGACTATAATAGGTATGTGTATGTGACATCAATTCCATCAACTTGAATGTGTTCTAATGTACATATATGATTGACATGGTCTATATGTACTGATTATAAAATATATTCTTGATGTTTAATTACTTAGTATAGTTTTATAAATGGTGATCATAATGAAGTTATGAACAAGGAAATACTTGTAACTTTACAACTAAGTGATAAAAATATGTATGCTTATGGATGATGTGTTTGAAATATAGTCTTTTTTTCGTGTAAATGTGCAACAGGGAAATTAACAATTTCCAAACATGACAACGATACCCTTGTAGAAAAAATCTCATGTTTTACCCTTCTGAGGAACAATGGGTCTTCCTAGTAAGTCATGTAACCTCAAAATTGGTGTTAATTCATCACCCTAATTCAATTAGGAAATTCAAGTAAATCCCTGTAGGTGATTTTAGGATTTGTTGAAATATGTTATCTCTGGGCAGTGTTGAGAAGGGCTATCACTGGCCTTCCAAGGATTGGAGAAACCATTTGGAGAAGAATGGAGGATCCAAATCCAACATGGAGGTGAATTGAAGGCCTAGAAACAACATGGAAGTTATTTTGGAAGATTAAGGGAAGATTCGGGAAGTTTGAAGCAATTTGATCAAAATCAGGGTTACAGGCCTAGGCAGTGAACATGCCAAAAAAGAAGTTGAGCTTCAGAAAGTAATTCCAAGAGCTCTAAATATATTGAGGAGAAAATAAAATATTATCAAAAATGTAAATACAATCTCTACAAGATAGTGATATTATTTTTTTCAGCCAATTGGGTGCAATGGTTTTGTAATCCATTTTTCTCATGCATAGGTGGAGTACTAGATCAAAAATCCAATCTTTTAGAGAATAAATGAATGAATCAATACCTAATACCCCCACCATTGGATTTAAAAGGACATTTACATTCCATATCATATAAAATTTCATCAAAACTATCCATTAGAGCTCAAGATATTGTCCTTGCAAAATCTCCTTAAGGTTCGAGAGTTGGTCAAATTTTTAGTTCCAGGAGCTTGGCAGGATTTTGTATCCCTGAAGTCACTCAAGGTCAAGGAAATAAAGGCTGGGAAAATTCTCTTACCCCCCTTGAAGCCCTATAAACCCACATATGACCTCTAAGATGGCCACTTCATCCCCCAGGTGCTTGCGGGAGCTCAAATCCTTTGCCATTGGATTGATACCATGTGTCATCATCTAGAGCGCCGTGAAATTTGATGTCCCTCATGTACCTTTGAGGTGACGGATATAAAATATGGAAAAATATTTCCAGCCCCAAATGACACTCCTGGTCACTCATATGACCTCTTCAAGAGTGAATTTCCAGTCCCAAAGTGCTTGTCAAGCCTTCATTCTCAACCGTTAGATCTCTGCCACGTGTCATCACGTCGCTCACTATGGAATTTGATGTCTCTCACCTCCCTTTGAGGTGAGGGACATCAAAAATTAAAAAAATCACCTTACCCTAGGTGTTCTTTTTTTTGAGTAATTTAAATTTGACACTTAGCCATTATTTCCCCCCATTTCTTCTTCACAGTTCTCCCTGCCATTACTTTGTAACTTGTCCACCATTGATGCTTTGAATAATATCTACCAAAACAAATAAACACTCAAATACTTAAAAATACATAGGTATTAGGGGAAGGATTGATCAAAATTGTTGAATAAATGAAGAACAAGGAGAAAATGAATATTTTTTGCCAAATAACCATGAATTCACCCAGTCAAAAAATCTTCATATCTCGTAAGATACAAGTCAGATTGAGGTTTCATCTTTTGAAGACTTCCAAATATTTCAAGATGATCAAGATGTAATAAACAAGAGGTCAAATGGGGTCCTAAATGTTTTATTCCCATAAAAATCCCATTTCATGCCCTAGCTCACATTTGTTTAGTTTCCCAACAATTTGATGGTCCGATTTAGCTAAAAACTTGCCCACATACTCTAAATGAGAAACATATCACATTGGAATTTTTTTCATCACAAATGGAGACAAAAACCAGACCTTAAAATTTTGAGCTCCATTAATGACAACCATGGCAGCTCCGTGCTCAAATCCACTGCTAGGTGAAAATGTTAAATTTCATTTTTAGGCATTCTAGTGGGAAAAATTATGTGAAATTCGGAGGATGTGTTCATGACAATGAGGTGAGTCCAAAAAAATATTTTACATCGTAAACTGACCGCTGGATATCCACTTTCTAAAAATACTAAGTTTTCCTATACATACTTATTACATTTGGAAAGTCATCATCAAATGTAATTTTGGTGAAAGTAGTATGCACTGAAGGTCACCAAGAAGTCATAATGAGTGCTCAGAGAAGAAAACAATGAAAATTACCACTTAATAAGAATAGCAAGTTCCCTATATGGGTGCTTACTAAAAATAGTAAGTCAACCCAAGAAGCAGCTAAGGTGAAGGTAGTGTGCATAGGATTGAATGAAGAATTTCACCACATCAATATGGTCAAGAAGCAAGAATCACCTCTTACTATAAATAGTAAGCCATATCGGTACTCGCTATTAATGGTAAGTCATAATCAAGGGTAAATTTAAGAATAATGGGACATAGAAGGATGATCATTCAAGTCAACACCAACATTCAGGATCATCCATGGGCATTGCTCATAAGGAATTCAAAATTAGTTTCATATAATTCAATAGTGTCTCCCGACACTCACTTCATGGCTCGAGTTGCAGGTGTATCTTGTGTGGGGTGGAAGTGGCGATCATTGATAGAACCATTAAACAATGTTTTTAAACACTCTTTCCAAAGAATCTATGATCCAATTTGAAGGAGTTTCCCAAGAGTTTGAAGAGTTAGAGTTTGATCGCATTGAATATTTCCATCAACGAGGATCATCGAAATTCATCAGGGGAAACATCTTCTCTTCCTACCCCAAATTTATCTTTCTTCTCAATGTTCTAATTTTTCATTAGGGTTTCACTTTTTCATATGTCTTGATGTTTCTAATGTAATAAGTCACTTTCTTTTATAAAAGGGGACTTAAAAGTTTCCTAGGAAGTTGAAAAGTTTTAAGTTGTGTGAGGCATATGAAAAGGCATTGGGGGGTATATGATAAGTCACATCTCATTCTATAAATTGTAAAGTCATTCCCATTTCAATTGGTTGGTGATTAATTTTATGAACTCAAGAGTGTATTATACTTTAATAAAACAAAGGAGATATCAATTTTCTTCAATTTTCCCCCTCACTAGTTTTCCTCCATTCCCGTGCTATGTACCACTTCTGTTTAAGCAGTAAATCCAAGAAGGAGTTTCTATATTTCTTTGATTAAGGGTTTTCTTAATACTTTGTGATCAATAAATTATATTTTTTCTTGTTGCTATCTGTAAATTTGTTTCTCCTCATAAATGCATGTGTTGAAATTTCTATCTAGTGTGTTTAGGAATCTGATTTTCTACCTGTAATGTTAATTCTCCCATATCATTTCTCACTCATCTTTCCATCTCTTCAGACAAAGTATTCCTTAGCAAGATATTGCTAGATTTTCCATAGGGTTAGTGGAGTGCCCCTCTTAGATCCTTGGCTATAAGGCCACCCAGAGAAAACTCACTTTCACTCACGCATCCATATACAGTAGCTGCACTGGTTAAGTAGAGGGACTTAGACTCCAAAAGTGTTGGGAAGAAACCCAAAAAAATTTCAACTAACAAATTTTATTGCCAACAACTTGATAGGTTATGTTACTTATAAATGTATGAAAATACCAAAACATATTATCGATGTATAAATGAGCTATTCCTATAGACACTAAAAATTGGGACGAATTCCCCTAACCCCTGTCACTTAAATAAATTCATATTATACCCACTCATGTCCCTAGTGCACACATGTTAATTAATTTCATTGTAATAATAAAATTAATTAATTACCACACCCATCACCCTCACCTACAGCCAACTCACCTATCCACCTCACTCAAAGAACCATTCACCACCTATTAACTAATTAAGAATAATTCTATGCCAATCCTAACAAATGAAGACTTAGTCAAAACCTAGCATTAACTCCCACTACCTCTCTTAGAAGAACTCATACTTATTTAGGCAGACTCTATCACTTGAGACCTGAATTAAGGATATCAATCACACCAAAAATAACAAATATTAGGCCATTTTTGGAAAACCTAGACTTACCTTTCTTAATCAATGTTGATTATTCCTCAACCAAAGTCGGTCACCTAACCACCATTAGTTACTTTATATATAATTTTACAACCTTTTACTGAGGTTGGTCATTTTTCAGTTTTGAGAGAACTATTGCATTCAAGCACGAATCCAAATCCTCTCAACATCCAGATGACACAAAATACTCAACCATAGGCCCAAGCAAGCATCTGCTTCTCCTTCCAGAGAATTTGAATACTCATGAGAACATTACAGGTGTATTGTCATGACACTGACTCCAGAATCTCTTCACGAATCATCTAACCTCCACCTTCACCTTCCATATCTATAAATGCAAGTAAGTATATGTGATTTCAATCATATTGTGCTTGCTTAAAGTATATATTCCTTACCTCTTTCATTATACTTTATTTCTTCATGTATTCCTTTATCTCCACCTCCTCACCAATCTACCAACCCAACCACCTATAGCCTTTTTTCCTTCTGTGACTTCCCCCTCTATATCCCTGAGTCTTCTGAGTAATATCATGAACCTAACCACACCCTTCTTACTCTATTTGCAATCACAAAGAAGCCCCAAAACCATTTTTATCAAATTATTGTCAATTTCCCCTACAAAACTGGTTACCTAATTGTCATCAGTTTCACCCCTATACCAACGTCGGTCACCTGACTGATATCGGTCTCTGTGTCATTTCATTCCTTTTGACCAGCAAGCCTCTTGATCAACCAAAACTAACCCAGACCTCACCTGATCAATCCTAGACCCCTGTCAGACCTGTAAAAACTAGAATAACCTACCAAACCTCCAGATTTAATCATAACCTTTCCTGTTAGATTAGATTTTCTTATTGTATTTGCATGAGATACCTAGATGGTATAAATATAATAGGATTTCCTTACTTCATGATATTTATATTAAATTGTAATTAAAAATGGGTTGACACCCTTCTAGAAAGCACCTCACTTCCCATATCTAGCACTTACTAGGCAATCCACTAACCTATATTATTAATACTATTTGGTGCTCTTTATGTGTTTCTTATAAAGGTCATTTCTCCTAGCTAAAGGGAAGCTCTTCAAGATCACATTCGATCAAAAATTTAGTAGTGTGCACATTCAACCTTCGACCTACATCTCACAGGTATTCCTTCTAACCTATTTCCTATTCATTTTTAACCAAAAGCAACAAATTAGGTGAAACATCTTTTTACACCTAGTGGGACCCATCAGGGGTTCTTTGCATTGTTCATTCCTAGGGAAAATCTTGTGTGTTTATTTTCATTTGAAACAAGTTCACATTAAGCTTCTTCTCTGGAAATATTCTTTTCTTCTAATTGAATCAGTGACACTTGTTTTTTGGGATTAAAAATAACTCTTCTTTCTTTTTCTTGCATTAAATTTATTGAAAGTCATACTCTTAACCTCTTCATAGTTTGTTCTCATCGAATATAATTTGTGGATTTGGGTTTTAAAACTTATGCACTTGCATTGTTGAGTTTTTTGCATCATAGCTAATCTAAATTGTGGGCAACCTATATGCTGGAAGTCAGTCCCATCTAATGGTTGACGAATTAAACCATAGCTCACATTTTACAAACTCTCTATACCAATTCACTAAAAAAACTACACATTTCTTAAACAACAACTTTCCTAGAAGAATTTTTCAACAATCACGCGATCATAGGATTGGTAGTGGGCTCTAGCTAGTTTCTCTATCAAGTCATCATCTTAGAGAAGGATCTCCCATGCCAAAACTTACCTGAAACCAGCCATAGCTGTCAGCTTTTATAGGGCACCCTTGTTAACAAAAAATTATATTCTGCTTACATTCAGTCCTAAATGGCATAAGCCACAACATAAAATCTATAACTTAGGATTTCATGTTTGTTAGTTTTGTTTTCTTCTTGTATTTTGAGGTGTGAGTTGTGTTTCTTCATTATTTCTTATCCTTTTACGCCCCACATCACGACTGGTGTATTCCAGTTTTATTCTGGGTTTATTAGGACTCCTCATAGCCATACTCAGTCTCTGGGTTGACCCTTTTATTTGATCTAAAATCACCAAAACTTCATTTTTTATTCTCTTCCCATATTTGACTGCAATTGATATTAGTCCAGCGACTGACATCAGTTGTATCATCTTACCAGCATCAATTATCTGACTGAAATTGATTTATATGATTTTTTGGTTATTTTAACTAAAATAGTATTATTCACCTTCCTATTATTTTCATGGTTTGTTCTAACATTTTTATCCTGCTCTTGAAACTCTCATATCATTTTTAGGATCCAGGTTGACCCATTTTCACCTTTCATTGCCAAATATTTGAATCTCTTATTTTTCACAGTAACTGACATCAGTCTAATCTGACTGGAATGGTGGATACCCTCATACTGGCATCGATTACCCCAATAAACATTGGTCTCTGTATTCTGAATTTCCAATCAGAACATTGACATAATCACTCATTTTGGAATGATTTTCTCCAATACTTTTGTGTTTCTGCATCATCAACGAAGCTCAAAATACCTATTTTATCATTAGTCACATGGTTTTGACTCGTAAACAAGATAACACTCTCATGTTTCATGTTAGCCACCATCTGCTCCCACCTAGCCCATCACCCCCTTCAATCTCATCACCCATGGACCCCAATCAGGATCTTTCCATACCCACTGGTGATGAGGAGTTCACGAGACTCCTTGATCACAACCTTGTTGCTCTATAGTAATATCTCACTCATTCATCTACCCATGATTGATCAAGGCAGCTTGTATATAGTATGTCTATATCTATTCCTTCTACCCTTGCATCCACTTCTGCATCAACTACTACCAGTTTAGCCTCACCCTCTTCCACCTTAGCACTTATCATTTCCTATCTTTATCCTACATCATCGATATCGGCTACACCTATGGCATCTGTCTCACCTTTTACATCTATCACTCCTATGATGTCAACCATGCCTTTATCAACCACCTTAAATGTAGGTCTATCTACACCCACCACCTCTCATATACCTATTGCATCTCTGCGACCAATGGTGTCGACAATCCATACTCCCTTCCAAAACATTGTCCTCTCCATCCCGCAATCTCTTCCTCCAATTTATGTGAGAGTATTTATGTCCACTCTTGACCTACCTACACTTATCACCAGCAGCCCCCTATTTCATCTATTTCTTATTCAGAATACTTTCCATCCACATATATTATGACCTACATTCCTTCCTCAAAATTTTTTGTACTCGGTACCACCACATATTGGGATGCTACCCATTTCATACCCTCCTCATCTACCTCCTTATTCTATAGAGGGTGCCCAATCATCACAACCTACTAATGATCTCATAAGAATGATGATGAATAATATGAAGACATTAGAAGCATCTCTCTCTGGCTCACATAACTCTCTAACATATGATGAGATTTGCAATGAGCCCATTCACCCATCCAGTCAAATTCTTCCATACCCTCCCCATTTGGTAATTCCTAAAATCAACCTATTTAACATCAAAGAAGACCCACAATATCACTTGCAATCTTGTAAGCATGCGTGTTATCTGATCACTCATGATGAAACTTTTCTCTTGTGAACATTCCCAATGTCATTGACAAGACATACTTTGGATTGGTATAGTTCTCTACCTAGGCATTCCATATTTTCATACAATCAGGTAGCTCAAGCCTTCGTACACCACTTTTCTATCCACATTGTCAATAAGGTCACCATGACGAACTTCTATGCCATACACCAATACGAAGATGAATTTATTATGGTTTTTTTTGCTCGTTTGTGGAGCCTAATAAACCAGCTCACATTCCAACTTCCTCAAACCAAATTAATAGTGTTTTTCACTAGAGCTTGTGCTAGACACATCTCACTAACTCTCCAAGTTCAAACCTTCTGCATGTTTTACAAGGTGTTCACCATGGACCAAAAAAATTGAAATTTGTGCCATTGAAGAGAAGAAAATATAATTGCGTAACAAGAATGTTGCATTTAAATCAAACGATACATATTATTCTTCCAAACCAAAAAATAATTAATATAAACTAAAATGATATGCCCACACAAAAATTTTGAAATCTGACCCATCTCACCCATCTGACCAATTAAATATTTCTTCCAAGCTTTCTCCTATTCAGGCTTTCCATTTCAAGCCAGAGAAATGAAAATACACTCCCATAGGAGAACCTACTCTTTTGTTTTATAAAAAATTCTAGAATCTGGATCAGTCAGTCTTCCACCCATCATACCACATATTGGTTTTAACCCTCTCATCTTGTCCCTACATGGTACAAAGAAAATGATTACTGAAACTATCATCACATTAGAGGTCATAGCAATGGTAATTGTATAACTTTTAAAAATATTGTCTAAGAAATGTTAGATAAAGGAGATCTCATCTTGGGTAATCCTAATACACTGGCTAATGAGAACCTTCACATCTTCAAGAATTCATTCCCAAATCAAACCCCATCATCTAACAAAATTGGTGAAACCTCGACCAATGACAACAACATTCATGACATTCATGCTATTTTACACATCATACCAACTCTTCCTGCTCAATTTCCTCCTACTCCATTTATTGAGGAGATTATTAAATGAGGTCCTTCATCCATGAAGGAACTTGTTTCATCTTCTCCATTACGCACAGAGGAATCTCCCTTATTTCCTTCTTCACCCACAGAAGATTCTACCATATCCTACCCATGCATTTTCCCCACTCACCTCTCAACCTAACGAACAACCCACAATACTTACTCTTCTACCCACAGGAGAGTCATGCTTACCTTTTTCTTCACCAAAATATGAACTTACCACATCTAACTTGTCATCTACCTTACCCATAGGGGATCCATTAGCAGTGCTCTTCCTATTGGTGATAATTCTCCATAGGATTTTAGGGATCCTATTGGTTTTCTCTCGTCTCTTTTACCCACAGATTCTGAAGCCAACCATTTCCCTATCTCACATATATTATTTACAGGGATTACTACCAAATCAACATCATCCCCCTATAATGGTTACATTTTCACGTTTCGCCAACAACTTGGATTATGTTGACAATTCCATACTCTTGGGAGACCTTCGGTTGCCTTTCTCAACTCAAATGAAAATGTTTTCTATCGATAATTCCACGATCTATATAAAGGTGTTTCAAAAAACCAAATCCACCATTCCTATGCTAGTTGTAGACACATCTTATTCATATCCTCTTTGAAACCTAAACCTGTACAATCAAGTGAACTTGTTCCTATGCCTAAAACCTTACCTACACCTATATCTTCCTTTGCGTCTAGACCCATTTCCACATTGGGAGTCATGCCAACATCAATCATAGTCCATCCTCCTATCAAAATGTATTTACCCACATCCTAAGAAGCTATCACAAAGAATATTTCACCACCTAAGAGGAATACCTAACCTCTTCGTCTGCATACACTTACATCACCCATAACCCCTCTGTCACCTTTACTACTTCCATATATATTAGGTCCCTACCCATCAACCTTTGTCAAGAAGCCTTTTGCCCAAGGTAAACCAAAAACACAGTAGCTTACATCCTCATCAAAATTCTCTATTCCACCCAAATTACCTACACAACTTATGCCTTCTCCATCACCTACATCCTTTCTACCTCCTATACCTATACCACTTCTAGTATCCCTATCATTACCTATGTAATTCCCTTCTCTTCAACTAGTACCTTCCATATTTCCTAGTACCTTCACCACACCTCCATTATCACCTTGGCTAACCCATCCCCTTCTACCATCTTTTGTCCCTTCTACATCACGCAATTCTTCTTCACCTTTACCTAATAAGGTGAAAACAAAGTCCAAGAACCCACTACCATCCAAAGAGGTAGTTAAACCTACACTACCTTCAAAAATTAGCTCACCTATTAGATATTTACCCAAGAAAGTGAAATCCAAACCTAAAACCATACTATATACCAAATAGGTGGTAAAACTTACTCAACCTCTGATTTCACCTTAGGTGGCACCTCCCCCACAAAATTCACCCACACTTCCATCAAGAACCAAACTTACTTGACATAGTGATTCATTGGTAGGGTCTTACGTCAACATCTTAGCTAATCTTTTCGAAACCTCTATTATCACATTGCCACCAGTTAGACCTTATGACCCACTCAAACCTAAACCAGAAGGGTTAGACGATGCCAAAATTTATGATTAACATCATGTGCTAGGGCATGATGTGGAAAACTGTAAGGCTATTAAGACTATTCTTCTCCAACTATATCGTCTTGAATAAAAATTTGACGATGATGATATTTTATATGAGGACCCTCTTCCACCTACACCTATGACCACACATCCCCACACATCCTTGTCTGGTATCCATTTAACAACCTTCATATCCCCCTCCACAACCCTTTTATCCTCATCCAAAATTTGAGATCAATATGGTTTGTATAAGAAAGCTAGTCAAACCTCTACCAAAATTCCAATGTGATGCATTAATTTCCCAAAACCAATATATTTCCTCACCATATTTTTCCCTGGCTTGTCATTACACCTTTCATGAATCACTTTATCCTTTACCATAGATTAATATGGTTCAAATTTCCACTCAATCCCAAAAGGACAGAGGAAAGGATAAAGTAACCAGCTCATATGCTACGTTTTCATCCACTATTATGTCTACACCTACACCAAAAATCATCATCTGTTGACCCACATGCCCTATTTTTGAAAGGGTTTTCCATCGTATAATGTTTAAACAGTTACCCCAGTAGCCTCTTGAAATGTCTTTGTACGACCTAGTCTAAATCTCTGACTCTCATCAACATGTCCTCATTGAAGTCTTGAAAACTATTAAGGCTCTACCTAATGAACCTAATCCTATTACATCCATTATCACTCCTCATTATGTAGCCTCTCTCACCAATTCACCCCCTTCCTTTGCACCCGCTACCAATCATTAAGTAGTCACTCTTAGTTTCTCTGATGATGAGATTATACTACTCCAATCAGATCATCCTGACACTGCCCTATTTATTTCTATTTACATTAATAATATATTTGTTTGATTCATTAAGATTAATGGTGGTGCCAGTATTAACATAATTTCCTCCCATACGTACAACCAAATATGCATCCTTTCCAATTACATGCATAATAACCCAATTATGTTGTGTTAATTCAATGATGTCATGACTTCCACCCCTGACAACATCATTCTATACATTCTTTTGTGCCCTTGTACTATTTGTGAATTATTCTATGTCTGAGAGGGGGAATTATGGTTATAAAATCCTACTTATTCGAACTTGGATCCATGTCATGGGTTGTGTTCCTTCAACCTTACACCACAGTTTAAAATTTGAACATGAGGGACACAACTATACCATTCCAGCCGACCCTTCACCATTCAGACCTGTAACATGTTGTATCAACCCAATGATGTCCTTATACCAGTTAAAGAATCTACCATTACTACCACTTCTTCTTCAGCCACTTCCTCATCCACCAATGTTATCACTACATCTTCAGTAACTAACTCCTGTATTCCCACTACTGTTGTAGCTGACCCATCAGCCAACCAAACTACTTATGAAATAACTAATGATTTTTCTTCCCAACTGTCTAGTGATTCATCCATTCTTGCTACCCACATATCAACTACTGATCCCTTAGAAGGTGTTTTTTTAATACCTCAATCTACGAGAGTACCTCCTTTATAACATTGACACATTGCATACTCCTCAAGAGTATGCTAACCTTCACAAACATCCCTGCTATGATCACCGTATATGTGAGATTTTCCCCTATGGTCCTCCCCACCTTTTCACTAACTTAACATATGGAGGACTTGATGCTTCTACCTACTCGCATGAGCCACCTTCCCTAAATTTATGATTTTCCTCTAACGTTCAATCTCTCACCAACCATTGCTTCGCCCATACCTTCCTCCATCAAGGTTCTTGAAAGGGATTTCAATTTTTTGTCTATGAACAAGGTAACCATATTATCATTCCTTACACCACTTGTAAGCATAAAGACCATAGTGGTATTGGATTTTTTGAACCACCTTCTAGAAAGGCCTAATTCAAACTCATTAAGGATGATAAACATTCCCCACCTCATTCACCAACTTCACCACCTTCACCTACAGATTCTATGAACCCAAAATCCATTCCTCCTAACTTTTTTTTAGTGAACACCATTTCCTGGGAGCTCTAACTTATGAGGATGATGACAAGGCTCCCTCCTCTCTTCCCTTCCTATATCCTGACATGATCGATGACGATACCCCTTTTATTAAAATCATTCAATGTTAGGATGATGAGTCTATTCTCACCTACCTTGGTGTGGAAGATTATTATATTCACCAGTCATTACCTTTTGAGATGTAAACCATGTTGAATGAATCAACCATCGAAATCAATATTCACACTCACGATGACCTGCACATTCTAAAAATTGGCCAATCTTTAGATGTTGTGGAACATAAGCTTTCACTTCTTTCCTTTGGGATTATATGGGATCAACACTTTTTCTTGGTCCTATGTTGATATGCCCAGTATTGACCCAAACATTGTGGTCCACAATATCGTAACCATTCCTGATGCCAAACCCATGAAATAGAAGCTATGAAAAATGCATCCTCACATTTCCCTTCTTGTCAAAGAAGAAATCCAGTGCCTTCTTTTGGTTTCCTTCATCCTACCCATTGATTATCCCCAATGGATCTCTAACATTGTTCCTGTCACAAAAGTGACATGGGGACTCCACATTTGCATGGATTTCCATGACCTTAACTTAGCTTGCCCCAAAGATGATTTTCCTCTACCTAGTATTGACCAACTAGTTGATCTCACCACTTAGCCATGAGATGCTATCACTCATGGATGGTTTCTCGGGTTATAACCAAATATTACTCACCCCAAAAGATCAACACAAAACCACCTTCATCACTCCTTGGGGGACCTTCTATTATCGTTTCATTCCATTTGGCCTTAAAACAGTGGTGTTACATATAAGTAGGCTATGAATTATATTTCTCATGACATCATGCATAGCATATTGGAATATTATAGTGACAATATTATTACCAAATATAAACATCAAGACGAGCACCTTGTTGTGCTTAAAATTTTCTTTGACCATCTCATCAAATATTGTGTTTGCCTTCAACCTAAGAAGTGTGTCTTTGTTGTTCTCTCTAGAAAGCTCCTTGGTTTTATTGTTTCTTTGCATGTGGCATTGAAGTTGATCCCACTAAAATCAAGGCTATTCTCGAAATGCCTCCACCTACTAACCTTCATCAACTTCATAGTTTGCAAGGCAAGTTGCAATCTATTCATCACTTTATTTCTCAGCTTTCTGAATGCTACCATTCATTTCATTATCTCATAAAAAATAATTTCTCCTTCAAATGGGATGATGAATGCCACAAATCCTTTGATGCCTTTAAAAAAATACCTCCTCCAACCACCTATGCTCATTCCCCTAAGGATGACCAACCATTTTACCTTTACATTTCTACTACTGATCATTCCTTGGGTGTCATGCTCACTCATCATGATGAGAAACACAGGGAGAAAGTGGTTTATTATATAAGTCATACATTTTTAGACTATGAAACTAGATATACTCATGCCAAAAAACTCTTCTTAGCCTTAGTTTTTATCACCACTAAACTTTTCCATTACCTACTCAACCAAAAAACCTTTGTTGTCACCAATACTGACCCCTTACATTACATGTATGCTAAGCCCTACCAACATCAATGTGTTGCACATTGGATCATGCTTCTTGCATAGACCTAGATCTCAAATTCATCCATCAAAAATATGTCAAAGGAAAAAAAATTGTTGAACAACTTGAAAATGCACCTCTCTCTGGAAACCAATCTTCTAACATTCAATTTCCCTGATGAATCCATCATACCCTCTCCCTGGATGATACCACTTACTAGATGACCTTATTCTTCAATGGTTCCAAATGTCAGTGTGGGGGTGGTGCTCAGAGTTATCCTCATTCCTCTTGATGGTGAGCCTATGCCATTATCTTTCAAACTAGATTTTGATTGTACTAACAATATCACCGAATATGAAGCACTCGTGTTAGGTCTTCAAACTACCATAGCCTTAGACGTTAAATCAATTACTATCTTTGGTGAATCTCAACTGGTTGTGAACCAAGTTAATGGTATATACCAGTGTCGTAATGAGATAATTCAAAAGTATAAGCATCATGTTGACATATTTTTGACTACCTTTGACCATTATGAACTTCAAACCACCCCGGATTCCATTAATAAATTTTTGGACACCATGGCATGTATTGCTTCTCAAATCCCTGCCTTACCCTCTGACTTGAAAATATTTGTCACAATACAAAGGTTACAATCACCTTCTTATCTAATTCAAGACATCAACCTTGTAGGAAACATTGAAACTGACCCACGTGACCTTTGGTATAAGTAGTTTGTTGACTATCTTTCCCTTTCAATTTCTACCTCTAGATCTTACTCGCAATGGACAACGAGATTTTATCAAAAGTCTCTCACTATGTCATCATGGGTGGTGTTCTCTATAAACATCTTTTACGTTATCCTCTTACGATGCCTTATGATTTCTGAAATTCCATACACCATCAAGGAAGTTTTTAAAGGGATTTGTGAGGGTCACTTCAGTGGCTTAGTTGTCGCTAAGTGCATCCTTCACCTTGGTTATTACTAGCCAACCCTAAACCATGATTTTTGTGACTATGTCAAGCATTGTGTGAAGTGTCAGCAACATGCTAATCTTCATCACACCCCTAGTCATGCCTTACAGGTCACATGAGACCTTTGGCCTTTCTCTCAATGGGGTTTGGATCTTGTTGGAGAGATCAACCCTCATTCTTCCCAATGCCATCAATGGATTATTACCGCTACCAAATATTACACTAAATGGGTGGAATTCATACCTCTTATTTCTACAAAAGATGAGAAAATATGTGAATTCATCAATCATCACATCATTTGTCACTTTGGTGTTCCTCACTGCCTCATCACTGATAACAAAAAATAATTCAAAAACAAAACCCTACGGAAAATTTGTGACACTTTTAACATTCAACTCAATTTTTCTTCACCTTATTATCCTAAAAAAAATGGCCAAGCTGAATCAAACAACAAAACCTTAAAAAAAATTCTTATGAAAGTGGTTGACGATACTGGAAAGGATTGGCATACACACATTCCTTTCACCTTATGGGCTTACCGCACTAGTATTCACACCTCAACTACTGCCACACCTTTCTCTTTGGTCTACGGTACATAAGTTATCTTGCCTCTCGAAGTCCAAATTCCATCTCTTTGTATCTCACTCAAAGATATGCTCAATGATGATGATTTTTTCCAAGACTGTTTGGCACAACTTGAGTTATTAGATGAATGTCATCTAAATGCTCTCGATCACCTCCAAATCTACCAAAAATGTATCAAACGTTCCTATGATAAACATGTCCAAGAATGAAAGTTCCAGGTTAGGAACCTCGTCCTGAAGGAAAATAAATATATAACAAAAGTGGAAAAAATTAAACGTGGCAAGTTCACTCCTAAATGGATTTGACCCTATATCGTTACTCATGCTATATCATTTGTTATCATTTATCTTCACTCAAAGATAAACCCAAACTTGATCCCCTCAATGCCTTGCATCTTCGACCATTCTATTGTTGAATCAAGTCTTGGATATTATTTTGTCTATTCAATGCTTGTTCTTTGAGTAACATTCACCTTCCACTTACCTATTTTATGGATCAATGGCTAAACAAGAATCATGTGATTGCCTATGACTTTTTAGCCTTATCTTCAATATGAGTACCTCTACTCTACTCATGGCATGATTCTCATGGATACTTTTCATCCTTTTCAAGATGGAATCCCATGGTCATTCATCACTTAAAACCTCTATTTCATATCTACCCCTTGTGTGCTATGGTTTTGTCTTCATAAAAGAAGCCTATACTTCTCTATAGTCTTTTCCATGACCTAAAAGTCCACAAACAATTCAAAAGTAATATATGAGATTTTCAAATTAAAACTCCTTGAGTAACAATTCTAGCAAAAAGATGACTCCCTCAAAAATGACATATATCTTTCTATCTTGCTTTTATAAATAGACTACTCCCTCGAAGGACAAGCTATACAAAAGCTAGCCATACTTACATAGTCTATCCAAAAAGAAGACTATTCTACAATAAATAAAATAAAAATATTCTGAAGCTTCCTGCATCGATAAGCTTCATGAAGACCTCAAGGAGATATTATACTCATCCCACATAGACTTCCCACATCGATCAGTCTATAAAACAAAACAAAAATGAAAAAGATAAATTTTTCGTCATGGACTCACCTATTTTGATCTTGGGTATCTTGCCAAAGAGGCATGCTGTCTCACACCAGGTTACACTAAAGCAACCTATTTCACCTCACCATATTTCCTTTCTAATCTTCTACCTACTCAAGGGACGTGCACAAATGTGAAATTTCATGATCATGTGACCTTCTTTCACCCTTAGAATAGTCAATCATGCAACACCTTTAGGGTTTTATGTTCATAAGCCAATCTTTGGTATGATAGACTCATAATGGTTCTTACCACTTAGGTGGATTTTTTGTATCCTCTTACCATTCACCTCTTTTCTTACTTATTGATCCTCCTTCACAGGACCAGACCTTTGACACCTACATTCTAGGAATACCTCTTCCACCAACCACCCATATCTATTCAACCTAGACTCCCATATCTATTCAGTCATATGACAAAACTCAACCATGCCTATTCGACCTAAACTCAACCATGCCTAAATGACCTAAACTTAACCATGCCTAACTGACCTCGACTCAACCATGCCTAAATTAACCTAGACTTAATATGCCTAAAACCTACTGACCCATTCATCTCCCCTATCATATTCTTCCCTAGCTTATGGGAGAACTACATCGGCCCGAGGCCCCTTTTCCTGGGGCTATGTAGGCAGCACTCTGAGGGCATGGGGCCCTTGGAGGTTAGCTCGGCCACTTTTTCCCCTAACCAATTTTCCCCCTTTATATTCACATTTTACCTTAGTTAGTTTCCATTTTACACAAAACTTGGAAATTAAAAAATCATAAAAACATACATACCTACCATTTTATAACATCAACCATATCATACATCAATCATTTAGCATTTCCATGATATCAAGTACTTGGAAATTTAACCACAACATACATACAATCCATTATTTTCCATAATAACAATAACTTGGAAATTAAATCAAATGCAAAAACATGACCAAACCATAACCTAGACTCCACCATGCCTATACCTAACTCCACCATCCCTATACCTAACTTATAAAAAATGCTTATACCTAAACCACCATGCCTATACATGACTCTAAATGCCCCCATGCCTATACCTAACTCCATCCTTACATGACTCCCACATGCCTATATGAACTACTCCATCATTAAATCACCTAAACTCCACCATGCCTATACCTAACTTTATCATGCCTAAATCACCTAAATCCACCATTACATTCATCAAATATAACCTCAACTCTTTCCTGACTAGTAATTTCCATGATACACAATAACAATGGAAATTAAAGACAAGTACATCATCCATCCAGTAAACATCATCAACTATATAATGGGAGTGTCTGTGTATCAATACATATATACACATATATAAATAATATCAGTATCTCAAAACTCTCATGTACAATCTCACGTCTTCGGCACGTAGGCCAGTATATATATCAAAAATAACAATAATGGTACAATATCACATAGAGTGACCAATCACCCCCAAATGATGCCCTCCTCTTTGGTATAACCTATCTCCTCCTCCCTACCAATCAACTTCACTACCAACATCTCACCACCCTCTGCTGGTCCCTTCTTGACCTCCCACCTCCTCTTGGCCTATCATGAGCCTATCCTGAGAGCTATTTACAAATACAAGGCCATGGTATTTGGGGTCTCTCATAGAGTTAATTGTCACCTGGATCTCCAAATGCCAATGGCCATGTCTCGGCATACCTGAAGGCACATCACTATTCCTGTAAACTAACTGATAACTGTAAGCCTTTTTCAAAATCATACTTAACCTCATCAATCATACCTACCCTTCACCTGGTTTCCATACCTATCCCCATGTACCTTTTCACCTAAAGGTACCCTATCCTTCTTCATTCTAACACTTGGTCCCACTATCATATAAATATTTCACCTACATTACATATCTACATCCAGGACAATCATGTGCCTCTGCCTGGATAACTGTATATGGTTCTGCCACCTATGTCATCTACCCCTACTTCACCTTTTTTCTGAACTTTCCTGACTAAGCTCCTTTGTACCCAAACTTTTTACAAGTGACTGACATCGGTCTCCTTCCACCACAATCAAACATCTTGACTGGTGTTGGTCACCTATTAACTGAACTGATGCCGAAAACACCAAACCTGTTGGCCAACCAATGACCAACATCGGTCACTATTTCATGCATAAACTAAAACCCCCAGTTGTCCATTTCCAAAAATCAATATAAAAAACAACTAAAAATACACCACCCACCCAAATTTACCCTACATTCATTCCTGTCCCTACTTAACCTACATTTTCCCCTTTCCCACCCCCTATTTCACCCCTTTTAGCCATATTTCAAAAAAAAATTCCCATGTAATTTTCCTGAATTACCCAAATTTTTTAAAATAGGGCCTAAGAGGTGTTGGATCCTACCTCTACTCGGTGTCACTCCATGGTAGCACCTTTGGTATCTGTCACCAGTGGTCCTCCCACTCCCTCTCTTGCACTTCATGTACCATCGATGACTCCTCACTCATTAAACCAATCAAATGAGATCCAATCAATCCCTCATGGGCTTGCCTAGACTGGTGGAGATGTCTCACTTGCTAGTCATCACTAAAACTCAGCTTAGGACATCCCGTACCAGCTGTCATTTTCCACTTTCCACTTCTCACTCTGTCATTTTCCCTAATGGACTATCAACAAATGAATAAGTAAAACATTGGATTTTATCTTTTTTATCCCCAAATCGACATGACCATACATGGTCAAGTTGTGCCCTAGCTCCAACTGATGTTTGTTAACCTCTAACTGGACATCAATCAACTCAATTAACCATATGGCCTCAAAAATGCCCACTTTTCCCAAAAATATGTCATTCTTGCATCATTTACCCTTAGCATTACCTATTAGGATCAATGAAAAGCCTGGCTTATCTATTCCATTCCCGAATTACATTTACGGACATGTATTTTGTCTATACCTCAACCACCTACCCTACCCATGATTTACCTACACACTCGCCTAACCCTCCAATTGGACATGTTCGAATTTATGTACTCGCTATACCTTGCGATGTTGCTACCCATGTTGTTCAGCCTAATGACCTTACTTTGCCTAATGTCGTGATGTTTATCCCGACCAAACCTTTGGTTCCCTAGAACAAAACCTATTACCCGTTCCTACACCTTGCCTAGTTGTGATTCAGGACCATATCCTATACCTTGGATACCTGAACCACTTCAACCTCGTTTGGATAAACCTATCGACCTTTGACAAAGTAGAGTTTGTAAGCTCTTCAACCTGGTACCTTATCACAATCTATACATGTGTGCGTGTGTTTGATTTCATTACCTATTACCTGACCCGACCATTACCTTACCTACAACCCATCCACCCTTGTTTTTATTAACAACCTATTTATCAAACCATTCACTGACTCCATTTCCTACAACTTCATCAATTCCTGGTTTGAGGGGGATCACTTTCATCCATACCTAGGGCAACCCCACTCTATTCACACCTATATTTGGACACCACTTCTATTTTTTGTCAGCATCACTTACCAATACAAGCTACGCGACAAAAAGGGGAAAATGTAGACACCAAATTTCAGGACAACACTCCCTTTGGTCCCCTTTAATTAATTAATAATGTATACCCACTCATGTCCCTAGTGCATTCATATTAATTTAATTACATTAATTGAATTAATGTTCATCCTCAAATTAATTAATTAATTGAATTACTTTACCTAAGTTAATTTACACATCATCTAGATACCTCACCATGGACTTATTCACCTAGCCTATTAATTAATTAAGACTAGGTCCTTACTTATCCTAACCAACTAAGACTTAGTCTAAACCTAACATTAACTCCCACTATTCCTCTCCAAGAACAACTCCCACTTATCTAAGGGCTAACCCTCACTTGAGACCCATATTAAGGAATCAAAATCATGCCAAAAATAGTAAATATCTTCCTATTTTTGGAAAACCTAGACTTATCCACCTTAACCAACGTTGGTTATTCCTCAACTAGTGTCAATCACCTAACCACCATCGGTTACTTTATATACAATTTTACAACCTTTTACCTAGGTTGGTAATTTTCAGTTTTGGGATAACTATTGCATTCAAGCATGAATCCAAAGCCTCTCAGCATCCAGATGACACAAAATACTCAACCACATGCCCAAGCAAGCATCTGGTTCTCCTTCCAGAGCATTGGAATACTCATGGGAACATTATGGGAGTACTGCCATGACACTGACTCTAGAATCTCTTCACAGATCAACTACCCTCCACCTTCACCTACCAGATCTGCAAATGCAAGTAAGTATACATGATTTCAATCATATTGTTCTTTCTTAAAGTATAGATTCCTTACCTCTTTCATTATACTTTATTTCTTCCTATATTCCTTTATCTCCACCTCCTCACCAATCTACCAACCCAACCACCTATAGCCTTTTTTCCTTCCGTAACTTCCCCCTCTATATCCCTGAGTCTTCTTAGTAATATCATGAACCTAACCACACCCTTCTTACTCTCTGTGCAATCACAGAGAAGCCCAAAACCATTTTTATCAAATTATTATCAATTGCCCCTACCGACATCGAGTTACCTAACTGTTGTCAGTTTCACCTCTATACCAGACATCGGTCACCTGACCGATATTGGTCTTCATGTCATTTCATTCCTTTTGACCAGCAAGCCTCTCGATCAACTAAAACTAACCCAGACCTTACCCGATCAATCCCAGACCCCTGTCAGACCTGTAAAACCTAGAATAACCTACCAAACCTCCAGATTTAATCATAACCTTTCCTGTTAGATTATATTTTCTTATTGTATTTGCACGAGATACCTAAATCATATAACTACAGTAGGATTTCCTTACTTCATGATATTTGCATTAAATTGTATTTGAAAGTGGATTGATATCCTTCTAGGAAGCACCTCGCTTCTTGGATCTAGCACTCGATAGGTAGTCCACTAACCTATATTATTAATACTATTTGGTGGTCTTGTTGTGTTTCTTATAGAGGTCATTCCTCCTAGCCAAAGAGAAGTTCTTCATGATCAGGTTGGATCAAAAAGTCAGTAATGCACACATTCAACCTTTGACCTACATCTCACATGTATTCCTCCTAACCTATTTCTTATTCAGTTTTAACCAAAAGCAACAAATTAGGTGAAATAATTCCTACTAATGTTCAATAAAATGATATTGTCTTAATGTTGTTCTATATTTAATAAAAATGAATTAGGAGCATGAAATTTAACAAAATTAAGGGGAAAGTGTATGCTTAAATGATCAAGCATAATGCAGATTCAAATATGCAATTTCTACACTTAAGTGAATAAAAAATTACTATACTTGCATAAAGGAATATTTTTTTTGAACATTAGATGATCCCAAGGCTAGACACCTAGCAATGGGAATATTAATGGTTGTATTAACAATTTGTGAATTAAATGAATTAATGAACTTGTTAAGGTACAATGTTTCACTTAGTAGAACTCAACGGGTCGTCACACCATAGTTGCTACTACACAATAACCATTTAATGATGTCAATAATTAATTGGTTATTGTGGAGTATCCACTATGGTGCAACTATCCTCCTATCTCCCTTGAGTATTTCTATCATAACTGTGGATACAATTCTCTATTATATATTAACTAGTGATAATAGTAAAGTATAGTGTCAATTACATCTTGTGATGACTACGAGTAATTAAGTTGATCCAAAGAGATGTAAGTTGATTTAGATGTGCTTGATTTCCCTTATTTTTCATAATCAAACATATCAGCACTATTTTCTGCATGCTAGATCTACTTAGTATACAAGAAGGACATGGATATGATTGACATAAGTCAAGTTAGTATAATCTAGATAAAATTTTAGAGTATGGTGAAAGACATACTCCTTCTGATGAGTATTCCATATAGGAATAAAAGCACGACACACATTTCTTAAAATTTGGACAAATTATTCAAAAATACTAGTTTTGTTGTCTTGATTTTACCTGGACTAAATATGTGTGATATTAGATGAGTATAAGTAACAAATACTCGAATAGTATCTATAGAAATTTACAATTGACCATTAATGAATTAAGGGAACCACATGTATACATAGTGTACACATTGATATAAAGAAACATGAGAGGTTGGTTTAATACTGATTCATGGAATGAGAGATCAGTTTAATGCCGAGTCATTATAGCTGCATATGGTTTAATATTATGTGATGAATTAGCTAAATGGATGTGTGTTCCAAATTATGTGAATTTAGAACAGTAAGCATTATTAAGTAAAATAAATTACCTTATTATTGAAGTCTTAAAATGAGGATGTTATAGTATCAACATCATATTATCATACGCCTTTAATCAACTTCAATCATGTAATACCATTTTCTCTTAGACACTAGTTGTACTCTTTTATTTTAATTAAACCATTTCCCTTACATTGGGTATAATCATCTTACCTCTTAAAGTCAACGTTAAAAATCTCAGTGAACTCTTATATCTTAGAGAAGGAAAGTTCCAGTATAATGTGTTTCAAGGATGACCCTAGATACATACAATGTACTATATCCCATCAACACTCCATTGATGTATCAAGTACGAGAATTAAGGTAAGACCTTTACAGTCCCTAAAAATCCAAATACCTTCAAATCCTATCACATGACGTATCTCCCAAACCACATACTCATTCCCAAACAAAAATATAGCTCTTCCAACAAAACCTCCACCATCTCATCCATCCCATCATCCAAATTACTAGATGATACTTCCTTTGATGAAATTATGAAACATATTTCATTAGGGGAGTATCATCTCATCACACTCAATTCACTTCCCACACCAAAGACACATGCTAGTACTGATAAATAACCCATGTATGAACCTAATGTTAGAGATGTTGTCTCCTATGGCATACCACATCTAAAAAAAAATCTTTCCTATGGAAGTATCGACCACCCATCCACATAACATACCTATCAATGTCATGCCAAACCATTGATATTAGAATTTAAATTCTTATAGAACCAAGTCTTCAGACAAATCCGTCTCTATTATTGCAACTAGAAAGACTTTGGATTTAGACATTCCCTCAAACTACATGAAATATATGGGCTAGGTTATGAGAAACCTACTTCTGAATCCTCCACAATTACTACATTTTTACCCATCATAAAACCTAAACTATCCTCTGCATCTGCACATGATGATCCCATAGATACAGATGACACTATTTTCATCCCACCTAAATTTTTCTTATTCAATACTATTAGATTAGGAATATTGACTTATCAAAATAAAAAAGGTACTAAACCCTTCCTCTAATCTGGATTGAAATGATAAAATAAGATTTACCTGCCATTAACATTCTCCAATGTGAAGATGATCAAGCTATCCTCTCTCACATGTGGGTATAGGATCATTTCCTTCAGAAAACCTTACCACATGATACGTCGATACTTCTCAACAAATCCACTATCGAAATTAATATAGGGGATCCATAGTAACCTCATATAGTTAAGGTTGTTCAATCTCTAAATCTACATGAGTTAATAACATTCACCATTTTTCTATCTAAATAGAGTCATGCCTTTTATTGGTAATATAGTGATATGCCATTTATTGATCCCAACATCATTACCCATAATATCCTCACTTATCCTAACACTGAACAAGTCAAACAAAATCAATGTAGGATGTACCCTTAGGTAGCTCTTCTCTTAAAAGAAGAGTTATAATGTCTTCTCTCTTCTAATTTTATCATACCCATTTAATTTATATAATGGGTCTCTAATATTGTTCCCATAACCAAAGCATCAGAAAATTTATGCATCTACACACACTTACGAGATCTCAATCTCACTTGTATTAAAGATGACTTCCCCTCTCAAACATTTAACAACTCATCGACCTAACCATTATCCATAAGAGATGGGTGTAGGGTAGGTAAGATAGAATATTATAGGATTGATATGAGGCATGATGAAGTAGTTAGGTTATGGGTAAAATAGGTGAATTGTATAGATTGAACAATGTGAACATTGGATAGCCTAGGAAAGGAATAAGGAAGGATTGGGTTGGGTTGGGTGTTGTTTAATAAAATACTATTATAATTGTTTGATTAACATGGTTGAGTAGTAATGTAGGAAAGGTAACAAATGAATATGCAAGATCAGGTGCCACTATTATTATAACATATACATCTCAGTGTCACGAAGGACGAGTGGGACCACATGAGAGATGTGGGACTTATGGGAGTGTGGAGATACAGGTGTATCATTCAAGATCATAGTCTGATGGTCATTCTCATCGATGGATGAGATGTAGTGAATAATACCTTCCATCTTCCCACCAGCGAGATGACTTTCATGATGCAAGATTTTTATCAGATTTAGCTGCTACCGATTGTGGGAGAGCCTGTATATCAGATTTCATCAGAGGTGACAATGGATCTGATGGTGGGAGTATTGTTTGAGGCATAAGGTGACTTGATAGAGCATACTGCCAATATTTTTTATGGAGCCATGTACACTACACATCTATAGGAGACATGTTTGGTAGTATTGATGATGGTGGTATTTGGATGTTACGCAATTCCTGACTTAGAGGGAAGTTGATATCCTTGAGCATTGATGGGGGTGTTACAAGATATGATTGAGTAGCTAATTTTTTCCATGGCCATTGACATATTTGGTACAGTTATATATGGATCTTTTGGTATATCATAGGATGTGATAGTATGACATCTTTTGTACATTCCTACTCCACTACTGAGCATATGAGCACATCATGATTGTGTGCCCAAAGGGACTTCCTATAGTGGATTGTAATCATGGTGGGATTAGAGTAAGCTATAGGAGATGGATGGAAGTAGGGGCACATCTATGAGTTGAGGAAGACACATATGATGTGACCTGTTATGGGTGACAACTCGAGGGGCTATACACCATGGATATATTATGGTTGTCCTATATTGGTTTTCCTATTTACATAGGCATGACATAGGAGTTGTAGGGGCTACAACTACTTAAGTGGATATAAGGGAGACATGTCAAAAAACATGAGATGATACTAGTGGACAGAGTATGATGTCAATTCAAACTACAACAAGGTGTTATTCCACCATTCCCTCGGTACTATAGAGATGATGTGGAAAGACCTTTGTCTCTACCACATCCAGTAGATCCCTCAGGATAGTAGTAGTAGGTAGTAGACAAGAGGATATATGACACCATTGTTACAGATGGTTACAAGCGCTGGTGGGTAGCCCAGTTACAAGCATTACCACAGTGACTAGGTCATCTAGACTTGATGAATGTTATAGTATAGAGGGATGTAATGAAAGGACAAGTTATTGATTTAGAGGTACAGTTGATGGTAGTGCAAGCACATGGGGCCACTTTGACAGGGCATGTGATTACATTATAGGGCCAGTTAGCATAGGTGCATGCTTAGGTTCCTACACAGGTACCCACAAGGGATGGATCATAGGTAGCGACTTTATAGGAACATGTCACTAGTTTAAAGGGTTAGATGAGCATAGCCCACACATAAGTCACTACATTATAGGTGTAGGTTACTACCCTAGAGGGTTAGTTAGTAGCTGCACAAGCTCATGTTCCTACACAAGTACATGTTTAGGAGTTGGGGCCACCTCCACAAGCGCCAAGAAATGGGTTACTACTTTTGGGATAGGGTGCACCACAAGATATGGAACCTCCTTAGGTTATAACCATGGCTACATATAGAGATGTGTATTAGATTTGAGGTATTACAAGGACTAGTTTTTAGAGGCTGGTATATAGGTTTTATCATATCCTGAGTACTTGGCTTAACAGGTAGTGAGTGAGATTACCCAGTCCTAGACTCACAGTCTTGGTAGCATAGTGGGCATTGACCACATGGATAGGTTTAGGGTGAGATTACCAGTTCATGAAGGCTAGGACCAAATGAGGGTGGGGAGATTATGGTTGGGTAGAGGACTAGACCAGTTGAGGCTAGCAATGATAATGGAGATGAGGGATCAATACGGGGGTGAGACCAACTAATATGTGATACTCCATTTTTATTTTTAATATATATACTGACCTATGTGCCACAAATGCAAGATTTTACGTAAGAGTTTTGAGATACTAATATCAATTTATATCTCTGTATATATGTATTAATATACAGACACTCCCATTATATAGTTCATGACAAGTTAGAATAATGATGTACTTGGGTTTATTTCCATTGGTTTTATATTTTTGGAAACAAGGTGAAGTTAGGTATGGTTGAGTTAGAGATAGTCACGATGGAGTCAAGTTGTATAGGCATGGTGGAGTCAGGTCATCTATGCATGGTGGAGTTGAGGTTTTATAGGTATGGTGGAGTCTAGGTTATTTGGGCATGGGGGACTTATGAATTTTTTAAGTGTTTGTGTGATGGCATTTAAGTTGTGTTAGGAATGGTTGGGTTATAGGTGTAGGCATGGTTGAGTCAAAAATTCCCAAGTTATAGTTTTAATTAATATTATGTGTTGTTGATATGGTGTGGTTTTAATTTGCAAGTAATTGATATTATGGAAATATATAAGACTTTGGTACAATGAAATGGATTTTTTTACTATGCTAAGTATGATGAAATGATGTATGTGTAGGTTGATCATATGTGAATTTCCCAGTTAATGTGTAGATGGAAACTAACTAGATGATGATGTATGTGTAAAAGAGGGAAAAATTTTAGGGAAAAGAGTGGTGGAGATAACCTTCAAGGGCCCCATGCCTTCAGAGTGCTTCCTACATAGCCCCAATGGAAAGGGTCCTAAGGTTGATGTATTTATCCTATAGGATAGGGAAGAATATAATGAGGTAGATGGGTAGGTTATCAATTAAGGAATGATTGAATCTAGGTTATGTAGCCATGGTTGAGTTAGGTATAGGCATGATTGAGTTTAGGTTTGTTAGGCATAGCTGAGTCAGGTATAGGCATGATGGGGTATTGAAAATGGGTTGATGAAAATATATGAAGAATGTTGAGGTATGTTAAAGGAGAAGAAATCCTAGAAAATAATACGCAGAAGGTCATATCCTGCATAGGAGAATCAATAAGTAAGAAAATAAGCGAATGATAAAAGAATCAAAATTCTAAAGAGTTGATCAAGGATAATAATGAGTATATTGAGGATGGGTTTATAAACCTAAACCCCTAAAGGAAGTGCATGATTGACTATTCGAAGGGTGAAAGAAGGTACATGATCATGAAATGTCACATTTGAGGCATTTCCCTTGAGTAAAAAGAAGATAAGAAAGGAAGTAAAGTGAGGTGAAGTACGTTGTTTAGCATAAGCATGTTATGAGACAACATGCCTCTTCTACAAGCTACCCAAAACCAAAATCGGCAATTCCATGAGGAAAAAGTTGTATTTTTATTATTTTTTTGTATTTTCCTTTGTTTTTTGTATAGACTAATCTATGCAAGAAGTCTATGTGGGATAAATATAATGACTGCTTGAGGTCTTCATGAAGCTAATCAACATAGGAAGCTTCAAAATATTTTAATTTCATTTTGAAAGAAATAGTCTTTTCTTTAGATAGACTATGTACAATAGGGCTAGATTTTTATAGATTTCCTTCGAGGGAGTAGTCTATTTATAACAACTAGAATGGAAGATAGATGTCATTTTTGAGGAATTCATCTATTTTTAGGAATTTTTACTTAGGGATTCAAATTGTTGGTTTATCCCATATATTATTTTTGAATTTTTTTTGGAATTTTAGGTCATGTATAAGACTATAAAAGAACATAGGATTCTTTTATAAAGGAAAACCATAGCACATAAAGGTTAACTATGAAAGAGAGGCTTTAAATTAAGAACTACCATGGGATTCCATACCTAAAAATATGAAGATTATACATGAGAATCATACCATGAGTAAAGCCATGGTAGTCATATTTAAGATAAGGATGAAAGGTGTTAGATAATAACATGATTCTTATTTAGTTTTTGGTCCTTAAAAGAGATAGCTGAAAGGAAATGGTTGCTCAAGGGATTAGTGTGTAATAGAAAATAAGTGATATAATACTTGATTCAAAAAAAGTATGGTTGAAGATGCAAGGCATTAAAGGTTTTAGGTTTGGGTTTACCTTTGAGAAAAGATAAACGATAAACACCTGATCCATAAGTATGAGTAATGATATATGGTCTAAGCCAATTGGGAAAAAACTTGCCATGTTTACTTTTCTCCTCTTTTGTTACATGTTGATTTTCCCTTAGGAAAATGTCACTGACTTTGAAATTTTGTTCATGGACACATTTATCATAGGCACGTTTGATATGTACTTGGTAGATTTAAAGGTGATTAAGAGAATTTAAATGATGTTCATCTAGAAGCTCAACCTATACCAAACGGTCTTGGTGAAATTCATCATTATTAATCATATCTCTGAGTGATATACGAAGAGAGGGAATTTAGACATTGAGAGGCAAGACATCCTTTGTACCATAGACCAAAGAGAAAGGTGTATCAGTGGATCAAGTATGAATACTAGTGTGATAATCCCATAAGGTGAAAGGAATGTGCATGTGCCAATCCTTACCAGTATCATCAACCACTTTCATAAGATTTTTTTCTAGGGTTTTATTAGTTGATTCATATTAGCCATTTGTTTGAGGATAATAACGTGAAGAAAAAATGTGTTGAATGCCAAAGGTGTTGCATACTTTGTGTAGGGATTTATTTTTGAATTGTTTTCTATTATCAGTGATGAGATGGTGAGGAACATGGAAGATACAAATGATGTGATGACTAATAAATTCACATATTTTATTGGCTTTAGTATAAATGAGAGAGATGGCTTCCACCCATTTAGTGTAATATGTAACATTCCCACTTTAAGACTTTAGAAACAAGGAAAAAAATTTATATACATAATGTTCTCTATTCTAAATAATCATAACTTAGAACACACATTCCATGCCAATCAATCTCATAATAGATAACCATATGTAGTTGTAAATGACTCGGTGAGCTACTGATCTCTCATTTTATGACTCGATTAACAACCGATCTCTCATGTTACTTAAGTATTGAATACTTTATGTATACCAAGTATACTTGGTTCTTTTACCCTGATCTTGATACTGAGTGTTCTATTTAAGAAACCTATCTGAATATTTGTTACCAATATTCATCTGAAATCACATTCCTTAAACTAGGTGATATAGGACAACGCAACCAAGAGCTTGTGATACTTTGGCTAAAGATTTCCAACATATTGTTCATGTTACTATTCCTAGACACCATACTCATCGAATCATAATACGTCCTTCACCCCACTCCTCTATTATCTAGAATGGTCTTCACTGATGTCAGTCAGTCGGCTTGTCCAAGTTTTGACCCTAACACAGGTTAGTGACATAATTTATAATAGGGAGTCACTCACGATGACCTATGGCATATAGACATACCCTATCGACCTAATTTTATTAGATGTGCCTAGTTATCCTGAGTCATTATGAGTCACTTGCTATGCTAAATCATAACTCTAAACTAACCTAGAGAGAAACTAAGTTCAAGTCCAAGTTTGGGTAGGTCTAGATGAACCAATGTTGAAAGATGTTGCAACAAGTCAACTGTAACCATGTATCCTTGTGAAGACCCAAGTCTTCATGAAGGTACAGTTCCACAGTTGGTGTGTGACAACATTCGACAGAACTAATTAATCTTGACATACACACCTCAAAGAGGTCATTTCGACTTAATTATTTTAGGATTAAGATTCAGATTATAACAACCTTAATTAACCCTAATTCCAACAACATTTAAGGTTTCCATCCTTATTTGAGTTGGTTAAATAATAAGGAACTTCATAGACTAATGATTGTTTTATGTTCAATTAACTTTTTGCTTAGCATTCAATTAATTGAAAACATAATCAACATCTATAAAATTATTTAATTAATGTGCCTCAACCATTAAAGGAATGCATAAGAACCAAAATAGGTTATGATATAAAAGACTTCATTAATATGAATTCTAAATGGTTATCGAACTCATATATCATTCGTTTATTTTGCATCCTTTTTAGAAGAGGAGAACCTTCCTCATTATGGTTAAGTATTAGGATTTATTATACCCATATCCAATTTAAACATCCTGACATTATAACTACACATTCATAACATAATAATCAACCATTCAAGATTAAGTAAAGAACATCAATACATAAAACTTATTAAGTTGCATTAAAGTAAAGGAATTTGTACTAATTCCCATTTATCCATACAATTTATTCACATCAAATATAAGGATCAAATCAGATATGAAAAACAACATCAAGGGTATGATTACAAATTTTCCTTCTTATTATGAACAAGAGAATAGACTTAATCAATTTAAGTAACTTCAGTCTTTTCAATTCATCAAAATAAATTACACATCTTACAAAACTATGCATTACTGACATATTCCATGTCAACAACATTGAGATCATTTAGTAATACAACTTTTCTTCCTTCAATACATTTCAATCATAAATCATAATTCTTTACAATGGTCTAGAATTTTAATTTAACCAGTACATCATGAACGTTATTTCCTTCCTTTATCACTTACAAATTTCATCTGCAAAAATTACTAGCACAGGTCAGTTCATTGAATTGAGCATGATAAACACTAAGCATTAAAATGAAATGCTTTCAACTAACTATTTCATTAAACCTGCTATGTTTGAATGAAAAAGTGAGGTCAAAAAAACAAATAAATCATAGTAATCACAACCATAAAAGAAGAACAATTAATCAATTTGAATAACATTCAAGGAAATGTCATGATGTAATCAACAATCTATAGCATGTTATCAAATAAATGTAGTTCCATCCAATACACTTAACCATATCAATAAAAGTACCATCCAATTATTTCCTTCATAAATCATCTTAATTAGAAATACAAATGCAAATAAGATTCACACACATCAGATGTGTCATCCTAATCCCAAATGCAAGGCATAGCCTAATTTATCAAGTTAGACCATATATCAACATTAAGATAGAATTTACTCAATGTACAACATTTGAAATTGGTCTTCTATCAAAAATATAAAAAATCCTTAAAACAAGTCAAGAGAACAAGCAAGTAGTAATGACAACTACTCAAGGAATTAAGGATAGTAGTGCAACTGATCCAATTAAATCTAATGACCAGATTTACCCAAAAGAAGAAGAATGACTATGATGAAACAATAAGAGCTTCCTAAATAATTCGGTTAGCTCGAATCTTATACACAACTTTAGAGAAGAGTACACAACATATAACATCCTATTATTTCATAAGGTAGTGGTCAAGATTCACCGTAGAGACTGAAGAAGGAGTCTAATGCCATAATAAAAAAGGAATTATCAAATTCAAACACACAGGTTGAAGGTCACAAAGGAAAATTCAGATCCTTCACTACTTCCCAAAATCCTTATAAAAGAAAAACACATAAAAGAAGAGATCAAATGAATGTGTGATTGTTGTGGTTTAAACAAAATTAAAAATATTTTCCCATTATGCACAACAAATAACTGTGATATTAAACCATATCAAAAAGGATATGCAATGAATTTTTTTGTAAAATGTCATGTGGGTAATTACAGTCCCCAATAGTCACTCAAGGACGTTAAAGTTTCAGTCAAGATCCATAAACTGACCAATTCCTCCAATGATGGAAATAAAACAATCAACGAGATAGAATATCAATCGAATCCTCATAGAGGTGAGAGAAATATATCTTATAAAAGGATAGAGAAGGTTACTTCATGATTCGATTCCAAGAAAGTACAACCCAAGATTGACATAGGTTAGCTAGAGGTGTATAACTATCAATAAAATTATTCCTTGCAATCTTGCTCAGGGATCAAAGAATGAAAGAGTCTAGAAAACCCCTTGTTTAGAACCAACTTGGATAGTTCAATAACAAGAAAATACATCCACAAGTTCAAGGATCATTCTTAAATTTCACAATATCCCAATTAGGAGGGTTTTAACAAGTTTACTCCAGTAAGATACTCAAGAGATCAACCCAGTTCAAGGATAGTTAAACAAAAAAAAAACCAACAACATCTACTTGGATAGGGAAGAAGACAACAAGAACAAAGAAAAGAAAGCTCAAACAGAGCTACAAGAATAACCCAACATCGACTTTAAAAAATATGACCCTCATAATGTCCCCAACCAATAGGTTCTCACCTATGTAACCTTTAGTTCAGTACTCGATAACTTAAGAAACACAATATACATAAAATATTAGAAGAAAGACTTCAAACACCGGAATCCCCAGCATAATTACCTCAAAATCAAAGTGCCCAAGAAACAAATAACCCCTAGTTTCCTTAAAGGAACCAAATTTTAGTTTATACAACTTTGAATCAATACCTGCATATTCATAAAATTCCAACAGGAGTAACTTAACTTCCAGAAAACCAAGAAGCAACAACGAATGGTGTGCTTTTACATTCTGCAACCCAAGCTACTGCTTGGTTCGAAACTTAAAGACACATATACAATTTTGATAACCCATTTTTGATCAAATAATAAGGATTCACACATGCACTTTGTTACTAAAATTACCCCAAGATTTAAGGTGAAGTTCAACAAAAAAAACTAGGAAAGAAACTCAATGAATTCCTTTCTAACCAGAGATTCCTCAATCAGAGAATACAAAAATTATTCAAGAAAGAAAACCAAATAACCATCACAGAAATCAAAACTCATTTATCTAAAGAGCCTATTATGCCTGATAGTGGTTCTATTTGTTCGAAGAAGATTTCCAGCCGATCCTTCACAAATCCTTCTTCTCCAAATGAAATCAATAACCAAAAACTTCTTCCTCAAATGCCTCGTATACTTCCATTGGATTGAAAATAGTCCAAGAGAGTTTAAAATTTCAAGAAACTTAAAATAGAACTTTTGGTTAGAAGAACTAGATAGCTCTATGCAAAGAAAAACTCAGAATGCATGAAATATAAAATAACTCCCAACAAATCCACTTGCATGGTTTCCGAAGTGGTTTGATTGCCAAAAATGATGAAAATTAATGTCATTAATTCATAGTCTCCACATCACCATCACTGCCATCCAAAATTGATGAGTCTAATTTCAAAAATAACATGCATTGTTAAATTTAAAGATGGTGCCAGCTAGAATCACCTCCAATTTCCATGCCCCTATCAAAATGACAATACTTAATGATTTAAATTAGAAAATAAAATCAAATAAAATACTTAGGAACCATCACCATGCCTTCAACTTTCCATATGAACCCCCCCTTAGGTCCCCTTCTATCGTCACATTAGTTTAGGATAGATATCATTAGCTTAGGGTATGACCTTAGGTTAGTTTAGAAAATATTTCCCTTAGGTAAATTTTCCACCTTAGGATAGGCTATTTTTTCTACTAATGTAGTATTAGGTAATAGGTTAGAAATATTCCTATCATCACCTTAGGTTGTTTCCAAATCCCTAACTTATAAAACGTGCAACTTAGGTTAGGATGAACAAGATTAGAGTAGGCATAGATATATGGTAGATCCAGTTTAATTTAGGTTAGAATCCTGTTAGAATAGATTTTAAAGATTTAGAACTTAGGCTTTACCCTTAATAGTCCTGAAGTAGGCTTCTTTCTAACTTACTCCATTCAGCATTCTGGAGAATTTGAAAAGAAAATATGATCACGTGACTTACAATAGAATACACCGTATGAACTTCCAAGAAGATCAATAGAATTATAATCTTACAAAGGATCAGTCTTTTATTTCCTTCAACCTCTGAATGTCAGTTTTTAATATAGATAAAGTAAGAAGAATTACAACATAACTTGGATCAATGAAATTGATTTAAGGTCTAATTATTATATAGAGATAAATTTGCAAACAACTTTACCAGTTCACAACCTCAAAAAAATAGATTCCTTGCAAGAAACAATATTACAAAAATTGAATCCAAGAAAAGAAATAATTTATCCATGGCAAGCATGATTTCAACAGTCAAAAGAATACACCTTCAAGGACAAATCACTTGACAAAACTTTCATTGCAAAGAGGAGAAGTTAATAGTTTATCATAGGTGTTACATAGTTCCCTCCTAAAAAAATCATTATCTGGATGATTGACTTCTTTAAACAAATTTGCATCGAGGACAATCCATTTATTAACTTTGTTTTCACATGTTCATAACATTTTTGGATTTAAATTTTTTTTCCAAAATCAGCATTTACGTAGCTATTTATTTAAAACAATGAAATATCTATCCAAAATTGGAAGATATATTGTCATATAACAATAAAATCAAAAAATTTATCATTCAACAGAATCAATTTTGTCCAAATAAATATGGAAAAGTAGTTTTCATATCTTCCTTATTTTCCCAGGTTGCATTATCATCATTAAACTAGTCCCACTAGACTTTACATTGACTTATTTCATGATTTCTTAAGTGCAACTGACAAGTTTCCAGCACTCGAATAGGCTTAACCATGATTATTCCTGGGTCTTGGACATGCAAGGAATTCTAATTTTACACATGTGATAAATATGAAACGTATTTCTTAAGAAAATAAATATGTAAAACATCATACATTCATGAAAAAGTAGGGGGTATGCTAAACGATAAGCTATAGAGTTGATTAATTCAACAATTTCAAAAGGTCCCACATAACAAGGTGATAACTTGGCATCCTTTCCAAAAGTTATATAACTCTTTTTTGGTTTAACCTGAAGAAATACCTTCTCACCAAGTTTGAATTTCTTATCAACCCGCTTCAAGTCAACATAACTCTTATTCCTATCTGCTACTTCTTTCAAGATTTCATGAATCATTTTAACTTGCTATTCTATTTCCATAAGGATTTTAGCTCCAATAACCTCTCTATCCTCAATGTTGTCCCAAATAATAGGGGTTCTGTATTTCTTCCCATATAATGCTTCAAAATTTTTCATCTTTAGAGAGGCATGATATGTGTTATTGTATGCAAACTCAACTAATGAAAGGTTCTCTTCCCATTTATACTATTGATCCATATAATACATTCTTAATATATATTCTAAAACTTGATTAACTCTTTCAGTTTGTCCATCTGTTTCTAGATGATACGCAGAACTGAAATTCAACTTAGTTTCTAAAGTTATGTTAAGTGTTTTCCAAAACCTTGAAGTCATTCTTGGATATCTATCAGATATGATTAATTCAAGTACTCCATGTTATCTGAAAATATCATGAACAATTTTTTTTGTAAAATTGGTGAATCATCCCTAAGATTACCAGTAATAAAGTGTGTTACTTTGGTTAGCTTATCAACAACAACTAGAATAACATCATGTTTATTTCTTGACATAGACAACCCTTATACAAAATCCATTCTTATTACTTTCCATTTATACTGTGGTATGCTATGAGGGTACAATAAACTAGTTGGATGCATATGTTCAACTTTAACACGTTGACATTCTTAGAAATGTGTCACAAACTCAATTACGTCCTTCTTCATCCCATTCAAGAAATATTGTTGTTTTATATCAGCAAGCATCTTTGCAATACCAGGGTGTCTAGAAAAAGGTGAATTGTGAAATTCAACTAATAAGTTCTTTCTTAAATCCTTTAGAAAAGGTACGTAAACCCTATTTTAAAATCGTAAGATTCCTTCATTATCAAAGTGAAAACCTTTATACCTCTCATCATTCAGATCCATAGCAAGTGTTGTTCTTACTTGCTAAAAATAAGAATCAAATTCCATAACACTCTTTACTTCATCTTTGAACTGAGTTCTCAATGTTGTAAGAGAAAAAAAATTCTTCCTATAACTTAGAGCATCATCTACCCTATTCTCCTTGCCTTTAATGTAACTTTCGTCAAATTCATATTGAGATAAAAAAATCTAACCATCTTTGTTGTCTTGCATTTAGCTTTGGCTGAGTAAAAATATACTTTAGTCCTAGATGATCAATTTTTAATTCAAAAGGTTTACCAAGAAGGTAATGCCTCCAAACTTGAAGTGCATTAACAATGACAGCAAGCTCTAGATCATGTGGAGCATAATTCAGCTAGTGTAACTTAATTTTTCTACTTGTGTAAGCTATAATATGATCATTTTGTAATAGAATACCTCCAAGACCTTCCTCAGACACATCCGTTACAACAATAAAGTCTCCATTATGTTCAAATACAACCAAAATAGTTGTTGAAGTTAATTCATCCTTTAAAGTTTGAAATGCAGATTGACATTTCTCATTCTACACAAATTTCAAGTATCCTTTTTCTGCAATGAAGTTATTGGTGCAGTAACTTTAGAAAAATCTTTAACAAATTTCCTATAGTAACCCACAAGATCCATGAATCTTCTAACTTCATGTACATTATTTGGTGCAAGCCACTTAGTTATAGCTAAAATTTTAGAAGGATCTATAGCTATTCCATCTTTTCTTATAACATGACCCAAATAGTGCACTTCCGTTTCAGAGAAAGAACATTTAGACAACTTACCAAATAACCGTCCTTTCTTAATATTTCTAAAAATATCTTCAAATGCTCATGGTGTTCTTCCATACTTTCAGAATATATGAGAATTTTGTCCAAGAATAGAAGCACAATTTTTTCTAAGTATTCTTGAAAAATATTATTCATTAAATTCATAAAAGTTACAGGTGTATTTGGTAATCTAAAAGGTAAAATTGTGAATTCATAATGTCCATACCTTGTTCTAAAAGTTTTTTTGTGAATGTCCTCATCTTTAATTCATAACTGATGATATTTTGATCGAAGATCTATCTTAGAATATACCGATGCTCCATGGATCTGATCAAATATATAATCAATTATAGGAAGTGTATATCTATTATTAATTGTTGCCTTATTTAACATTATCTAATCAATACACAATCTAAGTGTTCCATCTTTCTTTTTCACAAAAATTATCGGTGCTCCCCAAGGTGAAACACTTGATCTAATCAAACCCTTAGAAAAAAATTCTTGTAACTGTGCCTTAATCTCTACTAATTCAATAGTAGTCATCTGATCCTTAGAAATAGGTTCAGTTCCAGGTTTGATTTCAATTGTGAAGTCAAATTCCCTTTTTGGTGGAAGACCTGGTAATTCCTCTAGAAACACATCACTATAATTTCGTAATAATGGGTAATGTTCTAAGAGATCACTTTTTTCTTCAATAGATTCTGAAATTTTTATTACATACAAGGTACAAGCCTTATTTTTGGCCTTTTTAAGTTGTATAGATGACAATGTCCTAACTGAAATTTTACGTTTCACACCCTAATTTTTTGTTGTTTTCTGTAGGTCATCTAAACAACTAATATGTTTTTCAAAACAATCCACTTTTTATTTATGCTCAGCTAGCCAATTAACACCTAGGATTACATCATAAGACCCCAAGGGAGCAAGATAAATATCAACTTCTGTGGAAAAACTAGGTAAGTCAAGGATTACTCCAAAAAGACACATACTAACTGTATGAACAACATTATTCCCATAATGTAAAGTCCATGATTTATCCATTTTTCCAGCTTTTCTTTTTAATTTTGATGCTAATTTACTAGAAATAAAACATTCAGTAGCTCCGTATCAAAAATAATAGTTACAGGTATGTCAAATAACTTACCCAGAACTTCTATGGGTGTGACTTACTTTTCATCTTGTTTGTCAGCTACTGCAATGTATCTTGTGTTGTTGATTATGGTCATCCTTTTTCAAAGGACATTGTTTGCATAATGATCCTTTCCACAATTGTAACAGCCTCCTATAGGTCCCTTTTTAGGCTCAAATTTATTCCCAGCCTTAAAGTTATCATTCTGACCTCCATAGGACTTCTGTCTGTTATTATTGTTCTTGACAAAGTTATTGCATACATTAGCAGCAATATTATTTGTTCCTATTTTCTTATTATTGTAAGAAAATAACTTACTTTTCATACCAAACTTCTTCCATGTTCCTTTCTTAGGTGCTAGAGATGATGAAGAGGAGTTTGGAACTTTCTTTCTTACTTCCTCCTTATGAGAAAAAATTGCCTTTAATTTTTGTTCGTGCCTTATGGATTTTTCAACAACCCCTTTCATAGTGTTTGGGTTGTGAACATATACCTATCCCCCCTATAATGGGATTCAATCCCATGAAAAACTTATGTATCCTAAACTTCTCATCAGTTTGATACTGAGGTACATACTTAAGAAGTTTAGTAAACCACTCACAATACTTTGTTACTCTTAATTTTCCTTGGGTTAAGTTCTAAAACTCAGTCATTTTCTTATCATAGTAAAGTTGTGGCATCCATCATTGCCTGAAATAACTTTTAAATTGATCCCAAGTAATATTAGTTTCATCAATGTTTAACTCAGCCTTACGGTTGTCCCACCATGAAGATGCTTCATCAGAAAGCTGATATGCTCCCCATATTGCCTTTGTTTCCTCTTAGAATTTCCTTGCTGAAAATTACTTCTCCACTTTGCTGAGAAAATTCTCAAATCCATTTCCTAATGTGGTGCCATCAAACTTAGGTGGACTTATCCTTTTTATATCATTAGTGATTTCAGCTGTTAGTCTTGCCTTTTTATTTTCTGGCTTATCCGACATGTTTACATTGTTATTATCAACACCACAATTTCGCAAATTGGCATTGTCCATAGGAGGTGGCTGATTATTATTACCAGGATCTTATTCCTCCTCATTTCCCATTACTTGTTCAAGTACAGTCAAATGATCTCTTGTGTCCAACAGGGAAGCAAGGATCTCATCAAGTTTTTGGGTAGTTGTTGCTTCTCCACCAGGTGGTGGGTTGTTTGCAACATTTTCTCTTGTCCTAACCATTTTCTGTTAACAAGAAAATTTAAGTTTTATCCAATTATGGACACAATAGGTCCAAGAGCTGTAAACCTTCAGCTTTGATACCAAGATGTAACATTCCCATTTTAAGACTTTAGAAACAAGGGAATTTTTTTTTATACATAATGTTCTCTGTTCTAAATAATCATAACTTAGAACACACATTCCATGCCAATCAATCTCATAACAGATAACCATATGCAGTTGTAAATGACTCGGTGAGCTACCGATCTCTCATTTCATGACTCAATTAACAACCGATCTCTCATGTTACTTAAGTATTGAATACTTTATGTATACCAAGTATACTTGGTTCTCTTACCCTGTTCTAGGTACTAAGTGTTCTGTTTAAGAAACCTATCTGAATATTTGTTACCAATATTCATCTGAAATCACATTCCTTAAACTAGGTGACATAGGACAATGCAACCAGTAGCTTGCGATACTTTGGCCAAATATTTCCAACATACTATTCATGTTACTATTCCTAGACGACATACTCATCTAATCAGAATACATCCTTCACCCCACTCCTCTGTTATCTAGAATGGTCTTCACTGACTTCAGTCAGTCCACTTGTCCAAGGTTTGACCCTAACGCAGGTTAGTGACATAATTTAGAATAGGGAATCACTCACGATGACCTAGGGTATATAGACATACCCTATCGACCTAAGTCGATTGGATGTGCCTAGTTATCCTAAGTCATTGTGAGTCACTTCCTATGCTAAATCATAACTCTAAACTGACCTAGAGAGAAACTAAGTTCAAGTCCAAGTTTGGGTAGGTCTAGATGAACCAATGTTGAAGGGTGTTGCAACATGTCAACTGCAACCATGTATCCTTGTGAAGACCCAAGTCTTCATGAAGGTACAATTCTATAGTTTGTGTGTGCCAAAATCCAACAGGACCACTTCATCTCAACGTACACACCTCAAAGAGGTCATTTCCACTTCATTAGTTTAAGATTAAGATTCAGATTACAACAACCTTACATAACCCTAATTCCAACAACCTTTAAGGTTTCCATCCTTATTTGAGTTGGTTAACTAATATGGAACTTCATAGACTAATGATTGCTTTATGTTCAATTAAATTTTTTCTTAACATTTAATTAATTGAAAATAGAATCAACATCTATCAAATGATTTAATTAATGTGCCTCAACCATTCAAGGAATGTATAAGAACCAAAATAGGTTTTGATATAAAATACTTCATAAATATGAAGTCTAAATGGTTATAGAACTCATATATCATTTGTTTATTTTGTATCCTTTTTAGAAGAGGAGAACCTTCCTCATTATGGTTAAGTATTAGGATTTATTATACCCATATTCAATTTACACATCTAAACATTATAACTACATGTTCATAACATCATAATCAACCATTCAAGATTAAGTAAAGAACATCAATACATACAACTTAGTAAGTTGCATTAAAGTAAGGGAATTTGTACTAATTCCCATTTATCCATACAATTTACTGACATCAGAAATAAGGATCCAATCAGATATGAAAAACAACATCAAGGGTATGATTACAAATTTTCCTTCTTATTATGAAAAAGAGAATGGACTTTATCAATTTAAGTAACTTCAGTCTTTTCAATTCATCAAAATAAAATACACATCTTACAAAACTATGCATTACTGACATATTTCCTATCAACAACATCAATATCTTATAGGAATACAACTTTTCTTCCTTCAATACATTTCAATAATAAATCAGAATTCTCTATAATGGTCTAGACTTTTAATTCAACCAATACATCATAAAATTTATTGCCTTCCTTTATCACTTACGAAGTCCATCTGCAAAAATTGCTAGCACAGGTCAGTTCATTGAACTGAGCATGATAAGCACTAAGCATTAAAATGAAATGCTTTCAACTAACTATTTCATTAAACCAACTCTACTTTAATGAAATAGTGAGGTCAAGCAGACAAATAAATCATAGTAATAACAACCATAAAAGAAGAACAATTAATCAATTTGAATAACATTCAAAGAAATGTCATGATGTAATCTACAATCTACAACATGTTATCAGATAAATACAGTTCCATCCAATACACTTATCCATATCAATAAAATTACCTTTTAATTATTTCCTTAACAAATCATCTTAATTAAAAATACAAATGCAAATAAGAGTCTCACACATCAGATGTGGCATCCTAATTCCAAATGCAAGGCATAACCTAATTTATCAAGTTAGACCAAATATCAACATTAAGATAGAATTTACTCAATGTACAACATCTCACATTAGTCTTCTATCTCAAATATTAAAAGCCTTAACACAAGTCAAGAGAACAAGCAAGTAGCAATGACGACTACTCAAGGCATTAAGGATAGTAGTGAAACTGATCCAATTAAATCTAACGAATAGATTTACCCAACTAAAGAAGAACAACTGTGATGAAATAGTAAGAGCTTCCTAAATAATTTGGTTAGACCAAATCCCATACACAACTTCAGAGAAGAGTACACAACCCATAACATCCTATTATTTCCAAAGGCAATGGTCATGCTTCACCTTAGAGACTAAAGAAGAAGAAGTCAAATGCCATGATCAGAAGGGAATTCTAACATTCTAACACATGGGAAGAAGGTTGCAAAGGACAATGCAGACCCTTCACTACTTCCCAAACTCCTTATAAAATAAAACACATAAAAGAAGAGATCAACAGAATGTGTGACTGTTGTGGTTGAAACAGAATTAAACATGTTTTCCCATCATGGAAAACTAATGACTGTGATATTAAACCATATCAAAAAGGATAGGAAATGAAAAAGTTAGAAAATTCCATGTGGGTAATTACAGTCCCAACAGTCACTCAAGGACGTTAAAGTTTCAGTCAAGATCCATAGACTAACCAATTCCTCCAATGATGGAAATAAAACAATCAACAAGACAGACTCTCAATCGAGTCCTCACAGAGGTGAGAGAAATATATCTTATGAAAGGATAGAGAAGGTTCCTTCACGATTCAATTCCAAGAAGTTGCAGCCCAAGATCAACATAGCTTAGCTATAGGTGTACAACTATCAATAAATTTATTCCCTCCAATCTTGCTCAAAGATCAAAGAATGAAAGAGTTTAGAAAACCCCTTGTTCAGAACCCACTTCGATAGTTCAAAAACAAGAAACGACAACCACAAGTTCAAGGATCATCCTTAAAGTTCACGATATCCCAATCAAGAGGGTTTTAACAAGTTTACTCCAGCAAGATACTCAAGAGATCAACCCAGTTCAGGGATAGTTAAGCAAACAAACCAACAACATCTACTTCGATAGGGAAGAAGACAACAATAACAAAGAAAAGAAAGCTCAAATAGAGCTACAAGAATAACCCAACATTGACTCTGACAAAGCCAACCCTCATAATGTCCCCAACCAATAGGTTCTCACCTATGTAACCTTTAGTTTAGTACTCAAGAACTTAAGAAACACATTATACATAAAATATTAGAAGAAAGACTTCAAACATGGGAATCCCAAGCTCGAATGCCTCAAAATCAAAGTGCCCAAGAAACGAATAACCCATAGTTTCCTTAGAAGAACCAAATTTGAGTACCCAGTTTTAAAAAAAGTTTAAAAAGTAATAAAACCTTCACTATTGTTTCTATACAAGAAGAACCAACAAGAAAATAGAGATTCCAAACATTACAATAACTACCAGCTTCCATCGCAGAACTAAATCCAAAGAATAGATAGAGTATACAGAGGGTTCAAGAAGAAGGAACACATATACTATTTCATAAAAAAATTCAAGTTTATACAACTTTGAATCCAATCATGCATATTCATAAAATTCCAACAGGAGTAATTATAACTTCCACAAAACCAAGAAGCTGACAGTGAAGGGTATACTTTTACATTCTGCAACCCAAGCTACAATCTTGGTTCGAAACTTAAAGACACATATATCATTTCCATAACCCATTTTTGATCAAATAAGAAAGAACGCATGCACCTCGTTACTCAAATTACCACAAGATTTAAGGTGAAGTTCAACAACAAATAACTAGGAAAGCAACTCGATGAATTCCTTTCCAAGAATAGATTCCTCAATTAGAGAATACATAAATTATTCAAGAAACAAAACCAAATAACCATCATAGAAATCAAAACTCATTTATCTCAAGAGAGAAAAGTTGTTTTAATGAAGACACTTAGAGAAAATTAGAGCAGCTTAATGGATAGAGCCTATCATGCCTGATAGTGCTTCTATTTGTTCGAAGAATATTTCCAGCCGAGCCTTCACAACTCCTCCAAATGAAATCAACAACCAAAAACTTCTTCCTCAAATGCCTCATATACTTCCATTGGATTGAAAATAGTCCAAGTGAGTTAAAAAATAACAACAATATGAAAATAGAACTACTGGTTCGAAGAACCAGATAGATCCATGCAGAGCAAAAATCAGAATGCATGAAAGACCAACAACTCCAAACAAATCCACTCGCATGGTTTCCAAGGTGGTTTGATTTCGAAAAATGATGAAAATTAATGTCATTAATTCCCAGTCTCCCACCTAAATCTCCACGCCACCACATCCAAAATTGGTGAGTTCCAATTTCAAAAAGAACATTTATTGTTAAATTTAGAGATGGTGCCAGCTAGGATCACCTCCAATTTCCATGCCCCTGTCAAACTGACAGTACATAATGATTTAAATTCAAAAATAAAATCAAATAAAAGACTTAGGAACTGTCTTGATGCCTTCAACTTTCCATACGAACCCCCCCTTAGGTCCCCTTCTATCCTCACATTAGTTTAGGATAGATATCATTAGCTTAGGGTATGACCTTAGGTTAGTTTAGAAAATATTTACCTTAGGTAAATTTTCCACCTTAGGATAGGCTATTATTTCTACTAATGTAGTATTAGGTAATAGGTTAGAAATATACCTATTATCACCTTAGGTTGTTTCCAAATCCCTAACTTAGAAAACATGCAACTTAGGTTAGGATGCAACAAGATTAGAGTAGGCATAGATATATGGTAGATCTAGTTTACCTTACGTTACAATCCGGTTAGAATAGATCTTAAAGATCTAGAACTTATGCTTTACCCTCAATAGTCCTAAAGTAGGCCTCTTTCCAGCTTAGGCCATTCAACATTATAGAGAAGTTGACAAGAATATCTAAGCACATGACTTACATCAAAATGCACGGCATGAACTTCCAAGAAGATCAATGAAATTGTAATCTTACAAAGGCTCGTTATTTTATTTCCTTCAACCTCTGAATGTTAGTTTACCATACAAATTAGGTAAGAAGAATTAAAACATACATTGGATTAATGGAATTGATTCAAGGTCTCATTATTATATAGAGATAAATTTACAAACAACTTTACCAGTTTACAACCTCAACAAAATGGATTCCTTGGAAGAAACAATATTTTTGGAATTGAATCCAAGAAAAGAAATAATTTATCCATGGTAAGCATGATTTCAACAGTCCAACGAATCCACCTTCTTAGGACAAATCAAATGTCCATGCTTGCATTGTAAAGAGGAGAAGTTAACAGTTTATCATAGGTTTTACATAATATTCCATTGTGGTGATGATGCATTGGTGACGTTGAAAGGAATGAGGGTTAATATAATGAGATCCAAACCCCATTGAGAGACATGCCAAAGGTCCCTAGTGACCTGTAAGGCATGACTAGGGGTATGATGAAGGTTAGCATGTTGTTGGCAAATGCTTATACCAAAGGTCGCGTAGGTCAATTTAATTTTTTCTTATGAAGTTAATGTCTCAAAATAAATAAGAGGTTGATTTTATCCTTTGTAATGTGACAAATATTTTTGAGTCTGAAGGCTAAGTGGGTATTTGTGAGGTGAGGAAAGCCACGGTATCTACATTTTTATTATTAGATCATGAAATAATTTGAATGTCATAATTATCAAAGGTTTTCAAAAGCATGTCAATTTGATGTTTATACTTTTGAAGGATTACATCATGAAATTGGTATACACCATTGACTTGGCTCACAACCAGTTGAGAATCAAAAAATAATTTAATGGTCTTAACATCTAAGGCTATGGAAGTTTGAAAATCTAACACAAGTTCTTTATATTCCTAAATGTTGTTAGTGTAGTTAAAATCTAGTTTGAAATATAAAGGCATAGGTTTGTCATCAAGACGAAAGAGAATAACTTGTACATCACCCCCATGTTGAAATTTAGAACCATCAAATAATAAGATCATCTGATAAATAGTGTAATCAATAGAAAGGGTAGTAATAGATTCATAAGGAAAATTGAAGTTATAAGATTGAGTTTCGGAAAGAGGTGTGTCCGCAAGTTTGTTGGAAATGGTTTATCCTTTGACATAATTTTTATGGATGAATTCGAGATATAGGTATGCCAAAAGCATGAGCCAATGTTCGACACATTGGTTTTGATAAGGTTTGCATACATATAATAAAAGGGGTTAGTGTTGGTGATGATGAAGGTTTTGTGATTGATTAGGTAATGGTGAATTTTGGTGGTGACAAAAAATAGAGATAGGAAAAGTTTTTCGGCATGGGTATATCTAATTTTGTAGTCCAAAGGGGTAAGAATTACACCACTTTCTCCCTATGTTTCTCATCATAATGAGTGAGCATGGCACCCAAGGAATGGTCTCTAGCTAAAATATAGAGGTAATAGGGTTCCTCATATTTAGGTTGAATGAGCATAGGTGGTTGTAGGAGGTATTATTTTAAGACATTGAAAGCTTTGCGGAATTCATCATCTCATTGTAAGGAGACATCCTTTTTGAGAAGATGATGAAATTGATGGTAGCAATCAGAAAGCTAATAAATAAAGTGACAAATAGATTGTAACTTTCCCTACAAACTATGAAGTTGACAAAGGTTAGTAGGTAGAGGCATCTTCTGAATATCCTTTATTTTAGTTGGATCAACTTCAATGTCATGCAAAGAAACAATGAAACTAGGAATATTTCTTGAGAGAACAGTGAAGACACACTTCTTTGGCTGAAGGTGATGCAGTATTGGATGAGGCAGGTAAAGACAACCTTAAGCAGTGGAAGGTGCTTGGCCTAATGTTTGGATTTGGCAAGAATATCATCGACATAATCTTCCAATATGTTATGCATAGTTTATAGCCAACTGATAGGTAAGTCCATTTTGTTTAAGGCCAAAAGGTATAACACGATAGTATAAGGTCCCCCAAGGGGTGATGAATGTGGTTTTGTGTTCATCTTTTGGTGTGAGTAATATTTGGTTATAACGTGAGAAACTATCCATGAGTGATAGCATCTCATGACTGATGGTGAGATCAACTAGTTGGACTAAAATAGGTAGAGGAAAATCATCCTTAGGGCATGTTCAGTCCCCCTGTCACTTTAGTGATAGAAAAAAATTTAGAAATCCATTGGGGATAATCAATAGGAAGAATGAAGGAAACCTAAGGAGGTGTTGAAGTTATTTTTTCACAACAAGGGAAATGCAAGGATGTATTTTTCACAGCTTCTGTTTCACGGGTATGGCATCAGGAATAGTTACAATATTGTGGACCATGATATTTGGGTCAATAAAAGGCATATCGGCATACAACCAAGAAAAAGTGTTGTTGTGATCTCGGAAGAAAGTGGTGAAAGCTTCATGTTCAACATTATATAAAGATTGGCCTATCATTAAAATGTGTGGGTCATCCTAAGTGTGAATGCTGATTTCAATATTTAATGCATTTAACAGGGTTTGTGACTCGGAAGGTAACAACTCATGGATATAAGATTTTTTTACACCTAAATAATTGAAAACGGAATCATCATCTTGATATTAAATGACATTGATAGAAGGCAGGTCGTCATCTATCATGTCAGGGTATAGGAAGGGAAGATAAGAAGGAGTATCACCATCACAATGATTGGTCAGAGGTCCTAAGGAAATAGTGTTCATGAAAAAAAGTTAGGAGGAATGGATTTTTGATCCATAGACTCTGTATGTGAAGGTGGTGACATGGGTGAAGGAGGTTCTTAAGTTGTATCTTCCTCTATGACATTGATACGGGATTTCTTAGAGGAAGGATCCCCAAAAAATATAAGACCGCGACAGTCCTTATATTTCTAGGTGGTACAGGGAATGACTGTGTAAACATACTATTCATAGAGACCAAATTGAAATCCTTTCCATACATATCGATGGAGGAATGTGTGGGTAAGCATAGATTAGTGAGGTAATTCAAATCATATGAGAATGGATGGGTTTGAGTAGGTGGTTTGAGAGTGTGTGAAGAAGTATTAAGTCCCCCATATGTCAAATTAGTGTGAAGATGAGGTAGAATGTAAGGAAATATCTCACCTACCTAATGATTTTAATTTGGGTGCTGATGGAGGCTTCCATACTCTTGAGGGGTAAGGAAGGTGTTGACATTATAGGGACAATAGTCCCCCAAAGTGAGGCATTGAAAAACACTGACTAAAGGATCACAATTTAGAATTTTTGTAGTGAGAATGGAAGAATCATCAGAAGGTTCAGGTGAAGAAACATCAAGTGTTGGAAAAGGATATGGGTTGGTTGATGGGATAGCTATGGAATTTGTGACAGTATTAGGAATATAAGAGGTTGTTGTGGAAGATGTAGTAGAAGAATTGGTAGATGAAGTGGAGGCTGAAGAAGAAGAAGTTGTAGTGGTGGTAGATAGGATTTTGGCTAAAGAAGAAGTGAGAGTGGTTGTAGATAGCTTAACTGATAAAGGACATTGTTAGGTTGATATAGCATGTTATAGGTTTTGAAGGGTGAAAGATCTGCTAGAATGGTGTAGTTGTCCTTCATATTAGAATTTTAAATAATAATGCAATGTTGAAGGAACACACCCCATGGCATGGAACTAGGGTTGGCTAAGAAGAAAATTATATTGAATTTCCCCCTCTATGACATAGAATAATTCTAGAATGGTATGGTGGCCCACACAGATATGGAGAATGATTGTGCCGAGGGTGGAAGTTATGGTATCATTAAATGATCAAATCATAACTAGGTTATTATACATCTAATTGGTAGTGATGCGCATTTTTTTTAGGCACGGGAATAAATAATGTTTATACTAGCACCCCTATCAACTATAACACATCTAATGTTAGTATTATCAATCTAAATGAAGATGAATAGGGTAGGGTCGGGATATTCTAATTCGAGATGGACAATACCATTATTAAAGAAAATGAGAGAAACTAGTTGATGAGTGGTAGTATGAGTAGAAGAAGGGTGCAAAGTGGTGAGAGAGGCCACATGATGAGGAGTGATAATGGTGGAAACAGGTGTGGGGTCATTAGGTGTAACCTCAATAGATTACATAAACTCAATGAGGGCCTGAGTATGAGAATCAAAGGTTTGGATAAGGTCATATAAAGACATTTTTAAGGGTGATTTTTGAAGTTAATTGATCATTGTATGATGGCAAACCCCATCAGAAATGGGGTATGCAGGTCCATAGATGGTGATTTTGGGTCCAAGTGTAGATTGAATGTTGGGTAAAGGTGCAACGAATGGGATGGTTACTTTATCCTTAACTTTTTCTTTCTATGCTCGAGTGAAAAATTCAACCATATTGATCTGAGGTGAAGAAGAAGTTTTTTCATTAAAGGTGTAACAACAGGATGGGAAAAAAAGTGGAGGAAAAGAGTCTTCTGAAAGGAGTATGCCGCATTGGCATTTTGGAGGAGTTTGGGTTAGTTTTCTAATACGGACCATGTTGATCTCAAATTTTTGAGGTGGGTAAAAGGGGTGTGGAGGTGGAGTTAGAGGTCACTGAAGAGGTATGGGGCAAGGCTGTGTGGTGATAGGAAAAGGTGGAATGTGAGCTTCATCAAAAATATCATCTTCTTCTAAGATTTCTTCCGGAGAACATAGTTAAAGAAAATATTCTTAAGGGTCTTACAATTTTCAACATCATGTCCTAGCACATGATTATATGTACAAATATCAGTATCATAAAACCCTTTTGGTTTAGGTTTGAGTGGGTTGTAAGGCTTAAGTTGTGGCAATGTGATGACAGAGGATTCTAAAAGATTAGCAAATACATTAGCATAAGACCATGCCAAGGGATCACAGTTTGATGTTAGTGTGGGTTTGGAGGGAGGTTTGGTGACCTCTGTGAAAGAGGTGTGAGTGGAGGTGGAATTGGAGGTTTGTTAAGGTTGACTACCTATTTTGTAGATAGTATGGTTTTGGATTTTGTTTGAACCTTTCTGGGTAAAGTTATAACTATTAAGGTGATTATTGAAGGCAGTGTAGGTTTAACTACCTCGTTGGAAAGTAGTGGGGCTTTAGGTTTGGATTACACCTTCTTTGGTAAAGTTTTAGAAGTATTATGTGATGTAGAAGGGAAGGTAGACACCGAAAGGGGATGGGTTAGCCAAGGTGATAATGGAGGTGTAGTGAAGACGGTGGTAGGAATCAATGTAGAAGGGACTGGTTGAAGAGAATGAAATGGAATGAGTAATGATGAGGATATATGAAGTAGTGTAGGTATGGGAGGTAGAGAAGATGTAGGAAACAACAATGGCGTAGGTTATTTAGGAAATTAGGTTGGAATAAAATATCATGACAAGGAGGTGGGCTGTTGTGTTTTTTGTTTACCTTGGGTAAGAAGATGCTTGACCAAGGTTGATGGGTGTAAACCTAGGATAGATGGATGTGGTGAATGTGACAGAGGGGTAGTGGGTGAATCTGGTGTATGTGGACTAAGAGGTTTTGTCTTCCTCTTAGGTGGGGGGATATTTTTAGTGATGGCTTGAGAGAATGTGGGTAAATACGGTTTGACAGGAGGATGGACTAGGCTAGATGTTGATATAACTCCCAATGTGGTAATGGATTTCGAAAAAAGGGAATGTATTGGTGCAAGAAGGGGTTTAGGCACAGGTGAGATTTTTTTGGATGGTAATGTCCTAGGTCTGGGTGGGGCTAAAGAAGAAGAGGTGACAACATTTGGCATGGGCATGGTGGGTTTGGTTATCTTAAACACCTTTGGATATATCGTGGAAGTGATAGCATAAAACATTTAAATTTGAGTTGAGATGGGGAGTCAAAGCCTTCCCCAAAGAATGAAATTATCACAATAATCCAAGTGGCAGGAAAAATGTGAGAATGAAACTGAAGTGGGGGAGGATTTTTTTATTTCCTAGTGATCCCTGTAAAGAATGTTTGTGAGATATGGAAATGGTTGGCTTCAGACTCTGTTAGTAAAATAAATGATAACAAATAAGCAGGGTCTTTAAAATCCAATTAGGAATTGTTTCCAACATGAAGAGATGCCATGAGAGGATCCTCTGTGGGAAGAGGAGGAGGAAAGGTTCATTGAATAGGCCCATCCTTTGGTGAAGTGAAAGGTAAGTTAGGTTCTTCCATTTGTAGAATAGTAAGTAATGCAAGTTACTCGACTGGTAGGAAGGTGAGTGGGGTATATACATATATAGATGAGATCAAATCCTCCGTGGAAAGAGGATAGAATAAGGTGGAATCCTTCATGGGTATAGGAGGGGATGAAATAGGTCCTTCTATGGATGAACTAACTTGTGCAATAATTTCCTTGATAGTTGAGATGGAAGGAAACTGAGAGGAAGGGTCCGGTATGATATCAAAAACAAAATGAACCTCATGAACATTGTTATCATTTTTGGAGGTTTCTTTGAATTGGTTAGATGAAGGGGTATGATTCGGAAATGGTTTCTTGAAGATGTGGAGGTTTCGGTTAGTCGGTGCATTGGGGTTATCTAAGACAAGATCTCTATTATCTAACATTTCTTGGATGATGTTTTTGAAAGTTATACAATTGCCATTACTATGACCTCTAACATGGTTATAATTGTAATAATCCTTCTCCTTGTACCATGCAGACATAGGATGGTAAGGGTCAAAACTAGTATGTGGTTTGATGGGTGGAAGAATTATGCCTCCAGTGTTTAAAATATTTTCCAAAACTGAGGAGTAAGGCTCTCCGATGGAACTATATTTTTGTTGTTCCCACTTAAATTTGAAATTCTATACAGGAGAAATATTAGAAGAAGGCTTTGATTGGTTGGATGGATGAGAAGGGTTGATGTTTAAGACTAATAAGAATCGTTGGTAGATCCTTTTTCTTTAGAATAATTATTTTGTGGTTTTGATGGAGAAGAAGAATCGTTGGTTTTTAAAGGAGTTTTTTTGTTACACAATTACAACTTTTTCTCCTCAATAGCACAAATTTCAAGTTTTTGAGACATTATGAATGCCTCGTAATATGTGTAGAAATTTTGGACATATAGATATGGAAATATTTCTCTAGCACAAGCTCAGGTAAAAAAATCTATTAACTTTGTTTGAGGCAGTTGGAATGTGAGTTGATTAATCAAGACGTGAAAATGAGTGAAAAAGTTTGCGATAGACTCATCCTCATATTGGCATGTCACGTACAAGTCAGTCATTATGACCTTCTTGAAAATTTTCATAAAAAATTCTTGTAGAAAATCCTGAGCTACCTGATTAAGTGAAACCATGGAGTGCCTGGGTAAAGCACTATACCAATCTAAAAGTGGGTCCCATCAGGGACATTGGGAATGTTCACAAGAGAAAATCATCATCATGAGAGATGAGATAACACACATGTGTAAAAGACCAAAAAAGATGTTGTGGGTATTCTTTTCTATTAAACTAATTGCATTTTGGAATTTCCCAATGCGTAGGGTATGGAAAAATCATAATGGAAAAGTGAATAGGCTCGTTATAAATCTTTTTGTATGTTAGAGTGTTACGCGAGCCAGAGACAGATTCTTCTAATGTATGAATCTTCTTATCCATCATCATTTTTATAATATCATTTGTATTATTTGATGATGTATCACCCCTTGCAGTATAAGTGGGGAGATAATATGAGTATGACATTGAAAAAACTCTAGTATGTGGTGGTGCCAAGTATAAAAACTATGATGAGGGAATATAAGATGCAATGGATGTCATAGAAAAAAACTTAGAATAAGAGGTAGATGAAATAGATAGTTGTTGATGATAGGTGTAGGTGGATGTAAAGACTCTCATGGAAATTGGTGGAAGAGAATGTGGGATGAAGAGGACAAGGAAGTATAGGTTTCTGACACTAGAGGTGACTGGGATGAAAAAGGCACATGTGAAGTGGATAATGGTATGGTAGATGTCATAGGGGAAATGGAAACTAACGGAACAATAGTTTTCATAGGTACGATAGATACCAATAATGTGGGGTCAAGATGAGAAAATACAAGTGATGAGGTAGGAGTGGGTAATGATGTACTAGTAGTAGTTGATGTAGAACTAGGTACCAGAGCAGGGGCGATGGATACATGCATGCCATAGATAAGATACCCTATGGAGTCTCAAGTGGATGAGTGAGCTAGGTAATGTTGTAAAGTGGTTGGATTTTGATCAAGGATTCTTGTGAACTCCTTGTCACCGGTACAAATGGTAATACGCTAGTTGGTACCCATAGGTGATAAGATGGAAGGTGGTGATGGGATAGGTGAGAGTAGCTAGCGTAAAACATGAGAGTTATGTCTTATCTATGAGTCAAAACCATGTGAATGATAGTAGAACTAGTAATTTGGTTGTTGTTGGTGATACAAAAACAAAAAAAATGGAACAAAATGGACCTAGGTGGAAGTCATTCTTTTTATTGAAAAACCAAAACATAGATACTAACACTGATTATGTTGCCAATTCCAATATAGAATGAAAAATGATGTCAGTCAATAAAATGATGTCAATTACTATGGAAAAATGAAAGGTTTGAAAATTTGGCAATAAATGGTGAATATTAGGTGAAAATCGGTTCTGAAGGTGATATCAAAGACCCATAAATGTAGTGAAGTGATAAAGGAAGTCACAGCAAGTGATGGAAGTGATTTGAACATTTTTTTAGTTAAGTGACCAAAATAGAAAGGAACCAATCATGGTCAGTAAACCGATGGAAATATTATGATGTAATTGATGCCGATCACTAGACTGATACTGGTTACTGTGAAATATGTGAAGAAATGAAAAAAGTGTATTTTGATAATTTAGATCAAATAAAAGGATAACCCATAATTCTGAGTATAGTAATGATAGATCCTAACAAACTCAAAAATAGTCAAAATACACTGACTCTTATTGTGAATTATACAGGGAGAAAAATATGGAGAAAAATGAACTCACACCTGCAAATAAAAAATCAAGAAAAATATAATAAAAATGCAATCCTATGTTGTGGCTTATGCCATTTAGGATTGACTTGTGAATAGAATAGATTTTTTTGGTTAACGAAGGTTCCCTACAGAAATTGACAATCGTGGCTATTTTTAGGTAAATTTTGGCTTAGTTTCCTCAATATATACTTTTACATTACACGACATGCTACTCTGATATGATGACTGGTTAGAACACCAGTTGGCTCTACAATTAATCTAATTATTAGTTGTTAACGGTAAATACCAGGAGGGAAGATATATAAGCAATAAGCTATGTGTTTCAGTGATTTATTTTGGGAGTGTGTACACAAAGTGAACTATGATTCAATTAGTCAACCATCAGCTGGTCAAGAATTCCAGCATACATGTTTGCCACAATGTAAATGAGATAAAATACAACAAGAAAAAATGAGATGCAAAGATTTTAAACCCAATTCCACAATGAAATTTGATGAGAGATGATGAATAGGTAAGACTGTGTATTTCACTAGTGCAATACATAATAAAAAGAAGTGTTCTTTTTAGTCCAAAATATGAGTTTCACTGCGACAAGTAGAAGAAGAAGAATGTTACCCAGGTACAAAATTTAGTGTGAACAATTTCAAAATGAAATAAACACACAATAATTCCTTGAGAATGAATTAATCCAATATAAACCTAAAGAAGGGTCCCACCAGGCGTGCTAAAAATTTTCAACAATAAGTATATGCTTTCTAGGACGAAACTGATAGAAGGTAAATCATTAAGGAGGAATAAATGTAAAGTGAAGTGGAAGGTAGAATACATGTGTTGTTGAGGTTTTCCAAGCTGATTATAGAGAGATTCTTTTTGTCTGGGAAGGAATACTTGTAAATGTAAAACAAGACCACAAGAGGAGTATTAAATAGCATATGATAGTGTAGTTTCTTGCATATGCTCGATCTAGCAAGCGTGGTGCTTCCTAGAATCGTTGTAAATCCACTGTTGGATAAACATTTAATGTAAATACGAAACTGAAATAAATTTTTCCTACTACAATGTAATGGTTTGCATTTCTCATACACTAAATACACTAGGTTCAATGTTAAATATGAAATGTAACACTAAATATAACTAAAATCAAGGTTTTTTAGGTTAGGAAAGTCTGGAAGAGGTTTGGTGAGGGTTTGGGGCTAATTAGTTGAGGTTTTGGGTCTATTTTTGGTGAGTGGGAAGCTTGTTGGTATGACAATATTAAATGACATAGAGACCGATATTGGTCAGGTGACCGATGTCGGTGTGAGGATGAAATTGAAGGTGGTTAGGGAACTATGTCAGTAGAGGAAATGTGTGATAAACTATTAAATGTGGGATTTTTATGCTCTCTGTGATTACACAAAGAGTGAGGGTGATATAGTCAGGGTCGTAATATGGGTGATAAGACTCAGGAATAATAAAAAGGAGGTTCAGAAGGATGAAAATACTTGCGGTGGTTGAATAGGTTGTTGGTGGGAAGAGTGTGGTATACAGGTAACAGAAGAAATGAAATATGACAAAAAGTGAGATATCTACAATGGAATAAGAATAAATTTTTAAAATCATAGTACTTGGTGTTTTGCAGATCCTATGAGTGGAGATGGTTTATTGGTGATTGGAGAAGAGGTTCTTGAGTCTAGTGCCATGGCAGTACAACCTGTGTGGTCTTATGAGTATTCCAATGCTCTAGAAGGAGAACTAGCTACTTGGCTTGCACTGTGGTTGTGAGTGTTCATTGTCTTGATACATGAAGGCTTAAAGATTTGAGCTTGATTATAATAGAACTCTAATAACTAAATGAGAAACCCTTGTGAAGATTTGTAAAATTTTATATAAAGGAACTGGTGGTGGATAGGTGATTGGCTCTAGGTGAGGGTAAACCAGTGTTGGTTAGTGTGAAATGGTCCTTTTTACCAAAACTAAGCAGATCTTCTCAGATTTTCCATGTTTCCCAAGTTAAATCTGCTTAAAGAAGAGGATTTCACGTTAGAAAAGGTAGGAATATCATAGAATAAGTCCAGTTAGGTTAGGAATAAGTCTTAGTTAGTTGGTTCAAGTGGTAACTAAGAACTGGAGGTGATGAATCAATGTTGAGAGTGATGACTTGGTCATTATGAGTTAAATGCCCCTAGAATTGGTCTAGGGTGAGGTAGTCTTTTGACATGGAGGTGTGAGGATTAAATTAACTTAATTAAAATAATTAAATTAAGTAATAGTGTGAGGATGAATATTAATTCGATTATAAGTGAATAAATAATATTAATATGGGGTAAGGGGTCATGGCTAGGTAAATACATTATGTTGATTAATCAAAGAGGAAGAAGGGGATTATGACCCAAAGTTGGTGTCTACATAAGGATTTAATGTATACTATTATATTGATGTGGTAATGAAGGAATACTAGTAGATGTAGATACGAGAAACTAACGATACTAATTTTAGGTGTCTATATTTTCCCGTTTTTGTTGAGTGTTTTATACAAGATGTGAGACAAAATTGAGGTGTGATAGATGAATGATGTAGAATTATATGATGAGGTATTCCCTTTCAAACTTAGGATTTATGACCTAAAAATGAGCACAAGTTTCAAAGAGATAGAGTGAAAGATATAACAATAGAAAGATGAGAGATGATGCCCCAGAATGAGGTATACAAACAAGATGGGTGCCATCAAAAATCAATTGATATTGAAACCAAGGGTTTGTGTCCTATAGATGTATGACTTAGTGAAATTTATGAGAAATAAATGGGATGTTTTGATGAGGTCAAAGGATTGGAGATTTTTGTTGCCACAAAAGTGGGCTTACGAGGCCAAGAAGTCAAGTGATAGGGGAACGAAAGGGTTCATGTCCTAGAGACATATGAATTTAATGATGGCAAGATGGTGGTTTTGCTAGGTCAAAGGACCTAAATTAATTTTTTCATAAAGGTGGGATTATGAGGCTAAGAAGTGAAGTAATACGGGAACCAAAGGGTTTGCTTCCTATAGACATAGTAATCTATGGTGATCAAGGATGAAATGAAAATTTGATGAGGTCAAAGGGATGTAATTTTATGTTACCACAAAGGTAGACTTACAAGGATGAAATGGGGGTCTAGAAAATGATCAGGGGCGTAACACTTGAGGAAAAAGTTGGTTGAAAAATGTTGTTTTTTTGTGGAGATGTATGTGGTCCTTTGTGCGGTGTACTTTTGATGTAGACTCGTGATACAAAGAGTTTTTGAAAATTTAGATGATGTGTAATGATACAATAATATGATACATTTATGATTGAATGATACAAGAATAAAATATGGAAATATTAATTTATCTTGGATTTGATACATATGTGATGTGAATAAAAATAGAGTGAAGGATTTTTCATTCTTGGCCTTATGACAAGTGTTAACATATGAATAACAAGGGTAGTTTCATGTAGGATCTTGGATATATATGGAATTGAAATGTATACCTTCCTAAGATGTGGGAAGGGTTGACATATGTAGGTTGTGTGGAATATTAGGTTCTCCTTTCCATGGTTTCATAGGGAAATCCTCCATTTGTACATATTAATTTTTTGACACAAAGAGATCGATGCAGGAAGTTTTCTTTGATGGGAAAGTTGATTGATACAAGAAGATTTCCTAAGATACTTTCATATCTTATTTTTTGAATGATGATCGATGCATGGAGCCTTTTTACATGAGTATTCATCCTTTGAGGGAGTGGTCTACATTTTGAGTTTGAAATTTTGATTTTAATTTTAATAGATATTAGTTCTTCAAGAGATCGGTCTACTTTGAACATGTAGCTATCCTTCAAGGGATTAGTCTACTTTTATTTTTGATAATATGATTTTGACTTTTTTTAATACCTTTGATTTGAGGGATTTGTTTATTTATTTTGATAAGAAGCATCCATGGATATTTTTTACTTTATTTGAGCTAAGGTAAAAACCCTAAGAATACCATTTCAAGGAGTGGAGAAGAAATGTGTACAGAACCTACAAAAATGTTCCCCATGACATGTCTTTTGTAAGTAGAAAAGATAGATGGATGTAATGATTTATAGGGTTCCTATTTAGGAAGAACTTATCCAATTGAAAAATGTAATGAACATAGTTATGGTGCTCATCTTTAAGGATTTATGGATAGTGATGGAAAACCACATACTTTCAAATTGTTACAATGAGAAGACGATTGGTTGATGGTGGACTAATATATTTGATGTGACTATTGTCATGACGTTTGATGTGTTAATAGTAGAAAGGCTGCAATTACAAGGCATTTAGAGGTTCCTTTTTAGGTGTACCATCAAGGGAGGTTAGATGAAAAAATATCGACCCACGAAGTGATCCAGTCAAGGGTCACTCTAGTCAGGGGAAAAAATTCCATGTTTACTCCTTTCCAAAGTAGTGAAATTTTTATTGGATTGAGACTATAGGTTTGGTGAGGATTAAATATGGGGAGTTATGCAAGGTAAGATTTTTGAAGTCATAGTAGAGAGGATACCCCTGAACATGATGATGTGGATAGAGATAATTTATCTTGAAAGGAACAATGTCTTTTAGGTCAAGATGATGAAAGTTTCGTTGTTGATTGATTGGGTATAGAATAAATAAATGAAGATAAGGGGGCTTTGAAAAAGGATTTGTTGAAAATTTTAATAGGATGTGAGAGAATGATTTGATAATGAGGGTTATTTGACGAATCTTTTTTTTATCTTTTCTTCATATATGATGATTTTTTTTCACCCAGGTGTGTGAGCCATACATATTCGAGACAAGGGACCTTCAAATGAAGGTGATGAAAAGACATGAAATATATTTGTTGATTTTTTATTGAGGATGGCTCTCTTATCTTGCAAATTTTGCTGAGGATGCTATAAGTGATTTGGGTGTAGATGTTGATGAGATATAGGTACCTTTAATGGAAAATGTTAAAGAGATGTGCGAAAGAGGTTTTTTAATACCAGATTGAGGATGTACCCCTTGACCTACAGATTTTATTGTAGATAGTAACAATAGTGGAGGTCTAGATAATATTAATGATGGCTTAATATAGTCTTATTATGGGAGAATATCATTGATGAGGAAAATTCATTGAATTATGGCTTTAAGAACTTTACAAATTTTCGTGTTATGACTTGGTCTTCGATGGTAGGAATAGATTTTTTTTGGTCATTTCCAGGTATGTGGATTGGGTCTTTTGATGGGTGGTAATGTAATAAGATAATCCTACATGAGCCTCTCAAGGATTTTAATGTTAGTATATTTTAAGGTATTTGGATAAATGGATTTTTATTTTGATTTAGCAAAATCCTTAGTATGACACATCTTATTTTTGGATGTGGGTGGATGCACATATGTCATATGATGTTGAAACATCATAGGGGTGTTCTAAGGTTGATAAGGGAGAGGATATGATAAAAGGGTGGGATTGGATGTAGGATTGATAAAATTTGATGAAAAATGAGGTCCCAAAATAGAAAAAGGGGATTATTTATGGATGATAAGGGGTTTGACTATTTGATATGATATTGAGATAATGGATGGGGTCTAGAATGGATGATGACGGGCAAGTTGTAGATGTGATGGATTTGGATTTTGATAAAGTATGAGGTTCAAGAATAGATAGTAAGGGTGGAACCCTATATCGTGTGCATTATGATTTTTTATTGTTTTTTTTAGATAGAGGAGAGGGTATTATGAAAGATGATGAGGAAGAGAATGTGAATATTGTAAGATTTTATTTGTATATTTTTTGAATTGGGACAACGTTCTAGACTAGATGGTAAGTGAGGAGATGATAGGATTGGGTTTTACTCGGATGAGGGAGATGTTTTTTATAGGCATTATTGAAGTGGGTTAGTTTCATGTGACATTCCCAATAATTATATTGGTTCAAAAGATGGTTTTATATCTATATCTTTAATTATAGGTGCCTCATTTTTAATGGTATCTTAAGTGTAGTTTATGGGTTACAAGGAGGTAGCAGGTGATTGAATAGTAATAAAAGGTGATCTTCATGGGTGAGGATTATCAAAAAGAGGATTGAGGGGATCTAAGACATCAAGGGAAAGCATTGGTGATGAAAGGATCTCCTCATGGGGAATATCATATGTAATAGTGTTGATGATGTGTCTCGAAGGATGTACAATATCTATATGGATTGACTCTATCGGGGGTGTTGGGTCAGGAAGACAAGTAATGGCATCATGATGGGGATTTTGATCTATATCATAGAAGACCTAAGGGAATCAGAGGGGATATTTGTAGATTTTGAATTGAAATGTCCTTCTTCTAGGGATTTGATTTCTAACTTTCTAGCCATGGTGAAGGATTTTTCAAATGTCAGGAATGTGTGGATCTGAACAGTAGATGAGATATGATGGGAACATGATTGAGAAAAAAAATTGATCAGTTCTAATTGAGGAAGTGAGAAGGTCAATTGATTGATAATTCTCTACAACTTAGTGAGGAATTAAAAAATGGATTCATTTTCAGATTTTTTGATTGTAGAGAGGTCAAAAATGGTGATTTTACGAGTACTATTGATAGTGAAGTGATCAAGAAATAACAGGGCTAGCTACGTGAAAGAGAATAAAGAGTTTCAAGGGAGGGATTTTTACCAATCCAAGGAAATTCCTTTTAGGGACATATGAATGGTTCTAAACATGAGATCTTGATAACAGATAATGAGATAATTCAAATTTCTAAAGGCTATTATGTGTTTTTAAGAAACATGTTTGATGTGGAACATAGTAGATTTAGTAAATTGCTAATGTGAAGGAAAGCATTTATATGGTACTAACAGATGTATGGGTTCATTATAAAACTTACCATAAGTGAGAATGCTTTTGGGTCGCTTGGTAACGGATTCCAAAGTAGTAAATATATTTTATATAGCTTGTGTCGAATCATTTTTAGAATTAAGCATGAGGTAATTAACATTTGAGTGTGGCAGAGAATGTGGTTGATTTTATTGTTGATAGTGGAGAATACAAGGGTTCTATTGTATATGGGCTTGATGTAGAGGTTAATAAGGGGTAGCTTGAGAAGATATCATTTGTAAAGTAGGTTGTGATAAATGTATATTGGGAAACATGTAGGGATGTTGGATATGTTGTTGTTAGATGAAAGGCGTTGATTGGGCCTAAGTAGGTATTTATGTATAGGTTTGGGATGTCTAAGGTATTGAGAAAGGTATTGAAGTTGAGATAGGTTGATTGGATAAAAGATGGTGGATGTTAAAATTCTAATTAGATTTTGATGAAGGAGGGGATGTGGAAAAGATCGATATGTGGGGGTACACTTGACATCAATTGAGAGGTGATAGTTTGTAAGTACTATAGATGTGAATGATTTTGGTAGGGTCATTGATTAGTGTTGTTATAGGAATGGATGAAAGGTAGAGGTTCTATGTGGAAACAATGATGGTCCAAATGGGTCTGGGAGCATGTTAGAGCTAAATGAAGATGTGTGATACATGATTGGTTTATGAGATTGATAAGGATTAGGTCGTACGTAGGGGATGTTTTGAAATTGATTGGGATGAAAAGTTGTAGACAAATAAATTGAAGATGATTATAAAAATGGCGCAAAAGGGGTAAAATAATGTGTTGATGGGTAAGTGTACCAAGTTGGGGGTCAAAAAGGGGACAAAAACCTACAAATTAATGAAACATGATTGTGTTTTACAATAACACAATCACTTCATGTTTTCCTAGGCTTAGAAATTCACTAACATAATATGCATGTGTTATAACATGTACGCATTTCTATGAAGACAAAACACGTACACATTTTTCTTTATATGAGTTTTTTAGGGGCTGGAAGGAGCCATATTTAGTAAAATAAATTTTAAGTATAAGAATTATTTTATTATTTATTTATACTTAAATAAATAATAAAATAATTCTTATACTTAAAATTTACTTTAATAAATATAAGAAATTAGGGTCAATCTACATCTGATGGAAGTGGTCCCATAGTTCTGATAGTGATAATCTAGAAGATAGGTTTTCAAAATCTAATTTGATGAGTACTTACTCATTTTAAGAATTTTAGCAATGACCTAAACATTTCAAGCCATATATTGTAGTTGGACTATATTTTGTGAAAAAATATAGTCATTTTATAGGTTTCTTGACCTTATAGATTGGATTTTGACCCTACCACTAATTGAATTGGTACTAATTTTGAAATTTGGAGCATAATTCACTTTGGTGACCATGAATCAACTTTATGGTTCTTGTATACTTCTTACTAAAATGAGATCCTTATTAAAATGATGTTTAGGGTTTAGGGTTTAGGGTTTAAGGTTTTTTTAGGGATTTTGTGTTTAGGGTTTAAGGTTTAGGTTTTAGGGCTCAATATTTAGGTTTTTTTTTAGGATTTAGGGTTTAGGGTTTAGGGATTAGGGCTCAGGGTTCAGGGAATAGGGTTTAGGGCTCAAGGTTAAGGTTTTAGGGTTTAGGGTTTAGGGTTTATGGTTCAGGGATAAAGATATAGGATTTAGGTATTAGGGTTTAGGATTTATGTTTTTTATCTCACGGTTTGGGTTTATAGTTTAGGGTTTAGGGTTCAGGGTTTAGGGTTTATGGTTTAGGGCTCGCGGTTTAGGATTTAGGGATCAGGGATGAGGTTTTATGGGTTAAGGTTTAGGTTTTATGGGTTAAGGTTGAGGATTTAGGGGTCAATATTGAGGGCTTAGTGTTTAGGGTTTGTGGTTTCAGGATAAGGGTTCAAGGTTTAGGTTTTATAGTTTAGGGTTTAGGGTTTTGTGTTTATAATTTAAGGCTTAGGGTTTATGTATTATGTGTTTAGGGTTTAGGGTTTAAGGTTTAGGTTTTAGGGATTAGTATTTAAGGTTTAGGTTTTAGGTTTTAGGGATTATGGATCATGGTTTAGGGTTTAGGGTTCAAGGCTTAGGGCTAAGGGTTTAGGGTTATGGGTTTAGTGTGTATGGTTTAGGGTTTAGGGCTTAGTGTTTCGGGTTCAGAGGTCATTTTTAAGGGTTTTGGGTTTACAGCTCATAGTTACGGGTTTAGCTGTTAGGATTTAGGGTTTATGGGTATGTTTTTAGAGTTTAAGAATTAGGGTTTATAGTTTTGGGCTCAGGGTTTAGGGTTTAGGTTTCATTATTTAGGTTTTAGGGTTTAGTGTTTATAATTTAAGCATTAGGGTTTAAGGTTTAAGGTTTAGGTTTTATGGTTTAGTATTTAGGGTTTGGGTTTTAGTTTTCAATGTTATGGGTTTAGGGGTTATGATTTAGGACTCAAGGTTTAGGATTTAGGTTTTAGGGCTTGCGGCTTAGGGCTCTAGATAAAGAAATATTACCCAGTATAGCTATTTTCTTTTTCCCATCACATGGGAAATATTTTACTCATTGTAATGTTATGTGTCTTACCCATCCTTATTAGTATTTAACATAGAGTATTCACCTGAAAAGGGTTCATTGAACTTGTAGGAAAAACATTCAAAGAGAGTCATCAGAATTTGATATCTTTCATCTGTTGATATTTTTTAGGACAATGTTAGATTCTTGAATGTCTAATCCTTCCACAGACCCCAATAGTCATCGATCCTTGAATATAAGGAGAAAAAATCACTTACATTCCATTTATAATGATAGAGATATTTGTAAATTCGTGTTATGATCTCTAAATCTATATGAATTTCAAGTTTCTTAGAAATCACATCACATCTTTCACTAGGATTGATGACTACCCCTATCTTTTTGAAAGTGTTTTTGAAAAAACCCATGGTTTTATCATATAAGAAATTATCAATGAATGGAAGGTCACTAATTCATAGGCCAAGTGACTCCCATTTAGACCTAAACAAGAAATATTTACTAGGTAATTGATAACCCCTTTGTGTTCTTATCCATTCCCCTATTTCTATGCTTATTTTGAACACTTCAGGAAGTTCTGTCAAATTTACTATCCATTCCATTACAAAAATAAATTTCTCTTTCTTTGGAGGAGAGGATACTATGGGAAATTCAATTATGATCCTACACCTCTGCATTGGTATATTCTCTATGTTTCTTTTATGTCATTTAAGATTAATTTTTGTGTTGTGATGGTCATTTTTTCCAGCTTCCAATGGTCGTTCTGGCTTGCATAATAACATAGATGGAAATATGAGAAATATGAAATTTGTTTAAGAGTGTGAATAAATTTAGATTCAATAATGTAAGTATATGTGGGGAGAAACAAGTTTGGAAGATATGTGTAATAAGCATTGCATGGCACAAGGTAGATGTCATATCCATTTAGTTATTTATCCCACCACTCATAAACCTTGGTACTTATATAGGAAGAATCAATGATGGTTCTAGGCAGAAGAATAGGAAATATTGATTAAATATAGTTTGGGGTTTAGGGTTTAGGGTTTAGGGCTCATGGTTCATGGTTTAAGGTGTAGGGTTTAGGGTTTAGAGCTCATGTTTTAGGGTTTAGGGTTTACGGCTCACAGTTAAGGTTTTAGGTGTTAGGGTTTAGGGTTTAGGGTTCAGGATTTAGGGCTCAAGGTTTATGGTTCAGTGTTTAGGGTTTAAGAATTAGGGTCTAGGGTTTAGGGTTTAGGTTTCATAGATTAGTTTTTAGGGTTTAATGTTTAGAATTTAAGGATTAGGGTTTAAGGTTTAGGATTTAGGGTTTAGAGTTTAAGGTTTAGGTTTTAGGGTTTAGTATTCAATTTTTTTGTTTTAGGGTTTATGGTTTAGGGCTAAAGGTTTAGGGGTTAGGGTTTAGTGCTCAAGGTTTAGGGTTTAGGGTTTAGGGCTTGGGGCTTAGGGCTCTCAATAAAGAAATATTACCCAATATAGCTATCTTCTTTTTCCCATCACATGGGAAATATTTTACTCATTGTAATGTTATGTGTCTTACCCATCCTTATTAGTATTTAACATAGAGTATTCAACTAAAAAGGGTTCATTGACCTTGTAGGAAAAAAATTCAAAGAGAGTCTTCATAATTTGATGTCTTTCATTTGTTGATATTTTTTAGGACAATGTGATATTCTTGAATGTCTAATCCTTCCAAAGACCCCAGTAGTCGTCAATCCTTGAATATAAGGAGACAAAATTACTTAGATTCCATTTATAATGATAGAGATATTTGTAAATTCGTGTTATGACCTCTAAATCTATATGAATTTCAAGTTTCTTAGAAATCACATCACATCTTTCACTAGGATTGATGACTACCCCTATCTTTCTGAAAGTGTTTTTGAAAAAAACCATGGTTTTATCATATAAGAAATTATCAATGAATGGAAGGTCACTAATTCATAGGCCAAGTGAGTCCCATTTAGAACTAAACAAGAAATATTTACTAGGCAATTGATAACCCCTTTTTGTTCTTATCCATTGCCCTATTTGTATGCTTATTTTGAACACTTTAGGAAGTTCTGTCAAATTTACTAACCATTCCATTAGAAAAATAAATTTATCTTTCTTTGGAGGAGAGGATACTATAGGAAATTCAATTATGATCCTACACCTCTGCATTGGTATATTCTCTATGTTTCTTTTGTGTCCTTTAAGATTAATTTTTGAGTTGTGATGGTCATTTTTTCCAACTTCCAATGGGTCATTATTTCTTGCATAATACCATACATTGAAATATGAGAAATATGAAATTTGTTTAAGAGTGTGAATAAATTTATATTCAAGAATGCAAGTATATGTGGGGAGAAACAAGTTTGGAAGATATGTGTAATAAGAATTACATAGCACAAGGTAGATGTCATATCCATTTAGTTATTTATCCCACCACTCATAAACCCTGGTACTTATATAGGAAGAATCAATTATGGTTCTAGGCACAAGAATAGGAAATATTGATTAAATATAGATTGGGGTTTAGGGTTTAGCGTTTAGGGCTCATGGTTCATGGTTTAAGGTTTAGGGTTTAGGGTTCAGAACTCATGTTTCAGGGTTTAGGGTTTACGTCTCATGGTTAAGGGTTTAGGTGTTAGGGTTTAGGGTTTAGGGTTTAGGGCTCAAGGTTTAGGGTTTGGTGTTTAGGGTTTAAGAATGAGGGTTTATGGTTTTGGGCTTAGGGTTCAGGGTTTACGTTTCATAGATTAGGTTTTAGGGTTTAGTTTTTAGAATTTAAGGATTAGGGTTTAAGCTTTAGGATTTAGGGTTTACATTTTAAGGTTTAGGTTTTAGGGTTCAATATTCAGTTTTAGGGTTTTAGGGTTTATGGTTTAGTGCTAAAGGTTTAGGGGTTAGGGTTTAGTGCTCAAGGTTTAGAGTTTAGGGTTTAGTGCTTGGGGCTTAGGGCTCTCGATAAAGGAATATTACCCAATATAGCTATTTTGGTTTTCCCATCGCATGGGAAATATTTTACTCATTGTAATGTTATGTGTCTTACCCATCCTTATTAGTATTTAACATAGAGTATTCAACTGAAAAGGGTTCATTGACCTTGTAGGAAAAAAATTCAAAGAGACTCATCATAATTTGATGTCTTTCATTTGTTGATATTTTTTAGGACAATGTGATATTCTTGAATGTCTAATCCTTCCAAAGACCCCAGTAGTCCTCGACCCTTGAATATAAGGAGACAAAATTACTTAGATTCCATTTATAATGATAGAGATATTTGTAAATTCGTGTTATGACCTCTAAATCTATATGAATTTCAAGTTTCTTAGAAATCACATCACATCTTTCACTAGATTGATGACTACCCCTATCTTTCTGAAAGTGTTTTTGAAAAAAACCATGGTTTTATCATATAAGAAATTATCAATGAATGGAAGGTCACTAATTCATAGGCCAAGTGAGTCCCATTTAGAACTAAAGAAGAAATATTTACTAGGCAATTGATAACCCCTTTGTGTTCTTATCCATTGCCCTATTTCTATGCTTATTTTGAACACTTCAGGAAGTTCTGTCAAATTTACTATCCATTCCATTAGAAAAATTAATTTCTCTTTCTTTGGAGGAGAGGATACTATAGGAAAGTCAATTATGATCCTACACCTCTGCATTGGTATATTCTCTATGTTTATTTTGTGTCCTTTAAGATTCATTTTTGAGTTGTGATGGTCATTTTTTCCAACTTCCAATGGGTCATTCTTTCTTGCATAATACCATACATTGAAATATGAGAAATATGAAATTTGTTTAAGAGTGTGAATAAATTTATATTCAAGAATACAAGTATATGTGGGGAGAAACAAGTTTGGAAGATATGTGTAATAAGAATTACATGGCACAAGGTAGATGTCATATCCATTTAGTTATTTATCCCGCCACTCATAAACCCTGGTACTTATATAGGAAGAATCTATTACGGTTCTAGGCACAAGAATAGGAAATATTGGTTAAATATAGACTGGGGTTTAGGGTTTAGGGTTTAGGGTTTAGGGTTTAGGGCTCATGGTTCATGGTTCAAGGTTTAGGGTTTAGGGTTCAGAGCTCATGTTTCAGGGTTTAGGGTTTACGTCTCATGGTTAAGGGTTTAGGTGTTAGGGTTTAGGGTTTAGGGTTCAGGGTTTAGGGCTCAAGGTTTAGGGTTTGGTGTTTAGGGTTTAAGAATGAGGGTTTATGGTTTTGGGCTTAGGGTTCAGGGTTTAGGTTTCATAGATTAGGTTTTAAGGTTTAGTGTTTAGAATTTAAGGATTAGGGTTTAAGCTTTAGGATTTAGGGTTTACAGTTTAAGGTTTAGGTTTTAGGGTTCAATATTCAGTTTTAGGGTTTTAGGGTTTATGGTTTAGTGCTCAAGGTTTAGGGGTTAGGGTTTAGGGCTCAAGGTTTAGGGTTTAGGGTTTAGGGCTTGGGGCTTAGGGCTCTCGATAAAGAAATATTACCCAATATAGCTATCTTCTTTTTCCCATCGCATGGGAAATATTTTACTTATTGTAATGTTATGTGTCTTACCCATCCTTATTAGTATTTAACATAGAGTATTCACCTGAAAAGGGTTTATTGACCTTGTAGGGAAAAACATTCAAAGAGAGTCATCACAATTTGATGTCTTTCATCTGTTGATATTTTGAAGGAGGGAAATGTCATAATCCTGAATGTCCAATCCTTCCACAGACCCCAGTAGTCCTCGATCCTTGAATATAAGGAGACAAAATTACTTGGCTTCCATTTATAATGATAGAGATATTTGTAAATTCGTGTTATGACCTCTAAATCTATATGAATTTCAAGTTGTTTGGAAATCACATGACATCCTTCACTAGGATTGATGACTACCTCTATCTTTTTGAAGGTGTTTTTGAAATAATTCATGGGTTTATCATATAAGGAATTATCAATGAATGGAATGTCACTAATTCGTAGGCCAGGTGAATCCCATTTAGAACTAAAAAAGAAATATTTACTAGGTAGATTGATAACCCCTTTGTGTTCTTAGTCCATTCCCCTGTTTCTATGTTTATTTTGAACACTTCAAGAAGTTCTATCAAATTTACTATCCATTCCAGTAGTAGAAGAATTTTCTCTTTCTCCAGAGGAGAGGATACTTCAGGAAATTCAGTTATGATCCTACACCTTCGTATTGGTATATTCTCTATGTTTCTTTTTGTACTCCTTTAAGATTAATTTTTTTGTTGTAATGGTCATTTTTTCCAACTTCCTAATGGGTCATTACTTAGCTTACATAATACCATACATGGAAATATGAGAAATATGAAATTTGTTTGAAGAACTGTGAATAAATTTACATTCAAGATTGCGCAAGTATATGTGGGGAGAAACAAGTTTGGAAGATATGTGTAATATATGCATTACATGGCACATGCTGATGTCATATCCATTTAGTTACTTATCCCACCTCTCATAAACCCTAGGTAGTTAATATATGGTTTAAGGAATCAATGATGATTCTAGGCATAAGAATAGGAAATATTGATTCAAATATGGTTTAGGGTTTAGGGGTTTAGGGTTTAGGGCTCATGGTTCATGGTTTAAGGTTTACTTCGAATGGTTTCACACATATTCAGAGACGTAATTTATTCATAGCTCAGATATTATGGCTTACGGTATGAAAGTGGTATACATAGTTGAACAATTTAGGGTTCTAGATTTTAACATGGTTTAGGTCCCTTCATATTTTATAGTTTTTAAAATTGAGGTTTTAAGAATTTGAATAACATTACTATATTTGGGCTTCAGGGTCATTGGGTATCACACCTATATCATATTTTAGGTTTTTAGGGTTTAAATAATAATCTAGAATATACACCATTATCAATTGCTAACCCTAATCAAAAATTGAAATAGGTAAATGAATTAACCGATTTCCTCAAACTTATAGGATTTTAGAGTTAAATCATTCAATTTGTGAGCCCATTTAGGGTTATAAATGGTTCATAGGGCTATTTGACATAGGGCTATGTTGTATAAATAAAGTATTACCTACAATAAAGCTATCTTCTTTTTCCCATTGCATGTGAACTTTTTCACCCATTGTTATGTTATGTGTCTTACCCATTCTTATTAGTAATCTGACCAATCAGAGTATTTAACTAAAAAAGGGTTCATTGACACAATTTGTAGGAATAAACATTCAAAGAGGATTCATCAAAATTTGATTTCTTTCATCTGTTGATATTTTAAAGGAGGAAAATGCCTGACCTCTAATGAAAAAAAATAATGTCTAATCCTACCACATAATGTTGTCCTTAGACCTCTGGATATATGGTTCTAAGATATCAGAAAGATGAGTCTCCATGTTATCAATGATAGAAGATATATGAGGTTCAAGTTATGAGCTTCTAGCATTATATGGATTTAGTAAGTGCTTGTGGCAAAATCACAGCACAGGGCTTGATTACTCAGTGAATGTTTGAGGAATTACGTGTGATTTTTAAAGGTGGAAGTGTTTGACCCCAAAAACCTATGGGTTTTGAATATCAGAAATGTACCCTCAAGAGAATGGAAGGTTTCCTAATTTTTAGGGCCTTAGTGTCTCAACTTAAGACTAAACGGGAAGAGAGTTACTAGGAGTTTAATAACTCTTTTACATGTTCTTAAGGAGATTAGGGTTCTATGCTTGAAAATTTGAACCTACTCAGGAAGTTATGCACCAAGAAAGATTTACTATAACATTCACAGGGTTAACACAATACTAATTTAGAACCTTGTAGGGGAGAGGATACAATAGGAAATTCAATGATTATAGTACACCTTGCATTAGGGTGATAGGGTCAATAAGGTTTAGAACATTTAAGAGGTCCTTTATGATTAATGTTTCAGGGTTGTGATGGTTTTTTTCCTCTTAAAGGATTTAACATTCTAGGGCTTCACATTTTAGGGCCATACAGGGCTCACAGTATTATCGAAAAAATTTTACAGAGTGTTTAATAGGGTGACATGGTTTAGGGTTCTCCACAAATATCTTGGGGAGAATTACAATGTTTGGAAGGATTTGTAGGGGAATTAGATGACATAAGGTAGCTCCATATCCATTTAGAAATTTAGCCTCTCCTTACAATCTCAAGGAATAATGAAAAATAGGGATCTATAGGCAGACTCAAGGATTCAGTGTCTAGGTTTCAAGACTTAAGGAAAGGGTATGTGCATTAAATATAGGGTTCATGGTTGATGGTTTAGGGCTTATGGTTTGAGGACTCATGACCTTCATAGTTTTAGGGTTTAGGGGTTAGAAAGTTGGGGATACCTAGGATTTTGTGTTTAGGGTTTAAGATTTAGGGTTCCAGGTTTTAGGGTTTATGGTCTATGGTTTTGGGTCCTAGTGTAAAGGAGTTAGGGCCATTTAAGGTTTAGGGTTTAGTGTTTAGTGTTAAGGATTTAGTGTTCAGTGGATTAGGGCTTATGGTTTAGGTCTCATGGTTTAGGCTTCATACCCTTTAGGTCTACAAAGTTTAGGGTTTATGGTTTAGTGATTTAGACATTTAGGGCTTATCAGGTTTAGGGCTCAGGGTTCAGGATTTAGGGCACTAGGGTTACAATCTTCTTAGGGTTTATGGTTTAGGGTTTATGGGTTTACTGGACATAGGGTTTAGGGTTTAAGGCTTTAGGGTTTCAGGGTTTATAGGTTTGGTGTTTTAGGATTTATGAGTTCATGGTTCACTGGTTTAGGGTTTAAGGATTTAGGGCTTTTAAGGACTTCAGGGTTTAGGGTTTAGGGCTTATGGGTTTCAGGTTTTGGATATTTAAGGACTTAAGGGTTTAGGGCTTATCGGGTATATGTTTTGAATTTTAGAGGTTTAGGTTTTAGGGTTTAAGGATCTATGGTTAAGGGCTTCAGGATTTAGGGGTTTAGGGCCATCTAAGGCTTTATTTTAGGGTTTAAATGGTTTAGGGTTTAGGGTTTTGATTGTAAAATTTAAATGACTAAAATATTTAGGTTGATGTTGAAATCCTTAAAATTACCTATGTACTTAGAAGATTATACTATAAAAAACTATCTCCTAAAGTTCATGACTCCATGGAGTTGTGAGACTAAATTCCATAATTTGTAGAGTGACCCTAATTTCTTATATTTACATAAATAGATTTAATGGGCATTATGATTTATTCAAGTTACTAAGTTTTTCAATTTAAAACGAGTACACGTTATTCATTTACTATTTTTAGAAATAATAAAATATAAATGATAATAAATGAAAACGTATACTTAAATATTTGATGTTATGTAAATAGAATGCATGCCAAAAGCATATACAATGTTTATACTAGCAAAGAATGCATGCACGTGTTATAATGTGTACGTGTAAATGTGACATATGCATTTTGCATTTTCACTTTTTCCAAGCCATGCCTCAAGAGTTTGGGATCTGGTTTGGATCCCCAAGCCTGAGGTATGGACCTGCAAAAACACATCAAACAATGTGTTTTTGTAGGAAAATGTAAAAATGCCACTTCTGCCATGATAAATCAACATAAAACGATCGATTCGTTTTTAAAAAATTATACCATGATGTAGAGCAGAGTTTCTTATTTCTAAAAATATATTTTTTTCAATTTTTCTGAGAAATATAAAGTTTCCATATTATTTATTTTCTAACTATGCCTTTTTATAGCTATTTTTTGAAATTTAAACATTTCTATATTTTGTCGTGTATATTTTTTTTGAATAAGAAAAATTGAATAAAAATTATTAGGAACAAACTATGACTAATTCTATACATATTCAAAAAAAAATCTAATTTTTGATATTTTTTGAGGTAGTTAGGGGGGGCATAGTCGGAGCTCCGTTATTTTTCAAAATATAAAATTTTGTACTAGAAAAATCATAAAAAAAATAAATACTTAGCTAAAAAAATATAAATAAATTCTAGTTCAAACTAGATGGATCCTAGCTATCTTTCTACCAAAGGGTTTTCAAAAATACTAAATGGTGCTAAAAAATGGTGGGGGCACGAAATTCACTTATGTTACGATTTTTTAACAAAAATAGGAGCACCTGTTGGTATTTTAGTTATTAGACCCACTTAAACTTATCCATTTTCAAAAAAATTTAGTAGCTTAGAAACTAGACTCAAAATTCTACGATTCATGTTTATACAATATCTTCCAATTTTGAGTATAACTATTTCAAAAAACTCATACAAGTTGAAGTTTTTTATTTTTTAGAAAAATGTGTCCACTTAAGACCCCCTTTTACCCTCGTCCCCCCAACTTGGTGCACTTACCCATGTAGAAGATTTGACATATGAGTGTATATCTTTTTTTTCAAAGTTGGTTACAGATTCAGTGCCATATAAATTTGAAATTCAAATTTCAGAGCTTTACAAATACACATAGGTGACATAGTCAAGAAGAATACATTGAAGGGAAAACAGTCATAGTTTGTCAATAAACAGGATTTATAAGTGGAGTATAGAGGTCTCATGTAAGTAAACCAAAGTGAATATCATTAACAGATACTAATGATGGTATGACATGTTTTTTTAAGGTTGGAGTTCACTCTGAAAAATATACCTACAAGATACACAATGAGGAATAATATTAGATTGATTCCACAATTTTATGAAAAAAGCCTATACTTTATGGTACCATAATGAAAAAAGTGATGTTGGGTGTTGACCAATATACCGACAACCAATTGTTTTTTCATCATCTGTAGAACCATTGAGTTAGCATTGCATTTGTTCATGAAATTTTTAATGTCAAATTAGTTTCATAAAATAGGTGAACAGGAATCTTTACTATTTTAGCATAGTAATCTTGTGTGAGGGATTTAATCATAGTGATCTATACTTCTTGCAACCATGTATATACAAAAAAAATGGTAGCTTATCATTGTGAAAGTGGTTATTGTTTTAAGCAAAAGAAAGACTTTTTGCTAATATACAATGACACTCAGAATCCAATATTTTTATCTCTTTAATCTTATGACAAGTTATGAATCGGTATCTTAACAATTTGTTGACCTGTTTGTTAACTTCTTTGAGAAATTCCACGATTTATCAAGCCTTAGCAATTCCTATCGCAGCAAGAAGAAACCTTTTCATGGTCTAGTATGTAAAAGGTTAGAAGTGGCACTTGTGCACAACAACACAGATATGGAATTTTGTGTACCTAGTCTGAATTCATTTTCCAACATGAGTATTCTCATAGTTCACTCACCAATATGATTATGTGCATTGTCAAGCTTCTTCTGGAGATTCGACCAAATCATCTTCCTAGTGCAATCTTAATGTAGAATCATTCGAATTATGAAAGGTGAAAACTGTAACTTCAATGATTACTTTATAACTCACAAACTCTTAAGGAAATGACTAAGAAAGGCATTCCAAAGTCCCAAAGGTTCCTATAATTTTAAGTAGATGTGAGTTAACATTCTAGACTAGTTTTACGAGTTGCGTAACACTTATCTAAGTGAAATAATAAAAAGTGGTTGAATGTCATGAAGCATTGAGGGGCCACATGACTCATGGTTTGGTTATGAAAATATTACACACAACTAGTTTGAAAGCATAGAACTTGCACAATGTTGTAATGAATCAATGAAGCAAGGGCCAAACATGTAGTTGAGGCACATCACCTTCTAAATATTGGGATAAAGATACTTGCACTAGGTAGAAACTCATAAAAAATATGTGATTATCTCAGGTATACTGGTGGCATTCCAAAAGACATGATGGAACCCCAAAGGTCAGTGCACTTAAAAGGATGTTATGCGCATACTTACATAAAAAGAATAATCTGGATAACGATAAGATAAGGATGAATAGTACAAATGATATAACCAAAATTGCAAAGGAAAACAAACTAATGGTGGTCCATGATATGCCACTAATGGTTAGATGGTACATGTCACCTTCATCACAGACATCATGTAGCCATGGACCATCTTCAGTCTATGAATTACCCTAAAACTGGTTTTAACGAGTTATGATGTAGATATATCAGGTAGTTCTCATTTTATTGCACGTGTTATAGCGTGGATCCCAGGTTTGGTGAGATAAGAACAAAATGTGTTTGCATTTGATGAAGATCAAAGGACCTTGATAATGTTTTACACAGAAATTTGGGAGAGTAGTGAGATTTTCATGGGTCCATACCATGAAAACATGTTTGCTGAAGATAGCATGTTAGCTTAAATGACTAAGTCATACACGCACACATTATAACGGATCACTAGTTGATTACAGTAGTTTGCATTACTATTGTTGAGTGCATTATAAAGTTATAGATTAGCCTTGTTAAGCATCCCATTGATTTCTATTGCACTTTGGAATGTCCGTACACTTAAGAAATAATCTAAATACATCTTTTGTAATATGATGAAGAAAAGATGTAATAATGAAAGATAGGTGAAATTACCTTCATCTCTTGAATTTGATCTATGAAATTTTACTAAAAGACGTTTTTACCCACATGTTTTTGAATGTGAGAGGTAGAATGTTTAAAGGAAATCGTTTGATTATTTCCTTCTTGGATTTGTGAATGGCTCTCTATGTAGGCTATAATCAATGAGCATATAGTTATTCTCTTAGATATCTATATTATAGTTCTTCAAAGGCAATTATGGAAATGTGATATTACTCCATAGAGTATTCCCGTAAACATGTAATGTAATAAACTTAATTTCCATTCACTGAGTAGTCTTAGATAGTGTATAGCTAACCTGGAATGAAGGGACACATGTCATTTATATAGGATTTATGTTAATAAAGGAGTTTTTCGGATGGTTGGTTAGAATCGTTGGTGATCAAGGAAATATGCATTACTTTGAAAAGGAGATGTGACACCTTCCCAAATCAATGTTTTTTTAATTTTAACTAAGGGTTTATGTTGAAAAGTGGTTATGTGGGTCAAGGTGGTTGTGAAATAGTTAAAGAGTTGTTGATTTTGAGGGAATCATTTTTATTATTTTTGTCATTGTAAGTGGTTTTTGTTGGTTTTAAGATGAATTAAATAGGATTAAATAGTTTTAGAATGATATTTATGGGGAGTAAGTATAATGGGGAGAAATAAGAGTCAGGATAAGGATTTAAGGAATAATATGATAGTGATTTTTTATGAAGGGATGCTAGTGTTTGGGAAAAATCTTACTAGTCTTAAACTTGTGTGCACAAGCAAGATAATATGACTTTCCAAACCTCAGTATGGAATGGTTTCCGTGATACCCACAGATGTGGATTGTGTGATATTTTTCTCTACAAAAGAATGTGAACAAGGATTCCTTTCCCTACAAGAAAGTCTACAAATCAAAAACACTCACAAAAGATGGAGTTAGTAAAGTATATGGCATATTTCCTATCAAAGGCCACTCCCCGATATTTTAGACTTCCTCGAAGTGATGTCAACATATGTTCAAGAAATTAATCTAGTGATGATAAACAGATGAATAACAAGAAATGATTTAATATATTTAATGATGAGTGATTAATATAATGATTTGAAGGAAAGGCACTTACCTGATTTCAAATGAGTGGTGAGAATGAAAATGTGATATTACCTGATTTGGGAAGGCCTTAGAATGATGATTTTTTTTAATGGTGGAGCACTGGATCTGATAAAAATGACCCTATGATGTTTTGGTCATAACTTTTGAACCCTGGCTCTATTTTGTGAATCGAAAGAAGCACCAGAAAGATGATGTCAAGGAATTTGTAGTCAAAAAGATAATCATTGGAGACTATATGTGAATAGCTAGAGATTTAAGTAAATCATTGGCTATTTTGGAAAATCACCAGGGATTTCTATAAAATTATACAATCCAAAAAATGGACAAAACTGGGACTTGAAACAAATGTTAGAAAGGTGGATTAAGCTTTGAAAGGATGAAAAATGATGTAATAAATAAAAGGAAACCGTTTACCTTGTATAATTTGAAAAAAATAAGAACAAAATATGATGTTACCCGAGAGAGAAAGATTGTTGAAGAAAGAAGACTATTGGCATAATTTTGGGGCTATGAATGACATTCAAAGAATATTTGGATGTTGTTGGAGGATATTTGGCTCTATGAGAGGTCTATGTAATGAAAGAAGAATGAAATTACAGAGTCATATCCACCCACCATTTTCCTTTCAAATGGAAGCCAAGAACCTCTATTTATAGTGAAAATGGGAGAGAATCATTGGTGATTGTGGCATTGTTAACGATTGCAATTCGAGTTTGGTTGATGACAAGGATGATTTTCTTGTTATTTTGATCTTAGTTTGTTGAAGATTTAGGAGAATCATATCTAAATTAGTTAGAGACGTTGAGTGGGAGACTAAATTTTTTATTTTGAACTTAATTGGTTAGTGATAAGTTAGATATTTTTGGAAGGTTGTTTTAAAGGAGTTTAAGTGGTTAGTGAGGTTTCCCAGTTAGCATAGTGAGGTGTGAGGGTGAGGTGTGACAATATAATTAGTTATTTAATTGTTTAATTATTTAATTATATTTGATATGGGTAATGTAAATTTAAGGAATGTGAGACTATTAATTAATTAAAGGGGACATGTGGGTGAAAATAATTAATTAGATAATTAATTAATTATTTACGTATAGGAGGGGTGATATGACCTAGGAAATGTGAGGTGAGGGATTAATTAATAAATGGAAGGTTTGGTTTGATTAATGATGGATGTGGACTTAGTTATGGTGATGATGTTAATATTTAATAAATATGAGGGGTGTAATGTGATAATGAAGGGGACCTAATAAGACACTGACACTGGGAATTAGTGGTGCTAATTTTAGGTGTCTACATTTTTACCCCTTTTTGTTGAGTGGTTTTAAGACAAGCCACGAGACAAAAATGAGATGTGATAGATAAATGTTGAAGGTAATTACATGATGAGGTGCTCATCCTCAAATTCAGGGATTGATGAAAAATGGAATCTCGATCATGAGCTTGAATGAGATAGATAGAAAATGTAAATATGTCAAGGATAGGAATATGATAAAGTGATGCCCCATGACAAGGTAAAAAAAATGGGGGATGTTTCCTAAAGACATGATTTTAATGGTGTCATCACAAAATTAAGTGATAGGGGAACCAAAGGGTTCATTTCTAATAGACATTTTAATTTTAATGATAGAGAATATGTTTTGACAAGGTCAAAGGACAAAACATTGATGTTGCCACAAAGGTGGGCTTACAAGGAAAAGAATTCAAGTGATAGGGGAACCAAAGGGTTCATTCACTATTTACAAATGACTTAACGGAAGATAAGATGTTCTTACGAGGTCAAAGGACCAAGAATTGATGTTTCCACAAAGGTGGGCTTATGATTGATAGGGGAACCAAAGGGTTTGTTTCCTATGGTGATAAGAGATGATAATAATAATGATTTGATGGTGGTCAAGGGACAAAAATTATTTGATGCTACAAGGGTAGGATTTTGAGGACTAGATGGGGGTCTTGATAGTAATCAGAGGCATAATGTTGGAGGAGACATCTAACGTACAAGTTTCGACTGTAATGAGTGAATGTGATGTTTTATTAAAAAAATAATAATGTTGAGATATGCTCAATATTATTTTGATGTATGACGTTGATTGTGATTAATAGATTTTGGTATATGTTTTGATATATGTTGAAGTGGAAGGGTTGAAAAATGTTAAATTTATGTTTTATGCATGATGTGTATTTGATATTGATGTTAAAGTGATTTATTGTTTTTTCAAAAACCATGGTCAAGAATGAAACATGGATTTATTTCTTTGTATTGGATTTGATACATATATGATGGGAAACAAAAAGGTGAAGGCTCTTGTACTTTTGGATTTTAAAATGAATGTTAACAAATAAATAACAATGAGTAGTCACACTTAGGATCTTGGATATAAATTAAAGTGATAGTGTGTAACTTCTTAGGACATGAGAAGGGTTGACATATGTAGGTTACATGGGAAAAGAGGGTTCTCCTTTCAACGGTTTCATAGGGAAATGCCCCAACTTTACATTTTTTTATTTTGATGCAAACTGATCAATACAAGAAGTTTGCTATAATGGGAAAGTTGATCGATGCAGGAAGCTTTCCTAGGATGATTTGAATTTTGGATTTTTGCAAGCTGATCAATGTGGGAAGCATTTTACATGGGTAGCCATCCTTCGAGGGTATGGTCTACATATTTTATTTTGACTTTGATTTTTTATTCATCCTTCGAGGGATCAATCTATAATTTTGACTAGGTAGTTGTCCTTTAAGGGATCAGTCTACTTTTATTTTTGACAATATGACATTTGAATAGATTTCCTTCGAGGGATCAGTCTATTGCTTTTGACTTTGATAGGAAGCATCTATAGATATTTTTAACTTTATTTTGAGCTAAGGGTAAGAATCTAGTAAGTTGTTTCAAGGAGGGGAAAAGAAATGTGTACACACACTACACATGTGTGCCCCAAGTCATGTCTTTTTTTGGTAGACAAGGTGGAATAATGTAATGATTGCGGGGTTCATGTTAAAGAGAAGCTTGTCCATGTGAAAAATGTGATGAATATAGCTATGGTGCTCATCTTTAAGGTGTATTAAGGATAGTGATGGAAAAAACACATGCTTTCAAATAATTACGAATGATAGAATGGTTGGCTAATGATGGAATAAGATCTTTGTGTGACTATTGTCATGACAGTTCAATGTGTTAATAGTAGAAAGGACATAAGTGCAAGATATTCAAAGGTTTCCCCATGCTATATGGACCAATCCAATTAAGGGAGAACATTCCACATTTACTCTGAAGTAATGATATTTTTATTAGATTGATAGGTTGGTGATGAAGTGTAAAAGGGAAGGTGATGTAAAGTAATAATTTCAAAGTCTCAGTAGATAGGAGTCTTCCCAACATAATACTATGGAAATAGAAATGACATGTGTTAAAAGGAATGATGTTCTCAGGATGATACAAGTTTTGGTCTTGATTAATAGAAGTGTATGGTAAATCAAGGATCCCTTGACAAAGGATCTATGGGAGATTTTGATGGGGTATGAGAAGACAACTGTAAAAGTGGTTCATATAACATAGGATTAGTTTTTTCTTTTCTTCGTGTATGTTGATTTTGGGTTTTTCATAGGTGGGTTAGTTAAAATTTTTTGAGATAAGGGACCTTCACTATAAGGTGATGGAAAAATCAATGAGGAAGGTTTGTCGAGATATAGTTGAGGATGACCCCTTACTTCTACACATTTCAGTGAAGACATTGTTAGTGGCTTGGGAATATATGTTGATGAGGTTATTATACCTTCAAGGGAAGGTGTGGAAATTGATGAGGTTGAGAGACCTTTAATAGAAGGTGTTGATGAGATTGAGGGACCTTCACTGAAAGGTGTTAACGATATTGTTGGACCTTTAAAGGAATTTGTTGATGATATTGTTGGACCTTCAAAGGAAGGTGTTGATGAGGATAATGGTCCTTCAAAGGAAAGTACTGATGACATTGATGAACCTTTAAAGGAGGTTTTTAAGCTATTAATGGGCCTTCAAGGGAAGGTTCTAATGAGATTGATGGTCCTTCAAAGGAATTTGTTGATGAGGTGGATGGAACTTTAAAACAAGGTGCTAACGAAGTTGATGGACCTTCAAGGGAAGGTGCTAATGAAGTTGATGGAACTTCAAGGGAAGGTGTTAATGAGGATAATGGTCCTTCAAAAGAAGGAGCTGATGATATTGATCAAAATTCAAGGGAAGGTGCTAATGAGGATGAAGATCCTTCAAAGGAAGGAGATATAATATTTATGGAACTTCAATGAAAGGTGCTAATGAGATTTCTGATGAAGGCTTGTTGATGATAGAATAAGGATGCTTTCCTTGTCTTACAGATGTTGGTAAGGACATTGAAAAGGGTGATGATATCAATGATGGATTAGGATGTTCATTTTTTGGAGGAAGATCATCGATAAGGAAGAGCTATTGGATTATGGATTTAAGCACTTCACAACTCTTTTTTTTATGCCCTAAGAATCTAAGGTAGGCACAATTTTTTTCTTGATCATACTGGGTAGGTTTTTGATTATGTGGATGGGGTGTTTTTATTGGTAGTAATGTGATAAGAGAGAATTTCATGAGTCTATCGAGGATATCAATGTAAGTCCCTTTTGGGGGATTTGGATTAATATATTTTGATATTGATTTTGATTTTGATTCATAAGACAACTTGGTAGGACATGTATTATTTTTGGATGGGAGTGGATTCGTAGATGTTATATGGTGTTGGAACATCACAAAAAATTTGTGATGTTGATAAGAGGGAGAATATGACCTGAAAAAGGGATAACATGTCTCATCGCTAAGATTAGATGATGGGTGATGTACCAAAATAGAGGAGGAAGGATAGTTGGTGGATGAGATAGGGTTTGATTGTGAGTCATGATATTGAGATAAAGGATGGGGTCCTAAAATTGATGGTAATTGTAGACCCATACACTTTTTAGACTTATATTTTGATAAAGGATGAGGTCCCAAAATGGATTGTTAAGTTGAGGCCTTAGATGGCACGTGTGTGATTTTGTAGTATTGATTTTAGGTAAAGGAGGGTGTTTTTATTGGGTGATGAGGATGAGATCGGTAGATGTTACAAGTTTTGATTATGTAATATTTGTGTTAGATAGAGAAGAGGGAATCATGCCAAATGAAAAGGGTAAGGCTGTGAGTGTGATGGTATTTGACTATGTAATGTTTGATTTAGGGCACGGTTCTAGGATGGAAGGTAAGTGAGTATCTAGGGATATGATTTGACTTGATTCGGATGAGGGAGGTGTTATTTCTACTCATGATTGAAGTGTATTACATGATTTTTATAGTTTTTTGATTAATTCAATAAGTGGTTGAATATCAATATATTTAATTACAAAGGATTCTTTAGTAATGATATCCAAAGTGGAATCGACGGGTTATGAAGAGGCAATGCATTACTAGATAGTGGACATGGGTGATATCGATGTGTAAGAATCATTGAAAAGAGGATCTAGTGATTCTAGAGTTTTCAAGAGAAAGAATTGGGATGGAAATGTTTTCTTATAGGGAAGATCACATGTAATATTGTTGATAACGTAGCTCGAGGGATACACATTATTTATATGGAAAAAATTCTATCAAGGGTGTTAAGTTAGGAAGATAGGTAATGTCATTCATTATATGTGGTGGTTTCATATGAGTCATGGGAAGACCTAGGGGAATCAAATGAAATATATGTAGTTTCATTTGAATCATAATAAGACCTGGGGGAATTAGATAAAACGTGTGTAGATCTATCTAAATCTTATAAATATCTATGGGAATCAGATGAGACATGTGGATATTTGGGATCAAGAAGGTATTTTTTGAGGGCTTGGATTTCTAATTTCCTATCCTTGACAAAAGCTTTGTTGAAGGTGCATAATGTATGGATTTGAAGGGTGGATGATATGTGATGGGAACATGATCTAGTAAACAACTAGATCAATTTTGACTGTGGAAGTTGAAAGGAAAATTGAATAATTGTGCTCTTCCATCTAGTAACAAAGTCTCTAAGAGAATAATTTTTGGAACCCTTAATGTATATGGGTCCATCACTAATATATAGGTTAATATTTAATAATATGAAATATTTATATTTCTATTATTAAATATGCTAACCTAGGTATATACTTTAGGTTAAATATTTAATATCATGAAATGATTATATTTCTAATATTAAATATTATAAACCTAGGTGTATGTGTCAACCATTTTAGGTTGAAAAGGTGGGTCGGGAGACATACCCGATCACCTTATATAAAAAGGACTTTAGGTCCTCATTTGATATATTCAGGAAATATATCAAAGGTGTGCAAATCAAGTGATTTGGTTTTACCCTTGGTAAATAGGGTTTCAAAGGAGGAGGTGATCTTACTGGATGTAAAATAAGTTCTCTGAAGTAAAAGGTTATTTTCAAAGTGGTTTTTACCCTATTGGGGTTTTCCACTATAAATATTGTGTCACCTGTGTTATTTATTTCCTGTAAGTATTTCTTTATTTACTTATGTTATGATGTAATCTTTATTTAAATATTTATTGTAACATTATGTAATATGTAAGTTGATTAAATCTGTATTTATTAGAATCCTCAAATTCTAACATGGTAACAGAGCGAGGTAAATTAAATAAATTAAGATCAAATGTTTTGTATTTTATTTATTTAATTTGTACGGGTTTTTTCAACCAACCCGAAAGGGTATTTAAAAGTATATGGTCCCCTTTTTTCCCAATTTATTTTGGCATTACATTTGTGCAATTAAACTCTCAGTAAATTTTTTAGGGTTTTTCAATTTTAAATCCCTAATTTTTTTGGGGGGGAGATGTAATATGATATGATTCTTACTTTCATTTACATTTTGTAAATTATATGGAATTAATGTTTGTTTGGAGATTGATGTGTGCACAGGTGAAAGGGGCTTCAAATATTTACCTGCGTGAAAATAACATACAAAAAAAGAAAAGATTTTTTACTATATGAAATAATTTTCATGTTTTCTATAATTTCAAATGTTTGCAGGTTAAATATTTCAAAGGTAAATTCATACCCATGTTTTTTTGGTCCCCTCTAAAAGTATTCAATTTGAAAAAATATGGTTTAGAGTTAATCTATAACTATATCCTATATAATTTGAAAACTATATTATTATTTTTAAATAAAAATATATATAATATAGAATAAGGTTTATATAATAATTTATATAAACATCATATTAAAATTTATATAGTTTGAAAAAAAACTATATATTAAAAGCTTTAAACCATATTAAAATTACATGGGATTGAGGGAAGAGTCAACAGACCATATTCTAAGCCTAAGTTTAAATCATATTTAAACTTAACTTATAAATCTAGGCATATATACTTTTTTTTTTTAAAAGAAACAAACCTAAGTTTGAATCATATTTTATATATATGGTTAGTTTAAACCACTTAAAATATAAATTTTATTAGATTTGGTTTATATATGTTTAAAAAAAAACTAAGTGCTTACTTTTTTTAGTAAGGGGGCCGTGTTTATTGCTTGGCCATGAAGGGATTACTTTTTAAATCTTAATACTTATTAAATAAAACCTAACATGTGTCCCTAACCATTTATATTATCCATGTAAGGGGGCGGCCCCATTCATTTATATCTTATAGTTTATAAAAACTATATAAATAAACCTATTTAAAGGTTTTCTTTTATATAAGAGTGGGAGTGGAGAATAAAATGAGATAATATCTCAGGTATAAATGTGGAACTCTCAAGTATAAATAGAGAATTAAAAAAAGGGGGGGCTAGTTTATTGGTGGCCCACGTGAAGTGTGGTAAATATTTATTAAAATATTGGTAGTTATAGCCACATAAAAGTTTTAAAGTTTTTAGCTTGCAGGAATTATATAAAATATTTTACAATATTTCCATAGTTTTAAATGTGTGCAGGGTAAAATTAAGAGTAAATGAAGGGAGGAGACAAGGTTCATGAAAATAGGGATTTCAATTTATTTCATTGGTCGGGTGAAATTACTTGTCCCCTCTGTAAAATATGCAGGTTAATCTATACTCTCATAAATCTACTTGCACCTGGTAAAATTCTTTTAACCTGGTCTATGTCCTTTAAACCCCTTTAATAAGGGTTATGTGTTTTTTATATAAAAAATACTATAGTTTATAATTTTTATGAACTATATGTTGTTTTTTATTTACATTCTATAAACTATATACATTTTTTTTTAAAAAGTGTATATATTTTTACATTATAAATTATAATAGGTTATTATAATGTGTTAAAATATAACCTCCCTAATATTATACAGAAGAAGAAATTCTAGAATTTCACATTCTGGAAATACACAACAAGTTTTGGCTTCATTAAATTTGACGGTCAAATGACCGTCATGGTAGACCAAACATAAGACAATATGACAGTCATTTAGACGTCAAATTTAAGCTCGTAGGTTCCAAGAAACTTTCATTGTGTTAAAATTGACGGTCAAATGACCGTCACGATAGACCAAAAAATAAGCCATTATGACAGTCATTTAGACGTCAAATTTAAGTTGGCCAGATTTTTGTCTACATTAATTTTTTTAGAAATTTGAAGTTGTTATGCATTCTTAGGGGTCTCTTCTTCACTTCTATATGGTCAGAAATATTTTTTATATAAATCTGGGGTATAATGCAGAGCCCTTTATATTGCGGGTTATTATTTTGATCATGGGAGGTTAATTAGTATGCATTGTAATGACAAAATTAGTTATGATCAAATAGTTTCTTTAGATCTATAAAATTTAGATATGATTCTATTAAAAGTGTTGTTTTTATTATCGATAAATATGTATCTAACTCTGTGGTACATTGTATATTATAATGGGGTGTGTTTTACAAGTTTAGGAAAACAATGGCATCCAACTATTTCTGTCTTGACAAAACCCAATCCTGAATGAAACCAACTACAACATTTGGGTCAAAACAAAATTTATGGCGAGGAAACTCTGGATGATTGTTTCTGGATCTGAGGTTGCTCCCACCGGTCGTCAAGTAACTGTAGATAAAATGAATGCATTCTTGTAAGGAATGCAGAAGGCTCTTTCTATGATTCTATGCAATGTGAACGATGAGTACCTTCTACACATTGGTAATATCGAACATCTGAAAGAGGTATGGACACAACTAGAATCCATGCATGAAGGATACTTGGTATATCAAGGATAGTAATGAGAGTATAATAGCTGAAGGAATTCAAAGAAATGAGTCTATATATTTTTGATGATTTCTCTTCTGCATCTTGTTTTATATCTCAAAGTTTGAATAATTCAAAACTATGGCATGAAAGGTTAGGACATGTTAATTATCGAAAGCTTATATGAAATGTCTAGATATAATCTAGTGAAAGGTTTACATGTGTTGTCTTCTTCTCTTGAAGTTACTTCATTAAATGCTTCTAAATGATGGTTTTGATTCTGATTTAGTAAATGGTCATGATGATGTTTTGATGCTATAGATGTTTCTGAAACTCTTATCTTCCTAGATAAGAAATTAAATTGGGCTCAATCTATGTTAGAAAGTTCAAATCCTATTAACCTTAGGAAAATGACCAGAAGCCATCATATGTACCATGCATTAATTACCTTGTATGAACCTGAGCCGTGAAGTATTATAGGGTCTAGGTGGATATACAAAGTAAACTATAATGTTGATGGTAGTATTAACAAACATAAAGCTAGACTTGTTGCTAGAGGTTTCACTCAGAAACCTGGTATTGATTATGTTGAGACATTTCCTGTAGCTAAAATGAGTACTGTTAGGGCCTTATTTGTAATTGCCACTCAATTTGGGTGGGAAATCCACCAAATGGATAAGAAAAATACTTTTTTGAATTGTGATTTAAAAGAAGAACTTTACATGTTTCAACCTAAAGGATTTGAAGAAACTGGTAAAGAAAACTATGTTTGTAAGTTGAGAAATCCTTGTATGGTTTAAAACAAACTCTTAGAGCTTGGTATGAAAAATTGTTTCCTTCTTTAAACTGTTAGGTTTTGTTAATTGTTCTTCTAACAATGATATATTCATTAAGCAATAAGGCTCACATATTATCATTATATGTATATATGTTGATGATTTTCTTATGTCTGGTGACAATTCTGATTTAATTCATAGGATTAAAGAGAAATTGAAGCAGTACTTTGAAATGAATGAGTTAGGTCTCTCACATCATGTTATTTGTATGACTGTATTTCATTCTATTGTTATTTTTCAAAACACAATATGCAACCATTGTATTGAAAAAGTTTCTTATGATTGATTGTAAACCATTTTCTACTTCAATGGAAGTTGGAATAAATATTGATCCTAAATCTGCATATGAAAAAGGTTGATCCTATTTTATATACGTTGTTAGTTGATAGTTTGATTTATCTAACTATAACTAGATCAGATATTTCCTATACAATAGGAATTACTTCAAGGTTTATGCAGGAACCTTTTTTAGAGATCATTGGAATCTTGCAAAAAAAATTTTTAGATATTTGAAAGGAACAATCAATTATGGGTTGCATTATAATAAGAATGAAAATGCTATCTTATATGGATTTTGTGATTCTAACCATACTGATGTTGTGTTATAAAATATACTGGATATGTGTTCAAGTTTTTTGGTGTAGGAACCATTACTTGGAACAACAAATACAATCAACAGTCTCCATTTCTTCTACTGAGGCAGAGAAGTACAATGGAAGAAGTAAAGAAGCCATGTGGCTACAACGACTGTTGGTAGAGATACACATGGAAGCTAAAGGAAGTATTTCTCTTCTATGTGGTGGTCAGAGTTGTATTACTCTTGATTAAGAATCTAGTTCAACATCAGAGGATGAAGAACATTGAGATACATATACGCTTCACCCGTGAGAAGGTGCAAAGTGATGAGATAAATCTCAATTTCATGTTGACTGAAGAGCAGGTTGCTGACATCTTCACAAAGTCCCTGAGTGCTGCAAAGTTTTGTCACTTTCATGAAAAGCTTGGATTGTCAGAGTTTCCATTGAGGGGGAGTGTGCATGACAATGTCACCTCCTAATGGAACTTGGTTTTTGTAAAAATACCTTCAGGCATTTGTAAAAGACCTTCGGGAAAGTGTAAAAAAAAGACCTTCAGGAAAGTGTAAAAAGACCTTCGGGAATGTATATCTCCTCGGCTTATTTTTTAGAAATAAGTGTAGAAAGATCTTAAAGGTAGGTCTTCAGTAAACTCTTTAGTGCTATTGAGTTTACTGGTAAACATCCAGTACAAGCATATTGTTAAGGAGGTCCTTGGTTGTAAAAGGCTCCTATATGCTTGGGTTCAATAACCTTTTATGAGAACCTGTGAGAACATGTAAAACTCACAAATCATACTTAGCCACTGATCATGGGATGATCTTTGGGATTCCAAATCCTTTTGTACCAAAAGGTAATTTAAGTATGATGAAGGTGTTATAATTCCTTCAATTGATATGCTAGCCTAAAACCTTTATGGTTTAAGGATTGTAAATCCTGTAGTGTACCACGGTAGGTAATCTATTGGCATATGTTATGTTATTCCACTTAACATTAAGGGGAGTGTTGGAACATAATGATTAAGTGGTCTGGCCAACCCTTAATGCATATGGGTCCATCACTAATATATAGGTTAATATTTAATAATATGAAATATTTATATTTCTATTATTAAATATGCTAACCTAGGTATATACTTTAGGTTAAATATTTAATATCATGAAATGATTATATTTCTAATATTAAATATTATAAACCTAGGTGTATGTGTCAACCATTTTAGGTTGAAAAGGTGGGTCAGGAGACATACCCGATCAACTTATATAAAAAGGACTTTAGGTCCTCATTTGATATATTTAGGAAATATATCAAAGGTGTGCAAATCAAGTGATTTGGTTTTACCCTTGGTAAATAGGGTTTCAAAGAGGAGGTGATCTTACTGGATGTAAAATAAGTTCTCTGAAGTAAAAGGTTATTTTCAAAGTGGTTTTTACCCTATTGGGGTTTTCCACTATAAATATTGTGTCACATGTGTTATTTATTTCCTGTAAGTATTTCTTTATTTACTTATGTTATGATGTAATCTTTATTTAAATATTTATTGTAACATTATGTAATATGTAAGTTGATTAAATCTGTATTTATTAGAATGTAGAAGCAATCTTCGATAGGCTGAGATCAATAATAGTCTTCCACGTGTCACTTTCATGTGAAGCCCTGATCCATAGTAAAACTTCAATAGTTTGGCCAAAATATCTTTTTCTCCATTGACCTCCAAATCTTGATGGTACATAAGAGGCATCAGATGTCGAAAGATAGTCCTACGGGGATGTCCTAGAGCTAATTGAGGTTGACTAGGATGTGATCAGGATAAATTGATTTTGGTAAGAACTAGATCCTAGTTAAGAGAAAAATTTAAAAATGAGTATCGAGCCATTAATGTTGTAGCATCTGTAAGTGGGTTCAATCACCATATGTTGCATTAAGTTATTTGAGTGCTGAATTTTCACTTCAAGTTTCTAATGGCGTGTTCTAGAGCTTATCGGATGCCCATTCCTCCTCTGCAGATTGGTCCTTTAGAGAGGTGGGTGGTTGAAACCATTAAGACATAGTCTACGGCCTCTCTCTCTCTCCTTTTTATAAATTTATAAATGTAAGTGCTTAGGCACATTAAAATGGGGGATGTTCTAAAAAAGGAAAGTAACTTTTTCAAAATTGTTCTATAACTTTTACGAGTTACAGGCCTTGATATTTATGCATTTACGTAAGGCACAAATTCTATACTATTATTGGTACTTGCATGTGTATATTGAAGTGTGCATACCCCCTCACTTCATGGTCCCACTATAATAATTCATGTTTTGTGGCTTGTATCTACCCTAGCTTGTGGTCTATTGTATTTCCTTTCCTTTCATTACATTTATAGATATATTTTATATATCAGTGTTCTCCTATTGCATGTTGAGATCCCAATCATGTTATGCTCCTGTGTGGGAAATTGGTGATTTGAATGTTTTTTTAATTTATAAGTGGTTTGGTTATGTGTGGGGGAGAGTAAGTGAATGCAAAAAAATTCATCCTAATTAGACTATGTGAAACAAGAAGTATGTTTTTTTTCATTTTAAGCCCAAAATGAAAGATCACTTTCGATGAGTAAAAACAAAAAAAATGTAAAACAGAAAGAAAAGAGGAAGGTGTTCAGGACTTACCTTGAGAGAGCTCCTGTTTTATTTTTTAGATTTTTTTAGCAATTTCTAAGATTTTTTCTTAACAACTCCCAAAAGCACAATTTTAGAGGAAAATAAATTTCTAATTGAATAAAAATAGTATTAAAAAGTATAAAAATCACTATAAATTAATGATGGAATGTTATAAAAAAAACAGATAAATCACTAGTGATTGAGGAAAATCATAGGTGATTAAAGACAATCATCAGTGATTGAAAAATAGTGGAAAAAAGTGAATATATATTATTAATTGAAGTGAAATAACAAATGAAGGGATAAAGGGGTGTCCCACCGGGAATTCCAAAATGTTTGGGATAAATCTTACCAGTGTTTAACATGTGTGCACAAGCAAGCTGATACAACCTTTCAAACCTTGGTATGGTAGGCTTTCCATGATACCCACAGATGTAGATTGTGTCATATTGTGCTATGTGGAAGAATGTGAACAACGATTCATTTCCACAAAATCAAGCCTACAAATCAAAAACACTCACAAAAGATGGTGTTCGTAAAATATATGACAGATTTCTTGGAAAAAGCCACTACACAGAAGTCAATGGACTTCCTCAAAAGGATGTCAATCTGCATTCAGGAAAATAATCTGGTGATGATAAACAAATGAATAAGAAGAAATTATTTAAGCTATTGAATGATGAGTGATGTAGATAATGATGTGAAGGAAAGGCACTTACCATATTTAAGCTAAGTGATGAGACTGAATATGTGATATTACCTAATTTGGGAAGGCCTTGGAATGAGGATTTTTTTGATGGCAAAGCTCTGGATCTGATAAAAACCACCCTTTGATGTTTTGATCATAACTTTTAAAACCTAGCTCCATTTTACAAACCAAAAGGAGTGTCAGAAAACTGGTTTCAAGATATTTACATTTAAAAAGAGAATTACTAGTGATTGTATGTGAATCACTGGATGTTTGGGTAAATCGTTGGATATTTGGGTAAATCATTGGTGATTTTGGTGAATCGCCAATGATTATTTTAAAAATGTACAGTCTACAAAAATGGATGAAAATGAGACTTGAAAAAAAAAATTAGATAGGTGGATTAAGCTTTAAAATGATGTAATAAATAAAAGGAAACCAATTACCTTGCATAATTTGGGAAAATGAGACAAAAATATGATGTTACCTGTGAGAGAAAGATTGTTGAAGCAAGAAGACTATCAGCGTGATTATGGGGCTATGAATCACATTCGAAGAAGCTTTGGATGTTGTTGGATGATCTATGGATCTATGAGAGTTCTATGATGAAAGAATAATTAATTTACAAAGTCATATCCACCCACCATTAGCCCTTCAAATGGAAGCCAATAACCTCCATTTATATTGAAAATGGGAGAGTATCACCGATGATTGGGGAAATCACCGACGATTGCGGTTAGTTTGAGTTTGGTTGATGAAAAGGATGGTTTTATTATTATTTTGATTTTATTTTTTTTAATATTTAGGAGAATCGTATATAATTTTTTTTGAGAGGTTGAGTGCGAGGTTAAATTTGCTATTTTAAACTTAGTTGGTTAGTGATAAGTTAGAGATTTTTATAAGGTTGTTTTAGAGGAGGTTAGGTGGTTAACAAGATGTCCCATTTAGAATAGTGAGGTGTGAGGATATAATTCATTATTTAATTGTTTAATTATTTAATTAATTTTGATATGGGTAAAATAACTTAAAGGAATGTGAGATTATTAATTAATTAAAAGGGTATGGGATGTGGTGACATAGTTATTAAATTACTTTAATTAAAGGGGACAAGTGGGTGAAAATAATTAATTATCTAACTATGGGAGGGGTGATATGACCTAGGAAATGTGAGGTGATGGATTAATTAATAAATGGCAGGTTCAGTTTGATTAATGATGGATGTGTACTTAGTTTGGAGATGATGTTAATGTTAAATAAATATGAGGGTGTAATGTGATAATGATGGGAACCTGACAAATGCTGACACTGGGATTAACATTGTTAATTTTAGTTATCTATAGCTAGTATATGTGGATACAGGAAATTAGCGGTGTTAATTTTAGGTGTCTACACTAATATCTCCCTTCACCCCCTCCCACACCAGAAACCCAATATATGGTCTTCACCTGATATTTACACCCTAAAAATTTGAGAGGAGCTTCCTATAATAAACATCTCCCTGTCGGTCGAGAATCCCCCTACATAACACATAAAATAAATATAGTATATCTTGCTAAAAACTCAACGTCTCCCCATGGAAAACCTCTAGGATGGGAAATTGTAATATGCTCAAAATCCCAACACTGTAGTGGAAAAGCGATATCGATCCTTAACCTCTTCCGAATACTCCATGAAAAAATCTCCCTGTAAGTCTTTGCTAATAATACAGGGGCCTATATAAATATAACCCTCTTCTCAATCTTGTCATTCATTGCACCTGAAATCTTCAAAGGAAACCCACCTCCTCTAGATTCTAAAAATGAAAAACATGTAATCTAAATCGTCATAAGGATCATTAAAATATAAACCTTTGTCTCAGGGGAATATAAATCCTGGTAGTAGAATCTGTTAGCTGTAAACTCCATACCATCTACATCAACACCATATAATCTCCCCATCATATCAACCCTCTATCTATCCTCAATCAACTGTATTCCATCTCCATGAATGTGAAATCTCGTAATCATGTGTACATCCTCCACAGTGATCATCATCTCATGCATGTACAACAAAAAAGTGCAAGTAGCAGGATCCCACCTCTCCACAAAAGTTAACAACAACCCTCTAATGTATGGATATGTGACGTATATATAGTTATGAATCACCCCCAAACCCTCATGATTTAAATGTAACCAATCCTTTACTGATAAATAGGTCATCACATCCTCTAAAATCATTGGAATCCTATTGCTGATAATCAATTTATATCTCACTTGCATACACAAGACATGAAAAACATGGATTAGAACAATTTTTTATCACAATTTTATCAAACTTATACAAAATAATCCCAATTGCCAATGATTCAATAAAATATCCATTGATTCTAGAAAGATTCCCCCGTATGGGAAATAAAAACAAAAAAATAAAAACTAACTTAAAGAAGAAAAACAACAAAAAAGGGTGCCAAAACTGTTAGTGCAAAATTACAGCACCCCTGGACGCTGATCAGATTTCTAGGTTGATCACTCTTGCATCCAGTGTAATTGCACAACATGGAAACCTGTCTCCAAGTGTGGGACTTGGAAACTGAGAGAGGAATCTCCAGATTAGAGGCTGGTTCCTCAAACTCCTCTGATTTAGATCTATATTTTGTAAAACTATAGAGGTCTAGATCCTAATCCTGTTCTATCTTGCAAGGAGACAGGGGGAGAAGTGCAAAAATTGAAACTAACTAAAGATGGTGATGCACCAAAAGGAGTGGTGAAACATATTAGTCATGTAAATAGACACAAACCAAGGTTCACAACATAAAAACATACACAGACTGATAATGTATAATTTAGCATCTGAAATCAAGCAAATAATATAAACAGAGGATTGAAACCCATTCACAGAGCTTGCATTATCAATTTTATATCAAAATACACATTACACCCTCAGAGAGGTAAAGAAAACTGTTACAATCCTTGGAGAGGTCTGATACTTCATCAATCCCTTGAAGGAGGAGAAAGAAGAAGTCTGCTATGCCAAAAAAAATGTTTTTTTTTGAAATGAGCCCAAAACTGGCTTTTAAAATGCAAGGGTCGAGCCCAGGGAACAGGAGACGTACAAAGGCATGGGATCCCATTCTTTCTTTACTGTAGGTGTATTAAAATGGCATGGAGGACCTTACAAACCCATAACCTGTCATTTTGACCGGATTGTAGGAGAATGCAACCCATTCTGCATTAACTCTGGTCGCTGGAATGTCATTTCCGGCCATGAATACGCGTCAAAGCCGTTTCTCAATTCTCCTCCCTCTAGACTACTCCAAAACGCAAGATTGACCCCAGAATCGTGTAGAGAATTTCACCAGCTTTTCGTTGATGTAAAGAACGTGCAAATCTGAGCTCTGGATCAAAAGATATGGCGATCTGAAGATTTAGGGCACGGAACATACCCAAACGGATTTTGAAATATTTCCCGCACTCTGCCACTTGGATGACACGTGGCACGCTCTGATTGGTTGCGCAATTCTCTCTCCTCCGTCTTTCACGGGCTTTCATTTTGAAATTCGCTTGTGGGGCCCTTAACTGGACACGTGGCGCTATTTCATTGGTTCGGGCTGACCTTTTAAAACTTGCCCTTTGACCTTTTTGACCCTTTTTCCCTGAGACACGTGGCGGCTTCTGAATGGTTCTCGGCCCTGCCGACTTTTTCGCGCCCTTCGCGTCCTTTTGTCCCAGACATCCCAATTGCTTAGTGCTCCTTGTGCTGATTTCAACCGAACCGGCTAGTTCGCGTCCATTTTCCCCGGATGTCCCAATTGTCTTCAGACTGTTTTGACCTCTTTCACCCGGGTCGGCCGGTTCGCGCCTTTCTGGCCCGCTTGTCCCGAGCTTCTACAGCAGTTAGTTGATTTTCTCTCAGTCGAACCGGCATTTTGCGCCCACAGCGTACTATCGTCCCATTTGTCCCATTTTCTTTTGGGCTGCCTGTGCTCATTTCGGCCGAACCGGCCGGTTCGGGCCTATTTGCCCCGGATGTCCCAATTGCCTTCCTTGAGCAGGACTTAGCCAATTTTCATACTCTTTCTTGGATCAACCTATTTGCCTTTCTGCAACTTTTTCCACATTTTCAGAGCTTGTTCCTTCCTTCTGCCTTGGCCAGAGGAGTTAGAAAGGTATCTGAGAGAACCTCAGAAACATGATTTTTGCTCTGAATTAACCAATGTGCCTAGGACTTGGATATTCTGATGCATGTTATCAAATTTACCCTGGGGGATGAATTTTGGATAACATTACCTCCACCTGAGTTGTCCTCCCCTTCATTCCAGATGTTTCCATACCCTCCACTTCTGAAATATCACTCTTCAATCACTCAATTAGACTTCTCATCTTGTAACTCACATAATGGAAATTAATTTTTTCATAACCAAATCAACTAGTTATAATCACTTGTGATTCATAAAAATAACTGTTAATTCCCCTTTGTCATAAAAAAAAACATTTTTTCAATATAAAAATATGTTATTAAATAACACTATCACACTTTTATAACACCATCTACAGTGTGCCTCATTTTGAGAATCTTGAATATCTTTGCAACTAGAAAATCCATTACAGATTCATTTTACAACCTCAACACCAGTAATCCATACGTCTATAGAAAATGAACCCTTTGCTTCTCTTATCACTTGGCTCTTTAGTCTTTATAAATTCTATCATCGATCCCTACTATTTTCACTTAACCAAAAAATGTGTGAAATTTTTTGAATTTATTAAAAAAATTTCATAAAATTTCTTCTTTGAAAAATTTGTTTGCCTTTGTGATGTCTTGTGGAAGATAAATTGTCCTAACAATTTGTCATTTTTGAGTACTTTGAGTGCTTGGGAATTTTCCTTTGCATTGCAGCAATCTCAGGTTTTATGGGAACTCATATCCCTTGTTCTTTTGGACCTCAGGTTATCTACGTCTCCACCTTTCTTAGACTTCGTTAAGTCTTTTGGTTATGGGTTTTCTTGTTTGTTGGTGAATTTTTTTGTCTGATTATTGGCTCCCCACATCCTTTAGTCCCCCACAACTACCTTTCTTTTGTAATATTTTCACTCATCCTTAATATTGCAGAATTTATGGGTTTTTAGAGAGCTCTCATTCTCATGTCCCATGGGCCTTGTGTTCTCCACTGGTCTGACTATCTCGCACTTGCCTGGGTTCCTTTGTATTCTGATATTTTTAGGTGTTCAAATAAATTTTGTCCCATATGCATCCTGGCTTACTATTCCCCACAATCCCACCTTTTTTGCACACTAAATCCTTTATTATATGCTGAGGATATTCATAGATCTAAGCCCCTCATGTCGCTAGTTCTTTTGTGCTTTCATTTCCCTCAAATTTCTATCATAACCACAATGTACAGGAAAATTTGGTAAAATGTTCCACATACCCTCCTCTTTTCTGCAATACACTTCAATTTCTTAATTAAACATTTATACACATCCTTTTTCAAACGAAAAATCATAAAAGAGGTAAATTAAGCCATTTTTACCATTGTAAGTCATGAATTATAGCTAATTCCTGTCCATTTCCATTCACATGCCATCAAAGTTGTTTCCTAACCTTTCTATCATGAAATATAAATATAGAGGTTATGAACACATTTCATTCCTCAAAACATCAGTACCCAATATTGGGGATAATTATAGTTGGCATATTTATTTTAATGAATTATGGTTCCATATTTCTAATGCAAACCCCACTCTCATGGCTAAATGCATTAAAGATATTGGGATTTATCATCTCAATGGTTTCCCTATCTTAGTATAATGTGAAAACACCATTTTAGCTTATCCTTCTTTTTTTTTCTAGATTCAAAATAAATAAAAGACCCTCAACGCTAATTGATTGCTAAACTAGATGTTAATTACATAAAAGCTACCTTTGGAATCCTTGTTATTGAAAATGCCAATAATCTCACTAGGGCATAGGCTCAAGGAATTTTTGAAAAAGTTAAGGAAAAGTATAAAACAATGATAGAAAAGTATTGGTTCAAGGTTCAAATGAAAGGAGCATCCAGATTGCCTAAGGTTATGTACAAGGCTAATTTCAAAGAAGATTTGTCTGATATAATAAATATGTTAACTAGAATCATGAGACTTCCATCAACTAATGATTTTTAGTTTTGGATGTGTCCTTATATAAACATTAATTGTGAAGGAAGCAAATCCTGAACCAGGAAAAGATGATTTGTGAAAACCTCAATGAAAAATTGGTCAATGTGCAACAGAGAAAATCTTTCTACATGACCTCATATTTGATGTACACCATTACAACATACAAATTCTAGTTAGGTATTACACTATTAGATGACAAGAAGAATGAACCAATGTATGATTACGACCCACAACAAACTCTTGAAAATAGAAAACATTTGTAGACACCTAAATTCCGCTTTTGCAACCTTATTTCTAAAAGTAAACAAATCACTCTCATTATTACGATTTCCATTATAATTAGTGATTTCTTATAATTAACTAACGTTTCATACCATTTTGGTCAATTAACAATAGTTTTTTTATTACCTAACAAATTTCACATTTAGTATACAACTTTACGACACATCATAAGTCAAAATCCTCTTCTAAATAGACAATTAGTAATTATTAGCGATATTAGCTAATTAAGCCTTAATCATGATTAAAAATCCTTTATCTACTTTGTACTTTTAGTCCCACGTACCAAGATGCAAGTTTTCCACAAATGGAAAACTATAAAAAGGATTAACCACATACCTTAAAACTTTACGCTATGCTTTCAATTGCATATCATATAAGAAATATAATTAAGAGCCTAGCTCAATCTTTGCCTCCAATCTTCACATTAGCTAGTAGAGGGGTACCCAACTTGGTCTTGTAGAAATTTTTTAGAGAGACCTTCTCACCTCTTGTGATGTAGCAACAAACCCAAATTTTATTTCTCTCAAATATCTATTTAGGTCTATGTCAGTTAGAAAATCATACTAAGTATGCATGCTCTAGCTAAGATTGATTGATATACCATGTCAGTTCTTTCAAGCATTACCTTCAACTTTTATCATTGATGTAAATATTGTTAGATTCATAAAGCATTTGATAATATACTATTTAGTGCTATTATTATTAGTGTATATTTGATTTGAACTTTTAGTAGTCTTCATTTGGCATGCCCGGTGGGAGCTTACCCCATTGCATTCATTTTTAAGCTTATTAAATTAGTTTCAAAGTTTTTAGTTTAATGCTTTCTAGATTCACTTCAATTTTTCTAGATTAGTTTCAAGTTTTTTAGATTAGTTTCATGTTTTCTAGATTAATTTCAAGTTTTCTAAATTAGTTTCAAGCTTTCTAGATTAGCCCCTCAAGCTTTTTAGATTAGTTTCAATATTTTTAGAGTAAATCTCAAAGTTTTGAAAATTAATTTTTCAATTTTGATAGTTTTAACTAGATTAGTAGTATATGTTTCATTTTCATGTCCTTTGCAAGATCTAACAAGGTAAAGTGTTGTCAAAATTCTAGCAAGAAGTCAAATATTTGATATTTTTCATGTTTTTGTTGTCAAATCCCATGTTTTGACTACCTACAAGAAATGTGCATGCCCACATCTTCAATGATGTGCCCACATTCATAAAGGAATGTTCATGTATCCAAAGAAATGCTCTACTCTACTAGCCACACCCATGCTTCACTAGATGTTCTTGCATTCTATTGAGTTTTCATCCTTTGTGTGTTGGTCACGTTGATGCTTCAAAGTGCGCACCAACATCTCTTGGGCTGCGCCCATGTAAATTGACTATGTAAATTTTACATATTAATGTTGATGCTCATAAGGTTAAGCCCGTGTTATATGAGATGTTCTAATTCTAAAAATATCACGCTACATTGCTAAGGGGCGCATTGGTGTGCTAAGGTAAAGTTGGTTCAAATTTCAAATTTTCAACTTTTGGTTTTTGGTGCTTCTATCATTTTCTAGGGATTTTTAGCTAGTGTTACTATATATTTTTTCTAATCCATAAGAGGTTTTCTAAAAAAAATGGCTTAAGGTTTGATGAGTGATTTTTCTCTCATTATTTTTATGAGTTTGGAATAGGGATATGTATGCTCTTCTCTTGCACTTTGTGTGATCCTGAGAATAAAAATCACCTCTAAACCTTCTTTTGCTAATTTTAGAGTAAGTAGGAAAAATCATCATTCATTTTTATGCATAAGGGAATAAACTTTCATTTTGGCATGTATATGATCTTTTAGTTTAAGAGATTTTCCATTTGATAAATAATCAAGGATAAGGCTTGTGTATGCTCTTCTCTTGCACCTAGTGTGATCTTGATAACTAAAAACAACCTTAGTTTTTCATTAAAAAAACACTTGTACTAATTGGGAATAAACCTTGATATATAAATTTTTATGGTGGCTATTTGATTTACACATTTTTCATTACTATTTAGTTGGGTTACTTGTTGTGTATGCTCTTCTCTCACATCCTTGGATGATCTTGAGATCCAAAAGAAACATTTAATCCTCTTTCTATGATATTGTAGATCTTTTTGCACTACTGAATATTTGTATGAAGGACCTAACACTAGCCAAAGAAAGGAGAATATAAACAAAAATCTAATTTATAGGCATATTATAGGTTTTTAACAATGGTCTAAACTAAATTTCCCAATCCAAAACATAAGAAAATACACCAACACATTATTCAATGCACTATATTCCAGGTTTATGTTAAGAGTTACGGTTTTTCCACTTAAAACTAGGAGAAAATTCCTTTGGCATAATCCTGAAGATAACAAGAGGAATACTCCTAGGAACCCAGAAGTAGTCCATGCAAGAGGGGACCTTATGGATGAAATGGGAAAGTTCTCCAACAACTAATTGATTAGTATGCCTTGGTGAGTTAGAGTCAAAGTTATCTTCATTGAGACCCAAGTGAAAATACAACTAAACACATTTATTTTCTCATTATATTGAAGGGGGTAAAACAAATTATGGATAGTTGAAGGATCGCTCCTTGGAAAACCAATCTCGCAAAGGTAATTTATGACACCTAGAGAGAGAACACCTAGGAAAGATTATGTCTTAGAGCCAATTTAACTTAGATATCATGTTCTATAGATCTCTCACAAAGTTTCAAATCTACTGGAGTCAAAACCTTATTAGACGAACAAGGTGAGAGTCCATTTAAGTTGAGACATCATGATATTCATCATGAAATATACGATGTGTTACTCTAGACTAGTTTATCACTTGTCCTAAGACAAGGTGAAACTCTATCAAAGTTAAATTTAGTTTATTTCATCACCACTTGGTTTACACCTTTATTTTATTTTTTCCCATTTTGGGAAAAAATATAACAACATACGCAAATACCGCTTGACATAATTGTTTCTGCCACTTTTTTAGTCTACTTACATGACTTGGTTGCAATGCTGAAATGCAAGTGTTGAAGTGTGAATGGTACATCGTAATGATCTACTAGGCCCTTTTGTCTCAAACTACTATTAAGCCTTATTATCATTGTAGTTAGCTTGTCTTATCACTAAATTCTGTTGAGTTGTTATGTTGCCCACATTATATCCATACAATTGTGATATTTACATATTGTTTCCATTGTGAAACTTTTCCTGAATCTCTAAATTTTATTATTACGTTGCTCACGTGCATAATAATTTCTTGATATACTTAGGCATAGTTTTTACATCCTAACCTTGTCTTTGGTTTTTTTTAGTGTTTAGGTTACATTGTTCACATCACCCTAATGCCATTTTGGTAATAAAATCTTTCTTTCTTGCAAATATTGATTAACATGTACGAATAGCATCATTATGTTTCTCACATTTATAACTTCCATTTTACAAGATTTAGAATTCGTTAGTGTCAAAAAAATTGTTTTAGTATACCTTGTTAGAGGAATGCATCAACACTTTCTTAACATTTAGGTTTTATTTGTTTCAAAATTGGTGTAACTAGTGATATTGTGTTGTCATTATTTGTTTCAAACCTATCTCAAAAAACCATAGGGAGTAAAAAAATTTTGTGATTGGATTAGAGTCTTTTCTTCATTGTATTTTTATAGATATATCTTGTAATATATTACCTTTCTAGGGTAGATAATTCTTTATTATTTTGTTTCCTTGACCCATTGGATTCATGAATGTTTAATAGTCACTGTTCTTTGTGACGAATTAACATCGTTACACTACATAAAATTTCTTAGGGTCCCTATTGGTAAACCTTAGTAAAATATTTCATGTTATTCCCCCTATTATAAGAATGGGGTATCGGAAGTTAGGAAATGAGCCCTTTGGAAATGATAACCCAGTTTTAGAGGATAAAATCATGATTGATCATGGTGGTGATGAGGAAAATTATCCTTGTGCAGATATAGAACGTCATCCACCCAAATTTTATGATTACTTTTTTCAAAACAAGCATGAGGTCCTTTTACATGTCGTCAAATTAGGAGAAAAATTTCCTTTTACTATAGAACCTTCTCTTATTGTCGGCATGGTTTGCTAAGAATAATAAATAGACCGTCCTCTTTGTAATATCAATAATATATTAAACCCAAGTCATGCCTCTACTTTTGGAAGTTTACAATGATGAGTAAATACCTTTTCAAAATGATGGAGTCTATCGGATACCTATTATTAGAGTAGACTATGAAGACCGCGAGGAACATGCTCATCATGAGTAACCTCCTCTTAACGAAGATCATAACGAAGTACCTACTCAAGAAGTAACATTAGAATAACAAGCACAAGCTCTCACTCATCTTATGGAAATTTTTTCTTCACATGTAAATAAGGAATAAAGATTTTTTTTAAAACAAGCTATACCAAAGGCTAAACCTAAAGCTTCATATCAGGAGTTCTAAATAAATACTCCTCAATGCAAGACACGAAAATACGCTTATGAGGAATTGTTTTTATAAAAAAGGGTAGGAATACACATAGATTCAACCCTTCGTATATGCCTACGCCATCTAAAAAATACCAAATATTCAATCAAGATTGGTCTGCCATGAAAAATGTCTTTCTAGATTTACAAAAAGGAAAAATTGGTAACAATAAGAAGTACCAGTTTAATGAGTTACGTGCTTATAATTTTGATAGAGCCATGTTATAGGTACCTTTCCCAAATCAAATTCATTGTAAAAATCTGTATAAGTAAAAGGGAAGATTTAACCCTCGAGATCATATCAAATATATTTAAAACATGTCTCGTATAGCAAAAACTACCTTATTCACTTATTCCCATAAATTTTAGGAGGGAAAGAATTAGAATGGAATTTACACATCCCCAAGTGATCTATATCTACATATTTGGAATTAGTTAAAAATTGTGTACATCACTTTTATTTTAATATAGATAGTGATGTTACGATGCTAGATCTTTACAATGTGAAACAATGAAACAATGATAAATTTGTTGCTTTCCTACAACGATGGAGAGGGTTAGCTAGTTTCTTTCCTTTTTCCCAAGCTTAAAAATATATTATAAGTATATTTTTTCCTAACCTCCACCCTAACATTACATTCTACTCATAATTATATTATGGTAACATGTTCGAAGAGTTAATTGAAAAGGGGATTCAAATTGAAAAAGGTTTGTTAGCTCGAGGGACCATAAAACCCTTTTCACATGATCATAATGATTCTAAGCCTAATGAGAAATTTTTTTGGTGCATAACAATAACAAAAACAACATTGGTGATGGAATAGTAGAATCTAAGCAAGTATAATTTGTTCAAAACCACACACCTTTGAAGCTTGCAAAGGGAGCTCTACCTATGTAATACAAATGTCATACTTTCACCCCTCTATCTAAACCAATATCATCAGTTTTAAAATAGTTAGAATCCATTAACATGGCTTGATACCTGAAAACAAAACCATACAAGGAGGATACACCTAAACCATCATGGTTTAAGGAGAATGAATTGTGTAGATTTTATCACATAGACAATCATAAAAATGATAAGTATTTGAAATTAAAACACTACATTCATGATCTAATTGACAGTGGTGATATAGAAGTAGATTTTTCCACCTCTACCAAATATCCAAACAAAAACATGGATATATTCAAAGAACCTTTCCCCAAACACAAAGGAAAGGAAAAGTAGGATTAGGGACAGTCGTCTAAAAATAAGAGTACTAACTATGTGTCCAAATAGACCGCTTGGACAATTTTAATGCCTTAATAGGATGTGTCGATTCACCTATTGAGAAAATAAGCATGATTAAAATTAAATCAAAGTGGCGTGTCATGTAAATGTAATGAGATCACCTTGTTATTTCATAACCTCCCCCCCTCCTCAAGAGATTCATTATGACGTATTAGATCAATTGTAGAAAACAAAAACTAAGATTTTCATCTTAGACCTTCTCATAATTTCTAACATGCATAAGGATATCCTTTGTAAAACCTTTCAGGGATCAAGAGTTTTTGTTGATATTGACCCAACACATTTATAAGCAATGGTAGCACAAATAACTCCTTTGAAACACATAGCCTTTAGCCCCATAGAAATATTACAATAAAATCCCTCCCATAACTTTCCCTTACATATTGAAGTAAAAATCAAGTGTAAGAAAGTAAAAATACTACTCGTGGACAATGGATTGGGTCTAAATATTTTTACTCTTAAAATAATTCATCAACTAGGATGCATATAAGTTGAGTTGGAGACAAAGGTCATCACCATAAATGAGTATCATGATGAAGAGTGATAGCCAGCCGGTATGATCACTTTCTCACTAGAATTTGGTCCCATAAACCATGATATGAAGTTTCATGTATTAGACTGGGAGATCCTGAACCCTTACGCATTACAAATAATTATGAGGATATTTAACCACAATCTACAAGCATCCTTCTATAGAGATTACTATTCCTATTCAATCCAACTCCCTCGCTTCATGAGTGGATCTAGATACATTGTCTCCCAAGGAAAATGATGCTTCTACATCAAGATCTCCCATTTCTATGTGGGAGATGAAAATTAGAGATAACAGTTTATGAGATTATAATCTTCAGCAAGCCCTTCTAGTTCACAATACTCCCCTATCAGCACAAGCACATGGTAAGTCATGTTACAAGTTCCAAAGAACTAGGGAGTGGTGCCCTTTCGATACTTCCACTCTAGATGGCTTACTAGAAGATGAAAGGATACTCAAAGATATCATGTTTTATCTTGAGGATGATGAAATGGATTTATGTTACCAGTTAGCTAAGTATGTTATTCCTAACTGAATAACTTTTACTATGGGATATAAAGGATGTGATTGTGACTCTCGAGAATAAGGTCCATTACAAATTCTTTCAAAAATTCATCATATAGAGGGTAAGCCTAATATTGGCATCTAACTATGTGGTTCTTCTCTTACAAAGCTAAATCATACCTCTTCTGAATGTGAAGATAGTTCATTGAAAAGTTAACGTGAGATCGATTCCCGATGTAGTCTTCATAAAGAATTTTCCTCCATGAACCTATTTTTTGACACGATTATTGTCACTATAACCCCTGTTACATTCCTTACCATTAAAAAATTAAACCTCATTTACCCATCACTCATGAATTGGGACAAACTATAACACGTACCCATCAACGTATTTTAGAACGATGAGGCTATTGGTGAGTTCCTTTGCATTCACGACAAAATTCTAAGAAATGACCATAAGACATGGTTTTCTATCTAACTCAACACATGTGTTTACAATGGGGTGGAAGCAAAGTTATGTGGTCATGTAAGTATTAAAATAAGTAAGGGAAAAATTCCTACATAAAAGACTTACAGAAAGGAAAATTCCAACTCCTATAGCGAAAACCTCTTTGAGACACTTGTGGAAAAACAGACAGAAAAACCCACGAACAAGATAATGGACCCACTTCAAGATGAAACTTTCTTGGAGCCACCTTTGGTAGAAGAGGATCTTAATTTTCCTCCTGGTCCTACATGTATGGAAGATGAGTCCAAGCTACTGGTGGAGGAGATAATAGATGTTAATATTGGCATAGAAGAGTTTCCCAGAATGGTTATGTTGGGAGCTTTTCTCTCATCCCAAGAACAAAAAACTTTTACAACACTTTTGAGATAATTTGAAGATATTTTCTCTTGGTCTTATGCATACATTCTTGGAATTTATCATGTGTTAGTGGTGCACAATATTGTTGTATGCCCAGATGCCAAGCCCATTAAACAAAATCTATGAAAGATGCATCCTCATGTCGACTTGTTGGTTAAAGCAGAGTTAGAAAGGTTATTAGAAGTAGGCTTCATCAGGCCTATCAATTATTCAAAATAAAATTCTAATGAGGTACCGATCAAAAAATTCTTGTTAGTATCAAAGTGTATACCGATTTCCAAGATATTAATAAATCTTGTCCTAAGGATGAATTTCCTCTTCCCAACATCGACATGATTGTTGATTCGACAACTGGTTATGAGATGCTATCACTCATGGATGGCTTCTCAGGATATAATCAAATAAATATTATTGAGGAAGACCAACATAAGAAAATTTTTACTACCCCATGGGGGACATTCTGTTATCAATTCATGCCCTTCAGCCTCATGAATGCAGGCACTACCTATCAATGGGTAATGAATGTAATATTTTATGACATGTTCAGTGACATAATGGAATAATATGTGGATGAAATATTGGAAAAATCTAGGACTCGGGAAGAGCACCTGAAGATTATTTGACATGTTTTTCAGTGTCTAAGGGACTTAAAGGTCCAACTTAACCTAAAGAAATTTTTCTGTGGCATGTTATCTAAAAATTAATAGCATTCAATGTTTCAAGGAGAGGAATAGAAGTAGATCCTGTAAAGGTTGCTGCTATAACAAAAATTCCTCCTCTGAGGAATATAATACAATCATGAAGATTACAAGGAAAGATCCAAGCCATTAGATCTTATAGTGGATTCTATAGATATAGTGGGGTCCATGTTAATCACTCTACCTAAGAATAATGATATGTCATTCTTCATTAAGCATATAAGAATGCCAAAATATGACATTCCAGAATCCATTTTAGTATGAGAAGTTGTTATTCCCTTTTCCCCATGGTATTGTGAAATATTTAATTACCTTCACAATGGAACCTTTCCCATACCAATAAATGAAAATTCATCAATTGTATAGCCTACTATACCCTACTTGGGGGCACCCTCTTCCATGGAGGCTATTACGGGAATTCATTACGCTATTTAAATTTAGACGTATCCATCCAAGAAATCAAATAGGTGTACAAAGGCATCTATGGGGATCATACTAATGGGATCATCCTATCAAAGAAGATACTAAGAGTAGGCTACATTTGGCCTACCATGGAGAATGACTATTGCAAACATGTGAAGAATTTATTTGATTGTCATAAGTACAACAATTTGATAGATGTGTTTCACCTGATTCTAGATCGTTTCTTCGAATGTTGATGAAACAGATAAGGGTAAAGGGCTAGGAGGAATACCTGTTGAAATGCTGGTTGTAGGTTGTTACGCGCGTATGACTTCTTGATCCACAGCTGATCATGAGAGATTCCTTTTTTCTTGGAGGAACTACCTGAAATGGAAACAAGACCACCAAATAAAAGTTAAACAGTATATGCAGTGGACTACCTAGCGTATGCTAGATCCAGGAAGTGTGATACTTCCTAGATGGCTGTCAATCCACTGTTTAAAACAACTTAATGCCAACAATAAAGGAAATCCTACTGTAGTTAAAATGATTTAGGTATCTCATTCATCTACAATAAGCAAATTCATTCACAACAGGCTAAGCTATGACTGAATCTGAAGGTCAAGGTCTCTGTCAGAATACTGGTACTGGTTAGGGTCAGGTTCTGGGCTATTTTGGGTGTTGGGTAGAGAGTTTAAGCTCTGTTCTTGGTTTCTGGTAAAAAAAACAGAGACCGACATGTCGGTCTGGTATGACTGATGTCAGTTTAGGTTAACCAGAAATGGTTCTAGGTAACCATCGTCTATATGGTCATGGTACAGGAAACTCAGTAAAAACTTGGTTGGGTGACAGATCTGAGGCTAGATGAAAGTGGAAGGCCAATGGAAAAGTTTGTGTGGGTCTGAGGTATACACAGGAATGATTAAAATCTGGGTATGGGAAGTTCAATGGTAGAGGTGAAGGGATTGTCAAGTTTACATGGAGGTAAATGGTGGTGGAATGGAAATGGGATCAAAAATTAATAACATAAGTAAAAGAATATACTAAATTATAAATGGGTAAGTGTTGGTTAACAAAGCACTTACTGTTTGTATGAGCTTGATGTCTAGTTGGAAATGGTGGGTGATTAAATGGAAGGAACTTGAAGTTGTGTTGACACTTCCCCAGATGCTCCCATAAAGGAAGATGGCTCTATGGGTGCTTATGATGCTAGCTATCGATGCTCTGATGCATGTACGGATGCTGGTTCTGATTGCATGTAGCTCTGGTTTCGTCTCTTGTTCTCAAAAGATGTGTCTATCTCTCAGAAATGTGCCAACCTCAAAATAAGGTTGTTTTAGGGGTTAAATGGTAACCAACGGTGGTTCTGGGTTGACCGGTGGTGGTTTAGGGTAACCGGTGGTGGTTAGGGTGGGATTTCCTAGGTTTACTAAACTGGGTAGATCCCCTTGATTTTTTGGGATCTCATTCGTTTGCTCCATGGATTAGAATGGAAGCTTCCTTTCTAACGTGTGGGAATGTGGTTAGAGGGAATATAGGCTTTGATTTTTAGGGTTTAGGTAGGTCTTAGTTAGTTATGGCAACATACTAAGAATAGGTCTTAGGGTGAGGTGGCTAGATGAGGTGTCTAGGTGAGGTGGATATGTGGGCATTATCTCAATTAGGATATTTAAATAATAAATATTGTGAGATAATGAATTAATTTAATTTAATTAATTAAATTAATATTAGAGTGGGATGAAAGGGGCCATGGTTAGGTGAATGTGTTCAAGGTGTTTATTTGATGAGGGACCAAGGGGAGTGTGACCCAATTTTGGTGTCTACATTTTTCCCCTTTTTGTTGCGTAGCTTGTATTGGTAAGCGACGCTGACAAAAATAAGATGTGGTTGCCCCATGTGTGGGTGAAGGTGATCCCCCTCAAACCAGGAACTGATGAGGCAGAAGGTAGAATCAGTGAGTGGTTTGATAAAAGGTGAATGTGATGAAGAGGAAGGTGGGTAACGGGGGAAAAAAGGAAAAAGGTCTACTCAGGTAATCTAGGTAATGGGTCAGGGTCAAAGGTAGTAACAGTCAAACACAGCACACATATAAACTATAGCACGGTACCAGGTTGAAGAGTAGGAAAACTCTACATTGTCTAAGGTCGATAGGTTTATCCAAACAAGGTTGAAGTGATTCTGGTATCCAAGGTATAGGATATGGTCAGGAAACATGATGTAGGTCAGGTGCAGGAACGTTTAGGTATGTTCCGGTACACCCAAGGGTTGGGTCAGGATAAATGGTCACAACAAGAGGCAAGGTAAGGTCAGTATGTCCATCAACATAGGTAACAGTGTTACAAGGTATAGCAAACACATGAGGTCAAAGGTCACTAGCAATGTTCTAGGTCCAAGTATCTAGGTCACGGCATGGGTAGGGCCGAGGTATGGGTAAAATAATGAGTCCCGGAAGGAGGACAAGGTGAGGGGGTAAATGATAAGGTCAAGAGGGTCAAGTGAAGTGGCCAAGTTTAGTGTAGGTAAGATAAAAAAGGATTCAGGTCAAAAAATTGGGGGTAGGGGGTAGAAAAAAGACTAAGCAGGTAAATCGATGATGGTTGAAGGGAACCAATGCTAGTTAAGATTGACTGACACGGTAAGCTAGGGCACATGACTGATGTCGGTTTAGGTAAAACCATCGTTCACGGTCAAGTCAGGTAGGTTATAAAAAGAAAAAATTGCCATATTTTTCAAATCATTTGTCTTTTATCGAATTGGGGAAAATGAAAAGAGAGAGGAAAAGGTGGAAAGTGACAGATTAAGACTGAGGATTGAGTTAGCAAGCCACGTGGCAAGTGATAGTTGGTCGATAGGGGCATCCAAAAGCTAGGTGGGATTGATTTGATTAGATCGATTGGTTGGATAGTGAGGGGTCATTTGGTGATGGCAGAGGTAGGAGAGGGATCGAGGGGACCACAAGTGCAATGATCAGAGGTGCCACCACATAGATGGCAGTGCAATGAGGTAAGATTCAATCCTACGCTTTGTTTTGTTTATTAGAATGAATTAGAGGTCAGGTGGGTGAAAACAAGTTTTTGGGGGAAATGAATTTTAAATTATGGGATGGAAATCAATTAAAATAGGAATGGGGAGGGAGGGGATTGGGTTAAGAAGGGGTGGGGAAGGGTGTAGGGGGAATTTGGGTAGGATTGGGTGGGTAGAAGGGAGTAAAAAGGGATTTGAAGGAAAAATGGGGGTTTGGGCGTCACAGTTTTTGACGCGACAGTGACCGGCGTCGGTTGAAGGTTAGCTGACATCAGTGTTAGTGTGCACTGTATTGGTCATGAAGTAGGTGACCGATGCTGGTTGAAGGGGGACCAGGGTCGGTTAGGGGTAACCGGTACCAGTCATAATTGGAGGAAAAAGGGGCCAAAAAGGTGTCTGAGGTTGGGTGGGTGAGGTAGGTAGGGGTAAGAGAAGTGGGTTTGGTGAAAATCATAACATAGGTAAGGGGTAAAAATAGGTAAGGGTGGAGTTGTTAGAGAAAAATGTATAGATGTGTGGGAAAATAGGTAAGGTCAGGGAGTGGGTCAAAATGGAAGTAGGGGAGGGGTCAGGGTGGTGCAAATAGGTAAGGTGATATTGGGTTGGGTAGGTTTAGGGTGGGTAGGTAGGGTTGGACTGGGTAAGTAGGTAGGTGAGGGTTGGGTTGGGGTGGAGGGGAAGCCATGGGATAAATAGGTAAGTAGCAAAGTAAAAGAGGTAGGGTAATGGGTATGGGTGAATGTAGATATGGTCTTGTTTTAATAATGTGATTGTTTTGTTGGATGCAGGTGAGAGATCAGTTGAAGATGCGAGACAGGGTGCCACCCTTGCTCATGATAGTTCATGGGGTGGTGACAGTCGAGGAGTGGAGACATGTCACAGATGTGGGCCTTATCGGGGTCCGATGCTATCAACATGTAGTCTAACAGCCAAGTTTGATGGTCGTTCTCATCGATAGATGGGATTCAGTGACCAACACATTCCACCTACCGATGGGGGAGATTACAGTCACCCTAGAGGATGTGTACAGGATCATGTAGTTACCTATATTGGGTACACAGGTATATTTGATCTCCTCAGAGGCATCAGAGGAGTTGATGTTGATGGTATTTGGTGAGGGGATGGTAGAGATGACATTCCATAGTGCCAGCCTGAGCTATGGAGAGATGTACCTAGCCCGTCTAGAGGAGACGAGGCTAGTAGTATTACTGATGGAGGCAGTCTGCTATTTTACACTACCAGATGTAGAGGGTGGGAGATTCCCATGATCAATGATGGGGGTACTACATGACATGATAATGGATAGGACCTGCTTCTCATGGGTGCTAACATTCCTAGTGCAACTATACAGGGAGCTATGTGCATATGGGCAGCTTCAGAGGTTTAGTTTGTGTTGCACTTTCCTATTATATTATTGGGCTTATGAGCACATTGTGTGTGTGCACCCAGTTGGGATGCCTTGGGCTGACGCATTTGAGCCTGGGTTTTTTAGAGTGGGCTATAGGCAATGGGTGCCAGTTATTGGAGAGCATCGAGTGGGTAGGGTTACACATGATGTAGCCTATTACAGGTGGTTACTGGAGGGATTGTCTGACGTGGACATTATTTAGAGACCGTATGTGGGCTATCCCTCATACAGACAGATGGCTGATGAGTTAGATGGTTTTAAGATAGTTAGATGGATTGAGGGGCATCATGCAGGGGAGCATGAGATGATCCTAGTAGATAGGGTCCGATGGTAGTTTGGATTACTATAGGATATACCACCACCCTTCCCACAGTACTAGAGAGATGATGTGGAGAGACCACTGCCACTTCCATAGCCGACAGTGCCTACCAGGGTAGGAGGAGCAGGTTTTAGACCGATAGATTGATGATGCCGGAGTGTTAGACGGATATAGGCAGTGGTGGGCAGCCCATCTACGAGTAGTACCTCCCAGGCTCGGGTAGCTAGATTTAGCCACCATCACTATGTAGAGAGACGCCCTATAGGGGGAGGTGGCAACCCTGATTACCCAGTTGGGGATGGTACAGGGGTAGTTAGCAGCTTCAGAGGCAGAGGTGGCCACATTACATGCGCAAGTGGCCAGTCTACAGGCCCAGATGGCCCAGGGTGGAGATGGAGATGGAGATGAGGAGCAGGTAGCCACCCTACAGGTGCATGTTACAGGTTTGCAGGGCTAGTTGGCCACTACACAGGTGCAAATTTAGGAATTATAGGCACAGGTACAAGCACAACATGCGAGGCCAATGACACCTCCACATGCACCGAGACAGGGTCCCAATTCACAGGAAGGGGCAGGATAGGGTCCCATAAGATAGGTACAGGGGCCAAGGCTGATGGGGCCACCACAGATGGTACCCATATCTAGGTTACAGGATGCCTTAGGGGAGGCTAGATATTATTAGGATCAGTTGATGGTAGCTGGGATAGATTTTCTATCTTATGGAGAGTACAAAGCATAGCAGGCCTTAAGTGAGAGGACCAGATCCCAGACTCACAACGTGGAGAGCACAGGGGGCCATCAAGTTCTGAGATAGGATCAGGGTGAGGCCACCAGTTCATGGAGGCCATCTCTAGGTGATGTACCAGCAGGGACCCAACCACGACCCATGGCAGGTGGTGAGATGTTATTAGGCTGCTAGACAGGAGCCGAGGAGGAGACATGAGAGACTGATATGGAGGATGTCTGACAGGATGATTCCTAATGCACATCCCTTTATTTTGATGTATTTTAGTCATTTTTGATATATACCAGCCTGCGTGCTGAAGAGAGTGAGGATGTATGAGAGTTTTGTATATTTTTTATCATATACCAACCTGTGTGCCAAAGATGGTGAGGCTGTATATGAGAGTTTTGAGAGATTTGATTATATATATTGGCCTGCATGCTGAAGATATTTGAGAGTTATGTATATGGAGACACATGTTTGGATATTTTTATTTATAGAGATGATGATGATTATGGTCATTATGTGTATACATGGTTGTGGTTATCTTGTTATTTTGATGTGTATCTGTGATGGAAATCAAGTAGTGTAGGCATGATTGAGACTAGGTCCTTTAGGTATGGGTGAATTGAGTTAGGTTGTGGTCTAGGCATGGATTGAGGTCAGGCATGGATTGAGGGTTTTATGGTTGAGTTAGTTTGTGGTCTAGGAGGCATGGTTGTTAGTCTTTTAAGCATGGTTGAGTTTGTAATTCATTAATTTTTGCAATGAATGATGAATGATGGGTCATGGTTAAGATGTTTTATAGTAACATGTATGATAACAGTAAAGAAATGGTAGACATAATAAATGTATGTTTGATGATGATAAAGGTGGAAAGCAATTTTTTGTTTGATGGGTTTAATTTCCAATTATTGATATGAAAAGAAACTAAATAGGGTAGAATGTGATTTAGGAAAATGAAAGATGAAATTGGTTAGGGTAGAGAGTGGCCGAGCTAACCTCCAAGGGCCCCATGCCCTCAGAGTGCTGCCTACATAGTCCCAGTGAAAAGGGACCTCAGGCCGATGTAGTTCTCCCATAAGCTAGGGAAGAATATGAGGAGGTATGAGTATGGGTGGGTATGTTATAGGCATGATTGATTCTAGGTCTGTTAGGTATGGGTGAATTGTGGGCACATTGGTATAGGTGATTTTGAGTTGATTATGGTGAACGAGGAGAAAATTACTCAAAATAAGCGTTGAGGATCAAGTACTGTATAAGGTAATCAATATGTAATGAAGAAGGTTTAAAATATAAGAGGAGGTAAGAAAGTGACCTGATTGGTAAGGATCATAACAAGGGGATCATACCTTAGATGGGTGATGAATGTAAGACCCTAAAAACATTGCATGATTGATTATTCTAAAGGTGAAAAATTAGTCACATGATCACCAAATGTCATGGTTCCAATAGGTCCCTTGAGGTCGGTAGGAAATGAAAGTGTGAATGGTGAGAGGGTGAAAAGTGGTTAGTTTTTATAGGGAACTAGGTAGCATGCCTTTTTGCAAGAGATCCAAGGTCACAATGGGCAAGTTCATGACTAAAAGGTTTTTTGTTTTGACTGATATTTGAGATAGACTGATCGATGTGGGAAGTCTATATGGGATGAGGAAATTAAATCCTTGAGGTCTTCATAAATCTGATCAATGCTGGAAGCTTCAAATTATCTCTCTTTCTTCTTGTTGTTCATTTTTTTAAACAATATTTTTATATAGCTGTCGTTCGAGGGAGAAATATATTTATAACAGAGATTTAGAGAGAAAGATGTCCTTTTTGAGGGAGTCATATTTTTATTAGAAGTTTGACTCAAGGATTTTGATCCCATGTGAGGGCTTTTAATTCATGGACAAGATTAAGGTGAAGAATAGGATTCTTGTTCAGAAATAAAGGTGAAACAACCATGGGATCTCATCTAAAAGTAGACAAAAATTATCCATGAGAATCATGTTATGTGCAGTGTAATGGTACACATATTTAAGAGATGATAAAAGAGTGATAGGTATAGACATGATTCTTGTTTAATCATTCGCGATGGTGTAGGAAGTGGATAGCGGTCAAGGGATGAGCTTGGAAAGAGGCAGAAGGTGAGGTAGGACTAAAATTCCACAATAGAATGGTCGAAGATGTAAGGCGTTAAGGGGCTCAGGTTTGGTTTTACCATTGAGTGAAGATAAATGATAGGCATCTGATCCATAAGTATGAGTCACGATGTATGGTCGAAGCCAATTAGGAGAAAATTTTCTCCATTTACTTATTTCTACTTTGGTTACATGTTGATTTTCTATTAGGAAAAGGTCACTGACATGGAAGGTTCGTTTATGGACATGTTTGTCATAGGCACATTTGACACGTTTTTAGTAAACTTCGAGATGGTTAAGAGGATAGAGACGGTGTTTGTATAATAACTCAAGCTGTGCTAAACGGTCCTAAATAAAGTCATCATCATTGAGCATGTCATGGAGAGAAATTCAGAGTGAGGGAATATGGACTTCGAGAGGTAGAACAACCTATGTACCATAGACCAAAGAAATAGGTGTGGCAATAGTGGAAGTGTAGATACTAGTGCCGTACACCCATAAAGTGAAAGGAATGTGCATAAGCCAATCCTTCCAAGTATCGTTAACCACTTTCATGAGAATGTTTTTCAAGGTTTTATTGGTGGATTCAGCTTGGCAATTTTTCTGTGGGTAATAAGGTGACAAGAAACTTAGCTAAATGCCAAAGGCATCATAAAGTTTTCGCAAGGTTTTATTTTTTAATTGTTTACCATTATCAGTGATGAGGCAATGTGGGACACCAAAGCGACAGATGATGTGATGATTGATGAACTCACATATTTTCTCAACTTTTGCAAAGATGAGAGGTATGGCTTCAAACCATTTTGTATGGTATTCAGTACCAGTGATGATCCATTGATGTCGTTGGGAAGAATGAGGATTGATGTCGTTGGGAAGAATGAGGATTTGGTAAGCATGTTCTTCTAGGGAAAGGGTCACAATTGACTCATCGGGGAAGTCAAAGTTAGAAGGTTACTCCCCGGAAATAGGTGCGTTGACCAATTGGTCGGCGATGGCTTAGCCCTTGATGGACTTTTGATGGGTAAATTTGAGGTCAAGGTTGGCCAAAAGCATGAGCCAGCGTGTATCACGTTGATTTTGGTACGATTTGGAATACATGAAGTGTAAGGGGTCTGTGTTTGTCACAACATAGGTTTTGTGGTTGAGTAGGTAATGGCAGAGTTTGGTGGCAATGAAAACTAAGGATAAAAAAAGTTTTTTGGCATGAGTGTACCGAGTTTCATAGTCTAGAAGAGTACGGATTATTTAGTAAACCACCTACTCCCTATGTTTTTCATCATGGTGGGCAAGCATGGGCCCCAAGGAGTGACTAGTAGCTGGGATTTATAGGTACAAGGGTTGATCATCTTTAGGTGGAATGAGTATGGGTGGTTACAGAAGGTATTATTTTAAGGCCTTAAAAGCTTTATGGTAGTCATCATCCCATTTAAATGAGACATCCTTCTTGAGAAGATGATGAAATGGTTAACACTGATCAGAAAATTGTAAAATGAAGTGGTAAATAGACTATAACTTGCCTTGCAGGCTACGGAGTTTCCTAAGATTAGTGGGTGGAGGCATTTCAAGAATGGCCTTGACTTTAAAAGGGTCAACCTCTATACCATGTAAGGAAATGATAAACCCAAAGAGTTTTCCCGAGAGAACCGTGAAGACACACTTCTTGGGCTGAAGGTGAATGCAATATTTAATGAGGTGGTCAAAGATGGTTTCTAGGACGGTGAGGTTCTCGGAGCAGTGTTTGGATTTGGAAAGGAGTTATTCCATGTAATATTCTAATATACGATGCATGATTTCATGTAAGATATAAGTCATAGCCCATTGATATGTGGCACAAGTATTTCTAATGCCAGAATGCATGACTCGATAGCAGAATGTCCCCCAAGAGGTAATGAATGTAGTTTTATGCTGATCCTCTGGGGCAAGAAAGATCTGGTTATAACCATAGAAACCATCCATGAGTGATAGCATCTCGTGACCAATAGTAAGGTCAACCAGTTGGTCAATACAAGGTAAGGGAAAGTCATCTTATGGGAAAGCTAGATTGAGGTCACAAAAATCAATGTAAATGCGGAGTCCCCCTATCACCTTAGTCATAGGGAAAATGTTAGAAATCCAACGAGCATAATCAATGGGTATGATGAAGGAAACTGAAAGGAGGCACTGAATTTCTTCTTTGACCAGAAGAGCAATGTGGGGGTGCATTTTCCTCATCTTTTGTTTGATGGGTTTGGTTTCGGGAATGGTTACGATATTGTGGACCATTATAGTGGGGTAAATACCGAGAATATCTACATAAGACCAAGCTGAAACATGGTATTGATTATCAAGAAAACAAGTGATGGCTTCCTCTTTATTAGCATCTAAAGATTTTCTGATCTTTAGAATGTGTGGGTCATCCTGACTATGAATGTTGATCTCGATATTCAATTTGTTCAACATGGTTTGCATCTCAAATGGTAACCACCGATCAATATATGAGTCTTCTGCACCAAGGTAGGTGAGTATAGATTCATCATCCTGGCATTAAATGACATTAAGTGAAGGTGTATCGTCATCGATTATTTCAAGATACAGGAAGGGAAGAGAGGAAGGAGCCTCAGCCCTTACATTGATAAGTCAGAGGCCCTGAGGAGATGGTTCTTATGAAAAAAAAAAGTTAGGAGAAATGGATTCTAGATCCATTGAATGTGTCGGCAAAGGTGGTGAAGAAGGTGGAGCGGGTGAAGAACGTGGAGAAGGGCTGATGTCCTCAACGAGTTCAATGCGGGCCTTTTTGGTAGGTGGTTTAGTAAAGCCGATACCACTACAATCACTATGTTTACAGGTAGTACATGGAATAACATTATGGCGGCCTTGCTCGTAAAATACAAAACCAAAACCCTTCCACACACATTGGTGTAGGAAGGTGTGGGTGAAATGGTGATTGGTGAGTGATTGGAGGTCAACAGAAAATGGGCAAGTTTGTGACAGTGGTTCAGGTGTGTAAGTGGTAGTATCAAGTTCCCCATAGGTGAGACTGGTATGAAGGTGAGGAAGACCATAAAGGAGGTGCTCTCCTATGTGGTGATCATAGTGAGGGTTTTGGTGAAGACTTTTGTACTCTTGTAGAGTAAGGAATGTGTTGACACTATATAGGAAATACTACCCTAGAGTGAGGCATTGAAAAATGCCTTCCAAGGGATCAATGGTTGGTATGTGGGTAGCTGGAATAGATGATGTGTTAGAGGTCAGCTCAGAGGTGGAGCTAACAAAGTGGGAGGCTGACAGTTTGGTTACGGAGGTTGTGGCAGCAGTGGGAATGGAGGATGTAGGTGCGATTGAAGTAGCGGCTGCACTGGTGGGTGGAGGTGTAGGTGAAGAGGTAGTAGTCATGGAGGTAGACACTTTAATGTGTATAAGCACATCATTGGGTCAATAAAGCATGTTGCAAGTTTTGAAAGGTGATGGGTCAGCCAGAATGGTATAGGTGTGTCCTTCATGCTCAAACTTTACAAAGTGATGCAAAGTGGAAGAAACACAACCCATGACATGAATCTAGGGTCTTCCAAGCAACATGTTATATTGAAATCCCCCCTCCAAGACTAAAATAACTCAGGAATAGTACTGGGGCCCACGCAAACATGGAGGATGACCGTGCCAAGTGTAGAGGTGATAGTGTCATTGAATGAACACACATGACATGATGTTTATGCATAAAAATGTCAGGTATGAGCATTTCAATGAATGCATGGGAGGAAATGATATTAATGCTAGCACCCCATTGATCATAACATGTCTTACACATCTATCATCAATGTGGACAGAGATGAAGAGAGCTAGATCTGGGTCATCGGTTTGGTGCGGTGTAAGATCTCTTCATCCAAGAAGCTAAGGGAGGTCACTTTGTGAGTAGGTGGAGGTGTAGATAAAGGTGGTAATTTGGTGAGAGAGGCTACATGATGGGGTGTAATAATGGAGGCTACGGGTGTAGGGTCATTGGGTAAAACCTCAATAGATTGAAGGACCTCCATGAGAGCTTGATGATGGGATTCTGAGGTTTGGATGAGGTCATATAGGTAAATTTTGAGGGGGGATTGGTGTAGTTGTTTGAGCATCGTGTGGTGTGTAACCCCATTAGAAATAGGATATGTGGGGCCACAAATAGTGATTTTAGGTGTAGGTGTAGATGGTATGTTGGGTATAGGATGGGTTGGCGGGTTGGTTGCATTTTCCTTACCTTTTTCCTTTTGAGCACTGTTAGTAATGTGGATCAGGTTGATTTGAGGTGGAGAGGTAGGTGGAGTGGGTGAGCCATGAAAATTATAGTGATAAGAGGGGAAAAATCCAAGTGGCAGGAAGGAACCTTGTGAGATGAGTTGAGCACACCAACATTTGGAAATTTATGAGTTCTCTGATGTGAACCATGTTAATTTTGAATCTTGGGAGTGGCTCTAGGAGTTGTGGGGGTGAAGGTTTGGGTCATTGAGTAGGCAGTGAGGGGAGAACTATGGGAATGGGTGTTGGTGAAATGGGGTCCTCATTGAGAAGGTCATCATCGTCAAAGTTTCCTTCAGGAGGACACAACTAGATAAGAATGGTTTTCAAAGCCTTGCATTTCTCTACATCGTGCCCTGGCACACGATGGTAGGCAAAAATTTTGGTGTCGTCAAACCTATTTGGTTTGGGTTTGAGAGGGTCATAAGATCTGAGTGGTGGTAATGTGATGACAAAAGTCTCAAGGAGGTTGGTTAAGATTTTGGCATAGGATACTGCTAGTGGATCACAATGGGAAGTGAAAGTGGGTTTGGGTGTAGGTGTGGCTGACTGTTGAGGAAGGGTCTTTACATGAGGGGGAGTGGGTCAAGCTATGGTTTTAGGTGCTGGTGTGGTCTTGGGTGCTGGTCATGTTTGCTTGGGTAGGGGTATGGTAGATGAACTGACAGGAAAGTGTGTGGTTGTTTTAACTACCTTATTAGAGGGTAGCAAATTTTTGTCTTTAGGTTGCACCTTCTTGGGTAAAGGTGATATGGGCACACGAGATCTAGAGGGGAAAGGTAGATGGGGGAAGAGGGTGAGTTACCCATGGGGATAAAGGAGGTGCTATGAAGGTAGATGGTGCAGGTCGTGAAGGGGGTGTGAGGGAAAGAGACTGAAATGTAGTGGGTAGTGAAGAAGTTACCAATGGTATTGGAGGAATGGGTGGTAAAGATGTTAGGTGTGGGTGTAAGTCATGTCAGGCACTTGGGTATGTTAGAGGTTTGCGAGGGAGGAATGGGCTGCTGTGTTTTTGGTTTACCGGCGGGTGGAGGTTTCTTAACCATGCTGGAAGGGCGAGGTCCTAAGACGGATGGAAAGGGTGAAGGTGATGAAGGTGGGATCGGCGAGGTTGGAGTATGAGATCTATGGGATTGGTTCTTCTATTTGGGTGCCAGGTTAAGCTTGGTGTTGGTTTTGGAGGATGTAGCTAAATCCAATTTAATGGGTGGATGAGTAAGGCAGGTGGTTAGGATGACTCCTAAGGAAATTATAGGTTTAGGAAAGGAAGATGATGTAGGTGTAGGTTTGGATGTAGATGCATTGTGGGTTATGGGTAGGGGTGTGAGTTGAGCCATGAGTGGTATCATGGAATGGAATTTTTGATAGTTTTGGTTATGTTTGGTTCGATTGGCTGAAATATTTTTGGGTAGATAGTGGAAGTGTCAGCAAGTGAAATTTGTATTTGTGTTGAGACAGGAAGCAGAAGATGCCCCAAAGTAAGGCTCTATCCACATAATCTAGGTGATCAGCTAGGCATGAAAAAGGCACTATTGTAGGTGAGGTTGATGAGGATCCAATGGTAATTCCCATAAAATGTGTCTTAGAAATGGGAATTTTCTCGCTTCATCTTCCGTGGGTAAGAGAGCCAAAAGTAAGTCTGTAGGATCTCGGGTAACTGATGGAGAGTGGTCACCTAAAGGTAAAGGTATTTTTACTAGATTTAATGGGTGGAGGAGATAATGGGTGCTCCTCTATGGGTGGAGGAGATAATGGGTGCTCCTTTGTGGGTGGAGGAGATAGACAAGCCTCTTCTGTGGGTCAGAGATGTACTGTGGGTGATGGCTCTCTAGGTGGAGAAGCCAAAGGTGAAATGATCTCGATGTTAATAGGAGGCTCCTTCACAGGTGAGGGAGGGGATAAAGGGTGTCCCTCTATGGGTTGAGGAATAGGTGAGGTGGGTTCAAGTTTAGGTAGAGGAATTTGGGATAGGATTCCTCTATGGAAGGAATATGGGGTAATTGGGAAGTAACAAGTGCATCGCTGAAAATAACATGGACCTCACGGGTATGGCTATCATGCATTGAGGTCTCTCCGGTTTGATCAGAAGAAGGGGCATGATTAGGAAATGGTTTCTTGAAGATGTGTAGGTTTTGATTAGCAGGTGTGTTAGGATTATCCAAGGTTAACTCACCTTTCTCGAGCATTTCTTGGATAATGTTTTTGAAAGTGATGCAATTGATATCACTATGACCCTTTACTCAATGATAGTTGCAAAATTTGTGCTCTTTATACCACGTAAGCTGGGGTGAGAAGGATCAAAACCAGAGTGTGGTTTTATGGGAGGAAGGGTGATGGCCCAAAATTTAATGAGATTTTCTAAGACAAAAGAATAAGGTTCCCCAATTGGGGTGTATTTCTATTATTCTTGTCTAAATTGAAAGATCTAAACAAGTGAGAGCTAAGATGAGGGGTTAGCCTAATTTGATGGATGAGTTGGGCCGACTTTTAGTACCATTGCATTAGCAGTTCCCTTGGCTTTTGAATAATTATTTTTTGGTTTCAAAGAAGAAGAGGTATTATTTGGCTTAAATGTTGAGTTTTTATTACGTAGTTGGATTTTCTTTTCTTCGATGGACAAAATCTCTAGCTTTTGTGTCATGGTGAATGCTTCGTCAAAGGCTTGGAAGGTCTGGACCTATAGGGTTGGCAAGATATGCCTAGCACAACCCTGTGTGAAGAGCTTGATGAGTTTGGTTTGTGGTAGTTGGAATGTGAGTTGATTGATAAGGCTACTCCAACGAGCAACAAAATTTGTGATAGATTCATCGTCATACTGGCGTGTAGAGTAGAAGTCAGTCATGGTAACCTTCTTAACAACATTAATGGAGAAGTGATCCAAGAAGGCTTGGGCTACCTGATTAAATGAGAATATAGAGTGTCTAGGTAACCCACTATACCAATCTAACACGGGTCCAGTCAGAGACATGGGAAAGGTCCTCAGGAGCAAAGCATCATCATGGGTGATCAGATAACACCCATGTTTGAAAGACCGCAAATGTTGTTGTGGGTCTTCTTTACTATTGAAACAGTTGAATTTAGGAATTTCCCAATGCATGGGATATGGAAAGATAGGAATGGATGGGTGTATAGGCTCATTAAAAATCTCATCATAGGTGAGAGTGTTGCAGGAACCAGAAACCGATGCCTCTAATGTCTGTATCTTGTCCATCATTAACCTGATTAGGTCATTGGGAGGTTGTGATGGTTGGGTGCCTCATGTAGCGTAAGGAGGTTGGTGTTGGACATATGATGGAGGTGGCATTCCTGTATATGGTGATGTCGTATAGGTAGATTGAGAAGGAGGAAGTGAAATAGGGGGTACGTACCCAGAATGAATGATAGATGAAATGGGAGGCTATTGATAGTACATATATGGAGGTGGAAGGGTCATGGTGACCCTAGTGGCAATGGGGGCTAAGGATTGTGGAATAGAAAGAACAACGTTTTGAAAAGGGGTAGGGGTCACCGACACCGAGGGTGGTTGTGTAGCTATGGGTATATGTGAGACAATAGGCATGGATGAGGTTATGTTCTGGGTGGTTGGTGAAGGTATATTAGATGTGGCGGGTGCAAAAGATGTGGCAGACGTGGTAGTCATAGTAGGTATAGGGCCTAGCTGTGAAACTACAGGGGGCAAGGTAGATGCAGGCAGCGTGGAGCTAGTGGAGGCTGGAGCAGAAGTAGGAGTGAGTGTCGGGGGATAGATACGGGCATGTTGTATATCAACTGACCCGAGGCATCTCAAGTGGATGAGTGGGAAAGATAAAACTACAAGGCAGCAGGGTTCTAGTCAAGGAGTCGTGTGAACTCCTTGTCCCCTGTGGCGATAGTGGTAAGTTGGGTAGGATCCATGGGTGATAAAATAGAAGGTGGTGAAGGGATAGGTGGGAGTGGTTGACAGCTGACATGGAATATGAGGGTGTTTTCTTGGCTACGTGTCAGCACCATGTGGACAAGTACTGACGTGGTAGGACTACTTTTTGTAAATTCCCTATAAATACAGTAGAGATAGGAGAAATAGGTGGTGGTAGGTGGATTGGGGTTAAAATGTTAGCTAGAGAATTACACAGGCTAACTGATGTTAGTTAGGGTAAACCAATGTTAGTCACAGTTAACCGCGGTCGGTCACTATGTTGAAAATGGTCAGTTTGTTAAAACAAGGTAAAAGGCCAATAATTTGCCAAGTATGCAAGATGTTGATGGAATTTACCTGGAAAGTGAATATGCTGAGAGTGACAGAGGCTCTGAACAGAAAAATAAGGTGAAGTGGGTGTCCTTTTGAGTAGGTTAACCAAAAGAATAGTAAACCGACGCTGGTTGGGTGAAAGTGATGATGGTCAGAGGATAACTGATGATGGTCATTGGACCGACACTAGTTACTATGAAATTGAAACAACAATGAAGAAAATGTGGTTGTGAGTTAAAATTAGATGTGGAATCAAACCCAGAATTCTAAGAATGATGAGAATATGGCCTAGGCACACTCAGATGAAGATAGAATACACCAACTATGATGAGGAGCATGCAAGGGGAAATAAGAAAATGAAGAATGAATCTTATCTCCTCAAAATGTAAGCCAAGCAGAAAAAACTAAGAAAAATATGATCCTAAGAGTTTTTTTTCTATTATGTTTGTTTAGCTTATGTTATTTAAGGACTGACTCATGAACTTTAGAATAGAATTTTTTGGTGAGGATGGCTTCCTACGAAGAAGGAGATCTACAAGGAGAGGTTTCAGGTTATGTTATGGTGGGGGCAGGTTGTCCTCTGATGGGGTACTGGACCAAGATAACCAGTGGGGTGCCCACTGTACCGTGATCTTGTGATCACCTACACCTTCTTTTGGGTGAGATGTTGTTTAAGAATGTGTGTATTTTTAATTTTTTGATGTTTGGATAAGACTCAGAGAGAGAAAGAGAAAGAAAGTTCTTTTCTACAATTTATTTTTCAACCATCAGTTGGGCATGACTTCCAGCATATAGGTTGCCCTCATTTAATGTGAGCTAATGTAGTAAAGCAGAATGAAATGTAGTTAATTTTAAGCCCAAATCGAAATGTTGAATTTGATGACACAAAAAGATGAATAGGAGAAGGGATGCTCTTTCACTAATGCGATACTAATGAAGGGGAAGAAATGTTCTTTTTAAAACACCAAAATACGATTTGTTTTGGACAATCGAAGAAGAGAAGGTTCCAGGGGAGAAATTTTAATGTAAGAACCTTTTAGAAAGGAAATAAACATGCAAATTTTCACCTAGAAATGAAAGAATGCAAAGAACCCCGAATGGGTCCCATAGGGTGTGCCAAAATGTTTCACCTGATTCTAGATCATTTCTTCGAATGTTGAAAAAATAGATAAGGGTAAAGGGCTAGGAGGAATACCTGTTGAAATGTTGGTTGTAGGTTGTTGCACGCGTATGAATTCTTGATCCACAGTTGATCGTGAGAGCTTCCTTTTTTCTTGGAGGAACTACCTAAAATGGAAATAAGACCACCAAATAAAATTTTAAATAGTATATGCAGTGGACTGCCTAGCAAGTATGCTAGATCCAGGAAGTGTGATACTTCCTAGATGGCTGTCAATCCACTATTTAAAACAACTTAATGCCAACATAAAGGAAATCCTACTATAGTTAAAATGATTTAGGTATCTCATTCATCTACAATAAGAAAATTCATTCACAACAGGCTAAGCTATGACTGAATCTGAAGGTCAAGGTCTCTGTCAAAATACAGGTATTGGTTAGGGTCAGGTTCTGGGCCATTTTGGGTATTGGGTAGAGAGTGGAAGCTCTGTTCTTGGTTTCTAGTAAAAAACACAGAGACCAACATCTGAATGTATGACTGATGTCGATTTAGGTTAACCGGCGATGGTTGTAGGTAACTGGCGTCAGTATGGTCGTGGTACATGAAACTCAGTAAAAACTTGGTGGGGTGACAGATCTGAGGCTAGATGAAAATGGAAGGGCAATGACAAGGTTCGTGTGGGTCTCAAGTATGCATAGGAATGATTAAAATCTGGGTATGGAAAATTTAAGGGTATGGGTGAAGGGATGGTCAAGTTTGCATGGAGGTAAATGGTGTGGAATGGAAATGGGAGCAGAAACTAATAACAAAAGTAAAAGAATCTACCAAATGATAAATGGGTAAGTGTTGGTTAACAAACACTTACTGTTGTATGAGCTTGATGTCTTGTTGGAAATGGTGGGTGATCAAATGGAAGGAACTTGATGTGGTGTTGACACTTCCCCAGATGCTCCTGTGAAGGAAGATGGCTCTGTGGGTGCTTTTGATGCTGGCTATGGGCACTCTGATGTGTGTACGAATGCTCGTTCTGCTTACATGTAGCTCTAGTTTCGTCTCTTGTTCTCAAAAGATGTGTCAATCTCTCATAAATGTGCCAACCTCAAAATAAGGTTTTTTTGGGGGTTAAATGGTAACTAATGGTGGTTCTGGGTTGACCGGCAGTGGTTTAGGGTGACCGGTGTCAGTTAGGGTGGGATTTCCTAGGTTTACTAAACTATCCAGATCCCCTTGATTTTTTGGGATCTCGTTTGTTTACTCCACAGATTAGAATAAAATCTTCCTTTCTAACGTGCAGGAATGTGGTTAGAGGGAATATAGGCTTTGATTTTTAGGGTTTAGGTAGGTCTTAGTTAGTTATGGAAACATACTAAGAATAGGTCTTAGGGTGAGGTGGCTAGATGAGGTGTCTAGGTGAGGTGGATATGTGGGCATTATCTCAATTAGGATATTAAAATAATAAATATTGTGAGATAATGAATTAATTTAATTAAATTAATATTAGAGTGGGATGAAAGGGGCCATGGTTAGGTGAATGTGTTCAAGGTGTTTATTTGACGAGGGAGCAAGGGGAGTGTGACCTAATTTTGGCTACAAGATGTGTTGGTGTAATCCTTATAACTTATCAGAACACCTTAGCTATTCTTAAATTGGGCTCTTGATCTCATAGGAAATTCTTACCTTGTATCCTCCTATGGCCACTAGTTCATTATCATTGCTACTAAATACTTCAAGAAATGGTAGAGTATATTCCTCTTACCTATGTTGAAGGTGCCTAGATATCTAAATTTTTAATGAACCATATCACTAGCATTTAAAACTTCACCCTACATTCAAAACATATATATGCATTCCTTCAAGTGTCAGTCCATATTCCTTAGTACTCAACATAAAATCTATACCACCTCTAGAGATCAAGATCTCCTCTTTACGTATCAAGCTAAGATATTACCTAAATGAAGAAGAGTTGGATCTATTAGATGAGAAACGGCTTCATGCCCTCAATCACCTTAAAGTGTCTTAGGATTTAGTGTGGAAAAGCTACAAAAAACTAGTGATACCTCGTCAATTTGAGTTTATAATATTTCCTATTTAGATAGCAAGGAGTTTCAGGAACCCATGAATGCAATGCATATTACGGGTTTCTATGCTTAAGTACGGGGTCTCTAAAAAATTAGAAAACAACAAAAAATTATAAAAAGAGAAATAAACAGGTGCGTCAAATAGTGAAAACCATGCAATGGTGGCACTTTGGAAAAGTCCTTTGGTGAAAATAGGTTTCCATTCATATTAGAGGGTCCATTGTTCACAAGCATTTCAGATTTAGGAGTATGATAGATTTTGTCCAAGTTGTTTTTTACCTTTATTTGCATCTCTTGTGTGCATGTCCCTCTTTTCCCTAATCCAGGTGATCCTAATTTTGAATGCAGAGAGTCTAACTTTGAATTTTCCCATATCACACTAGGGGATACTTCGTATTGTCACCTTCTTAAACATAAAACATGTCATTCTACCCTTTTACATCATATCTATCGTTGGGGGCATCCATGTTTCTTTGTTTCCTTACACGTTTGCTTTGAAAAATTTATTAGAAAACATAAAAAACATTCGTATGTTCCTTGAAAACTCAAAACATTCAAATAAGTTTCATAGAAAAATAAAAAACAATAGAAATTTATCTCGAGATAATACAAAAAATATCAATAACGTCTAAAAATTATCCGACAAAAATAAATTAGTAATTTGATTACTTTTGTTTTTTGATTTGTATAGTTTTAGTTGTATTGATTTTTTTTCTTATATGCTTTAGATTGGGTTCATTTGATTACTTAGATTGAGTGTTACTTTAATCTATGGTGAATTGCGTTTATTTCATTTTATCTTGCATCCTTGTAAATAGTTGTGTTTCTTTGATTATCTTTGATTAAATTGTTGTTTTCTTGTACACTTTGTTGTCATTTCATCATCATATCATCTATTATCACATCTATACATCTTATATCAATAACAACTAAGCTATATAATCATGAAGATGAAAATTAAACATTTATGCTAAGCTAACATCATATAATAGCACCAAGAGGGGAAAGAAGGAAACCTTTTGTCCCCCCTCAAACATAGACCATAATAAAAATGTGGATTATATATGATATCTCATACACAAAATTTGATAGGTAAAACACAAAGTATCTCATCAACATGTAAAGTGATATCATCAAAATGCTATATCATAATCTAAAAACATGTGATACAAACATAAACATAAAAATTAAGCATTATATCTTATAAAGAACATATGATACATCAGCAATCCATCAATCATCATACATCATTGTAAATATCAAATGTACATGTACAAAATCAATATGTCTCGATACAAATTAGATAAAAAAATGCCGTCATAGGCATGGGTCAAGATTTTTCTTTCATCAGGAGGCATAATAAAAAACAATACATAATGTATATCTATACAAAAATGTAACTTTATCATGAGGCATGAAAAAAATAGTTTATATACATTCATATAAAAATATGTCTTCATATCGAGGAGATAGAAGAATATACATCAATAAGAGAGTCAACAACAATTCTCACCCTTTCTAGAACTACTTGGTTTGGGTCTATAAATAGATGGGGGAATCTGATGTAATGGACATGTATAAGGTGTTGCAGCATGTTGTGTTGTCCCTTGCTCCTTGAGGCCTACTATCCTGAAGGACCCGGTATAGATCAAGATGGCCTATGTGATTTAGTCTATGATATGCTAGCAATTATCTAACTGTAATCAGGAGCTCTTTTCTTGGCTGGGATGGCCACATGATACTATATCTTGTAATAGGTAGCCTCACCTACAAAGAAGGAACTTTGACCAATCAAAAGCTAAACTCCTAAAGTGGTACCTTACTACTGAAGTGTGTCACACTCCACTCTCACACTCACTAGCTCTAATTGAGCTAGGATCTATCTGATACAACCTAGTTCCTCTTTTCTTATAGATGTGCCCTCTCTGTAGCCACCTAATCCTACTCTATCTTTAACTTTTCTTGTTATGCAGTAATCTGATCTCTCTATAGAGCAATCTGATCTCTCTATGTAGTAATCTAAAGCTATAGGTCTATCACATGTTGTAGTTGTTGCTGAAAATTTACTAAATCCCCACCACCCTAAACATCCTACTCCATCTTCTATCTATCTCCACCATCTCATCAACTTCCTGGTGGACTATGTGGTATAATCACATGCGGGGGTGATGGAGGTACCTATAGTGGTGCCCATAGTTGAACATGAAGGGGAATCTATGGTGCCAACACCTATGGCTGCACTAGTACCTGATTCTCCACTAATACCTGTATCTCAACCAACACCTATTGTACCGGTATCCATCTATGCAATCCCGCATGTGGATCTACCTGAGCATGTGCATGTGCCTTAGGATCTGGGCCTTATAAACTATGCATTGTTACATCTAGTACTTCATGTGGTATCGATAGTTATCACGGTAACATTGTAGCATAACATCCGTGATAATATTGATTAGTCACTGGTTCCACTATCTATGTTTGTTCCACCCAATGTTGTAGAACCATCTGTAATAAGCTTATGTGAGCTCGTCTTAGCCTAATCTGGGGCCATATATTGAAGGTCTCTTTTTATTAACACCAATATCACATCTCATCAGTTGGAATCCCTTGAATAAGTCTGAACTATTTCCAGATCCTATCAGCTCTATACCACTCAAGGATATATCTCATGCTCCTGAAGATAAAGGGATCCATTGTAGTGGTGCTCAACTCAATTGTATCCTCTTCCCAATGATATAACCTGTAAGGCCACCATGTAATCATATGAGTTTGTAGCTCATCTAGAGCCCACTTATACTATGGTGTGTATCCCATGTGGCCGTGAGTATTATCTCAATATTGATTCCAACCCATGATAAATGGCTATCCTATGACCCAAGCTCATAATGCTCCTACAGGGCATCTTATCACGTTGTGGTCCCAAGCTCATAGCTATAAAAAAGTGGAAGGACCCATAGTATTTTGACTCTGGTAAGCTATCAAATTAAAATATAGGTATAAGTAAGCCAATATACACTATCCCTAATAGTAAACCTCTCCCTAAATGAGGTCGTGAATCACTCCAATAAGGCCAAAAGGAAACCGAGCACTAGTTTTATTGGGTAGCAATATGTTGATGAAAAGAGCTAAAAAAATGGGAACCTGTCACAACTGCAGATCTAACATACACTTACTAATGTCAATAGCCATACCCCAGTGAGGTATGCCTACCACTCCAAACATCTTGGCTACGCACCATTGAATACGGTCTTAGAGACCTTGTAAGTAATTAACCGACCCTGGATGGGAACTCTCAAAATCTGCCACACATCCTCTAGGGTAATACTCATCTCATTAGTAGGAAAGAAAAAATTCTCACTCTTTCTACACCATCTCTTGGTTAAGGTTGTGATCAGGCTATGATCTAAAGTAATCTCTAGTGAATAGGCTATGGGCCACGTGTAATAAACTAGTCATCTCTAGTGTAATCTCTAGAAAAATCTAGTCCCATTGCCTTAACGATGCCTTGTAGGCCCAGATCTGCCCAAGCCACTCCCACATCTCTGATCACTCTAAATCCATCTATAGGGTTAGCCAAGTCATTTTTTATGATCTTATTCATCTATTATATCACCTAATTCTTCTACTTTGATATCCAATTCTTCTATTCTACCATCTAAGTTTTTCTAAAAACTAATCTAAATTCTCTAAGGGATCATCTAACTATCCCCTCTATGCCAACATGCTCCATATAGTGCCAACGTGACCTCTATAACACTAACTAATTCAAAATTATAGCGCCCCCTTCTTCGTATCAATGACCCCAAGGTCAAGAAAGTGTACCCTATTCTTCCCACAATCCAAGTTTGTTCATGAGCATCCATGGTTGAGTACCAGCACCTACGTGCCTCTGTGATTTTCACCAAAGTATTCTTATGCCCACCATATTCCATGCTATCATGTCCTTAATCATGGTGGCATGCCCCAATGGCCATGATGGTGTTTTCAATTTGTATTTAAATCATAATTAATGTATTTAAATGATAAAAACTATGTTATAAAATACAAAGGTGAAAGTTTTAGCTTTGTGTACCTACGGGCCATCCCAAGGAAGTATCATATAGTCTCAAACACGATCTGCTTGGTGTTTCTGGTTTTTCACCCGTGTCATTTCCTCTCATAGGTCATAGCTCAATCAACAGTAAAAAGGTTGATGGTTTTTATACCCATTTGTACCCTCTGCGAGGTGTTTCTCACTGCCGAAGTACCCTATAGCCATCTTCATTCTTCTAATTTCTTCTAGCACTAGCCATGATGATTATTTTTAATAAATAATTATTTTTCACCCATTTTTTCTATGTTGGGGCATATTTTTGCTTCTTAACGGCCTTTTATACTATTTAGGGCATATTTTTTTCTTATGGTGACTTTTGGAAATGTCCCATGATTTTGACATTTATTCTACAATATTTTCTCCCTAAAAATTCAAATATTCAAAATATTATAAATTTTTTCAATAAACGCAAAAAAATTGGTAAAATCATTACAAATCCAAAAAATTTAAAAAAATCATTTTTTTCTAAAAAAATGGTAAATGGCATCCACACAGTGAAATATTATATCAAATGCATTGTCCTCAAACATTGAAATTTGTCATAGAAAACATCTTTCTTAGGTTCTTTTTTGTTCTTGTCTCAAATGACTTGCGGATCATTGTGATCTACCTCCATTAACAAAGTTGGATTAATTACTATGTCGGTACACCCATGTAACAATGAATTACCAGAGATTGTGTTGAAGTGCATGAATGATTTTCATGGGACTGATTGTTTCCTTTGTGTAGGTTAAGTGTTTGAGACTTTTCCTTTGCATTGTAGAAATCTTTGGTTTTCAAGAAACTCATGTCCCAAGTTCTTTTGGGCCCCAGGTTCTCCACATCTCTTCCTTTTCCATACTTTGTTAAGTCTTAATGTTACGGGTTTTTTTGTTCATCAGTGAATTGTTCTGTCCAATTATTTTTTCCCCGCATCCTTTTGTCCCCCGTAGTTTCCTTTCTTCCATAAAATTTGCACTCATCCTTTATATTGCGGACTTTACAAGTTTTTAGAAAAATCACATTCTCGTGTCCCATGGACCTTGTGTTCTCCACACCAGCCTGACTATCCAACACTTTCTTATGTTCTTTTATATTGCATAATTTTTGGGTGTTCAAAGAAATTTTGTCCCATATGCATCTTGACTTACTATTCCCCGTAAGCCTACCTTTTCTACACAGTAAAACCTTTCCTATATGTTGTGGAGATTTCAGAGATATGAGCCCTTTGTGTCCCTAGTTCTTTTTTGATTTCATTTCCCTGCATTTTAATCATAACCACAATATAAAGGGAAATTTGGTAAATGTCCCACAAACCTTCCCGTTTCCCACAATAGACTACAATTTCTTAATTAAACATTTATTAACATGATTTTTTAAACGAAAAAGTATAAAATAGGTAAAGTAAACCATTTTTTCCATCACAAGTCAAGAATTATAGCTATGTCATGTGTATTTTTATTCCCATGCCCTCAAAGCCATTTCCTAATATTTCCATCATGAAATATTAATATGGAGGTTATAAACAAATTTCATCCCTTGAAACATCAATACCCAATATTGGGGATAGTGATGTTTGGCATATTGATTTTGATGATTTCTGGGTCTATATTTCCAATGCAAACGCCACTCCCATGGCTAAATCCATTAAAGATAGTGGGATTTCTCATATTGGTTCTTTCCCTATCTTAGTAGAATTTACAGATACCATTTTATCTTGTGCTTTTTATTTTGATCTAGATTCAAAAGAAATCAAATATCCTCATGGCCAAGTGATTGTTAAACTAGATGTTAATTACATAAATTCATTTGGAATTATTTTTGTTGAAAATTCCAATAATCTCACTAGGGAACATGCTCAACGCCTTTTTGAAAAAGATAATGAGATGTAAAAAAACAATGATAGCTAAGTCCTAGTTTAAGGTTCTAAAGAAAGGAGCATCGAAATTGTGTAAGGATATGTACAGGGCTAATTTCAAAGAAGAGTTATCTGATATAATCAATCTATTTTCTAGAATCATGGGCATTCCCTCAACCAATGATTTTCAGTTTTGGTTGTGTCCCTATATAAACATTATTTGTGAATGAAGAAAATCCTAAACTAGGGAGAGATAATTCCTGAAAACCTCAATGAAAAATTAGTCAATGAATAATAGAATAAATATTTATACATGACCTCATATTTGATGTACACCAATGCAACATACAGGGTCTGGTTAAGTCTTACACCAGTGGATGACAAGAAGAATGAATCATTTTATGATTACTATCCACAATCAACTCTTGAAAACAAAAAACATTTATAGACACATAAATTCCACTTTTGCAATCTTATTACTAAAAGCACACAAATCACTCACATTCTTACAATTTCCATTATAATTATTAATTTTAGCTAATTAACTAGTGTTTCTTACATTTTTTTTCAATTACTAATGTTTTATTGATTACCTAACCCCTTTCTCATTCAGGATTCCACTTTATGACACATTGTAAGTCAAAATCATTTTACAAACAAAAAATTAGCGATTATTAGCTAATTAAGTCTATTTTACCCTTATTTTGGTCAATATACCCTATTATTGGCTCAAACCCCTCTTCCAACTATCAAAACTCGGCCCATTTTCCTCCACAACATCTCATAAGGATTCAAAAACTTATCCTAGCCTCTTAATTGACCCTAAGTATTTGATTTAGGCTCTTTACATCCTAATGACTTGCTAATTCACTAATTTTCATTAGAAAGTCTTAATCATGATTAACAATCCTTAATATAATTTGTGCATTTAGTCCCACATGCACCAAGATGCAAGTTTTCTCCAAATGGAAAAATATAAAAAGGATGAACCACATACCTTAAAACTTTACACCATGATTTGAATTACATATCATATAAGAAATATGATTAAGAGCCTAGCTCTATCTTTGCCTCCAATTTTCACATTGGTTAGTAGAGGGATATCTAAATTTTTCTTATAGTCATTTGTTGGAGAGACTTTATCATCTCTTGTGAAGTAGCAACAAACCATAATTTGATTTCCCTCTTACATCTATTTCCATCTATGTTAGTTGGAAAATCATACTAAGTAAGCATGCTCTAGCTAAGATTTATTAATATATCACGTTAGTTATTTCAATCATTCCATTAAGATTTTATCATTGATGTAACTCTTGTTCAATTCATAAAGAATTTTTTAATAGACTTGTTGGTGGTAGTATTGTTAGTATAGCTTTAATTTTAAATTTAAGTAGTCTTCAACATCATTTCAGAAGAGTCAACGAAGGCTTCACAATGTACATTTTCATACTCTTGGAAGGAAATATAGGAAAGAGGGTATCTGTTGAATCATAATTATTAATCTCAAACTATGGTAATTTTTCTGTCTAGTTCAAAAGGTTCTCATATATCAGATTAGATGGTTTTGAAGGTGCACCTAATAATCTTTCGATGTACTGGAACAATGAGCTTATTTTAGTGGAATTCTGTAGGCAAATTGATATGTTGCATAAAACATATAGGGAAAATAAAATATTAGGTATTAAATTGCCAATCACTTCGGGGAATTATACTTGTTAGAAAACATTACATTCTCATAATACCGAATGGCCAATTCCTACATTTAATTTTCATACTTTTCATAAGAGGTCCTATTTCGATATTAAAGGTCTTATGTATAGTATCCTTAGAAGGAATTTCTATCACTTTCCTACCCTAGAAGATTATTGGGAAGATTGTTCAGATGAGTATGAGGCGAGAAGAAGATACTTTAGACAACTTTCATTGCATTAGATTAAATATTTCAGGATTTACAAAGTTCTATAAGACTTTCCAAATGATGATGAAGACTTGTATTGTATTGAATAAAATAAAAAATTTTGTAATGCACCCCTTATTGCCATCAATTGTCTACAAAAGGAAAAGGATGATCTTAAGGAGATAATAAACCTAGTCTTGGTAAGTACCAAAGTTTGGTTTGATAGAAAGATGAAAGCATATAAAGTAGGTATGATTAAATATTTTTCTCAAGGAGCATCAACATCTCATAAGGAAGTGCCTGCCACATACATGGAGGTGACAAATAAGACAACTTTTCATCCTCTACATGTAGAATCTTCAGTCTAGGTATATTCAAAGAAAGAGAAGAGTAAAGGAACTAATAAGATAGAAGAAATAATAAAAAAAGAAGATAAATACTCTCTCTCTCTCTCTCTCCAAGGCTAATAGAAAATGTTTTAAGGGTTAAACAAAATGTTGACCTTTTAGAGGAAGAAGAAAAAGGGACAAAGCAACATGAAGAAAGTAACTATGAAGGGGGAATTAATGAGAAAGAAGAAGATGAAGGAGATAAATTGAAGGGTGTAAAGCCATATTCTGAGGCATTGAGCATTCCTAAGCTCAATTCACCAACTAAGGTAATATATTCTTCTAGTATTGAAGCACCCACTCTTGAGGTATCTTCTACTTAGACCCTTGGTTCCCTCAACAAACTTTCTCTGGGCCCTCTTGTTTCTCCACCTTCTAGTGACACCTTTACATGGGTCCAACCTCTTGTTGATAAAAAGAAAAGGAAGGAATCCTCCAAAATCATTAATCCTAAGTTTGATTTTATAACTACCCTCCTAGGTACAACTCCCACTTCTCCTTTCAGAAATTCCAAGACTACTATAGGATTAGTATCTGATTCAAAAATCCACCAATACTCTGAGATATCCAATCAAATAGTGGAGAAATATTAAAAGAATATAACAATTGCTAACTTAGAGATGACAAGAATTACACTAGGTGAATGTACTCTTGAGGGGGAGGTTCATAAATTCAAATAGATGGTCTCTAAGGTCATTGAAAGTGTTGAAAAGGGAGAAAAACTAAGAAAAATTTGAAGAGAAGGTACAATTCCTCTCTAGTTTCATCAAATCCTTCATTGAAAGTAATAAACTCCTTGATCCCACCCCTCTGACTTCAATTCCTGCTCCGACTATGTTGTCTAATGAAGAAGTTCAAGATATCAAGGATATTCATGAGCATGTTGCTTATGGAAAGGTAATTGAAGAAATGGTTTAATGAATGTTCATGTCTGGCTTGAATTTTGTTAATGAAGAAAAACAAATGACATGGTTATACATTTTATCAAATGTGGTGATGAGTTTAATTATGTTGATGATTATATGATTTTGTATATGATGATGATGATTATGATTATTATTATTATTATTATGACTCTTTGTGAGTTGTTATTATGTTCGAAATACCCTATGTGTTGCATGAAATATTTATCAAATGTGTTTATGTTTTTTTTTTATTATGTGATTATATTCTTAGAAAAATGTGAATCAAATTCAAAATATAATATTAAAAAATGTAAAATTTGAAAGGGAAATGCCCCATTGGATAATATATACGTAATGGGTTTTGATAATGGTTGCACTTTTATCCATTTAAAATGCTAAATGAGACTATCAATGGACAATCCATACTGATTATGGTGGATTTGTATAAATTGGATGAAAGGATGATATATATACATGATTTCTACAGGGAAAAATGGTTCTCCTTTTCAACAAATTTAAGGGCAATCAATGCCCTAGCTCTTTACGATAAGGTATTTTACAAAGCAAATTGATCAATGTAGGAATATTGCTTAAAGGAATGTTGATTGATGCATGAATCTTTCTAGGATGGTCTCATATTTTGATATATTTCTAGAATTTGATCAAAACAGGAAAGGCTCTGCCATGCATAAACATCCTTAGATGGATATGGTCTACATGTTATGCTGTTCTCTCATTTAAGCTAGCAAAGGGTTCTCTTTCAAGTGATCGGTCTATGATTCATAAAATAGTTGAGATTTTCCTTCAATGTATCAGTTTCTACATTGTTTAGTATGAAAATTCACACAGCACACATACATACATTGGATACAATCTATTTATCTATGTGGTTATATTCATAACCTCCAGTCTATGTGTCAATAATGTGAATGTATTGTTTCAGGCTACGAGAAAGTCCCCAATGAGATCATCTATTTAAGGAGTCAGGGTTATCATATAGTAAGCAGTCACATAGGACAAAGGCCTCATGCAAAAACTATATTTTTGGTTCCTAGAGGAATTATGCCTTGAAATGGCTGTTTACCAGTTTATGATGCATACTCTCTGATAAGTCTCCTTAGTTGATAAATTGTTATCCGTGTTTATAAAAAACTAAATAGTAGATAGGACTGTTGTTGCAAATCAGCAGCACCCCTGGATGCAAATCAGGTTTCTAAGTTGATGTTTAGGCATCCAGTGTGATTGCACAACATTGAAACCTCTCTCCAAGTGTGGGACTTGTAAAAATGAGAGAGGAATCTCCAGATTAGAGGCTGGTTCCTCAAACTCCTCTGATTAGATCTATTATTTGCACAACTGCAGAGGTTCAGATCCTAATTTTATCCTAATTTGCAAGGAGACAGGGATAAGAAATGCAAAAATTGAAACTAAACTAATAAGGGTGATACACCAAAGGAGTGGTGAACATTTTTGCTCATGCAAATAGACACAAATCAGAAATTACAACATAAAACATCATGCACAGGTTGATAAGCTGTAATCAAAGGTTTGAAATGAAACAAACAACACATGCAAAGGACTGAAAGCATTCACAGAGCCTGCATTGTGATTTTCAACATCAAAATCCTTGCATTCCAACACCAAAGAGGTAGAAAAACCTGTTACAATCCCTGGAAGGTCTGATACTTCCAAAATCACTTGCTTGAAGGTGAAAACAGAAGCTTTATGTGCAAAAAAGTGTTCAACCTTTGAAAAATGAGCCAAATCTGGCTTTTACAGTGCATGGGTCGAGCCCAGGAGAGAGAAAACATGAAAAAACGTGGGAGCCATTCCTCATTGACCAAAATGCATTAAAAATAGCATGGAGGTCCTTACAAACCCATGCCCTGACATTTTTGACCATACTGGAGAAGAATGCGACCCATTTTGCATTAAAATTGGTTGTTGAAACGTCAGTTCTGTCCATGGGCGCATACCAGAAGTGTTTTTTGATTTTCTCCCTCCAAACTGAACCAAAATTCAAAATTGACCATGGAATCATGTAGAGAATTTTACCAGCTTTCCATTGATATAAAGAACGTGAAAATCTGAGCTCTGGATCGAAAGTTATGGCCGTTTGAAGATTTAGGGCAAAAACAGGCCCAAAACGGATCGGCGGGAAAAAAATTTCGAATTTTACCTCTTTTTTGCATTTGGAAAATTTTCCAAAAAATCCCCGCACTCCACCACCCAGGATGCCACGTGGCATGATTTTGATTGGCTCAAAAATGGGCCTCCCTTGAAAATTTTTTCTTTGGGCCCTTTTAACATTTTTGCCCCTTGGAAAATTTGACACGTTTTGGGACACGTGTCATTTGATTGGCTGCCAGAGGGCGCTTTTTGCCTTTGAATTTTTTGCCAAAAAAAATCCAAAAACTCCCCGGCCCCCCCTCCTGGACACGTGTCGCTAAGTTTATTAGCCGGGGGCCACTCCTCCAAAATTTTGCCTTTTTGAAATTTTTGGCAAAAACTTTGCCAAATTTTTAAAAAAAACTTCCCCGAGCTCCGAACTCCCCTGCCCCCCTAGGACACGTGGCACCTATCATTGGGCGCGGGCCCTCTATTGAAAATTTTCCCTTTGAAAATTTCTACAAAACACTTAGCAATTTTTTCATTTTGCCTCCCCGCCGCTCTGATGGTGAAGACACATGGCAAACCCTATTCGCTGCGGGCCATGCGGGCCAATTTTTCACTTTTGAATTTTTGGCAAAAACTTAGCCAAAAAACATGATTTCCTCCGACGCCCGCCACCCTCATCTGGACACGTGGCGAGTTCCTATTGGCCGCAAGCCAAAATTCAAAAAATTTCCTGTGCCAAACACTTAGTCAATTTTTTCACTTTGCCTCCTCTCCCGACACGTGTCACGCTCTGATTGGCTCGACGGGCCCATGGGTAAAAATTTTCCTATTGCATTTTTTGACCAAAACTTGAAAAAAATTCTAAGTTTTTTCTCCTCTCCGCCACCTCCTGGGACACGTGGCAGCTTCCTATTGGCTGCGGGCTTCCAAGGGGAAAATTTCCCACAAAAACTCCACCGAGCCATAACTTGAAAAATATGAGGAGTTAGGAGGAAAACTTTACCTTTCTGGAAAGCTGAGAGAGAGCTCTATCCAATGGTGCCATTTCCAGAAAGATTTGAGTGCCTAAAAATCAAAAAATGGAGACTGAGGCACAAGAGAGGCAAGAACACAAGGAGTTAGCCACAAAAATGAGCAGGGGCACATTTTGGATAACAATTTTGGCGACTCAGAGGGGTCATCTGCCTGCTAGATGAAAATACCAGTTGCCTGAAGCAGTCCATTGGGCATGGAGTCATCAAATTTTCTGTTTGGAACCCCAACTGACTTAGAATGTTGCAAGGAGGAAGATGGAATATCACCTGATGGAAGCAAGGACTACAAAACATCTCCAGGGACAGCAAGTTGTGCCAAAGCACTTAGGGAAAGCAAAAATAACCTAAAACAAAACAATGTGCACAAGCACTTGAAGGAATGGAAACCTAATCTAATATTTACAAGGTAGAGAATTTCCCTTTAGAAGCAATGCTTGAGATAGATTCCATTGACTGGAATCTGCAGTTCTTCACCATCCAATGAAGCCAATTGGAAAGCATTGTTGTTCTTGCACTTCGTGACCATGTATGGGCCACTCCAAATGGCATCAAATTTTGAATGCCTTCCCGGTTTTTCTCTATCTGCATCCCATTTTAACACTAGATCTCCAACCTGGAAAGATCTACTCTTGGCCTTCCTGTCAAAGGTCTTCTTGATCAAAGCTTGATCCTTCTCCATTGCTTGGGATGCCTGATCTCTGATCTCTTGAAGCTCCATCAACTCTGCATATCTCACCTCCATGGGCTCAAACTCCAACAGCTCCAACTGTTTCATGAGTTCCAATGTTGGCAACTCAAGTGACATGGGCAAAATTGCTTCTCTTGCATAGACAAGCCTAAATGGAGAGTTACCCGTGGATCTCTTGGGAGTTATCCTATCAGCCCATAAGGCTGATTTCAGTTTGGTATGCCAAGACCTCTGATTCTCATCAAGATTTCTCCTAATGATCCTCAACAAGTTCTTGTTTGTAGACTCAGCCTGGCCATTACCTTGAGGGTAATAGTTTGATGAAGTACTTAGGTAGATCCCGTTCTTGACAGCCCACTCAGTCACCTTGGATCCAATGAATGCCAATGCATTATCTGAGATTATTGTAGCAGGTATGCCAAATCTGGTTACTATGCCCTCATAGAAGTCTAAGATGCTAGACTCATTTGCCTCTTTGAGTGCTACTGCTTCAGTCCACTTGGTGAAGTAGTCTGTGGCTGTCAAAATCCATTTGTGCCCTTGGCTTGAATTGGGATTAATGACTCCAATGAAGTCCAAACCCCATTGCATGAATGGCTGGTCAACTGAGATTGGATGCAATGGAAGGGCAGCAAGTCTCTCTTTTCCTGTGAAGAATGCACAATTCTTACACCTCTTGATCCATGCAAAGCAATCACTGAAAATCTTGGGCCAATAATAACCAGCCTTCATAATTTTTAGAGCTGTCACTCTCGGTGCAAAATGACCACCAGCTGGTCCACCATGGAACTCTTCCAACACCCTATGAATCTGATTTGTGCTAATGCATCTCAGCAGCACTCCATTCACATCTTTCTTGAACAAAACTCCATCAACAATGGCATATGGGACAGCCTGCAATCTGAAGTGTCTTCTTTGGGTCTTGTTCATCTCTGGAGGGCATAGGCCTGTGCTTAGGAAGTGTATTATACCTTGGGTCCAGCAAGGAGTGGGGACAACATTATTTTCTTCTTGAGTGCCACTTGGCTCATGGCTGTCTTGAACTGTCAAAACAACCTCTTCTTCATTGCATACTTCTTTTTGCTTCCCCAAAATCAGCTGCTCACACAATCCTTTTCCTCTTACCAGCTTGGTGACCTTGATCTCAATGTCATACTCCATGACACGAGTGATCCAACCTACCCTTTTCTCATTCAAATCCTTGTTGAGGAGGAAGTCTTTAACCCCAGCATGAGAGACCAGCAACTGGACTTTGTTGTTTGAGACTAAATGCTTGAATTTCTTCAAGCTTCTGATTACTGCAAGTACATGCTTCTCAATAAAAGAATACCTCACCTCATAGTCATCTAGGCTCTGGCTGAAGAAAGCAATTGGCTGCTCATCGTTGTCCTTGTTCTGCTGTACCAAAATGGCAGAAATAGTATCATTACCTCCAAATGCATAGAGGATGAAATCCTTGGAGAAGTCCGGGTTGATGAGAGTTGGTGCTTGAGAGATGGCTTCTTTGATTGCTTCAAAACTCTCCTTGCCTTCTGCTGTCCACTTGAAAGCCATGCTTTTCTTTAACATTTTGGTGATAGGTTTGACAAGGGCTGCAAAATCTGGGACAAACCTCCGAACAAAGTTTATCCTCCCCAAGAAACTCTGAAGGGCTTTCTTGTGGCTTGGCAATGGTAGTGCTCTTATGGCTTCAACCCTCTCTGGATCAATTGCTAATCCTTCTTTGGAGACAATATGGCCAAGGAGCTTTCCTTCATGTGCAAGAAAGATACACTTCTTAGGATTCAAAGACACTCCAAATCTCCTGCACCTCGTGAAGACTTGTCTCAAATGAGAGAGGTGGTCTGCTGCATTTTTGGAAAAAATAGTGATATCATCAAGGTATATCAGCACCATGTTGTTAATCAAACCTTTGAACGCCATGTCCATTGCTCTTTGGAAGGTAGCACCAGCGTTGGACAGCCCAAATGGCATTTTCCTGTATGCATAAGTTCCCCATTTGGTTGTGAAGGCTGTCTTGAACTGGTCTTCTTCCTTCACCATAATCTGATTGTAGCCTGAGTAGCCATCAAGTAGTGAAAACCTCTCGGAGCCAGCCACAACTTGCAAGATTTTCTCCATGGAAGGGAGTGGGTAATGGTCCTTGAGAGATGCTCTATTCAAGTCTCTGAAGTCAACACACAATCTGATCTCTCCACTCTTCTTTCTGACTGGAACCAAGTTGGCAACCCAACTAGAATGCTTGATTGGGAATATGATCCTTGACTCAATCAGCTTGTTCAATTCTTTCCTCATGAGAGGCTCCATGTGTGGATTGACTGGTCTTTGTTTCTGCCTGACAGGCTTAGTATTTGGATCCAATTCAATGGTATGCTGAGCTAAGTTGGGATTGAAACCTTTCAAGTCTTCATAGCTCCAAGAAAACACATCAGGGAACTCTTGACACAGCTGCATGAACTCATACCTTTCTTGTTCAGTTGTCATCTTTCCAATTTGCAATGGTTTGTTCTCTTCCACCAAGATGGATACTGAATCCTCTCTCTTGACCTGAATGTTTGCTTTCTCCTTCCTAAACTGATCATTGGGATTAAAAATGGACTCCAAAGTGATAAGTCCCTTGGGCAGCTTGTTAGTTCTCAGCTGTACCACTTGGTCACCATACTGCTGTTCCAATTTTTCTTGATTCTTAGCTGAGAACTCAGCTTCTTCTTGCAAGAAATGGATGATTTGCTGGTCATTTTCAAACACTTGCCAACTGACATTGTTATCCGGCACTGAAGGCCTCACAATCACGTGGATGTTTGGCTGTACCTTGTCTTGTTGAATGCTTTCCACAATGTCAAAGGCTGCCCCTACTGCTGCAAGCCTGTCAGCAGCTTGGTTCTCTTTCCTAGGAATGGATTTGATGCCAAAACCCTCAAAATCTTCCATGAGGTCCCACACCCTGTTCTTGTAGCACTTAAGTAGATCATTCTTGGCAGCATGCTGTCCCTTGACCTGATTTACAATCAATTCACTGTCACCAAAGACTTGCAAGTTCTTTATTCCTCTCTTTATTGCCCAATGCATCCCTTGCACCAAGGCTTCATATTCAGCAGTGTTATTGGAGCATGCAAACTGAAATCTAAAAGCTGAATAGTACTTTACTCCTTGAGGTGAAACAAGCATGGCTCCACCTCCTGCACCTTGTCTACTCCTTGATCCATCAAAAAACAGCTGCCATACCTCATTGTCATCCTTATGGTTTGGCTTGGTGATGCTAGGAATGGGCTGATCTTCTTCATGTATGCAATAGACCCCTAGCTCAGATTCTTCTACTTCTTGATAAGGATCAAAAGCATGTACCTTGTTTGCCCATTCATCAAGAGTTAGATCCGGGATGCTTCCAACCTTGGTGTCAGCTTCATCAGTGCTTGGGTGATCTTCTTGATCAAATGCTGAACAATTGGCATTGATCTGACTTGGAGTGTAGGGCTCAATGTGGAAGTTTGCAATAGGTTCAGACCTGATTGTAGCTTTGGTTCCATACCTCGTTCTGAATAGCATGTGTGACCAATCAGCAGACAAATATCCTCCAATCTTGGCTGTGAAGTCCCTTGACAAGCATAGGGCAAAGAGTGGTGGAAGGTCTATAACTGATACATCTTGTAAAACAACAACATTTGGACATGCATGCAAGGTAAGACTCAAGTTTCTAATCACTCCAACTGTTGTTACTGCTGTCCCATCCAGCTGCACTACCCCTTTGGATATGGTTTCATACTGGAGCCCTAGCTGATCAGCTATTTGTTTAGGCATCACTGAGCTACTTGCCCCAGAATCTATCATGCAATTGTGCACTAACTGATTTCCAATGATTAATGAAACATAGAAAGGAGGGGGCTTCAACATTTTACCTTGCTGTCCTCCATGATTCCCCTCAGGCTGGGCAGCATTTGTGAGCACTTTCTCTTGCATCTGAACTTGCTGATTCGAAGTTGGCCAGTCCTTCATGGCAGCTTGTAGCAAATCTCTTTGGCCTGGGATAGATAGGGATTCCCACATTGATATATTTACATTTGTCTTCTTCATCTGATCAATGATACTGAATGGTGATGAAGGATCTCTTTGTTGTCCCTTGGTTGGCACATTCACTCCTTGCATGTGGGCAGCAACAACTGGTATTTGAGTTGGTCTAGGAGCTGTTCTTGGCTGCCCTTGTGCATTTGAAATTGGATTTTGTTTGCCAACCATTTGTGGAGCCATGGAAGGTTGTGGATTGGTTGGAGCTAATGGCTGCTCTTCACCCAAATTCCTTCTTTTTGACCTTGTGTTGGCTGCAACACCTTGAGAGACTGTCTGATTCATGCCACAAAAATCCTCTGCTTGCCAGTTTACCAACTGTGGTGTCATTTGGGGCTGATTGCTGTTGGAATGTTTCTTGTTGTTGGTTGTTTCCTTGACTGCCCTCACCCTCCACACCAGTAGTTGTCACCATTAATGCTTGATTCAAAGCACCATTGAAGCACATGGATTGGTTGTGAGGTTCATTGCATGGAAAACACCAATCATACTCCTGAGCAACGTTGTTTTGTGTTGGCACCAATGCCTTAGAGGCAGATATGGCATTAGGATTATAGGGCTGAAATGGTCTATTGGCAGGAGGCCTTGTTTGATTTATATTTGCAGCTGGATTAGGAGGTCTTTGTGGTTGGTATGGCTGCCTGTTAGGCTGAGCTTGGGGCTGATAAGAAGGTCTAAAACCTTGGGCTTGTTGCCTCTTGAGAGTAACCAGCTCATTGCCTAGGTTTTGCAATTGCTTCATGACTTCTTGAAGCTCATTTGGGGCACTTGGAGATGAAGTAGAAGCTTCATTTGAACTCTGATTTCTAGGAGTGGGAGAAGGAGCCAAATTAGGTGCTTGATTAGTGTTTGGGCTCTCTAAACTTGGAAACAATGGCATGGGAGGTCTAGGGGCTAGTTTTCCAGCTTGGATCAAACAATTTTCAGCCCTAATGGCAATGCTATAAGCCATAGGGATAGTTATGCCTCCCATGGACTGAATCAACATAGAAATATCAGAATTTAGAGCTTTGAGGTAGTAGAGAAAAGCACCTTCTGCTGCTGGCCTGACTGCCACTGGAATTCTCTCCCAAGTCTTTTGAAATCTGAAGTTGAAATCAGTCAGCTGCTCATTGGGAGCTCTCTTGATGGTTGTCAGCTGCTCCAAAAGAGACAAGTTGTCTCCCTTCTCTCCAAATTGCTCATGAAGTGCTATACATAGCTGGTTCCAATTCTGAATAGAACCTGAGGCAAGACTTCTAAACCATTGCAATGCTTTCCCCTTGAATGAAGATGCCAGCAATTTGACAGCCACTTGCATCTCATTGATTTCATGAATTGCACAAAGGTTGGCAATGTCTTTAACATGATCACCTGGAGTAGTCTGATTCTCTCCAGTGAAGTATGGAATGTTCTTCAAGGCTGCAATTGGAATTGGATGTTGTGCATTGAGGGCAAGTGGGCTGCTGCCTGTGAAATTGACATAGGGGTTGTTTTGTGCCATTCTAATTGGTCTTAAAACCCTTGTTGACTGAATGAAAGGCCTACCAGGTGGAGGAGTTGAGAGAGTTCTGTTTGGTGGAGATGGAGACCTTTGAATCCTTCTTCCTCTTTACCTTCTTCTTGGAGATAACTGCAGGTATTCAAACAACACCTCTTCTTCTCCAGCTCTTGACCTTGTGGTGATTCTTCTCATGAGTTTTCAGGCCTGCACTGCTGAAACCAGTTGATTCTTCCCCTTGGAGTCGCCAGATGTGCAATTTATAGCTCTTTTGAAGCAAGAAAATTGCAGCAGATGCACATCAACTTTGCTGCAATAAAAATGAGACCTCTAAGGTCCCACCGGGCATGCCAAAACTGTTGTTGCAAATCAGCAGCACCCCTGGATGCAAATCAGGTTTCTAAGTTGATGTTTAGGCATCCAGTGTGATTGCACAACATTGAAACCTCTCTCCAAGTGTGGGACTTGTAAAAATGAGAGAGGAATCTCCAGATTAGAGGCTGGTTCCTCAAACTCCTCTGATTAGATCTATTATTTGCACAACTGCAGAGGTTCAGATCCTAATTTTATCCTAATTTGCAAGGAGACAGGGATAAGAAATGCAAAAATTGAAACTAAACTGATAAGGGTGATACACCAAAGGAGTGGTGAGCACTTCTTGTTCATGAAAATTGACACAAATCAGAAATTGTAACATAAAACATCATGCACAGGTTGATAAGCTGTAATCAAAGGTTTGAAATGAAGCAAACAACACATGCAAAGGACTGAAAGCATTCACAGAGCCTGCATTGTGATTTTCAACATCAAAATCCTTGTATTCCAACACCAAAGAGGCAGAAAAACCTGTTACAATCCCTGGAAGGTCTGATACTTCCAAAATCACTTGCTGAAGGTGAAAACAGAAGCTTGCTGTGCAAAAAAGTGTTCAACCTTTGAAAAATGAGCCAAATCTGGCTTTTACAGTGCATGGGTCGAGCCCAGGAGAGAGAAAACATGAAAAAACATGGGAGCCATTCCTCATTGACCAAAATGCATTAAAAACAGCATGGAGGTCCTTACAAACCCATGCCCTGACATTTTTGACCATACTGGAGAAGAATGCGACCCATTTTGCATTAAAATTGGTTGTTGAAACGTCAGTTCTGTCCATGGGCGCATACCAGAAGTGTTTTTTTATTTTCTCCCTCCAAACTGAACCAAAATTCAAAATTGACCATGGAATCATGTAGATAATTTTACCATCTTTCCATTGATATAAAGAACGTGAAAATCTGAGCTCTGGATCGAAAGTTATGGCCGTTTGAAGATTTAGGGCAAAAACAGGCCCAAAACGGATCGGCGGGAAAAAATTTCAATTTTACCTCTTTTTTGCATTTGGAAATTTTTTCAAAAAATCCCCATGCTCCGCCACTTGGATGCCACATGGCAATGATGTGATTGGGTGCGGGCTCATCCTTGAAATTTTTCTCTTTGGGCCCTTCCTTAACATTTTTGCCACTTGGACACGTGGCACTTTTTCATTTGTTTGGGCAAAAGAGGGGCGGGCTATTTTCCCTTTGAATTTTTGCATTTTTTACTTTTGGAAAAAAATTCAAGCCTCCCCCATTCCCCCCTTCGGGACACGTGTCGGTGCTTGATTAGCTGACAGGGGCACGGGCCTAAACCTTTGCCTTTGGAATTTTGGCAAAAACTTTGCCAAACTTTTAAAAACTTCCCCGAGCTCCGAACTCCCTGCCCCTCCTGACACGTGGCACACTATCATTGGGCGCGGGCCCTCTATTGAAAATTTTCATTTTGAAAAACTCTACAAAACACTTAGCAAATTTCCATTTTCCCCCCGCCGCTCTGATGATGAAGACACGTGGCGCAACCCAATTTGCCGCGGGCCATGCGGGCCAATTTTTCACTTTTGAATTTTTCGGCAAAAACTTAGCCAAAAAACATAACCTTTCCTCCGACGCCCCCGCCCTCCCTCTTTGGACACGTGGCGAGTTCCTATTGGCCCGGGCCAAATTTCAAAAAATTTCCTGCGCAAACACTTAGCAAAATTTTTTTCACTTTGCCTCCTCCCTTCTGACACGTGTCACGTCCTGATTGGCTCGGCGGGCCCGCGGGCAAAAATTTTCCTTTTGCAAATTTTGACCAAAACTTGAAAAAAATTCTAAGTTTTTCTCCTCTCTCCGCCACCTCCTGGGACACGTGGCAGCTTCCTATTGGCTGCGGGCTTCCAAGGGGAAAATTTCCCACAAAAACTCCGCCGAGCCATAACTTGAAAAATATGAGGATTTAGGAAGAAAACTTTACCTTTCTGGAAAGCTGAGAGAGAGCTCTATCCAATGGTGCCATTTCCAGAAAGATTTGAGTGCCTAAAAATCAAAAAATGGAGACTGAGGCACAAGAGAGGCAAGAACACAAGGAGTTAGCCACAAAAATGAGCAGGGGCACATTTGGGATTTAACCAATGATGTCTAACCCCCATTGAGAGAAAGGGAAGAATTCTTGAGCTGGCTGTAATGCTTTACTCAGGATGTGAATGAGATCGGAATAGAGTTAACATTTAACACACTTTTTAAGGTATGCGCAATAGTATTTTGTAATAGTGGTCCAGTAATAACCTAGTCGTATGATACATTTAGTGATAGCATTGTCAGTGAAATGACCTCTACAAATGCCATCATGGACTTCTTTGATTACATTAGGTGATTTGCATGACTTGAGACAACGTAGTAATACATTTTCAAAACTAAGTTTGTAAAGGATGCCCCCTATGACCTTTTAAAAGCAAGTTACACGGTGAAGGAAGGATTTTCTAGTGCATTGTGATAGGTCCAGTTGGATTTTAGATTCAATAATATAATCAGATATTTTTCTATACCATAAATCCAATGGGTTTTCATCAATAATGCTTATGGAAGGTAGCTCATTTTGATGTGAATTATGGTCTAATCGTTGAATGACTACTGAAATTTTAGTTTTATCCTTTGATTTCTCCATTTGAAAAGGGACAAGAGATCCTAAAGAAGCCATAGTGTTCGTAAACCTGTTAGAGGACCATGGAATGACTTGGATGGTATAAAGATCAAGTGCTACAAGGATAAAATCAACAATAACTTTATAGTTTTGAATTATTTAATTTTTCCATTGCTATCCTCCTTTAACTTTACTAATGATGAGTTGTGAGTCTCTATAGATTTCTAAGACATAGACACCTAAGAGAATTGATGTTTTCAAACCCATGATTAAAGATTTGTATTCTTCAATGCTATTAGTAACCTCAAAATTGAGATTGAATGACAATGGGATGGGAATGTTCAAGGGTGGTATGAAAACAATATTGACTGCTCCTCCTTCTTGAAATTTAGTGCTATCAAATAATAGGTTCATTTTGAATAGGATGAAATGTGATTCATAATTGTTAGATTCATTAATGTTATTGATGGATTTGTCTAGAAAGAATTAGTGAAGTGTTTTGTTCTCTGAAAGAGGTGCTTCACCGAGTTGATCAACTATGGCCTGACCTTTAATAGATTTTTGTGGTATAATTTCTAATTAAAACTCAGTCATTAACATGAGCCATCATACTATGTGGTCATTATGATAAGGTTTAGCATGCATGTATTCAAGTGGATTAAAACTGGTGATGACGTATGTTTTGTGATTAAGAACATAATTTCATAGTTTGGAGGTGGAGAAATAAAATGTAAGGCACAAATTTTCATCTTTAGAGTAACGTGTTTCATATTCATGGAGGATGTGGTTAATGTAGTATACGGCTTGTTCATGACCTTGAATATCACGTGAGCAAGCATGGATCCTAAGGCATGCTTTGAAGTAAATATATATAGCTAAAATGGTTCCCCATCACGAGGCCGATTAAGGACAAGTGGTGATAGTAGATAATGTTTGATTTTGTAAATGGCTTGCTAAAAATCAGAATCCCATTGAAATACTATATCTTTACAAAGTAAATGGTGGAATGGTTGACATCGGTTAGAGAGTTGTGATATGAGATGTTGTATGGATTATAACTTTCTTTGCAAGCTACACAGTTGTTTGAGATTAGTAGGTGGAGGCATATTGATGATTTCTATGACATTTGTGGGATCGACTTCGATTCCATGAAGAGATACGATGAATTCTAAATTTTTTTTGGTGAGGACACTGGTGACACATTTTTCCATATTTAAGAAGAGGCAGAAATGAATGAGATAGATGAAATTGATTCAAGAACATCAATATAATTTTTGTGAAATTTATATTTTCCGATAAGGTCATTGACATAATCCTCAACAATTTTTTGAATGAGGTCATGAAATACATATGTCATAGCATGTTTATATGTTTCCCATGTGTTTTTAAGCCCAAAAGGCATAACATGATAACAAAAGGTTCCCCACGAGGTGATAAAGGATGTTTTATGTTGATCATCAGGTGTAATAATTATTTGGTTATAACATGAAAAACCATCCATAAGGGAAAGAATTTCATGACCGATTGTCAAATCTAAAAGCTAGTCTAGGTTTGGAAGAGGGAAGTCATCTTTGGGACAAGCAAGATTGAGATCCCTAAAACCGATGTAGATGCGAATTTTTCCTGAAGCTTTAGTTACTGGGAAAATTTTAGAGACCCATTATAAATAGTCAATGGGTATGATGAAATTAACAGATAAGATATGCAACAAATATTCTTTAACAGTGAGAGATATATAGGGGTAAATTTAACAGATTTTTTTTTTACTATTTTAGCATTAGGATATGTGACAATGTTATGTACAACCGTGTTGGTATCAATTTCAGGCATATCACCATATGACCAAGCGAAGGACTGATGATATTTTTTTAAAAATGAGGTGAAGTCATGTAATTCTTGTGGATTGAGACTTTGACCGAATTTGACTATGCGAGGGTCCTGTGAGGTTCCCTATTTAATGTCAATAGTGGATTTGTTTAGAAGAGTTGATGTATCAAATGGTAAAGATTTCTGAAGAAAATTTCTTCAACTCCCATATGAGATAGAATCTCTTAATTGTCCTAACATTGAAGGATATATATGGTAGGTAAATCTTCCTCATCCTATCTATCGAAAGAAGTGGTAATGATTTGACATAGTTTCTTTATTGATATGTGAGTGGTCCTAAGGATATATAGTATTGACTAAAAATATGGGTGGGATAGATACAATGTCACCTCTATCTGTGGAATCCTTAAATTTGATGGGTGATGATAATTTTGATCTAAAAATGGATACAAGGGTTTATTTCTCGAAGAAAGGGCTTCAGTAGTCTCTGGGGTGAATTTTCTATAACATAGGCCATTTTTATCATATGGTTTGAGGGTGGGTAAGACGGGTTGATCTTGTATTCCATACTCATAACATCTAAGGAAAAATCCCTTCCATGCATAATGGTGGAGGTACATATAGAAAAATTTGGGATTACCAAGGGATTTGAGATCTGACTTGAATGGTGTTGCATGGTGTAATTTGGATGATTGGGACGGTGGTTTATCAAACCTACCATAAACAAGATTTATTTTAAGGTATGTTGGCCCATAAGTGATAACATCTCCCACATCAAGATTGTACATGGGTTTCTTGTCAATTGTATGTTTTTACTAATGGGATAAAGTTAAGCATAAGAAGGTGATATCCCCAAGAGTGAGATGTTTCAAAGCTTCTGTAACAGAGTAATCGTATGGTTTTTTTAAGAAGAAATTGATGTGCTAGTGGATTCTTTATCAGAAGATTCAAATATGTATTTAGGTACTAATACATCATTTGGACGGTCCATCATATACCGGTTAGTAAATGGATTTGGGTCAGCAGGGACCATGTAAGTCTTTCCTTCATGTTTGTACTTAAGGAAGTGATGGAGAGTTGAAGGAAAGTAATGCATGGTGCATATCCAAGGGTAGCCTCATAACATATTATATTGAAACTCTCCTTATATGATGTGTAAGAGTTATAGTAAGGTTTTGACACCAAATTTAAGTGGTAAGATTATAGTTCCTAGTGTGGATTCCATTGTGTCATTAAATGAGCACAATAGAACTGGGGTTTGAGAAACAAACATGTTGGGTAGTCTAAGCTGATCAAAATATAGAGAGGATATAATTTTGATAGCGGCACCACTATCAATCATGAACCTTTTGATAGAGCTATCATTGATTTGAGAAGTGATAAAAAGTGGTAAGTCACGGTCTTCTGGTCTAAGAGTAGGTATTTTAGATGTTTTAAAGGAAATTGTGATGGATGCTTTCAAATCACCTACAAAATTTATAAGAGAGGATGAGTCATTAGTTGAGATAGTAATGGATTGAAGTGCTTTTATCATGACTTTTTGTAAGGTGGAAATGTTTGAACAAGTTCATAGACTGATATTTTTATATGGAATCGGTGTAATTGTTCAATGGCTATTTTCTACAATCTCGTGAAAGGACAAGGGGTAGTTTTTATTGAAATTTTTCTCTAGATAATGATGGTTGATTAGGCTCTTCAGTGGCTAATGAAATTGAGACTTGAGGTTTATCATATGACATTAATGATTCTCATGGTTGCGGTATAGTGACGGTGTATTTTTATTGTTTGGATTTAGAGGGTTTGTTTTTGTAATTTTATGAGTGTGTGGTGACATGAACATCATTAATTTTATGATAGGATGATTTAGGATTAGAATCATTTGATGGTGTTGATGTTGAAATTGGAGTTGGATGGGAAGGAAGAAAGAGCGAACTGCCAATATTCTGAATCTTTTGATGGAAGGATTTGCAATATTCTATGGTATGACCTTGGGTTCTATGATAATAAAAAAAGTCATTAAATTCATACCAAATAGGCTTCCATCCCTGATGATTTGACAAAAAAAAGGGGGTAATGTGATTTTTAATTCTTATAATAGATTATTCAAAATAGTAGCATATCACCATTTCAGGTTGAATGTAATTGGGCACTAATTTCTAACAAGGATAGGAAAAATGGGTTTCTTAGTGAAATTTATTTTACTCGGCAATCACAGAGGTATCATAGGTGCTCCAACGAATGGGTGATAAGGGTCTTGTACAGGTGGTGGTTACAAGGGATACTTGGATTATATGGGAATAAATGGATGAGAGTCAGATGTGGGTTTCCATTGTGGGATAGTGGATGTAGCGTAAGGTCTCACTGCAAGAACATGATGAGAAAAATTTTCCCCTATAATAATGGGGTGGTTAATGGGTATAAGCAAGGAGGGATTGTATGAGGTTTCTTGATTAGGGTTTTGGAGGAAATTTTCTCTAAGAAATCCTACGGGTCTCAATTTTAGAACAATAGAGGGTTCTTCAAAATAAGGTGTGACCCTTGAATGAAGAGGTGGGAAACAATTTTGAGGACCTTGGAAATGATAAGTTTCATCTTAGTGAGGAACTTTAAATAATCAGAAAACACCCTATTTATTCAGTCCCTTCTAAGTCTTAGATGATCTTGGTGTATTTGTTAAAGTTGGTGCTAATGAAGGAAGAGGAGTTTGAATAATAGGTTGATATAGTCGACGTAATTTTTAGGATTATTGAATTTTGTAGGTTTTTTATGATTGATATTCTTAGTGGATTTAGATGGGGGTGACTGATCCAAAAGTGTTTGTAATGACACCATTGTTATGTTTACAAATTTAGGAGAAGGTTTAGGTGCAGTAGTATTTGTTTATATAGGCATGGAACCTGTAGAAATGTTGGGTAAAGGTGCAGGAAGGATTTTAGTTACAAGTGGTGGTTTAATGACTATGGATTTATCAGATGTTGGTATCAAATTCGTAGGTGTCGAATCAATAAATTGCAAGGATGTTGGAGTAGTTTGCATGCTGATTGGAGTGGGTTATATAATTTTTCTTACATGTTTTTTGGCCTCTAGTAGGGATTCTTTGGATTTTTTTTCACTAGGTAATAGAGTGGATGGAGAAATGGGTTCAATTTTTGTTATTGTCTTAATGATGTGGATGATATTAGCTTGTGGTAATTTAGCAGACGAGGGATGATTTAGGAATGGTTATTTGACTATATCAAGGTTTTGGTTTGGAGGCATGTTTGGATGTTCTAAATGGAGGTCGTCTTTATCAATAAAAATCATAAATTACATTGCAAAAAGTGTGACATAACTCTATGTCATGACCATTCACTTGATGGAATTTGAAATAATCATTATCATGGTACCGAATGGAATTTGATAAAATTAGGGAGCTCCTAATGTAGGGGATATGAATTGTATGGTACAGAGGGATCAATGGGTTTGTTGCAAATTTTTTCATAGGAGAGGGTATTTTTGCATGAGGATGAGGGAGCTTCTAAATTTAATATACAACTTAGAAGATCCTGGATGGGGTCTCCCTGAACTTGTTGGCCCGAGGATGGGCTAGGTTGATATGAATACTAGGGAGAGTTTAGTTGTAATTTTTGTAGAATGTTTTGTCGGTAGGGAATGTTTGTTTGAAGGATGTTTTGTTGATAAGAGAGGTTATGTTGATGGGGTTGGTTTTGTTGTGAAATTTTATGTTTTGTGGCATTGTATTGCAGAATATTTTGTTGAGGTGCGTACTGTTGGTGAGGAATGTTTTTTTGAGGGATGTTCAACTGATAAGGAATTTTCTCTAATGAAATGTTTTGTACTGGGATATTTTATGATGGGATATTTTGATGAGGGATGTTTTATTCAGGGAAATAACCCAATTGCAGAGCATTAGATTACAAAGTTTTAATGTACTTGTATGATGGTGATATTTGCGTAAGACAATGTGAATAAGTGGGAATGTGTTGGGGTGGTGTACAAGAAGAGGCAGATGATGGTGCATAATATAGGATATTTTGATGTGGGATATTATATTGTGGGATGTTCTATAATGTTATGGGCAACAACATAAAAATAAAAGGTTAAGAGGGTTGTGGCATGTATTGCGAGATGGGATGCGTGTTTGAAATGGAACTAGTGCTAATCATTAGAGTTGTTGAAGGGATATACATGGTAATGTTTTGGATGTGGATGGTATTCTATTGAGAAAATACAGAATTAGAAAGAGGAATGAAACTTAATGATGATGTTGGTACATGCGAGGAGACCAAAAGATTTGTCGTGGAGGTAATGGTACTATTTTGGGGAGGTGTAGACCTTATAGAAGGACTTGATGAAGAAATGAATTTTTAGGGCATACATGTATTGTGTTGAGATCATATGGAGATCATAGACAGGTGATGAGGAAACATCAGATACTTTAGGTTGAAATAGAAAAGGTTTCTCGTCTAATGTGTCAAATGGATTGGTAGACTTAGTAGCATTCTAGGATTGACTAATGCTTGGCATTTTGGATTGAGCTAAAGTAGTGAAAAATAGCTACTGAATAATGGGTTCTTGGTTTTTATCAATAAGTTTTGAAATGATGTGTAAAGGGTTGTGACAATGTACAATGGTTTTCCATGTGAATGACTACATTTGAACATTTCTTACTACTAGGTATGCATTAAGAGTAATAGGATTGTCTAACATCTCTTCAAAAATAGGATCACTCTCATTATAAAATAGAAGGTCGGGTGTAATGGGAGAAAAAAAATGTTTTAATTCTGGTGTGTAAAGAATTCATCCATGGTATTGTTGCAGAGAATGTGTAACACCCTGAACTGTTGTTACTTTCTCCTAAGCATACAAGTGTTGATATGTGATTTCTAGTAAAAGGATGTGTTCCTCGATTCAGAAATCATGCTTGATATGTACTGAATTTCTTGCAGATTGCAGATCTTGACTGAGTCAAAATATGAATAGACTCTTTTATTTATTTCATTTTGTGTCTGAATATTAATCTGATCACGGAATGAATTATAGAGATATTCATCTATAATATCTAGTCTTGGATCAGTGTAATTGATCCAAGTAATGCTTTAAATCTGTTTGTGATAAATTAGATCACAGACCTTGAACAGGTTGCAAGGTATGGAAGCATTGATTAAGCTGGTCAGGAGTATGACTCAGGCTGATCTTAGGAAATGAATTGGTTCCCGATATCGAAGTATATCTGGAAGGTCTCGGATGTGGACCAGGTAATAATTCTGTCATGTATATTCCTGTAGCCTAACGGCCGTATAGGAGTGAATCCTGTTTGGAGATGCATGATTTTAGGTCTTTTCTTGGCATATAAAATGTTATACCTAACTAGAATTATTAATGGTTAGTAACCTAAAACTAAAACCTAACCTAGGGGTTAGATTATTGTTAATCTAACCTAGACCTAGGCTATGTGTTAATATCCTAAGTTAGTATCTATGTGTAAATTGGTTAGTATGGGTATTACCCTAAATTCTAACCTAAGATACTAACCTAACTAATAAGGAGAATGAAAAGGGGCCTATGGAAGGGAGTGCGAACCATGGGCGGCGTTTTCTATGGCAATTAATGCTGGGGATAAGGATGAGGGACAGGTCATGGCGGAGGTTTAGGCGACGGCTAACCTGTGCAGACGTGGCAGGTCGCTAAGTTTGGAAATGAGCATGAGTTGTAGTTGGACTGTCGCCAATTCTGGCGGTCGGTGGAAGTTGAGTTTAAGCGGGAAAGTTGGTTTAATGACATTCAATGTTCTAGGGAGACGAGCTCGGAACTCGCGAGAAGGCATGCAAACGGGAAGTTGAAGGTTTGTTTGGTTTGTCGCGATTTTCGGTCTTCTCTCTCTCTCTCTCTGCTTGTTTACTGGTTCTTCGCACCAGTTCTCCTTGAGTTGCATGGCAAGAATGAATTTCTCTGCTCTTTTCTCTGTCTTGGAAGATATATATGTGATGGAGACAGCGAAATTTTGTTGGTCGCTTTATCGAGGAAAAAGAAAAGGAAGTTTGAGCTCTTCCTGTGGTCTGCTTCGGAAATTTGATCAAAATACAGGCATGTTAGGCCCTAACCTTTAAATATCTTGCTGTCTTTCAAGTGCTTTCATTAGAACAACTCTGTTCAAATGTTTTGTGAAAATTAGATGAATTTTCTATGGAGATCTTGTTTGATTTTTGGCACTGTATCTCTTCTGGTTCGATTTTTCAATTTCCTCTTGATGGGTGTTTATTGAAATCGAATTTCGGCTCTATTTGCTTTGAGTATTCATTCTGGCTTATACATGTGAGGTATTTATATATAAAAGTTTGAGTGTTCGGCCTGTTTGGCGTGAGCCCTTAGAATATACCTGTGTGTAGTATAAGACCACTGTATGTTTTTGATTTGTGGTCGCTGTTTCTTGTTATGGAAACTGTATGGAATGATTCTGATGAATACTGTAAGATTGATCAGTATTATTGCTTCTTTGGGAACTCTGTCGTGGGATTTGTTGACAGCGACTAATGATACTTTCGGGTTTCATTTGTTTTCAAATTTTTGGCTTGGAACAGGCAACTGTTGTGTTACCGTAGTCTTTACGACCCAGCGGAAGTGTTTTCCTTGTTATTGTGGAAACGGGATTATTGTTGACTGTGTATAATATTGTTACATCTATACTTTATTATAACGACTCAGTGGAGTCCTTGATTGAATCATATATAGCTATCTACTGTTGTGGATGTAGATTCATCCTTGTGTTTTGTTATTTGATTTCGTGGAAGCCTTATAGAGAAAGGAACAGGCCTTCTGACCACGGTTATTTGTAATAAATAATGAGTATAGATTTCCTGGGTATGTATTGCATTTCTTTGTGAAAGCTGTTTGAAAGTTTCGAAGCGGCTCAGTTGATTTCCTTGCTTGAAATGGGTATTCGATTTGCTTCACTTGTTTCATTCTGAATGTTTGCCATGAATGGCATAGATGGATTTATCAACCAATTTCATAGTACGTTGCTGTAGGGTTCAGTGGTTATGAGTACAAAACCATTAACAGTTTACAGTGTGAATATATAGATTTATACTGTTGTGAATTGGACGACTCTGAGGAGTCGATTGAATGATTCATTTTATTTTTGAGCCGAATAAAGTTAAGTTGTTGGTATTTTATGTGCCGGCGACTTAATGGAATAACATGTATTTCGATCTTGTTATTGCGATTGGAATTCCTTCGTGTTTCAGGGATTTTGAGGTACAGATTCTTAGGTGGACATGTACGTCTTCAACCTGTACAAATTTGTGTAAAAAGGTTGGCAGAGTTCAGTCGGGTTCTTGGTTTGAAATCAGAGATTAATCTGTTCGTCTGATTCTTATTATGCTTCGTTGATGAACATCAGTATGAATTCATATGCATTTGCTTGAATTGTTACCTCCGTTTGAATCATTTGGAATTCTGGAAAGGTAGCTGGTACTTCTGTCTCTTTCTGAACTTGACTTTGGACACTGTCTTTGTCACTGTTGAGATCCTTGAGTATGGATGACTGTTTCGTGTTCTGACCTTGTTTGGGTAAGTCGCGAATATCACACTAAGACTTGCATGCGCCAAGGTAAGGATCGATTGGTTGTATTCATTTCTTTTACTTCAGTCTGATTTTGACTGAGCAAGAATAAGTATGCTATGTTCCTTTCCATTTATTCAGTCCGATTTGACTGAGCATGATTTGGAAATACTGTGTGGTCAACATAGCATAGTCCCTAGGAAACCTTAAATTGCTTGATGCAATAAGGTTGTTGTTTTCAGCGATACGCTTGTAGTTTCTTGTTTTCAACTTGTGTCAAAGCCTTACTGTGTAAAAGGAACTAGCATTGGGCTTAGGGTTGATACATGAATTGTTGATGTGTTAGTTGCTGTACAGGAGTTTTGCTGTGTTTCTATTTCTTGATTTAGAACAGCGATCTTGCTTGTGGCTTGTTTAACTTGTTCATTTATATACTGGTTGAATGTTTTTATATGTAAAGACGGTACAGTGATGAACTTATGTGAAAGGAAGTATGAATGGATAGGTTCTTTCTCTTCCTTTATTTAATACTTGTTGATATTTATCTAACAGTGGGAAATTGTTTTGTAACATATTGGTGGAATTCCGAATTGTTATGTTGTTTCCCTTTTGGAAGAATGAAACGATCTGACCAATGTTGTGATTTTGGATTCAATGATTGTTGTGTACATTCGTTCCTTGATTCTTTTAATATTTGATGAAATATTAGAAAGTGATTAAGACTATTTGTAACAATGATAGAGTTACATATTTGTAATCATTCTGTATTACAAGGACATAGTCTGAATATGTTTACTTATTTGGATATTTGATCTCATTTAAACAGGGTGTTTAATGAAAACAATTGATGGATTGCAATTGTTTTAAAAGTTAGTGCTTATCATGCTCAGTTCATTGAACTGACTCATGTTGACTATTTTTGCAGATGGTTGCCGTAAGAGGTAAAAGCAATGCAGATCTGACAGGCTGATCAGATTGTTTATTTGATTTATAATGAATTACAGCTTGATTTTATAGATGTACTATATGTGAAAAGATGTTTCTTTTCCGTTAAGCATTGTATCAAGTATGCTGTTGCAAAAAATGTAATTGTATAGTTTTGAAAGGAATGGAAATAAGTGTTTGATACTTATGTGTTGTATTCTATTTCTGAAAGTTGACCTTCTTCGGTTTATGTAACGAAGGGGCATTGTTATCATTGTATAATATCGATGCTTTTGTGATTGACAATGAAAGCTTGCAAGAAAATGAGATTGAATTCTTATGAGTATTTAGAAGTTCTAATCTGTTCTAGCGAAAGCAATATTGGAATTAAATATTTGTCTTTCTAGAAGATAGGTTAAAAGTGAGCCTAAAAGAGAACGCTAAACAAACTGGATTAAATTACTAATCCCTAGTCCTAAGTATGACAGGACAATATTAAATTGGATTCTTAATCATTTATATCTTTATACTAAAAAGTATGATATAAATTCAGTTAAGAGAACTGATATGCAAACAAATGGAGTTCAGAAGGCAATCTCAAGCAAAGGTTATGAGATATTGTCCGATTCTGTTGCTTTAGAATCAAGTGTATTCTAATGACTCCTTGATGAGAACTGACCGTAATACCTCTACCATGTAATGGGTTTTATAGAGGAGGGTCGTCTTAAGACGAAGAATCCAGGGATTTGGAAAGGCTAACCTTAGGGATAAGTCTTTAAAAGTAATTTAAACTCAAGTGCGTAACGCTTGTTACTGAGTAGATCTTTTCGAGGCGGATTTAAAGGTTGACGACATAAGTCAACTGCAGAGTTGTACCTCCGAGAAGATTAGGATCTTCTCGAAGTTACAATAATGCAGATGACTTATGGCGACACCCTTTGCATTGATCGCTAAGATTTACACTTGATTTCGCACGAGTTACCCTGGGACCGATTAAGAACGTGGTCATGTTATAAGGCTGCCTCGGAGATTCGGGGTATCATGACACACTGGTTGAACTGTAAGGTTGAACCAGTATGTCATCATATCCCTAATCCTCGTGGGCATCCATATAACATTATCACCTTGTTAATCTGCCTCCGAGTGATTCAGTTGTGAAAGGAAGGACTGACGGTAGTCAGTATAAGACATTCTATATAACATAAGAATGGGGTGAAGGACGTATTCCAGATTGACGAGTATGCCGTTAAGGAATACGAGACATGAACAGTATGTTTCAAATCTTTGGCCAAAGTATCGCAAGCTGCTGATTGCGTTGTCCTAATTCACCTAGTCTAAGGGATGAGATGCCGATGAATAATAGTAACAATTATTCAGTTAGATTCCTTGGACAGAGCATTCTGAATCCCAGATTAGGGAAGAGAACCGCAAGAGTAATGTGTTAAATAAAAACACCGACTCTTATTACTCATGAATAGATCGGTAGATTACCGAGTCATGGAATGAATAGATCGGAGGTACTCCGAGTCATTACAGCTGCATATGGTTGTCTGTTATATAAATGGTTATTTGAATTGTGAGTTCTAAATTATGTATTTGGAACCAGTATGCAATTATCAAAAAAAAAAAATGACTTGTTCTATTGTCTAAAATGAGGATGTTACATCTTGGTATCAGAGCTGAAGGTTGCAGCTCTTGGACCTATTGAGTCCATAATCTGATAAAAACCTGAATTTTTCTTGTAACAGAAAATGGTTAGAACAAGGGGGAACGTTGCGAGTAATGCTCCACCTGAAGGAGGAGCGGCAACAACCCAGAAACTTGATGAGATCCTTGCTGCCCTGTTGGACACAAGAGATCGCTTAGCTGTGCTTGAACAGCAGGTGACGGGAAATGAGGAGGATGAAGAGGCTGATAATAATAATCAGCAACCTCCTGAGGACAACCCCGAAATGGGTGTTGATGTTAATGCTGGAAATGCACCTGTCCAACCAGAAAACAAAAAGGCCAGATTGGCAGCAGAACTCACTAATGATATAAAAAGGATAAGTCCACCTAAGTATGATGGCACCACATTAGGAGATGGAGCTGAGAACTGGCTCAGCGAAATGGAGAAGTACTTTGCTATAAGGAACTTCTCAGAGGAAACCAAAGCTATTTGGGGAGCCTATCAGCTTTCTCACGAAGCGTCTTCGTGGTGGGATAGCCGAAAAGCTGAGCTAAACATTGATGAGACCAACATTACTTGGGATCAATTTAAAGGCTATTTTAGGCAACGGTGGCTGCCACAACTTTTCTATGATCAGAAAATGACAGAATTCCAGAACTTAGTTCAAGGGAAGCTAACGGTAACTGAATTCTGGGAGCGGTTTACAAAACTCCTCAAGTATGTACCGCAGTATCAAACTGACGAAAAGTTCAGGATACGGAAATTCATCATGGGATTGAATCCTGTGATAGGGGGAGAGGTCGATGTTCACAGTCCAACCACTATGGAAGGAGTTGTTGAAAAGGCCATAAGGCAAGAACAGAAATTAAAGGCTATTTCTGCTCATAAGGAGGAAGTGCGGAAGAAGACTGCAAACCCTTCTTCAACCTCTCTAGCACCCAGAAAAGGACCGTGGAAAAAGTTTGGAAACAAGAGTAAGTTTCCAGGAGATAACAATAAGAAAGCAGCAGTAAATAAGCCTGCTGGAAATATAAGGGATAATTTTGTTAAAAATTATAATAATGGACAGAAGTCCTATGGAGGACAGCGTGACAATTACAAGGCTGGAGGTAATGCTGAGCCTAAGAAGGGACCTGTAGGAGGCTGCTACACTTGTGGTAAAGATCATTACGCAAATCAATGTCCTTTAAAGAAGGATGATCGTAATCAGCAGCATAAGATACATGCTGCAGTAGCAGACAAGCAAGCTGAAAAGCAAGCAACACCTATAGAAGTTCCGGGTAAGTTATTCGGCATACCTGTCACTATTCTTTTTGATACAGGAGCTACTGAATGTTTTATTTCTAATAAACTTGCTTCTAAACTTAAAAGAAAAGCTGGGAAAATGGATAAATCTTGGACTGTAGAGTATGGTAATAATTCTGTTCATACAGTGAGTATGTGTCTCTTTGGAGCAGTCCTTGATTTACCTAATTTCTCCACGGAAGTTGATCTCTATGTTGCACCTTTGGGATCGTATGACATTATTATTGGTGTCAATTGGTTAGCTGACCATAAAGCAAAGGTAGATTGCTATGAAAAGAACATAAAATGTTTAGATGATCAGCTGGAATCAGCAGAGATTCAAGGTGTGAAACGAGAAATTTCAGTTAGAAAACTGTCAGCTATGCAGCTTAAAAAGGCTAAGAATAAAGGATGTACTCTTTATGCAGTAAAGATATCTGAATCTTCAGAAGAAGATGGTGATTACATGAAGCAAATTCCACTGTTACAAAGTTTCAGGGATGTTTTTCCTGAGGAATTACCAGGGTTACCACCCAAGAGAGAATTTGATTTTACCATTGAAATCAAGCCTGGAACTGAACCTATTTCCAAGGCGCCTTATCGGATGACTACTACTGAGTTAGTCGAGCTTAAGGCACAATTACAAGAGCTTTTGTCTAAAGGATTGATTAGACCAAGTGTTTCACCTTGGGGAGCACCTGTGATATTTGTGAAAAAGAAGGATGGAACACTAAGGCTGTGTATTGATTATCGGATGTTGAACAAAGCAACAATCAAGAACCGATATCCACTTCCTAGGATCGATGATCTGTTTGATCAGATGCGTGGAGCAGCGGTTTATTCTAAGATAGACCTTCGATCTGGTTATCATCAGTTAAGGATTAAAGAGGAAGATATTCATAAAACAGCTTTCCGAACAAGGTACGGACATTATGAATTCACAGTTCTACCCTTCGGATTAACTAATGCACCCGCAGCCTTTATGAATTTAATGAACAATATTTTTCAAGAATACCTGGACAAGTTTGTGCTTGTATTCTTGGACGATATTCTCATTTATTCTAAGAGCGTTGAAGAGCACAATGAGCATTTGAAGATAGTTTTGGGAATTTTGAGAAAGAGAAAGTTGTATGGTAAGTTATCCAAATGTTCTTTCTTTGATTCAGAAGTTCACTATTTGGGTCATGTCATAAGTAAAGAAGGAATCGCTGTAGATCCTTCAAAAATAGTGGCAATAACTGAGTGGCCTGCACCAAAGAATGTGCACGAAGTAAGAAGCTTCATGGGTCTTGCAGGTTACTATAGAAAATTTGTAAAGGATTTTTCTAAGGTAGCTGCACCAATAACTTCATTGCAGAAGAAGGATAAGAAATTCATGTGGAATGACAAGTGCGAAGCGGCTTTCAAAAGTCTGAAAGACCAGTTGACTTCTGCACCTATATTGGCTGTACCAGACCCTAATGGGAATTTTACTGTTGTAACGGATGCTTCTGGGGAAGGCCTTGGAGGTGTTTTGTTACAAAATGATCAGGTCATAGCTTATGAAAGTAGAAAACTTAAGTTACATGAGCTGAATTATGCCCCTCATGATTTGGAACTTGCTGCCATTGTTCATGCGCTTCAAGTCTGGAGACACTATTTACTTGGAAAACCTTTTGAGTTGAAAACTGATCACTTGGGACTGAAATATATTTTTACTCAGCCCAATCTGAATGCCAGACAAAGAAGGTGGTTAGAATTTTTATCACAATATGACTTTGATATTAGCTATATCAAAGGGAAGGAGAATAGAGTAGCTGATGCTCTAAGTCGTAGGAGGCACATTTCTGCTCTTATAACATTGAGAACTCAGTTTAAAGACGAGGTAAAAAGTGCCTCAGAATCAGATGCATACTTCCAGCAAGTAAAAGCAGCGCTTGCTGCAGAACCTAAGGATAAAAGGTATGAAGGTTTTCATTTTGATAATGAAGGAATCTTGCGTTATGAAAATAGGGTATATGTACCTGTGCTGAATGATTTGAGAAAGAAGTTGTTAGTTGAATTTCATAATTCACCTTTCTCTGGACACCCAGGTATCACAAAAATGCTAGCTGATTTGAAACAGCAATACTTCTGGAAAGGTATGAAAAAGGATGTGATAAATTTTGTGACTCATTGCCTGGAATGTCAGCGGGTGAAGGCAGAGCATATGCACCCTGCTGGACTGTTATATCCTCATAGCATACCGCAGTACAAATGGCAAGTAATAACCATGGATTTTGTACAAGGACTACCTATGTCCAGGAATAAGCATGATGTTATCCTGGTAGTTGTAGATAAACTGACTAAGGTAGCTCATTTCATCGCTGGAAATCTAAAGGATGATTCACCAGTGCTGGCCAAGAGGTTCGTACACGAAATTTTCAGATTGCATGGTGTACCAGAATTGATTATATCTGACAGGGATCCTAGAATGACGTCAAGGTTTTGGCAAACGCTTAACGCAGCCCTAGGAACAAAACTGAACTTCAGTTCTGCATATCATCCAGAAACGGATGGACAAACTGAGAGGGTAAATCAAGTGTTGGAGGACATGTTGCGAATGTATTGCATGGATCAACAGTATAAATGGGAAGAATATCTTCCATTAGTTGAGTTCGCATACAACAACACTTATCACTCATCTCTAAAGATGGCACCATTTGAAGCACTTTATGGAAGAAAGTGCAGAACCCCTGTAAGTTGGGACAGTGTTGAGGATAGAGTGGTAATTGGACCAGAGATTCTCACAGAAATGGAACAGCAAGTTAAGCTGATTCGTGAACGATTAAAGGAAGCAGCGGATAGACAGAAGAGCTATGCTGACCTTAAGCGGGTTGATAGAAAGTTTGAGCTTGGTGATAAGGTTTTCCTGCGTGTTAAACCCAGAAAGAGTTCTATAACTTTTGGCAAGGCTGCCAAGTTGTCACCACGATTTGTGGGACCTTTCGAAATTGTCGAAATAATCAATCCTGTAGCTTATCGTTTAGCATTGCCACCTGCTTTATCTCGCATGCATGATGTTTTCCATATTTCTTTGCTTAAGAAGTACGTTTCAGATCTGTCACATGTTTTAAATTGGAATTCCTTGCAGGTCCAAGACCCAGGAATAATCGTGGTTAAACCCACACGAGTACTGGAAACTCGCCAATTGCACTTGAGAAATCGTGATATTCAGCAATGTAAGGTCCAGTGGGACCAGTTTAACGAAGAAAGTGCAACTTGGGAAAACCTGGAAGAGATGAAAATTGCTTTTCCTTCTCTTTTTGCAACAGAATGAAAACTGTTGACAAAGATATACTTTTATGAACTGATTGTTTTAAGTATTTATGAAAGCCAGATTAAGGCAGACTTTATTCAGGTTGAATAAATGTGTTGTGACATTGATTTCTGAAACTATTTAATATGGAAGTAGTCACATTGTTTGTGTACTAATAAATTGATTGACCTGAAGGTTAATTTAATATGTAATTCATCGGGACGATGAATCTTTTTAGGAGGGAAGCATGTAACACCCTGAACTGTTGTTACTTTCTCCTAAGCATACAAGTGTTGATATGTGATTTCTTGTAAAAGGATGTGTTCCTCGATTCAGAAATCATGCTTGATATGTACTGAATTTCTTGCAGATTGCAGATCTTGACTGAGTCAAAATATGAATAGACTCTTTTATTTATTTCATTTTGTGTCTGAATATTAATCTGATCACGGAATGAATTATAGAGATATTCATCTATAATATCTAGTCTTGGATCAGTGTAATTGATCCAAGTAATGCTTTAAATCTGTTTGTGATAAATTAGATCACAGACCTTGAACAGGTTGCAAGGTATGGAAGCATTGATTAAGCTGGTCAGGAGTATGACTCAGGCTGATCTTGGGAAATGAATTGGTTCCCGATATCGAAGTATATCTGGAAGGTCTCGGACGTGGACCAGGTAATAATTCTGTCATGTATATTCCTGTAGCCTAACGGCCGTATAGGAGTGAATCCTGTTTGGAGATGCATGATTTTAGGTCTTTTCTTGGCATATAAAATGTTATACCTAACTGGAATTATTAATGGTTAGTAACCTAAAACTAAAACCTAACCTAGGGGTTAGATTATTGTTAATCTAACCTAGACCTAGGCTATGTGTTAATATCCTAAGTTAGTATCTATGTGTAAATTGGTTAGTATGGGTATTACCCTAAATTCTAACCTAAGATACTAACCTAACTAATAAGGAGAATGAAAAGGGGCCTATGGAAGGGAGTGCGAACCATGGGCGGCGTTTTCTATGGCAATTAATGCTGGGGATAAGGATGAGGGACAGGTCATGGCGGAGGTTTAGGCGACGGCTAACCTGTGCAGACGTGGCAGGTCGCTAAGTTTGGAAATGAGCATGAGTTGTAGTTGGACTGTCGCCAATTCTGGCGGTCGGTGGAAGTTGAGTTTAAGCGGGAAAGTTGGTTTAATGACATTCAATGTTCTAGGGAGACGAGCTCGGAACTCGCGAGAAGGCATGCAAACGGGAAGTTGAAGGTTTGTTTGGTTTGTCGCGATTTTCGGTCTTCTCTCTCTCTCTCTGCTTGTTTACTGGTTCTTCGCACCAGTTCTCCTTGAGTTGCATGGCAAGAATGAATTTCTCTGGCTCTTTTCTCTGTCTTGGAAGATATATATGTGATGGAGACAGCGAAATTTTGTTGGTCGCTTTATCGAGGAAAAAGAAAAGGAAGTTTGAGCTCTTCCTGTGGTCTGCTTCGGAAATTTGATCAAAATACAGGCATGTTAGGCCCTAACCTTTAAATATCTTGCTGTCTTTCAAGTGCTTTCATTAGAACAACTCTGTTCAAATGTTTTGTGAAAATTAGATGAATTTTCTATGGAGATCTTGTTTGATTTTTGGCACTGTATCTCTTCTGGTTCGATTTTTCAATTTCCTCTTGATGGGTGTTTATTGAAATCGAATTTCGGCTCTATTTGCTTTGAGTATTCATTCTGGCTTATACATGTGAGGTATTTATATATAAAAGTTTGAGTGTTCGGCCTGTTTGGCGTGAGCCCTTAGAATATACCTGTGTGTAGTATAAGACCACTGTATGTTTTTGATTTGTGGTCGCTGTTTCTTGTTATGGAAACTGTATGGAATGATTCTGATGAATACTGTAAGATTGATCAGTATTATTGCTTCTTTGGGAACTCTGTCGTGGGATTTGTTGACAGCGACTAATGATACTTTCGGGTTTCATTTGTTTTCAAATTTTTGGCTTGGAACAGGCAACTGTTGTGTTACCGTAGTCTTTACGACCCAGCGGAAGTGTTTTCCTTGTTATTGTGGAAACGGGATTATTGTTGACTGTGTATAATATTGTTACATCTATACTTTATTATAACGACTCAGTGGAGTCCTTGATTGAATCATATATAGCTATCTACTGTTGTGGATGTAGATTCATCCTTGTGTTTTGTTATTTGATTTCGTGGAAGCCTTATAGAGAAAGGAACAGGCCTTCTGACCACGGTTATTTGTAATAAATAATGAGTATAGATTTCCTGGGTATGTATTGCATTTCTTTGTGAAAGCTGTTTGAAAGTTTCGAAGCGGCTCAGTTGATTTCCTTGCTTGAAATGGGTATTCGATTTGCTTCACTTGTTTCATTCTGAATGTTTGCCATGAATGGCATAGATGGATTTATCAACCAATTTCATAGTACGTTGCTGTAGGGTTCAGTGGTTATGAGTACAAAACCATTAACAGTTTACAGTGTGAATATATAGATTTATACTGTTGTGAATTGGACGACTCTGAGGAGTCGATTGAATGATTCATTTTATTTTTGAGCCGAATAAAGTTAAGTTGTTGGTATTTTATGTGCCGGCGACTTAATGGAATAACATGTATTTCGATCTTGTTATTGCGATTGGAATTCCTTCGTGTTTCAGGGATTTTGAGGTACAGATTCTTAGGTGGACATGTACGTCTTCAACCTGTACAAATTTGTGTAAAAAGGTTGGCAGAGTTCAGTCGGGTTCTTGGTTTGAAATCAGAGATTAATCTGTTCGTCTGATTCTTATTATGCTTCGTTGATGAACATCAGTATGAATTCATATGCATTTGCTTGAATTGTTACCTCCGTTTGAATCATTTGGAATTCTGGAAAGGTAGCTGGTACTTCTGTCTCTTTCTGAACTTGACTTTGGACACTGTCTTTGTCACTGTTGAGATCCTTGAGTATGGATGACTGTTTCGTGTTCTGACCTTGTTTGGGTAAGTCGCGAATATCACACTAAGACTTGCATGCGCCAAGGTAAGGATCGATTGGTTGTATTCATTTCTTTTACTTCAGTCCGATTTTGACTGAGCAAGAATAAGTATGCTATGTTCCTTTCCATTTATTCAGTCTGATTTGACTGAGCATGATTTGGAAATACTGTGTGGTCAACATAGCATAGTCCTTAGGAAACCTTAAATTGCTTGATGCAATAAGGTTGTTGTTTTCAGCGATACGCTTGTAGTTTCTTGTTTTCAACTTGTGTCAAAGCCTTAATGTGTAAAAGAACTAGCATTGGGCTTAGGTTGATACATGAATTGTTGATGTGTTAGTTGCTGTACAGGAGTTTTGCTGTGTTTCTATTTCTTGATTTAGAACAGCGATCTTGCTTGTGGCTTGTTTAACTTGTTCATTTATATACTGGTTGAATGTTTTTATATGTAAAGACGGTACAGTGATGAACTTATGTGAAAGGAAGTATGAATGGATAGGTTCTTTCTCTTCCTTTATTTAATACTTGTTGATATTTATCTAACAGTGGGAAATTGTTTTGTAACATATTGGTGGAATTCCGAATTGTTATGTTGTTTCCCTTTTGGAAGAATGAAACGATCTGACCAATGTTGTGATTTTGGATTCAATGATTGTTGTGTACATTCGTTCCTTGATTCTTTTAATATTTGATGAAATATTAGAAAGTGATTAAGACTATTTGTAACAATGATAGAGTTACATATTTGTAATCATTCTGTATTACAAGGACATAGTCTGAATATGTTTACTTATTTGGATATTTGATCTCATTTAAACAGGGTGTTTAATGAAAACAATTGATGGATTGCAATTGTTTTAAAAGTTAGTGCTTATCATGCTCAGTTCATTGAACTGACTCATGTTGACTATTTTTGCAGATGGTTGCCGTAAGAGGTAAAAGCAATGCAGATCTGACAGGCTGATCAGATTGTTTATTTGATTTATAATGAATTACAGCTTGATTTTATAGATGTACTATATGTGAAAAGATGTTTCTTTTCCGTTAAGCATTGTATCAAGTATGCTGTTGCAAAAAATGTAATTGTATAGTTTTGAAAGGAATGGAAATAAGTGTTTGATACTTATGTGTTGTATTCTATTTCTGAAAGTTGACCTTCTTCGGTTTATGTAACGAAGGGGCATTGTTATCATTGTATAATATCGATGCTTTTGTGATTGACAATGAAAGCTTGCAAGAAAATGAGATTGAATTCTTATGAGTATTTAGAAGTTCTAATCTGTTCTAGCGAAAGCAATATTGGAATTAAATATTTGTCTTTCTAGAAGATAGGTTAAAAGTGAGCCTAAAAGAGAACGCTAAACAAACTGGATTAAATTACTAATCCCTAGTCCTAAGTATGACAGGACAATATTAAATTGGATTCTTAATCATTTATATCTTTATACTAAAAAGTATGATATAAATTCAGTTAAGAGAACTGATATGCAAACAAATGGAGTTCAGAAGGCAATCTCAAGCAAAGGTTATGAGATATTGTCCGATTCTGTTGCTTTAGAATCAAGTGTATTCTAATGACTCCTTGATGAGAACTGACCGTAATACCTCTACCATGTAATGGGTTTTATAGAGGAGGGTCGTCTTAAGACGAAGAATCCAGGGATTTGGAAAGGCTAACCTTAGGGATAAGTCTTTAAAAGTAATTTAAACTCAAGTGCGTAACGCTTGTTACTGAGTAGATCTTTTCGAGGCGGATTTAAAGGTTGACGACATAAGTCAACTGCAGAGTTGTACCTCCGAGAAGATTAGGATCTTCTCGAAGTTACAATAATGCAGATGACTTATGGCGACACCCTTTGCATTGATCGCTAAGATTTACACTTGATTTCGCACGAGTTACCCTGGGACCGATTAAGAACGTGGTCATGTTATAAGGCTGCCTCGGAGATTCGGGGTATCATGACACACTGGTTGAACTGTAAGGTTGAACCAGTATGTCATCATATCCCTAATCCTCGTGGGCATCCATATAACATTATCACCTTGTTAATCTGCCTCCGAGTGATTCAGTTGTGAAAGGAAGGACTGACGGTAGTCAGTATAAGACATTCTATATAACATAAGAATGGGGTGAAGGACGTATTCCAGATTGACGAGTATGCCGTTAAGGAATACGAGACATGAACAGTATGTTTCAAATCTTTGGCCAAAGTATCGCAAGCTGCTGATTGCGTTGTCCTAATTCACCTAGTCTAAGGGATGAGATGCCGATGAATAATAGTAACAATTATTCAGTTAGATTCCTTGGACAGAGCATTCTGAATCCCAGATTAGGGAAGAGAACCGCAAGAGTAATGTGTTAAATAAAAACACCGACTCTTATTACTCATGAATAGATCGGTAGATTACCGAGTCATGGAATGAATAGATCGGAGGTACTCCGAGTCATTACAGCTGCATATGGTTGTCTGTTATATAAATGGTTATTTGAATTGTGAGTTCTAAATTATGTATTTGGAACCAGTATGCAATTATCAAAAAAAAAAAAAATGACTTGTTCTATTGAAGAGAAAATGTGTAAAACGGGTTACGAGGGTCCTGAGATATGGATTTCTAAAGCTAGTTTTAGGTGATTTTAAAGAAGGATTCCCTGATATAATCAAAGGTATGTGAGACACAACTCTATACTATTGTTGGTATGAGTGTGGTATTGGGGTTTACCACCTCACTTATTGGTTCTACTACAATAAGGAAGTTGGGAGCTAAGCCAAACAATACCAACAAGCAGATGTTTATACTCGGATAGAACGCCAAGTCAAATTCCCTGTTGGGTGATGAAATCCCAATCATTTTCACCTCGATGGGATTTTTTTTAAATGGATTTTTTATGTCGAATTCATTTGGTTGTGTGGGGGAAAATAAGTGAATGCAATGAATTTTTCTCATAATTAGACTATGTGATCAAGGAGTATGAAATGATTCATTTTAATACCCAAAATGAAATGTTAATTTTGATGAGGACAAACAGTCAATGATGCAAGATGGAAAAGAAAAGGAAAGGTGTTTCAGACTCACTGTGAGATTTCTCTAATATTTGTTTTTTCTTTTTTAGCAATTTTAAGTCATTTCTTTAGCAAAAACATAGAATTCAAGTTTCCAGAGACGAAAAACCTGTGATTTTGTAAAAAAACAACAACAAACAAAACGAAAAGAGACTCTAAAGTGATGATATTTATTAGAGAAAATTAAACAAAGAGAATCACTAGTAATTCAAAAGAATCTTGGGTGATTAACCCAGTTGCTAATGATTAGCCATTAGTGGAACATAATGTTAAAATGATGAGGAAATGAAAAATTTACAAGGGATTTGAGTCCCACCAGGTATGCCATAATGTCTCGTATGGTTTTTACCTTGGTTTTCCTGATGTTTTCAAGGGGTGATAACCGAACTTGACCTGGATATGGTGGGGGTTTTGGGATACCCACGGACATTGATTATGTTTATTGTGCACCATATTTAGAAACAATAAAAACAAGTCTTTTCTCTTAATAAGATTCCTGTAATCAAAGCTACAATGTTATGTTAAGAAAAATGTTATTTATCAAGACGAAGCACTCTGATATTTATGTAATACATATAGTTGTGTATATATGAGAGATTGTTAAATAACATATTCTTATCACCTATTTAAGTACATACATGATTTGAGACTAATTGATGATTAAATCTACAAGTTGGATTCTTAATCAGTATAAATATTTTCAAAGGCAAGGGAATGATATTCAACATATTTGGTAATTTCTTCTTCTTCTTCGGTCAAATCAGAGTCAAGGACTAAGATATAATCCTCGGTGAAGAAGTGTGAGCCTTCTTCCAGAGAATTATATTATTGTATGAAGGTCGAGTTGGAGATGGAAATGCTTACATGATTAGCGGGGCTGGACCTGGAAGCTATGTGGTATTCCCCCTCCAAATTTTCAATCTCGGTTGTGAAATGGGGTTCAAGCTGAGCAAGCTCCTCTCGTAATCTCAAGGCCTCGTCTTAAGCCTCCAAAAAGGCCTCAATTATCTCCCTGATACATCATGTAGTGGCAAAGACGGATTCAATATTATCAAGTGGGGAATCCTAGATAACAAACAGATCTAAATAATTGATTAATTCATATTGCTCCCAATATAATCGATAGCAGAGAAGAGGACGAGAGTCAACTGTAAGAAATTTAGAATCTCATAATGATATCTGAGATCATAAAACTAGATAGGATATTATAAAATAACCAAAAATATGCATTCATTTTGATCAGGGTAAATGAAAAATAGTAAAATGATAGATATAAGAGGAATCACTAGAGATTCATGGGAATCGTAAACAATTGAGGTAATCATTAGCGATTACTGTGATTAGATTAATTTTTTTTAAATAGATTTCGAAATTAATGATCTAACTTTCATGCTCACCTAACAAAAGTATTTGTAATATATAAAGGAACTTTAAGAAAGAATATACCTGATTTTTAGTGCTTTAAAATGAATTAAAACAATTACCTTGTAGAATGTTCGGTATGACGAATAGACGTAAATGGGTGTTTAAAGGGTGAGAACGAATAATTTGACGATGACTCTAACACTCTACGAGTAGTGTGACATTGTAGTGTGTTGATGTTGAAGACTTGAATGCCTAGTGAATTGAGAAAATGGTAGAATATACCTACAAAACCTATGGATATGTGATGTAAAATGAGGTTTGATAAGTTGTACTTATAGATCGTTGATGATTGGTTAAATTGCCGATTATTTTAGTGAAATCTTAGATAGGCTAGAAAACAAATGATTTCCTTCTATTTTTCATTCCAAAGGATGGGTTTCAAGTATGTTTGATGTGGTGGAAGTTAAAAAATCATGAGATAACCAACTTGGATGTGGGGAGGAGTGATATTTAAGTATATTTGATTAGTTAAAAAATAAGTTAATTTAGGAAGGTGATTAATGTGATTCTAGTGATTTATTAAGGGTCTCAGTGAGGTGTTGTGGCAAATTAGATGAGGTGTGAAGATGAGGTATGTGGGGATAATGTCCATTTGTATATTTTAATCCTTTAAATAATTATTTTAGACTTTAGATGTATGATGGCATAAATTAATTAAAATGGGGTGATATAACAAAGCGTTGCAAGTGTGTGATTTTTAGTCATTGGCTTGTTTATGTTTAGGGGCACAAATTTTCAGTGTCTACATTGTGTTCAATTTAGTTGATGTAGTGTTGAGAACTTTGTGTCTACTGCATATATGTCCTATGGATCATTCATATATAAATAAATTCAGTTTTTCTTAAGATTTCATGTATGCATGAGTAAGATATTATTCTAAAATATATATATATCTAAACATGCTTCCATTTCCATTCCTCAAACCGTTGATTTTTCCACTTCTTTATCCTCTATATTGAGAATGATTAAATATGGAAAAATTTAATACATCAAAATCCTCATTTGAATATTAATTGATTGTGTATTTGTAAATAAGTATATTTTCTTTTATTTGGTGAATAAGCAAACCTCTCCCATAAAGAAGAAGCACTACTATCCCCTGAACTATTGCTTTTATCAAGAGACAATATTCCAACCAACATTTTTTTGGTAGCCACCATGAGGCACGTACTATGCTTCCCACTGAAACAACATTCAAGGAAACCATAAGTCATATCACATTGGAAGAGAGAAGATATATACGAGGAAACAGGGGCTTAGGTGTTGAAGATCTTGATTTTTTGTTGTTGGAACAACAAGGATTTAAACTAACTTTATAAAGAAGAAGTAGATGCAAGAGGTCTTCGATAAATCCCCCTACAGAAGATAGAACAGGCTCATCTTCTCCACTAGACATTGTTATCAAGCCATAAGAAATTCATATTCCTCAAGATTTAGTATTAGCAGGATTTGTAGCGCCATTGCAAACTATCTTTCCTAGAATGGCTATTTCCTTTGTGTTGGGGTCAACGGGTTAGGCCTTTGGCTCTTCCTCAACCATTACATGATTTCCCAAAAGGAAATAAAAATATTTTACCAAATTCAAAGCTGATGGAAAAGTACATTTAGATGAGCATATTGCTACTTTCATTGTTGCTTATGGAGTGCTTAGATTTGACCATGAAGATGTCTCTGTCAAGATATTTTTTTCAACATTACATGAGAATGTTGTAGACTTGTTTTACCATCTCTCGACTAGTTTCAATACCAATTGGGATAATATGAAAACTCAATTTGAAAATCGTATTAAGCCTACCAAGGATGTGCATGATTAAATAAAGAAGCAACCATATGAGCCCATGCGTGAATTCGTTGCAAGGTTTAACAAATTGGTAAATAATATTTCAACAACCACTCGTCTGTTGAGAAAATCAAAAAATGTTTCTTCCTAAATAGTCAATTACTAGAAGTAAGCTATACACTAAGGAGATCCAATCTTACTAATATTAATGCTAATCAATGATTGGCCATAAGTGTAGAAGATGACTTGATAATGTCAAGGAAATTAAGGAAAGAGCCACTCAAAGTTAAAGCTTTTACTTTGATGAAAACTAATTCTGAACAGTTAGTTCAAAATATGGCCAATGATATAACTGCCATTAAAAATGAATTAGCTCAAAATGCACATTACAAATATATACCAAGAACAAATTTTCATCCTTGAAATCATCTTCATCCTACCCAACCAAAGATAGAAAATGAGGCTCCTCCTATTAAGTTCCCAATCAATGCACCTTGTGAAGTCCACGAACTTGAAGATGAAGTAGTAGCTGAGGAGTTGGAATAACTTGAAGAATAACTAGAAGAGGTTCAAGAGGATGTATATGATTCCCAAGTAAAATTCCTTAATACTTAAGGAGTTTATGATTATGATGATGACTATGATGAATTTGTGGCAGACATGAACATCAAATCATATGGTATCATGACAAGATAATAGTTGAATAAGAAGAAGGATGTCATATAACCTTTAAAGAAAGAGAATTCTAAAGAAGTTCTAGTCACCATCCTAATTTTTGTAAAAAAGGGAAGCTCCCATTCCCACCTTTGCTGCTAAGAAGGTAAGTACCACCTCTTGACCTAATGCTCCTTCTACTTCCACTTCTCTACCTAAAGCTAATGCAACATCCACTCCTGTGTCTAAAACATGCTCAACTACAAAAGATGATAAGCCCAAGACTTCTACTACTTCAATTGAGGAAACCCCATCCACCTCATGGTATTTCAATATCATTGGTCATATCAAAAATACCAAAATTCATATTTATGAGGCTGAATTTTACCAAACCCATCATGAGGCCTTTTCTCAAGTGGTCAAAGTTTTTAAGTCCAAGCCTAGGCAATCATCCACCACTCCTAAAGGTCTTTTTCGTACACATTTCTCCCCTTCCCCATAAAATTTTATGGCCTCTACACTATCCACATCTAAGAAAATTGAGCCCTTCAATGTCACAATGTTTATAGTTAGTCATAGGCTCGGTAATTATGTAATTGACTAAGGTACATCAAATAATGTAATGCAAGCCAAAGTTTCCCATGCCCTTTGCCTTACCTTAACGTGAACCTCTTGTTCTTATTATTCCATGGAAACTAAAGAGGCACATTTGGTCAGAAGAATTAAAGATGTACAAGTAGCATTTGTTACATTACCTGAGAAAAGATTCAAGGCCATAATCCTAGTTGCAAATATACCTTCGTCTTATGGCATGATTTTAAGTAGGAAATTCTACAAGGAAGTTGGAGGAGAAATTCAAATGGATTGGTCTCACGCTCTCATTCCTTGCAATGGACAAATGCATAAATTGTTGTCAGAAAGACAAGTTGAATACATTGTGTAAAGATTGATGATCCCAAGGAATAGACCCTTTATGAAGATATTGGTCACAGTAACTATATGGTCATGTCAGAAGATGTCGCTAAGGTTGCTAAGGTGGTGGTGGATGCTTCTAATGGTGTTTATATCCTTGAGTTTGATGGTGGCTGTTATACGGTAGATACTAGAGATGGTGTTTTTTTAATTTCTCTTGAAGGTAAACCTCGCCAAGTTTTTTTAAAAGATTCAATTTGAAAACATGAAAAATACTGTTAAGTATGAGGTCATTCTTCTCATCTTGGAAATAACAAGAGAAATAGGAACCAATAATATTTGTTCTCGTAGCTATGGTGAAATTATTTTTAAACAAGTCAGAGGATTTTTTCAAGTGAAGAACCAAATGTTAAAGCACTATAGGAAGTTGATCTGTCTATTGAATTTTTATATGTGTTTTCTATTAACATTTTACCTAGAGAAAATAACACAAGAGAATATTTTCTAGAACTTTCTTGGTCATTACTCATTCCTCATCCAAAATTCTAAAAAAAAATCAAGATTGAGATGATACATATACCAAGTGTCCCAGATAATATGAATAATTGGAAAGAATTCAATGATGATCTACACCTAATTTCATTCATGTAACTTAAAGAAAATTTTAATCAGTTGTATTTTGATGGAAATGAGGTTGGTTACTACAAGTCCATTTCATATTTTATATCTAAAGGAGTTGAAGAATAATCTGATAAAGATGGGTACATAAAACTAAAAGGAATCAAGAACCTTTGTGCTTGTAGATATGGTGAACTTATTGTTAAACAAGTAAGAGGAGTTTTTCAAGTGAAGAACCAAATGCTGAAGCACTATAGGAACTTGATATAGGATTCTATTGAATTTTTATATGTGTTTTCTATTAAAATTTTACCTAGATAAAATAACACAAGAGAATATTTTCTAGAATTTTCTTGTTCATTACTAGTTCCTCATCTAGATTTTTCTCAAGAAAAATTCACGATTGAGATGATACATAGAACAAGTGTCCCAAATAATATGTATAATTAGAAAGTATTCAATGATGATCTACAACTGATTTCATTCCTGTAACTTAAAGACAATTTTAATCAGTTGTATTTTGAAGGAAATGAGGTTGGTTATCATGAGTTCATTTCATATTTTATATCTAAAGGAGTTGAAGAAGAATCTAATAAAGATGGGTACATAAAACTAAAAGGAAATAAGTTACCTAAGTGTTTAGTAATTTTAGAAGATCTATTTTATAAACATGATAGGTATATAAAAGACAAGGTATCACATGAATCCCATTAATCAGTTGAATATGAGAAAATCAACATAGGGAGCGAATAGAATCCCAAGTTTGTCAATATTAGAAAATGTTATACTTACAAAAAAGGAAGAAAATGGTTAGATTCCTAAACAAGTATACACATTTACTATCTTATTCATATGATGATTTGAAATCCTTTAAACCAAGGGAAATGCAACATCATATTTCCTTAAAGCCTGAAATCAAACCATTCTGTTAAAAGAAGAGACAATATTATCCCAAAATTTTAGGTATAATTTACCAAGATATTCAGAAATTAGTGAATGTAGATACCTATTTTCCACTCAAAATATCCCTGCTTTTGAGAAGTTTAAAATTGAAAATTTTAAGGTAAATGCTTTTTCTGTTGTCCTGGTAATGTGAAAAGTCAGAAAATTTGGAAGAATCTACATTTTTGGGTCATTTTGTATGATTTGCGGGTCTGCCGGACATTTTTGTCCTAGATGTCCCAAGTTCATTCGGGCTACTTGTTCGCCGATCGGCCGATTTACCCGAAGTTCACCTCTTTTGTGCCCGTCAGAAGTTTTTGTCCCAAGTAACACAAGTTCACCCAGGCTCAATGTTCACTTTTCATCTAATTCGGCCGAATCGCATACTCCGCATACTTTTGTCCCTCATGTCTCGAAAACATTTGTGCATCTTTTTCCCATGTCGCACATTTCGGCTGAATCACGCTTTCGTGCCCCATGTGTCCCAAATGAACCAAAGGCCATCCGAGATAATTTTTTGCACTCTTCCCCCATATCTTGCTTTTCAAGTTGGTAGATGTGTATTTAATGTGCATTAATCATCTTTCTCTCTCCAAAATTGCTATATAATGAACTGCCCCCTATGTGTTTCTAAACACTACTTTCTTGATATCTATTATGCATACCCTTGCGATCAAATTCTTACACACGTATCCATTTACCCTGTAATTTCACCTTGAGTCCAGAATACAACCTTGCTTTTCAAATTACTATCAATATGAAGATTAAATTCCAAGGTCAGGAACAAATCTCACTGCTCGAGTCTGTCGTTCCCAATATCAGGGATAGTGAAGTTCGCCACCTTGACTTTGGGAATTTCTGGGCAAGAATGACAGACTCGAACCCTTCTCCTATGTCACAAATGATTCATGATAGCGGCTTGGCATTCACCAGTGGCTTCCCAATCTTAGTACAGTGTGCAGATACAATACTCTCCTGCAAAGCTCATTTCAATCCTGACTCAACCAAACTAACAAACGTGCATGGAGAACTCATTACCAAGATAGATACTACCGCCATTAGCACTGCCCTAGGGATTCTGAAGATGGAAAATTCTATAGTTATCTCTCAAAACCAGGCACAGGCCTTCTTTGATCAGGACAGTGAGAAGTACAAGGTGCGGGTGGCGAAGTCCTGGCTTAAAAACCCTAAAAAGGGGGCGTCCCGTTTATCCAAGGTTCTGTTCTGTGCTGATTTCAATGAGGAACTATTAGATTTTATAAACCTACTAGCTCAGGTAATGGGCTTACCCTCTACCAATGAGTTCCATTTGTGGATGTGCCCACTTATCAATATAGTTTACGAAGGAACTCAGAATATCAATTGGGCAGAGATCATCAGTATGAACCTAGCAGAGCAGTTATCCAATGTACAATAAAAAAAGAAATTTTACATGACTTCATACTTGATGTATACTCTAGAAGCATCGAGGCAATGGTTTGGATTCTCATACATTGATGCTCATAAGGGTGACCCTGTATATGCCTACTACCCTCAGTTCACCTTGGACACTAGCAATCACAACTTCAGAAGGGTGAATGATGCTTTCACCATGTACATTGTCAGGCTTCTAGAGAGTGACACGGCGAGAAGATTTTCGGATGAAGCCATGAACCTAATTTAAAAAAATGGTGTCTACTTCATCTAGTTTAGGAAATTCTCCTATATCACGCTTGCAGGCTATGAGAGCACTCGTCTTAAGCTCCCCATGTTCTGTAATGATAAAATGGCCTTGATAGAGGTATGCAGGAAATTAGACAAGTTGAACAGAACCTGCAGGGGTAAGAAAATTACTAGCTTTTACTTCCCCATCACTTTGGGAAACTACACCTGTAAAACAGCTCTAGATGCTAAAAACATAAAAAGAGCCCTAGCTCCCATCACTGTCCATTTCTTCAGGCCAAGAACCTGTTTTGAATTTAAGAAATTTATTGAGCACAATATCAAAATCACTTATCATCATAGGGAAGAGATAGAGGACTATTGGGCTGATTGTGCTGATGATTTTGAAGCAAGGAGAAGACATTATGGTAGGTTTTCTCTTTAATTAATTCAAGATCTTAACCTGTACAAAGTTCCTAAGGGACTCCAAGATGATAATTCTGACCTGTACTCATATGAGTATGACATCATGGTCAAAAACACTCCCTTGGAGGATTTGGATTGGTTTAAAAAGGAGAAGGATGATCTGGTAGAAATCCTAGCTCCCGTCTTGGTAAGAACAAAAATCTTCTTTGACAGAAGAGTTCGCGAACTCAGAAGGCACTCAGGTGAGTCCTCCTCCAAAGAAACCTCAACACCAAGAAAGGAGGTATTATCACCTGATTTAGGAGTACCTGTACAAACCCCTCATGCCTCATCAATTAAAGGTCCTAAATCTTCCACTCCTTCCTCATCCACCCAAGTGTATAAGAAGAAAATCAAAGAAGTTAAGAAGGAACCTATGGAGGAAGATCCCCTAAGGAAGCATTCGGAATTTCCTTCAGGACCAGAGAACATTATTGTTCTCAGTGAAAGTGAGGAGAGTGAAGTGCCAATTTCTACAAGCACTCCAGAAGCTCCTACAGATAAAGAAAAGGAGGTTCAAAGCACTGAACGTCCAAGCACCGTTGATTCCTCCACACCAGAAGCCCCGAGTGCCTCAAGTACCCCGCTCATATCTCAACTAGAAGTAATAGATGTGCACACCCTAGGTGCTATGATTTCTCTGTCTCTTGGTCCTCTTGCCCCACCCTCTTCTTCCTCCTCTTTTGCATGGGTGCAACCTCTCATCGATAGTAGGAAGACAAAGTCCTCTTCTCAGATCTTAGGACCCAACTTCGATGCTATGGTGACCTTGTTAGGCACTACTCCCCCTACTCCCACCAAGAAGGCCATGACTACTTCCAGAATACTATCTAATGCTCAGGGCCAACAATTCCTAGAAATAGCCAAGCCTAAAGTAGAAAAGCCAGAGCATGATTTGTAAACATCTGACCTTGAGCTCTCAAGGATTCCCATGGGAGAGTATACCCCTGAAGGTGAGATCCACAATATTTAGGAAAAAGTCACCAGAGTCATTAGGAGGGTAGAGAATGGGAAACAAACCATAGAGCAGTTGGAGGAGCAGGCTCAGGTTCTTACAAGCTTCATCAAGTCACTACTATCCAAGGATAAGGTTTTAGATCCTACCCCACTAGCTACTCTTCCACCACCTTTTATTCTCAACAAAGATGAAGTGTATAGTATACAGGATATACACATGTATTATATCTATGGAAGGGCTATGGAGGCCATGGTGGATGACTTGCTCATTGCAGGATTGAATTTCATTGGTGAAGCCTTCGAACTCAATGAGAAGGTGAATAATCTACAACATAAGCTCTCCTCCACTATTAGAAATATAGATAAAGAGCTCAAACTCTGGAGTAGCTGCATAGTAGACCTTCGCATCATGGGACAAACTGATGAGAATATTTTAATGGTGAGCAAGGTCTTCGATGATGCAAAGGATAACTTGTCAAAATCATGGGTATACAGTGTGGAATGGAAAATCAAGGTACTGGAGGAGGCTTTGGGAGAATTAAAAAATAGCTGGCAGAAGGATGAGGCCTTCAAGACTTTGGTAATATCTACTTTCAAGGACATACATTGCCACCTCCATGATGAGACCTCTGGAGTACCCCTCTATTTGCAAGAAATCAAAGCTCAATTCAGAGCTTTTGTCAAAGATAATTTGTTCAGGGAGGATTCCATTTGAAAAGAAAAGATGAAGGAAATCTGCTCTCTCCAATCTGCTATTGAAGAAGCAAATAAATATCATCATACGCACGTTGAATTTGACAAAGAGATGGAGAAGTGCGTCAGATTTTGGACCCAGTCCCCTGACAACACATTGGTCCCATGAGGCAGAGACATAGCAGAGGCGTTGAAAATATTTAGGCAGCGGATCCTCAAATCAGTGGGCCCCTCCCAATCATGAACACCTATCTTCTTCTCTTTTCTTCTTTTCTTCATCTTGGATTTATTGTAATTAGTTAGGGTATTGCGATTAGTAAAGGTAACTATTTTGTAAACTGTATAATGGTCTCTCTTTTCCATTGTAAAGGAAAAAAGGAACTTGGCTTATTTTTCAAAGTGTAAAGAAATCATAAAGTAATCAATACAGAAGGGATTTTCATTCTTTGTCTATCTGATCTCTTTTGTCCCCAGCTTTTCATTTAATTTTGTGAAGATCATTTGTTTGTGTTATGTTAAGAAACTTTGTGTTCTAGCAGATGTTATTTACAGAACTTTGTGTCTTTAAATTCCATCTTATTTATATGATACAAATGATCTTGTTTCAATTCACTGTAACTTCGCATACATAAAGAATTACTCTGTTATCTATAATTCTGAGTGTTGCCTTTTTGCTCATTCTCGTACTCTCATTCGTCAGTTCTTTTGTAATTGATGATCTATTATAGAAAACACTTTCGTAATATCCAAGTTCAACCAGAGTGAAATCATGTTTTGTATATTTGTAAATAGGTTTGTTTCTGAATTAAGGGAACCTCTCCCATTAATGAGGAGGGACTTCTTGTCCCCTGACTGTTGCTCTATCTTGACGTTCTTTTTCTACGACCACCAGTTTTTGGTGACTCCGCTAGGGATCGAACATATTCCTGTTCCTCAGTAATTTTTTATCGATCATCTTTTGATCTGGCGACTCCACGTTTTACTCGAGGGAGAAGGGCCCTTGGTATTGAATATTCTCATTTTAAGCTTTTGGAGCAGCAGGGTTTTCCTTTCCCTGTCAACAATAAGATAATAGAGAAGCTTGTTTAACAAGAAATCTGCTCATGTTCAAAGATAGAATTCCTACAGGTGGTATTCCTTCAGAGCAAGCTAGTCCTAATCTCTCAAGCTTTGATTCTTGCTGATGTTGCAGTTCCCCTCCAAGCTATTTTTTCGAGAATGGTGGTACCATTGCCCTGGGGTCATCATGTCGGGCCCCTTGCTCTTCCTCAGCCCTTTGCATGAGTTAACTAGAGGTAACCGGAAGAAATTCCCTAAATTCAAGGGTGATGGAAAAGTGCATCCTAATGAACACATCACAGCCTTCATAGTTGCATGTGGAGTTCTGGGAGTTGAACATGAAGACGTCTTCGTGAGGACTGTTTGTATGAGACTTTACAAGATAATGCTGCTGATTGGTTCTATCACCTTCCGGCCAGTGCTATCACTAGCTGGGACACCATGAGAACTAGGTTGGAAAACCGTTTCAAACCAGCAGAAGATGTGCATGCCTTGCTAGCCCAAATCTCTCAGATAAAGAAAGATTCACAAGAGCCCATGAGAGAATTTGTGGCCTGATTCAACAGGCTGATTAATAAAATTCCACCAAATACTTGACCTGTTGATCAAATCCAAAAATGTTTCTTCCTGAATGCCCAATTGCCTGAAGTTAGTTATTTGCATTGAGAAGGGCTAATCTCACGACATTGGTTGAAGATCAAACTCCTGTTGTTAGTGTCGAGGATGATTTAATCATGTCAGGGAATTTGAGGAGAGACCCTTCCAAATCTAAGTTTTCTTCTTCCTCCTCTTCCACCCTTGGGCCTCAATATTGATCCATTGGTTCAAAAACTTGCGAATGATCTCATTGCCATAAAGAAACAATTGGCTCAGCATGCTCCCTTATGTACATGTTCCTAGGAGGAATTTTCAGCCCAAAAATCATTTGCCTACTTCTCAAACAAGATTAACACTTGAAGGATCTCCTATTAAAGTTCCTGTCAATGCAACCTATGAAGTTGAAGAAACCAAATGATGATGAGGATAATGAAGCTTGTGAAGGAATTTGTGGAAGAAGCAGATCAGGATGGATGTATCAAACTCAAAGGATCTCGAGTTAATTTCTTCACCACTGAGGGCATTGATGATGGAGATGATTATGAAGAATTAGTTTGACAAACATGACAGGTATGTAAAATTTTAAAGCTGTCATGACTCGAGACCTCAGACAAATCAGCTGGATAAAGTGACGCATCCCCCCAATTAATATCTAAGGAGTTTCTAGCTGACAACTAAACTCTTGAACATTGGAAAATGAGGATCTGCTATCACCAAAGGAATCTAGACCAGAAGGTAAGTATTCTTATCAAGGAGGCTATTAAAGATGTCCTTGTTTATCCCCTATGAGGATTTAAAAACTTTTCAGATCTCAAGGGATGTTGGCCCGTCCATTTCTGGGTCCCTTGATATTATTGATCACCTAAAATTAAGCCTTTCAAGGTAGAAATCTCAGAGGCTGAGTACAATCCTAAGACTCAGCCGACACCATTTTGCTAGGAATGATTCGCTTTGTCAAGTCCCATTCTAAAAGCCACCTTTAAAGGCATTATTACCCTACTCCTTCATTCAACATGGATTGCCTAGTATTGTAGCCGCTATCACCTCACCCAATGACAAAATTAAACCATTTTATGTAATACTTCGTATAGTTGTGTCATAGGCTTTAGGAATCTGAATCATAGACTTCTTTAGCCTCAGGACAGCGTGATGCCTGCTAAAGTAGCTCATGCCTGGATCACGTCTTGCACCCTGTAACATGCATCCGAAATGGATCTTGTCTACGTTTGATGGCTTCTCAGGATAGTAACCCTAGTAGGAAGAATTAAAGATGCACAAGTGGCTTTTGCACCTTTGCATAATAATCAAGCATTGTTGCAACTACCAACTTAGTACCACGAGATTCAATTCCTTCAAGAAGGATGACACATTTATCAAGGAAACCTTCATTAAGGATATAGGCAGAGACTTTATCAAAGAGGATATGGTCACTTGGCCTCATGTGAAGTTAATGGGACAAATGAAGAAGTTTTGTCTGTCGTAATACCTTGAAGCAAAATGAAATGTACGATTGTAATAAAATGAAGGGCAGATCAAATCTCTAACAGCACAAATATTCTCTTGAAATTTAGAGAACATGGGTACTCTATAAATGTCCCCTGAAGAAATCTAAGTCCCCAAAGTGTCACAGAAGTGACAATCATATTGGGGCACGTTGAATTTCCAAAGTTTGATGTAACCACCTTGTTCCTGAGCTGAGTTCTAGGCTGATCCAGCCAAGGATTTGGTGTCAAAACAAAACATAAGCAAGTAAAGGAAATACATCCTACTTTCATAGCGTGAAGATTGCAACTTGATAAGAAGATTAGGATTCCAGCAGATTCATGAGGATCTGACTCTTGAACTGCAAGTGCTCAAATGAACAAGGTGTAAAGAATCGTTTGGCTCGTGGTGATCCTGAATTGATTGTAAATTGCACGAGGCCTATTTCTACTTTGTAGGTCGGTATGAAAATGGCCTACCACTTGAAACATTACTCAGGAAACAGGTTTCAGATTTGGAGCAAAGATTCATGATCCAATCTCCATTGATGAGCAATACGCTAGGGAGAAAGGACAGCTGGCTACTGTTTCACTAAGAAGATTCTCAATTGATCACAAACTCCAATCCTGCATCCTGAGCTATATTTCAAGTTGGAAGGAATCACATCTCTCAGATTAAAATCGGCCTATCGTACATGGAGAATACCAATAACTTTCGCAAGTAGTTATAATGATGATCAAGCAGTTATCGTTTATATATATTCTTATGGACTCAAGGGTCATTGATTGAACAACTGTATTTTGAACCGGATAGCGACAACCTACCTCGTGAAAATCCATTCCTCACACAGCAAGCAGTTCGGATCCAATCATGATGATGTAATGGAAATCTGGGTGGCCATGCATCAAACTCAGGAGGAAATCAGGATTCCTAAAGGATTGGTGAGTGGAGACCACTAACTGTGTGATAAACATCGCTGAGGGATGTGACTACTATGAGCTTGCTAGAGGATAAAATTGCAGAAAGGTGGAGTAAGTGAGAAGATTAATATTGGGAGTATCAATTGACAAGATGGTGCCAATATCGGAAAATGTTGCACATCTATGAGAGGAATTCCCCCCTCATTTGATAACTTGGTAAAGAGGATACAGATGCTTGCTTACTCTTATGAAGATTTAAAGTAGCTTTCAAACTAAAATCTGATGCGGGATAAATGCCTTGTATAAGCTGTGGATTAATAAGATAAGTTACTAGAAATGTGTGGCATAAGGAACCCCAACATGGAAGTTGATTCCAGGTTTTCAGGAAATACAAAGCCCCTGCTGAAAGGGCAAGCAATCATTTGGTGCCCATTCAACATATCAACATGGATTGCACAATATTGTAATTCAGGCAGGATATTACTGGCCGCATCTTGTTGATTTCAGGAATTTGCATCAAAAGCTGGATTTGAACAAGATAAATCGTGATAGCCTATGATGGAATTGGTTTACAGAGTGGAAGAGGAAGCTGAAATTTTATCCATGCTTGATGCACTACTTTAGCGCACTACCAATCAGTGATAGATGGAATACTTGGTCAACACATGGGGTTTACTATTTCATAGGGTACCTTGTGCCCCTCACCAAGAGAACTGCTTTTGGGTCATTAATGCTGGTGCCATGTATTCAAGAGAGCTCATAAGGATTGTCACTTTACTAAGTTTGATGGTAGAAGCCATTCCAGTACCCTCTATAGAGTACTACTACAGATACCCTTGTCAGGAAGCACATGTTATCAACACATGAGTCTGATATCTGCGCGTTAAGCATGATGGAGACTATAGTAGTGCCAGACAAGATAGTGAACATATAAGTGCTTTTAAATTTTATCTATCAACTGAGATGATGGATTATAGTTACCCACAAGGGCATACTCTAGAAGAGGAGCTCAGATGAACGTATGATTATACCTCATAAGATGAAATCCCCATGTCAGAGATCAACAAACAAAAATCTGGTGGCTATAATAAAGGCATGACAGGGGAAACCAAGTCTCTAAAGGGAAAAAAAGGTTAGCCCCATAAGAAACTCAATAGAGAGCTGCTTCTGGGTAGATAGGATCACACCTAAGAGAGCCATTCCAAAAACCACCAATTTAGGTAGTATATGGAGTGGAAGCTCAATTTCCAGTAGCGCAAGAGCTAACTAGCCCTGTATTTTAGACCAAGGCCTTTGAATAAGAAAAATAAATTATTCAAATGGAAGTGGTCGGGGAAGAAGGATCAATGTACCATCACAAATTGAATGAGGAAGTAAACATGAAAGGAAACTGATAGACATATCCTCAATACTCACCACACATAAGGTGATAGGTCAAATGGGATGATCCCAAGGATACAGGCCAAAGGACATCATCTGATCCTCAATCACCTCCAAACATTGATTAAAGTTGTAGGATGAAAGGCTTGGAACCTGCAGGGCAGCCCAAGTAGGGAAGTTGAGGATGTGCCTTTAGCTCGGACCTATCATGATCAGGAACTTTGCTGGTAGGACATGATAGTGACAAGGAGTATATGGATGAGAAAGGCTTCTCCCACTTCCTTATAGTGAAAACATACCAATAGAAGATTGTTTAAGATAATAGAGTGATTAGGATTGTCCTTTCAGCTCATATTATGTACAGCAAACCTCAAAATTCCCCTGTGCACAAGGTTCTCAATAGGGAAAAGTGTGTAAAAAAAAATATTGGTTTGCTTCTGGAATCCGTATGAAGGACTCCTAATGGATAAAGGTAAGGGTCTACGTCCCGAAAGTATTTCTGAATTCCTTCCTAGTCTCAGTGTGCATTTGAACTTATGCCAAGTCATCCCCAAAAGGTTGCCTAGTGACTTGTTGTCCTCTTAAGATTTCCCCTACTTTTGAGAAGTTCAAAATTGAAAATTTTGAAGTTAAACACCTTTTTAGTCTGTTGTCCTGGTAATGTGAAAAAATCAAAATTGGGAAAAATCTACGTTTTTGGGTCATTTTGTGTGATTTGCGGGTCTGTCAGACATTTTTGTCCCAAATGTCCCAAGTTCATTCGGGCCTCCTTGTTCGCCGATCGGCCGATTTACCCGAAGTCCGGCACTTCTTTCGACGCCCCAAGTCACCCAACTTCTTTTTGTCCCAAGTAACACAAGTTCGCCCATCTGCTCAATGTTCACTTTTCACCCCATATTCAGCCGAATCACGTACTCCGCGTACTTTTGTCCCTCATGTCCCAAAAGCATTTGTGCATCTTTTTCCCGTGTCGGCCTCGTATCGACCAAATCGCGCTTTTTGCGTCCCACATGTCCCAAATGAACCAAAGGCCATCCGAGCCTAATTTTTCCCGCTCTTTCCCAAATATCTTGCTTTTTAAGTTGGTAGATGTGTATTTAATGCACATTTATCTGTCTTTCTCTCTCCCAAACGGCTATATAATGAACTGCCCCCTATGCGTTTTTCACACTGTTTTCTTGTTATCTATTGCTCATACCCTTGCGATCAAAATTCATTTGCGTGTATCCATTCCCCCTGCAGTTTCATCTCGAGTCCAGACTGCAACCTTACTTTTCAAATTACTATCAACATGAAGATTAAATTCCAAGGTCAGGAACAAATCTCACCACTCGAGTCTGTCATTCCCGATATCGGGGATAGTGAAGTTCGCCACTTGACTTTGGGGATTTTTGGGCATGAATGACAGACTCAAACCCTTCTCCTATGGCACAAATGATTCATGATAGCGGCTTGGCATTCGCCGATGGTTTCCCAATCTCAGTACAATGCGCAGATACAATACTCTCCTGTGGTGCTCATTTCAATCCCGACTCGAGTGAACTAACGAACGTGCATGGAGAACTCATTGCCAAGCTTGACGCTGCCACCATTAGCACTGCCCTAAGGATTCCAGAGATGGACAATTCTATAGTTATCTCTCAAAACCAGGCACAGGCCCTCTTCGATCAGGACAGTGAGAAATACAAGGTGCGGTTGGCGAAGTCCTGGCTTAAAAACCCTAAAAAAGGGGGCGTCCCGTCTATCCAAGGTTCTGTTTCGTGCTAATTTCAATGAAGAACTGTCAGATTTTATAATCCTACTGGCTCGGGTCATGGGCTTACCCTTTACCAATGAATTCCATTTCTGGATGTGCCCTCTTATCAACATGGTATGTGAAGGAACTCAGAATATCAACTGGGCAGAGATCATCAGTATGAACATAACAGAGTAAATGTCCAATGTAAAGCAAACAAAGAAATTTTACATGACTTCATACTTGATGTATACCCTTGCAGCATCGAGGCAATGGTTTGGATTCTCATACATTGATGCTCATAAGGGTGACCCTGTATATGCCTACTGCCCTCAGTTCACCCTGGACACTAGCAATCATAACTTCAGAAGGGTGAATGATGCTTTCACCATGTATTGTCAAGCTTCTGGAGAGAGACAAAGCGAGGAGATTTTCTGATGAAGCCATGAAACTAATTTTGAAATACGGTGCCTACTTCATCCAGTTTAGGAAATTCTCCTATATCAGGCTTGCAGGCTATGAGAGCACTCCTCTTAAACTCCCCATGTTCTGCAATGATAAAATGGCCTTGATAGAGGTATGTAGGCAATTGGACAAGTTTCACAGAACCTGTAGGGATAAGAAAATTATTGGCTTGCACTTCCCCGTAACTTTGGGAAACTACACCTGCAAAACGGCTCTATATGCACAAAACATAGAAAGAGCCCTAGCTCCCATCACTGTCCATTTCTTCAGGCCAAGAACTTGTTTTTACTTGAAGAAATTTTATTGAGCAGAACATCAAAATCACTTATCATCATAGGGCAGACACAGAGGACTATTGGGCTGACTGTGCTAGATGATTTTGAAGCAAGGAGGAGACATTATGGCAGGTTTTCTCTTCAATTAATTCAAGAGCTTAACCTGTACCAAGTTCCTGAAGGACTCCAGGATGATAATTCTAACCTGTACTCATATGAATATGACAACGTGGTCAAACACACTCCCTTGGAGGATTTGGATTGGTTCAAAAAGGAGAAGGATGATCTGGCAGAAATCCTAGCTCTCGTCTTGGTAAGAACCAAAATCTGGTTTGACAGAAGAGTTCTTGAACTCAGAAGGCACTCAGATGAGTCCTCCTCCAAAGACACCTCAACACCAAGAAAGGAGGTATTGTCACCTGAGTTCAAGAGTACCTGTACAGACCCCTCCTGCCTCATCAACTAAAGGTCCTACATCTTCCACTCCTTCCTCATCCACCCAAGTGTATCAAGAAGAAAGTCAAAGAAGTTAAGAAGGAACCTGCGGAGGAAGATCCCCTAAGGAAGCATTCAAAATTGCCTTCAGGACCAGAGAACATTATTGTTCTCAGTGAAAGTGAGGAGAGTGAAGTGTCAGTTTCTACAAGTGCTCCAGAAGCTCCTACAGATAAAGAAAAGGAGGTTCAAAGCACTGAACTTCCAAGCACCGTTGATTCCTCTGCACCAGAAGCCCCGAGTGCTCCACTCATATCTCAACTAGAAGCAATAGTGTACACCCTTGGTGCTATGAGTTCTCTGTCTCTCGGTCCTCTTGCCCAACCTTCTTCTTCTTCCTCCTCTTTTACATGGGTGCATCCTCTCGATGATAATAGGAAGAGAAAGTGCTCTTCTCAAATCTCGGGACCCAACTTCAATGTTATGGTAGCCTTGTTAGGCACTACTCCTCATACTCCCCGCCAAGAAGGCCAGGACTACTTCAAGAATAGTATCTGATGCTCAGGGCCAGCAATTCCTGGAGATAGCCAAGCCCAAAGTAGATAAGCCAGAGCATGATTTGCAAGCATCTCTGACCTTGAGCTCTCAAGGATTCCCATGGGAGAGTCTACCCCTGAAGGTGAGATCCACAATCTTTAGGAAACAGTCACCAGGGTCATTGGGAGGGTGGAGAAAGGGCAAGCAAACCATAGAGCAGTTGGAGGAGCAGGCCCAGGTTCTTACAGGTTTCATCAAGTCACTGCTATCCAAGGATAAAGTTTTAGATCCTACCCCACTGACTACTCTTCCACCACCTGTGATTCTCAGCCAAGATGAAGTGCAGAGTATCAAAGATATACATAGGTATTCTATCTATGGAAGGGCTATGGAGGCCATGGTGGATGACATGCTCATTGCAGGGTTGAATTTCATTGGTGAAGCCTTCAAACTCAACGAGAAGGTGAATAATCTGCAACAGAAGCTCTCCTCCACTATTGGAAATATAGATAAAGAGCTCAAACTCTGGAGCAGCTGCATAGTAGACCTTCGCCTCATGGGACAGACTGATGAGAATATTTTAATGGCAAGAAAGTCTTCGATGATGCAAAGGATAACTTGTCAAAATCATGGGTATACAGTGTGGAATGGAAAATCAAGGTGCTGGAGGAGCCTTTGGGAGAGTTAAAAAATAGCTGGTAGAAGGGTGAGGCCTTCAAGACTTTGGTAATATCTACTTTCAAGGACATGCATTTCCACCTCCATGATGAGACCTCTGGAGTACCCCTCTCTTTGTAAGAAATCAAAGCTCAATTTAGAGCTTTTTTCAAAGATAATTTATTCAAGGAGGATTCCATTTCAAAGGAAAAGATGAAGGAAATCTGCTCTCTCCAATCTGTCTATTGAAGAAGCAAATAAAGATCATCATACGCATGTCGAATTCGACAAAGAGATGGAGAAGTGCCTCGGATTTTGGACCCAGTCCACTGCCAACACATCAGTCCCATGAGGCAGAGATATAGTAGAGGCGTTGAAAAGGTTCAGACAACGGATCCTCAAATCAGTGGGCCCCTCCCAATCATGAACACCTGTCTTCTTCTCCTATTCTCTCTTTCTCTTCTTCATCTTGGATTTATTGTAATTAGTTGGGGTATTGCGATTAGCAGCCCTTTAACTAAGCATTAGTTAAAAGAAGTAGTTACTAAAGGTAACTGTTTTGTAAACTATATAATGGTCTCTCTTTGCCATTTTGAAAGGGGGAGGGGAACTTGGCTTATTTTGAAAGTGTAAAGAAATAATAAAGCAATCAATACAAAAGGATTTTTCATTCTTTGTCTATCTGATTCTTTATTTCGCAAGCTATCTATCAAATATTGTTAGATCATTTGTCTACATTATGTTGAGAAGCTTTGTATTCTTGTAGATGTTATTCATAGAACTGTGTGTCTTTTCAAATTTCATCTTATTAATGTCAAATACAAATGATCTTATTCCTAATTCGTTGTATTCTGGCATGCATAAGGAATTATTTTGTCATCTATAATTCTGAAATGGTTCCTTTCTACTCATTTCCACATCTTGATTCCTCTGTACTTTTGTATTGATAATCTATTTAGGAAACACTTTCATGATATCCAAGTTCCATATGAAACCATGCTTTGTACATATGTAAATAGGTTCGTTTCTAAATAAGGGAACCTCTCCCACTAAAGAGGAGGGACTTCTTGTCCCCTGACTGTTGCTCTTCAATGAGGTCCTTTTTCTACGACCAATAGTTTTTATTATCTATTGCTACGCCACAGATATCACGCTGGGGATGTGTTTTGACTCAAGATGTATTCCAGTGATTGTGAACTCCCAATTGCATTTCTTGATCTATCCTTCTGAAAAGTCATGACGTTACTCCACATTTTACTCGCGAGGAGACAGGGCTCTTCGCAGTGGTTGAAGCGGTCAAGCAGTTTCAACTTTTGGAACATTCTTAAGGTTTCACTCCATAGTGTCCCTTCAACAAGACAGAACCATAGAAGTCCATTCTCATTCAACAAGCACTCCTCCTATCAAAAATAGGGAACTGGGTAGCCAAGGTCCAAGTATATCCTATTAGAGATCAGACACAGTCCTAATCTCATGTGCTTTGATTCTTGCTTGGTGTTTGAGCTCATCGCTTCAGGAGCTAGACATGAGTTATTAGAGGATAAAATTGATCTTCCTACTATTCTGTTTCTTGGCTCAATTGAAGAATGGTATGCCGATATCGCACATTTCTTCACCTATGGAGAATGCCCCTCTCATTTGATAGCCAAAGATAAGAGAGATGTTAAGTTAAGATCAGCCCAATATGTGTTATGGGAAATCACCTTGTTCAAGCGTGGATTAGATGGAAGGTTCCTAAAATGTGTGGATAAGGAACAACAGAGGAAGTTACTTTTAGCTTTTCATAATCAAGCATGAGGGGGGCACTATTCATCAACTGTCACTACCCATAAAATACTTTGTGGAGGATATTACTAGCCTACCTTGTTCACAGATGCATCAAAGTGGGTTGATAAATGTGAAGCATGTCAGACTTTCATGGGTAGACCCAAGTTGGCCTCTTTGCCCCTTAAACCAGTTGTGATCGGAGAACCTTTTCAACAATGGGGTTTAGATTTCATTGGAACACTTAATACCTCTTCTAGTGCTGGTCATACCCATGCATTAACCACCACAGATTGTTTTACCAAGTGGGTAGAAGCCATTCCAGTAAAGAGTACTACTTCAGAAGTAGTATGCAGTTTTATCAAAGAGAACATCTTGGTGAGGTTGGTGTGCCAAACAAGATAGTGACAGATAATGCTTCAAATTTTTCTTCAACTAAGATGATGGATTTTTGTTATGGATATGGCATCTCCCTGGCTCACTCCTCAAATTATTATCCTCAAGGGAATGGACAAGCATAATCAACAAACAAAAATCTGGTGGCTATAATAAGGAAATTAGTTAATGAGTCCCAGAGGAACTGGCACAAGAAACTCTATGATGCTCTTTGGGCAGACAAGATCATGCCTAAGAGAGCCATTGGGATGTATCCTTTTCAAGTAGTATACGGAGTAGAATCTCAATTGCTAGTAACAATAGAACTACCAACCTTGCATCTAATGAAAGCCATTGAGGACACCAGTTTCAATGATTCTTTGGAGAAAAGGATCATGTACCTTTACAAATTGAATGAGGATAGATTGAGAGTTGCTGATAGAATATCTACTCACCAACAGAAAGTAAAGGTCTTGTTTGATAAAAAGGCCAAGTTCAGGGATTTCAAAGTTGGAGACATTGTTTTGTTGTGGGATAAAAGGCATGAACCTCGTGGCAGCCATGGCAAGATTGATTCCCTTTGGCTCAGACCTTTCAAGATCAGGCAATTTGCTAGTAAGAATTATTTTTACCTTCATTATATGGATGGTACTTCTATCCCACTTCCTTATAGTGGGTAGTACCTGAAATTGTTTAAGTTGTAGGTGATTAGGAATTCCTTTGTATATTCTGTATAGTGTGTGTTCTCCTTTCCTTTCCTTGTTTTTGTGTGTTGTTTTTTTGGGGTGTTTTCTTCTATATTGGTTTGCTTTTGACTTCGTGGCCCAATGGATAAGGTACTGGTCTACTTCCCCTAGTTTTTCTGAATTCTTGCCTTGTCTCATTCTTTTTAACTTATGCCAAGTCATCCCCAGAAGGAGCCAATTGTTGTCCACTCAAAATTTCCCTAGTTTTCAGAAGTTCAAAATTGAAAATTTTAAGTTAAACACTTTTTCTGTTGTCCTGGTAATGTGAAAAGTCAGAATTTTTTTAAGAATCTACATTTTTGGGTCATTTTGTGTGATTTGCAGGTCTGCCAAACATTTTTGTCCCAGATGTCCCAAGTTCATTCGGGCTCCTTGTTCACCAATCAGCTGATTTACCCGAAGTTCACCTCTTTCACACCCGTCAGAACGTTTTGTCCCAAGTAACACAAGTTCACCCAGGCTCAATGTTCACTTTTCGTCCTATTCAGCCGAATCGTGTACTCCACATACTTTTGTCCCTCATGTCCCAAAAAAATTTGTGCATCTTTTTCCCGCGTCACCCATTTCGACCGAATCGCGCTTTCACACCCCATATGTTCCAAATGAACCAAAGGCCATCCGAACTAATTTTTCCCACTCTTCCTAAATATCTTACTTTTCAAGTTGGTAGATGTGTATTTAATGTGCGTTAATCATCTTTCTCTCTCCCAAACGGATATAATGAACTGTCCCCTATGCATTTTTGCACACTACTTTCTTGCTATCTATTGCCCATACCCTTGTGATGAAATTCCTGCACGCGTATCCATTTCCCCTGAAATTTCACCTTGAGTCCAGACTGTAACCTTACTTTTTAAATTACTATCAATATGAAGATTAAGTTCCAAGGTCAGGAACAAATCTCACCACTCGAGTCTGTCATTCCTGATATCAGGGACAATGAAGTTCACCACCTTGACTTTGCGGATTTCTGGGCAAGAATGACATACTCGAACCCTTCTCCTATGGCACAAATGATTCATGATAGTAGCTTGGCATTTGTTAGTGGCTTCCCAATCTCAGTACAGTGTGCGGATACAATAATCTCTTGCAGAGCTCATTTCAATCCTGACTCAAGCGAACTAACAAACGTGCATGGAGAAATCATTGCCAAGATAGATGTTGCCACCATTGGCACTGCCCTAAGGATTTTGGAGATGGACAATTCTATTGTAACATCCTCATTTTATACATTAGAACAAGTCAATTTTTTTTTTTTGATAAATGCTTCCTGGTTCTAAATACATAATTTAGAACTCACAAATCAAATAACCATTCTTATAATAAATAACCATATGCAGCTGTAATGACTCAGAGTACCCCCGATCTATTCATTCCATGACTCGGTAATCTACCGATCTATTCATGAGTAATAAGAGTTGGAGTTTTCATTTAACACTTCACTCTCGCGGTTCTCTTCCCTATTCTGGGATTCAGAATGCTCTGTCCAAGGAACCTAACTGAATAATTGTTACCATTATTCATCGGCATCTCATCCCTTAGACCAGGTGACTCAGGACAACGCAATCAGCAGCTTGCGATACTTTGGCCAAAGTTTTGAAACATACTGCTTATGTCTCGTATTCCTTAATGACATACTCGTCAATCTGGAATACGTCCTTCACCCCATTCTTATGCTATATGGAATGTCTTATACCGACTTCTGTCAGTCCCCCTTATCCCAAGTTATTCACTCGGGAACGGATTAGTAAGGTGACAATGTTCTATGGATGCTCTCGAGGACTAGGGATAATATGACATACTGGGTCAACCCTAGTTAAACCAGTGTGTCAAGATACCCCGAGTCTCCTAGGTAGCCTTATAAAGTGACCACATTACTAATCAGTCCCAGAGTAACCTGTTCGAGTTAAAGGTGTAAATCTTAATGATCAATGCAAAGGGTGACATCATAAGTCACCTGCATTGTTGTATCTTCGAGAAGATCCTAATCTTCTTGAAGGTACAACCCTGCAGTTGACTTGTGCCATGAACCTTTAAATCCACCTCGAAAAGATCTACTTATTAATAAGCACTATGCACGTTGAATTAAAATTACATTAAAAGACATTTCCCCTAAAGTTAGCCTTTCCTGATTCCTAGATTCCTCATCTTAGAATGACCTTTCTCAATAAAACCCATTACACAGAGAAGTTATTAAGGCCAAGGTCTCGTCAAGGAGTTCATAGAATATACATAATTCTAAATCAACGAAATTGGACAATAACCCATAATCTTCACATTTGATTGCCAACCGAACCCATTTTAGGTTTATTTCAGTTCTCATTACTGAATTTATATCGTACTTATAAGTATCAAGATATAATGATTAAGAATCCAATTAAATGTTGTCCTGGCTTAATCAAGACTAGGGTTTAATAGTTTAATTCAGCTTGTTTAGCGTTCTACTTAGGTTTATTTTAACCCTAGTTTCCAGTAAGACAGTGATCTATATTTCAATTTAGCTTAAAATAGAACACACTAGAATTGCTAAACAATCATAAGTATTCAGTCACACAATCTTGCAAGCTTACATTGATAATCACAAAAGTCTCCAAATTATACAATAATAACAATTCTCTCAAGATATTTGAACCGAAGAAGGTCAAACTATCAAGATACGAATGCAAACACATAAGTATCAAATATCTATTTCCATTCCCTTCAGAACTAATCAATACATTTTATGCATTCAGCATACTTGATACAATGCTCAATGGAAAAAGAACATCTTTCCTGATATGGTACATTTAGAGAATCAAACTGTAATTCATCATAAACCAAGTTAAACAATCTGAACAACCTATCAGATCTGCATGCTTTTACCACTTACGGTGACCATCTACAAAATTTGTCAACATGGGTCAGTTCGATGAACTGAGCATGATAAGCACTAACTCTTTAAACAATTGCATTCCACCAACTGTTTTCATTAAACAACCTGTTTAAATGAGATCATTTCACCAAACAAGTATACATGTTTCTAACTATGCTTTTGTAATACAAAAATGACTACAAACGTGTAACTCTAATTATCGTTACAGAATAGTCCTAAATACTTCTCAAATATTTCATCAAAATATTAGGGATCAAGAAGAATGAAAGTATCCAAATCATCTATCCATCTGAATTCCAAAGATAGCAAACATCAGACAGATCATTACATTCACCAGTAAAAAGGAATATCATAACAAATCATGATTCCATCAATATGAAAAAAACAGTTCTAATGGTTAGATAAAAATATCAACATAAACTTTACAATAGAAGAGAAAGAAAACAAGTCATTCATATTTCCCTTCAACAAGTTCATGACTGTACCATCTCCTCAAAAGGAAAGCATTCACCTTACATGTATACAAATAAGTTAGACGAGCCACAAGAAGTACCACTGTTTTGTTAATATCAAATATAACAAAAGTCCTGTACAGTAGCTATCACGCCAATAGTGATGACTATCTACCAAACAGACTCTGCATGACCTCCCACATGAAACGACATCTAGAATATATTCACTGCCATTGCCTGTGAGGTGCAGTCGACTACTCCTAAGTTCAATCAAGCTCAAGAATGGATATCCATGCAACAGAAGATGTAAACACGCCAACAATCCCTTACATCAACCTACAGGCCATGCTAGTCCCTACTAAACACAGTAAGGCTTTTCGACCGAAGGTCGAAATCCAAAAAACTTCTATTATATCGCAGTCAACAATAGACTCCATGGCATTAAGCATTCGATGTTTCCCTAAGACTATGCGGAGATAACCATACAAAATTCCCGCAACATGCACAGCCTCATCTAACTGGAATAATCAAAAAGGAAACATAACACACTTATTCTCATCTGGACGCATTTAGAGTTTGAAGTATGGTGTTCACGACCCACTTTTACAGAGCCAAGACACATGATATCTATCTATACTCCAGGAACCCCAACAGTGTACCAAATTAGGCTTAATTAGAGACAGATACACTGGTTACCTTTCAAGGATTCAACTGAATCTGAACAACAGTAACAAGATAAATAATAGTAAATGATTCCAACTGTGCCAACAATGGTAAACATTTAAAATCAGGCTTAATCAAAAGCTAAATACTAATTTCACAACAAGGAATCCAACTGAGCCTCTTCAATATTTTTCACTCAAGCATACATAGAAAGGAAACGTAAAAATACACCCAAAGAGTCTGTACCAAAAATTCATTACAAAATAACAGAGGTCGTATTACCTGTTACTCCTTCAAGACTCCGACAAAATCAAATTACCAACATTCAAAGATATATAGCTTCAACAGAGGTCCATAATATATGAATCATCCAATGTACTCCAAAGAGTCGTTTTGAATAATATAAATACGTATAATGCAAACTATCATTGAGTTCAATCCCATAATTTGCAATGCAAGGGAGGGAGAAACAACTTCTATAGGGTCGCAATAAATACTGAAACACAGCCAGTTATCCATTCAACAAAACCTAAATAACATAGCGAAACCCAACAAGGTTCAGTAACCACTAACTTAATAACCTCGACAGAACTTACAAAGAAGTCCAATCAAACTGAACAAAAATTCCATCAGTATCCTTTCCAACGAGTATCAACAACAAGCATCAACAGTAAGCATTAACAACTAGTATCAACAGTATCCTGTACCCATCAAGAGAACAATTCATGGGCTCTCACAGAGCAGGCCCAACATACATTCTTGCATATATTTTGTACAATTAAATCCGGTATGCAAAACACCATGAAATATTGCAACAGTTCGAATAATAAAATACACCCATCAAGGTTTTAATTGAAAAATAGAACCAGCAAGAAGATACAACAACAAAATCACACACAGCTTATCATAAAAACCAACTGAATCCAACAATCATCTGAACAGAGTTGTTCTAATGAAATCACTTGAAAGAAAGCAAGATTTTTAAAGGTTAGGGCCTAACATGCCTAGTTATTTGCTTAAAATTTTGAAGCAGACCACTGAAAGAGCTCAAACCTTCTCCTCCTTTTCCAAGTTAGATCCACCAACAAAAATTTGCTATTTCCATGACTTATAAATTTTCCTTGCCAGAGAAAAGAGCTAGTTACGCTCATACTCGCCATGCAACACCAAGAAGACTGGTGTGAAGAACCAGTGATCAGACAGAGGGAAAACCGGAGCACATGAAAAACCAAACAAACTACTAGTTTTCCTTTTTGCATGCTTTCCCGAGGAACCTGAGCTCGACGACCGAGTTCATTAATTGCATTTACTCCCAATTTCCCACTCAATCTCCACTGCCACCGACAGCCATAGTTGGCGATGGACAAATGCACATCAAAGACCATTTCCAACTTTGGCAACCTGCCATGTCGACTCAAGTTAGCCATTTTAAAAACTTCTACCAAATTACCTGTCCCTCATGCTTATCCATGTAATTAATGCCATAGAAACTGCTGCCCATGTTTCGCACCCTTCCATATGTCCCCTTTCCTTCCTTGTTCATAGTTAGGTTAGTAACTTAGGCTAGGATTTAGGATAACACCTAGTCTAACCTATTAGAACATAGATACTAACTTAGAACATTAGCTCTTAGCCTAGGTCTAGGCTAGATTAACACTAATCTAACCCCTAGGTTATGTTTAGTTTTAGGTGACTAACCTTAATAAATCCAGTTTAGGTCTAATATTTCAAATGCTCAGAAAAAGAACCTACAACATACATTCATGAACAGGGTTCACTCCTGCAATGCCAATAGGCTATTGAATTTTATGTAACTGATTTATTACCTAGTCCGTGATCAAGACCTTCCAGATATATCACGATATCGGGCACCAGTTCATTTAACAAGATCAGCCTGAGTTATACTCCGGACTAGCTTATTCAATGCATCCAGACCTTGCAACCTGCTTAAGGTCTATAATTTTAATTCATCACGAATAAACTTAAAGCACCACTTGGATCAATACCACTGATCCAAGGCTAGGTGTTATAGATGGATAACTCCATAATTCATTTCGAGATCAGATTAAACTCAGGTGTAAAATGAAAGAAATAAAAGAGTCCAATCATATCCCGACTCAGTCAAAGATCTGCAATCTGCAAAGAAGATACAGTACATATCAAGCATGACTTCTTAATCAAAGGAACACATCCTTTTTACAAAAGAAATCACATATCAACACTTGTATGCTTAGGAGGAATTAACAACAGTTCAGGGTGTTACATGCTTCCCTCCTAAAAAGATTCATCATCCCGATGATTACATATTCAATTAACCTTCAGGTCAACCAATTTATTAGTTCACAAAACAATGCGACTATTTTCCAACTTGAATAGTTCCAGAAATCAATGTCACAACACATTTTATTCAGCTTGAATAATGTTTGCCTTCATCTGGCTTTCATAAATACTTAAAAAAATAAGTTCATAAAAGAATGTTTTGTCAATAGATTTCATTCTATTGAAAAAGAGAAGGAAAAGCAATTTTCATCTCTTCCATATTTTCCCAAGTTGCACTTTCTTCGTTAAACTGGTCCCACTGGACCTTACATTGTTGTATTTCACGATTTCTTAAATGCAATTGGTGAGTTTCCAGCACTCCTGTGGGTTTAACCACGATTATTCCTGGGTCTTGGACCTGCAAGGAATTCCAATTTAAAACATGTGACAGATCTGAAACGTATTTCTTAAGCAAAGAAATATGGAAAACATCATGCATGCGAGATAAAGCAGGTGGTAATGCTAAACGATAAGCTACAGGATTGATTATTTCGACAATTTCGAAAGGTCCCACGAATCGAGGTGACAACTTGGCAGCCTTGCCAAAAGTTATAGAACTCTTTCTGGGTTTAACATGAAGAAAAACCTTCTCACCAAGATCAAACCTTCGATCAACCCGCTTAAGATCAGCATAGCTCTTATATCTATCCACTGCTTCCTTTAATCGTTCACGAATCAACTTAACTTGCTATTCCATTTCTGTGAGAATCTCTGGTCCAATTACCACTCTATCCTCAACACTATCCCAGCTAACAGGAGTTCTGCACTTGCTTCCATAAAGTGCTTCAAATGGTGCCATTTTAAGAGATGAGTGATAAGTGTTGTTATATGCGAATTCAACTAATGGAAGATACTCTTCCCATTTATACTGTTGATCCATGCAATACATTCGTAACATGTCCTCTAACACTTGATTTACCCTCTCAGTTTGTCCATCCGTTTCCGGATGATATGCAGAACTGAAGTTTAGTTTTGTTCCAAGAGTTGTATTAAGCGTTTGCCAAAACCTTGACGTCATTCTTGGATCCCTGTTAGATATAATCAATTCTGGTACACCATGTAGCCTAAAAATTTTGTGTACGAATCTTTTGGACAGCACTGGTGAATCATCCTTTAGATTTCCATCAATGAAATGAGCTACCTTAGTTAGTTTATCTACAACTACCAGGATAACATCATTTTTATTCTTGGACATGGGTAATCCTTGTACAAAATTCATGGTTATTACTTGCCATTTGTACTGCGGTATGCTATGAGGATATAACAGTCCAGCGGGGTGCATATGTTCTGCCTTTACCCGCTGACACTCCAAACAATGGGTCACAAAATTTATGACATCCTTTTTCATACCCTTCCAAAAGTATTGTTGTTTCAGATCAGCAAGCATCTTTATGATACCCGGGTGTCCAGAGAAAGGTGAATTATGAAATTCAACTAACAAGTTCTTTCTCAAATCATTCAGCATAGGTACATATACCCTATTTTCATAACGTAATATTCCTTCATTATCAAAATGAAAACCTTTATACCTTTCATCATTAGGTTCTGCAGCAAGCGCTGCTTTTACTTGCTGAAAGTATGCATCTGATTCTGAGGCACTCTTTACCTCATATTTGAACTGAGTTCTTAATGTTATAAGAGTAGAAATGTGCCTCCTACGACTTAGAGCATTAGCTACTCTATTCTCCTTCCCTTTGATATAGCTAATTTATCAAAATCATATTGTGATAAAAATTCTAACCACCTTCTCTGTCTGGCATTCAGATTAGGTTGAGTGAAAATAATTTCAACCCCAAGTGGTTAGTTTTCAACTCAAAAGGTTTCCCAAGTAAATAGTGTCTCTAGACTTGAAGTGCATGAATAATTGCAGCAAGCTCCAAATCATGAGGAGCATAATTCATTTCATGTAACTTAAGTTTTCTACTTTCATATGCTATGACTTGATCATTTTGTAGCAAAACACCTCCAAGGCCTTCCCCAGAAGCATCCGTTACAACAATAAAACTCCCATTAGGGTCTAATACAGCTAATATAGGTGCAGAAGTCAACTGGTCTTTCAGACTTTTGAAAGCTACTTCGCACTTATCATTCCATATGAATTTCTTATCCTTCTTTTGTAATGAAGTTATTGGTGTATCTACTTTAGAAAAATCCTTTACAAATTTTCTATAGTAACCAGCAAGACCCATGAAGCTTCTTACTTCGTGCACATTCTTTGGTGCAGGCCACTCAGTTATTGCCACTATTTTTGAAGGATCTACAACAATTCCTTCTTTACTTATGACATGACCCAAATAGTGAAGTTCTGAATCAAAGAAAGAACATTTGGATAACTTACCATACAACTTTCTTTTTCTCAAAATTCTCAAAACTATCTTTAAATGCTCATTGTGCTCCTCCACACTTTTAGAATAAATGAGAATATCGTCCAAGAATACAAGTACAAACTTGTCCAGATATTCTTGAAAAATATTGTTCATTAAGTTCATAAAGGCTGCGGGTGCATTAGTTAATCCAAAGGGTAGAACCGTGAATTCATAATGTCCGTACCTTGTTTAGAAAGCTGTTTTATGAATATCTTCTTCTCTAATCCTTAACTGATGATAGCCAGATTGAAAATTTATCTTAGAATAAACCGCTGCTCCACGCATCTAATCAAATAGATCATCAATCCTAGGAAGTGGATATCTGTTCTTGATTGTTGCTTTGTTCAACATCCTATAATCAATACACAGCCTAAGCATTTCATCCTTCTTTTTCACAAATATTACAGGCGCTCCCCAAGGTGAAACACTTGGTCTAATCAAACCTTTAGAAAAAATTTCTTGTAACTGTGTCTTAAGCTCGACTAACTCTGTAGTAGTCATCCTATAAGGTGCTTTGGAAATAGGTTCCGTTCCTGGTTTGATTTCGATGGTGAAGTCAAACTCTCTCTTGGGTGGTAACCCTGGTAATTCCTCAAGAAAAACATCCTTGAAACTTTGTAACAGAGGAAATCGCTTCATGGAATCACCATCTTCTTCTGAAAATTCAGATATCTTTACTGCATAAAGGGTACATCCTTTATTCTTAGCCTTTTTAAGCTGCATAGCTGATAGTTTTCTAACTGAAATTTCCCGTTTTACACCTTGAATCTCTGCTATTTCTAGCTGATCATCTAAACATTTTATGTTCTTTTCATAGAAATCTACCTTTGCTTTATGGTCAGCCAACCAATTGACGTCGATGACAATGTCATACGATCCCAAAGGTGTAACATAGAGGTCAACTTCCGTGGAGAAATTAGGTAAGTCAAGGACTACCCCAAAAAGACACATTCTCACTATATGAACAGAGTTATTACCATACTGTACAGTCCAAGATTTATCCATTTTCCAGCTTTTCTTTTAAGTTTAGAAGCAAGTTTATTAGAAATGAAACATTTAGTAGCTCCTGTATCAAAAAGAATAGTGACAGGTATGCCAAATAACTTACCTGGAACTTCTATAGGTGTCACTTACTTTTCAGCTTGCTTGTCTGCTACTGCAACATTTATCTTATGCTGCTGATTACGATCATCCTTCTTCAAAGGGCATTGATTTGCATAGTGGTCTTTGCCACAATTGTAGTAGCCTCCTACAGGTCCCTTTTTAGGCTCAAAATTGCCTCCAGTCTTGTAATTGTCACGTTGTCCTCCATAGGGCTTCTGCCCATTGTTATAATTTTTAGCAAAATTATCCCTTACATTTCTAGTAGGCTTAGTTGCCACTGCTTTCTTACTATTATCCCCTGGAAACTTACTTTTGTTTCCAAACTTTTTCCATGGTCCCTTTTTGGGTGCAAGAGAGGTTGAAGAAGGGTTTGCAGTCTTCTTCCACACTTCCTCTTTATGAGCAGAAATAGCCTTTAATTTCTGTTCTTGCCTTATGGCGTTTTCAACAACTCCTTCCATAGTGGTTGGACTGTGAACATCGACCTCTCCCCCTATCATGGGATTCAATCCCATGATGAATTTTTGTATTCTGAACTTCTCGTCAGTTTGATACTACGGTACATACTTGAGGAGTTTTGTAAACCGCTCCCAGTATTCAGTTACCGTTAGCTTCCCTTGAGCTAAGTTCTAAAATTCTGTCATTTTCTGATCATAGAAAAGTTGTGGCAGCCAACGTTGCCTAAAATAGCCTTTAAATTGATCCCAAGTAACATTGGTCTCATCAATGTTTAGTTCAGCTTTACGGCTATCCCACCACGAAGATGCTTCGTGGGAAAGCTGATAGGCTCCCCAAATAGCTTTGGTTTCCTCTGAGAAGTTCCTTATTGCAAAGTACTTCTCCATTTCACTGAGCCAGTTCTCAGCTCCATCTCCTAATGTGGTGCCATCATACTTAGGTGGGCTTATCCTTTTTATATCATTAGTGAGTTCTGCTGCCAACCTGGCCTTTTTATTTTCTGGTTGGAAAGGTGCATTTCTAGCATTAACATCAACACCCATATTGGGGTTGTCCTCAGGAGGTTACTGATTGTTATTATCAGCTTCTTCATCCTCCTCATTTCCCATCACCTACTGTTCAAGTACAGCTAAACGATCTCTTGTGTCCAACAGGGCAGAAAGGATCTCATCAAGTTTCTGGGTTGTTTCCGCCCCTCCTTCAGGTGGAGCATTATTCGCAACGTTCCCCCTTGTTCTAACCATTTTCTGTTACAAGAAAATTCAGGTTTTTCTCAGATTATGGACACAATAGGCCCAAGAGCTGCAACCTTCAGCTCTGATACCAAGATGTAACATCCTCATTTTATACATTAGAACAAGTCAATTTATTTTTTTTGATAAATGCTTCCTGGTTCTAAATACATAATTTAGAACTCACAAATCAAATAACCATTCTTATAACAGATAACCATATGCAGCTGTAATGGCTCGGAGTACCCCCGATCTATTCATTCCATGACTCGGTAATCTACCGATCTATTCATGAGTAATAAGAGTTGGAGTTTTCGTTTAACACTTCACTCTCACAGTTCTCTTCCCTATTCTGGGATTCAGAATGCTCTGTCCAAGGAACCTAACTGAATAATTGTTACCATTATTCATCGGCATCTCATCCCTTAGACCAGGTGACTCAGGACAACGCAATCAGCAGCTTGTGATACTTTGGCCAAAGATTTGAAACATACTGCTTATGTCTCGTATTCCTTAATGGCATACTCGTCAATCTGGAATACGTCCTTCACCCCATTCTTATGTTATATAGAATGTCTTATACCGACTTCTGTCAGTCCCCCTTATCCCAAGTTATTCACTCGAGAATGGATTAGTAAGGTGACAACGTTATATGGATGCTCTCGAGGACTAGGGATAAGATGACATACTGGGTCAACCCTAGTTAAACAAGTGTGTCAAGATACCCCGAGTCTCCTAGGCAGCCTTATAAAGTGACCACATTACTAATCAGTCCCAGAGTAACATGTTCGAGTTAAAGGTGTAAATCTTAACGATCAATGCAAAGGGTGTTGTCATAAGTCACCTGCATTGTTGTATCTTCGAGAAGATCCTAATCTTCTCGAAGGTACAACCCTGCAGTTGACTTGTGCCGTCAACCTTTAAATCTGCCTCAAAAAGATATACTTATTAATAAGCGCTATGCACGTTGAATTAAAATTACATTAAAAGACGTTTCCCCTAAGGTTAGCCTTTCCCGATCCCTGGATTCCTCATCTTAGAATGACCTTTCTCAATAAAACCATTACACAGAGAAGTTATTAAGGCCAAGGTCTCGTAAAGGAGTTCATAGAATATACATAATTCTAAATCAACGAAATTGAACAATAACCCATAATCTTCACATGTGATTTCCAACCGAACCCATTTTAGGTTTATTTCAGCTCTCATTACTGAACTTATATCATACTTATAAGTATCAAGATATAATGATTAAGAATCCAATTAAATGTTGTCCTGGCTTAATCAAGACTAGGGATTAATAATTTAATTCAGCTTGTTTAGCGTTCTGCTTAGGTTTATTTTAACCCTAGTTTCCAGTAAGACAGTGATCTATATTTCAATTTAGCTTAAAATAGAACACACTAGAATTGCTAAACAATCATAAGTATTCAGTCACACAATCTTGCAAGCTTACATTGATAATCACAAAAGTCTCCAAATTATACAATAATAACAATGCTCTCAAGATATTTGAACCGAAGAAGGTCAAACTATCAAGATACGAATGCAAACACATAAGTATCAAATATCTATTTCCATTCCCTTCAGAACTAATCAATACATTTTATGCATTCAGCATACTTGATACAATGCTCAACGGAAAAAGAACATCTTTCCTCATATAGTACATTTAGAGAATCAAACTGTAATTCATCATAAACCAAGTTAAATAATCTGAACATCCTATCAAATCTGCATGCTTTTACCACTTACGGCGACCATCTGCAAAATTTGTCAACATGGGTCAGTTCGATGAACTGAGCATGATAAGCACTAACTCTTAAAACAATTGCATTCCACCAACTGTTTTCATTAAACAACCTGTTTAAATGAGATCATTTCACCAAACAAGTATACATGTTTCTGACTATGCTTTTGTAATACAAAAATGACTACAAACATGTAACTCTAATTATCGTTACAGAATAGTCCTAAATACTTCTCAAATATTTCATCAAAATATTACGGATCAAGAAGAACGAAAGTATCCAAATCATCTATCCATCTGAATTCCAAAGATAGCAAACATCAGACAGATCATTACATTCAACAGTAAAAAGGAATATCATAACAAATCATGATTCCATCAATATGTTAAAAACAGTTCTAACGGTTAGATAAAAATATCAACATAAACTTTACAACAGAAGAGAAAGAAAACAAGTCATTCATATTTCCCTTCAACAAGTTCATGACTGTACCATCTCCTCAAAAGGAAAGCATTCACCTTACATGCATACGAATAAGTCAGACGAGCCACAAGAAGTACCACTGTTTTGTTAACATCAAATATAACAAAACTCCTGTACAGTAGCTATCATGCCAACAGTGATGACTATCTAGCAAACAAACTCTGCATGACCTCCCACACGAAAGCGACATCAAGAAGATATTCACTGCCATTTCCTGTGAGGTGTAGTCGACAACTCCTAAGTTCAATCAAGCTCAAGAATGGATATCCATGCAACAGAAGACGTAAACACGCCAACAATCCCTTACATCAACCTACAGCCCATGCTAGTCCCTACTAAACACAGTAAGGCTTTTCGACCCAAGGTCGAAATCAAAGAACTTCTATTATATCGCAGTCAACAATAGACTCCATGGCATTAAGCATTTGATGTTTCCCTAAGACTATGCGGAGATAACCATACAAAATTCCCGCAACATGCACAGCCTCATCTAACTGGAATAATCAGAAAGGAAACATAACACACTTATTCTCATCTGGACGCATTCAGAGTTTGAAGTATGGTGTTCACGACCCACTTTTACAGAGCCAAGACACATGATATCTATCTATACTCTAGGAACCCCAACAATGTACCAAATTAGGCTTAATTAGAGGCAGATACACTGGTTACCTTTCAAGGATTCAACTGAATCCAAACAACAGTAACAAGATAAATAATAGTAAATGATTCCAACTGTGCCAACAATGGTAAACATTTAAAATCAGGCTTAATCAAAAGCTAAATACTGATTTCGCAACAAGGAATCCAACTGAGCCTCTTCAATATTTTTCGCTCAAGCATACACAGAAAGGAAACGTAAAAATACACCCAAAGGGTCTGTACCAAAAATTCATTACAAAATAACAGAGGTCGTATTACCTGTTACTCCTTCAAGACTCTGACAAAATCAAATTACCAATACTCAAATATATATAGCTTCAACAGAGGTCCATAATATTTGAATCATCCAATGTACTCCAAAGAGTTGTTTTGAATACTATAAATAAGTATAATGCAAACTATCATCGAGTTCAATCCCATAATTTGCAATGCAAGGGAGGGAGAAACAACTTCTATAGGGTCGTAATAAATACTGAAACACAGCCAGTTATTCATTCAACAAAACCTAAATAACATAGCGAAACCCAACAAGGTTCAGTAACCACTACCTTAATAACCTCGACAAAACTTACAAAGAAGTCCAATCAAACTAAACAAAAAGTCCATCAGTATCCTTTCCAACGAGTATCAACAACAAGCATCAACAGTAAGCATTAACAACTAGTATCAACAGTAGCCTGTACCCATCAAGAGAACAATTCATGGGCTCTCACAAAGCAGGCCCAGCATACATTCTTGCATATATTTCACAAATTAAAGCCGGTATGTAAAACACCATGAAATATTGCAACAGTTCGAAAAATAAAATACACCCATCAAGGTTTTAATTGAAAAATCGAACCAGCAAGAAGATACAGCAACAAAATCATGCACAGCTTATCATAAAAACCAACTGAATCCAACAATCATCTGAACAGAGTTGTTCTAATGAAATCACTTGAAAGAAAGCAAGATTTTTAAAGGTTAGGGCCTAACATGCCTGGTTATTTGCTTAAAATTTCAAAGCAGACCACTGAAAGAGCTCGAACCTTCTCCTTCTTTTCCAAGTTAGATCCACCAACAAAAATTTTCTATTTCCATGACTTATAAATTTTCCTTGCCAGAGAAAAGATCTAGTTACGCTCATACTTGCCATGTAACACCAAGAAGACTGGTGCGAAGAACCAGTGATCAGACAGAGGGAAAACCGGAGCGCATGAAAAACCAAACAAACTACATTAACTTTCCATTTTGCATGCTTTCCCGTGAAACCCGAGCTCGAAGACCAAGTTCATAATGGCATTTACTCCCAATTTCCCGCTCAATCTCCACTGCCACCGACCGCCATAGTTGGCGATGGACAAATGCACATCAAAGACCATTTCCAACTTTGGCGACCTGCCACGTCGGCTCAAGTTAGCCGTATTAAAAACTTCCACCAAATTACCTGTCCCTCATGCTTATCCATGCATTTAATGCCATAGAAATTTCCACCCATGGTTTGCACCTTTCCATATGTCCCCTTTCCTTCCTTGTTCAATAGTTAGGTTAGTAACTTAGGTTAGGATTTAGGATAACACCTAGTCTAACCTATTAGAACATAGATACTAACTTAGAACATTAGCTCTTAGCCTAGGTCTAGGTTAGATTAACACTAATCTAACCCCTAGGTTAAGTTTAGTTTTAGGTTACTAACCTTAATAAATCCAGTTTAGGTCTAATATTTCAAATGCTCAGAAAAAGAACCTATAACATACATTCACGAACAGGGTTCACTCCTGCAATGCCAATAGGCTATTGAATTTTATGTAACTGATTTATTACCTGGTTCGCGATCAAGACCTTCCAGATATATCACGATATCAGGCACCAATTCATTTAACAAGATCAGCCTGAGTTATACTCCGGACTAGCTTATTCAATGCATCCAGACCTTGCAACCTGCGTAAGGTCTATAATTTTAATTCATCACGAATAAACTTAAAGCACCACTTGGATCAATACCACTGATCCAAGGCTAGGTGTTATAGATGGATAACTCCATAATTCATTCCGAGATCAGATTAAACTCAGGTGTAAAATGAAAGAAATAAAAGAGTCCAATCATATTCTGACTCAGTCAAAGATCTGCAATCTGCAAAGAAGATACAGTACATATCAAGCATGACTTCTCAATCAAAGGAACACATCCTTTTTACAAAAGAAATCACATATCAACACTTGTATGCTCAGGAGGAAGTAAAAATAGTTTAGGTTGTTACATCTATAGCTATCTCTCAAAACCAGGCACAAGCCCTCTTCGATCAGGATAGTGAGAAATACAAGGCGCGGGTGGTGAAGTCCTGGCTCAAAAACCCTAAAAAGGGGGTGTCCTGTTTATCTAAGGTTATGTTCCATGCTGATTTCAACAAGGAACTACCAGATTTTATAATCCTACTAGCTCGGGTCATGGGCTTACCCACTACCAATGAGTTCCATTTCTATATGTGCCCACTTATCAATATAGTGTGCGAAGGAACTCAAAATATCAATTGGGCAGAGATCATCAGTATGAACCTAGTGGAGCAGCTGTCCAATGTATAACAAATAAATAAATTTTACATGAATTCATAATTGATGTATACTCTTGAAGCATCGAGGCAATGGTTTGGATTCTCATACATTGATGATCATAAGGGTGACCCTGTATATGCCTACTGCCCTCAGATCACCCTAGACACTAGCAATCACAACTTCAGAAGGGTGAATGATGCTTTCACCATGTACATTGTTAGGCTTCTGGAGAGCGACATGGCGAGAAGATTTTCTGATGAAGCCATGACCTTGATTTCAAAATATGGTGCCTACTTCATCCCGTTTAGGAAATTCTCCTATATCAAGCTTGTAGACTATGAGATCACTCCTCTTAAGCTCCCCATGTTCTGCAATGATAAAATGGCCTTGATAGAGGTATGTAGGAAATTGGACAAGTTGCACAGAACCTGCAGGGATAAGAAAATTACTGGCTTGCACTTCCCCATCACTTTGGGAAACTACACCTACAAAACAACTCTAGATGCTCAAAACATAGAAAGAGCCCTACCTCCCATCCATGTCCATTTCTTCAGGCCAAGAACCTATTTTGAATTGAAGAAATTTGTTGAGCAGAATATCAAAATCACTTAAAGTCATAGGGCAGACACAGATGACTATTGGGTTGATTGTGCTGATGATTTTCAAGCAAGGAGAAGACATTATGGCAGGTTTTCTCTTCAATTAATTCAAGATCTTAACCTGTACCAAGTTCCTGAGGGACTCCAGGATGATAATTCTAACTTTTACTCATATGATTATGATAACGTGGTCAAACACACTCTCTTGGAGGATTTGGATTGGTTCAAAAAGGAGAAGGATGATCTGGCAGAAATCCTAGCTCCCGTTTTGGTAAGAACCAAAATCTTGTTTGACAGAAGAGTTCGCGAACTAAGAAGGCACTCAGGTGAGTCCTCCTCCAAAGACACCTCAACACAAAGAAAGGAGGTATTGTCACCTGATTCAAGAGTACCTGTACAAACCCCTCCTGCCTCATCAATTAAAGGTCCTACATCTTCCACTCCTTCCTCATCCACCCAAGTGTATAAGAAGAAAATCAAAGAAGTTAAGAAGGAACCTATGGAGGAAGATCCCCTAAGGAAGAATTCAAAATTTCCTTAAGGACCAGAGAACATTATTGTTCTCAGTGAAAGCGAGGAGAGTGAAGTGTCAATTTCTACAAGAGTTCCAAAAGCTCCTACAGATAAAGAAAAGGAGGTTCAAAGCACTGAACTTCCAAGCACCATTGATTCCTCCACACCGGAAGCCCCGAGTGCCTCAAGTGCCCTACTCATATCTCAACTAGAAGTAACAGCCGTGCACACCCTGGGTGCTATGAGTTCTCTGTCTCTCGGTCTTCTTGCCCCACCTTGTTCTTCCTCCTCTTTTGCATGGGTATAGCCTCTTGTCAATAGTAGGAAGAGAAAGTCCTCTTCTTAGATCTCGAGACCCAACTTCGATGTTGTGGTGGTCTTGTTAGGCACTACTACCCCTACTACCACCAAGAAGGCTAGGACTACTTCCAGAATAGTATATGACGCTCAAGGACAAAAATTCCTGGAGATAGCTAAGCCCAAAGTAGACAAGCCAGAGCATGATTTGCAAACATCTGACCTTGAGCTCTCAAGGATTCCCATGGGAGAGTCTACCCTTGAAGGTGAGATCCACAATCTTAATGAAACAGTCACCAGAGTCATTGGGAGGGTAGAGAAAGGGAAAAAAACCATAGAGCAGTTAGAGGAGCAGGCTCAGGTTCTTACAGGCTTCATCAAGTCACTGTTATCCAAGGATAAGGTTTTAGATCCTACCCCACTGGCTACTCTTCCACCACCTGTGATTCTTAGCCAAGATGAAGTGCAGAGTATCAAGGATATACACAGGTATTCTATCTATGGAAGGGATATGGAGGCCATGGTGGATGACATGCTCATTTCAGAATTGAATTTCATTGGTGAAGCCTTCAAACTCAACGAGAAGGTGAATAATCTACAACAGAAGCTCTCCTCCACTATTTGAAATATAGATAAAGAGCTCAAACTCTAGAGTAGCTGTGTAGTAGACCTTCGCCTCATGGGACAAACTGATGAGAATATTTTAATGGAGAGAAAGTTCTTCGATGATGCAAAGGATAACTTGTCAAAATCATGGGTATACAGTGTGGAATGGAAAATCAAGGTACTGGAGGAGGCTTTGGGAGAATTAAAAAATAGCTGGCAGAAGGGTGAGGCCTTCAAGACTTTGGTAATATCTTCTTTCAAGGACATACATTGCCACCTCCATGATGAGACCTCTGGAGTACCCCTCTCTTTGTAAGAAATCAAAGCTCAATTCAGAGCTTTTTTCAAAGATAATTTGTTCAAGGAGGATTCCATTTCAAAAGAAAATATGAAGGAAATCTGCTCTCTTCTATCTTCTATTGAAGAAGCAAATAAATATCATCATACGCATGTTGAATTTGACAAAGAGATGGAGAAGTGCCTCAGATTTTGGACCCAGTCCACTGCCAACACATCGGTCCAACGAGGCAGAGACATAACAGAGGTGTTGAAAAGATTTAGGCAGCGGATCCTCAAATTAGTGGTCCCCTCCCAATCATGAACACTTCTCTTCTTCTCTTTTCTTCATTTATTCATCTTGGATTTAATGTAATTAGTTGGGGTATTGCGATTAGCAGACCTTTAACTGAACATTAGTTAAAATAAGTAGTTACTAAAGGTAACTATTTTGTAAACTATATAATGGTCTCTCTTTGCCATTGTAAATGAAAAAAGGAACTTGGCTTATTTTTGAAAGTGTAAGGAAATCGTAAATCAATCAATACAGAAGGATATTTCATTCTTTGTCTATCTGATTCTTTTTATTTGTAAGCTATCTATCAAATATTGTTAGATCATTTGTCTGCATTATGTTGAGAAACTTTGTATTCTTATAGATGTTATTCATAGAATTGTGTGTCTTTTCAAATTTCATCTTATTAATGTGGGTACAAATGATCTTATTCCAATTCACTATATTCTAGCATGCATAAGGAATTAATCTGTCATCTATAATTCTGAATGGTGCCTTTCTGCTCATTTCCACCTATTGATTCCTCTGTACTTCTGTAATTGACGATCTATTTAGGAAACACTTTCATGATATCCAACTTCCATGATGAAACCATGCTTTGTACATATGTAAATAGGTTCCTTTCTAAATAAGGGAACCTCTCCCACTAAAGAGGAGGGACTTCTTGTCCCCTGACTGTTGCTCTTCTTGAAGTTCTTTTTCTACGACCAACAATACCATGGAATTATTTTGAATCCAAATAAATCTAGATTTGTTATCACAGAGGGTAAATTTCTCGGGCACATTGTTTTTAAGGATGGAATCAAAATTTATCCAGAATGGGTTCAGGCCATTAAGAAGATTCCTCTTCTGACAAGTAAGAAAGTTGTGCATTTTCTCTTTCAAAAAATTGATTTCTTAAGAAGATTTATCCTTGAGTTTGTTGAATTAACTAAGAGCATAGCCAAAATGATGAAAGAGAAGAAATATTTTTGTTAGATTACTAAGGGAAAGGTTTATTTTGAAAAAATTAAGAAATCTATTGCCAATACTTTCATTCTTATTTGTCCTATTTTTTATAAATATTTCATAATCTATTATTATTCCTTTTAGAACACGTTGGAAGCTATCCCAATGCAGAAGAATTCTAGAGGATGTGAATAAAAGGAATGATAACCAGATCGTGCCAAGCCAAGAACATAGATGCTAATCGAACATCATGATCAATAAGATGAATGTAATTCACCAAAATAACTTTACATAAACCTTTGCAAACAAATGAGTAGCAATATAATAGCTTATTATGGAACTCAATGAAATACAATGAGAATGGGTCTTGCTTATATAGGTAAGGAATAACAATCTAAGAACTAGTCAAGGTCGTAGATCAAGCCATAAATCATGGAAAGAACTAGTCATCAAAGAACATGTCAAGTCCATATATTTATGAGAGAACTAGACATCAAGGATCTAGTCAATACCATAGATCTAGGAAAGAACTAGTCAATACCATAGATCAAGGAAAGAACTATACCTAACAACTAGATAATATCTCCTAATATATAAATAAATAAAAAGAAATATCCACACGCATGAGTGCGTGAGGATAAATATGATAAAGGTAAATAATGTACTTAGGTGAACATGAGCTAATGTAAATACCTTCTCGAACATCCCCCCTCAAGTGAAGATAGCAGCCAAAATAAAAGTTGCATGTCCATAGTATGAGTCCTGACAACTAGGCTTGATGAGGTAATCATGTATAATATATTCATGAAGAAATCTTGAACCAAAAGAAGGAAAGAATCTTGCTATAAGGAAAAAGAAAGAAGAAGAAGGAAGATGTTCTCATGAACACCCCCCAAGAACAACTTCTGAAACCCCAAGCATTCCATGCAACTCAAGGTAGCAAGGTGATGCAAAAGGCTTTGTAAAGATGTTTGCAACCTACTGCTGAGTCAGAAGGTACTCCAAGCAAAGAATTCCATCCTGAATGTGTTGCCAAATGAAGTGGATGTGTATCTCAATATGCTTGGTCTTCTGGTGCTCAACTGAGTTGTGATAAATGTGAATTACACTTTGGTTGTCACACCAAAGTATAGTCGGTGAATCCTATGGGAATCCAAACTCTTTCAATAACTGACAAAGCCAAAGAATTTGTTGCTTCACTATAACTACTGCCATGTACTCTTCCTCTGAAGATGAAAGTGCAATAGCCTGTTACTTTTTACACACCCAAGTAACTAGAGAAGAACCAAGACAAAAAAGATAGCCAAAAGTGGAACACCTGTCATCAATAGAACTTGCCCAATATGAATCTGTATACCGAACCAACTGAGTATAGCTCCTAGTGTAGTGTAGGCCAAAGTGGGAAGTACCATGCAAATAGCGCAAAATCCTTTTAGCAGCCTGCCAATGACTACTATGAGGAGAATGTGCAAACCAAGATATAAGCCCTACCACAAATGAAATATCAGGGTGAGTATGGTTCAAGTACATGAGACTCCCAACCAATTGCTTATACAACGTAGGAACATAAAGCGGTGTGGTATATGTGGATGTAAGAGTAACTCCAGACTGAAAAGGAGATGGAATTGGCTTGTAAGCACCCATATCAAAGTGCTTAAGAAGATCATGGGTGTACTTTTTCTAACTCAAATGAATCCCTGAATCTGTCTAAGATATATGTAAACCAAGGAAATAATGTAAAATCCTAAGATCTGTCATGTCAAACTATGTAGAAAGAGCCCTCTGAATACTCTGAATGTGGGAAGAAGAGCTACCAATAAGTAAACAGATCATCAACATACAAGACAAGTATCACAATATTCTTACCAACATGTTGGAGATACAGCTGTATGATCGTAAGTGGCAATATAATCTAAAACATAGATAGATAGAAGAAAAGAATCCATCTTCTCATACCAAGCCCTGAGGGGCTTGTTTGAGACCATAGAGAGACCTTCGGAGTGCTGACAAATAAGAGAAGAATCCTCTAAACAAATCCAGCCAGCTGGTCCATATATATTTCCTCTTGTAGATAGGTCCATGTAAGAAGACATTCTTCACATCCATCTGGTATACGGGCCACCCTTGTGATGCATGAGCAATATCAAGTACAAGGCATAAAAAATCCATCTTGGTAATGGGTGCAAAAGTCTTAGAGTAATTAATACCTTTTTGACTTGTGAAAAACCCTTTGCAACAAGATGAGCCTTATACTTGTCAATGGACCCATTAGTGTCATATTTGGTTTGGTATACCCACTTACACCTAACCATATTTCTTCCTTTAGGAAGAGATACCAAATCCCATGTATGATTTGATCATCAAAGAAGAATACTTAGCTACCATTAGGGATCATCCTTCACTCCTTTGGTATCCCATGAGCCTTTGAAAAAGACTGTGGATCCTTAGAAACTGGTTAGACAATAAAATCTAGAACCTATAGAATGTGCGTGATGATGCCTATAAATGGGTGGAAGTATCCTCTATAAAAGGTTAGGTGCCTCAGAAACTGTGAGTACGAGCCCACTTAGGCATAGTGACAAATCAGTGGGAATAGGATCCTCAATGACATCTATAACCTCCATCATCAATCTCCTCAAAGAAATGATATCCTCAAGATGAGATGAAGAAGAAGAAGGAATGGAAGAAGATGAAGAATCATGAGTAGTGAAATGCCTTCATCAAACTGAACATGTTTTCAAAAAAGAACATCATAGCTGTATCATGGATCTAACAGATGATAAGATCTCATGTCCTCACAATATACCTATCAAAGATCAAGGGTTTACTCTTCTTATCCAAATCTTTCATTTTCTTCTTTGGCACAAAGGCCCAAGCATGTCTCCCAAAGACTCAAAAAAATGAGACATCTAAACTTAGTGTTTGACCAAGCTTCCTGCATGGAGGTCAAGACTTGAGTCAATATCTCTGTGTGGTGTGCGATTCTAAATATAGTTAGCACAATTAATTACTTCTACCCAATAGATAGGAGGTATATCTCTAGAATGCATATACAGTTAGCCATTTCCTTCAAAGTTTTATTCTTCCTTTCTACTAATCCATTCTGTTGTGGAAGTATGAGGAACAGAATGCTTAGTGAATAATGCCTTGAGTTGTCCAAAAATTTAGAAAACTCATTGCTAAGTACTCCCCCCCATTATCAGTGCTTGAAGGTTCTTTATGCAACTAGAAGATTGTTTCTCGACCAAAGCCTTGAAGATTTTGAAGTGTGAAAAAACATCACTTTTGTAAATTGAGAAAATAAACCCAAGTACACCTCGAGAAATTATCTGTATAAATGTAAGTGTATACTTAGCTCCATTAAAGATGGGGTAGGAAAAACCATCAAGTCACTATGCATTAAGTTCAAGTGGTGAAGAAGCTCTCTTAGAAAGATTCTTAGGAAAAGGATCTTGGTGTTGTTTCCCTAATGCACAACCATGATAAACTCCCTTGGGGCAAGAGTTGAAGAAACTCTAGGAAGACCATCTACTATACCATGAGTTTCTCAACTCCTTCAAATATATGGTAATTGAGAGGTCCAAATCTTTCATGCCAAAGCTTACTCTCTGAATCTGAATTAGAAACCAATCCTGTCCCTATAGAAGAAGTGTCAACAAAACCATCAAAGTGATATAGTCTAATGAACTATGATCAAAATAATACCCTGAGCAATTAAGTGAATAAGGCTCCAACAAAGTTCTTACTTCTACCCCATGTGGTGTAAAAGTCACCATTTTGCCTTGACCAGAATGAAAAATTTGATATACGTAAAGGAAATTTGTAGTGATGTTAGGAACATATAGTGCATCTTGGATAAGTTCTGCAACCATGAAGTTATATATCACCTTTTCCCTCAAGTCAAGAAAGAAAGGAATAATCTCCAACATCAATTTTGGAAGTAGAACACAAACCTAGAGAAACAAAAGACTCCTTGGAAGAAGTCATGTGATGAGAAGCACCATAATCTAGAACCCAATTGTCTGTAAGTGGTGACGGAGATCTTCCAACAACATTAAGTGTTTTTCCATTTTGATTAGAAGGAGGTGGAGTGGAGATAGAAATTTTGTGTTTCTTGATTGCATCCTCTAAGGCTTGCATTCACTTATAACACCTATTTTCTTCATGATTACTACTCCCACAAAAAGAGCATGAACGACTAGAATTATTCTTGGATTTAGAAGACTCCTTGAGTTTTGAGTTGTTTTCTTTGGGTTTAAGAGCATTTTGAGATGGAGAAGGTGTGGATTTGGTTTTATTATTTGGTTTTCCCTTGCCCTTAGGATTAGATGCAACTAATGCCTTTTGAGAGGTGGAAGACTCAAGGTGAGATAATTTGGATTCTTCCCTAGTAAGTCTCTCACAAAATGTTTCTAAGTTAGGCATTTTGAAGGTGTCACCTAAGGCATCCATGTTAGAGAAAAAGGTAGAAACAAATTTTTTGAATGGTCCTCTTAACTTCGATAGAATCAAGTAAACACACTCGTTCATCTTTCTTATCTCTTCCACTCCCCTTCAACTGTGTCAACAAATGCTTGAACTTGGTAAGATAGTCTATAATTGTTGAAAAAATTTTAGAATTAAGAGAGATGATCTCAATTTCAAGTTGTATGACTCTCATATGATCCACCTTACCAAATAAAGCTTCCAATTTCTCCCATATTTTGAAAGGACAGTCACACTTTTCCAAATGAAATAAAAGACTGTCACTTACATAAGTTCCTATCAAACCCATACACTCATCAAATTTGCACTGGTACTGAAATTTCTCATATTCTCTAGTGAACACTGGTTGTTCTAAAGAAGTTAAAGCCCATAATCCTTTCCGCTTGATTATTGTTTCAATTCTTGGTTTCTATGTGTGGTAATTATGTGTTGTTAATGGCTAAACATGATCTAATGCAAAATTAGATAAAGATGCCATCCTCAAAAAATCATCAAAATAAATGTAAGAACCAAGCAATGCAACAAGACCCCCAAACAATGCAACAAGATCCCCCCAGATTTTGGAACTTTATAAGCGTGTTACAATATGGAACTTTATAATTATAGTGAGATCTAAAAATAAATATTTCCAATGGAAAGAGTATAAAAAAATACGCACTTTTGCTAAAAACGACACTCCAAATCGAGTTATAGATCAAAAGATACAAGTTTGTCAATGTTATACTGTTACATTTATGTTAGTTTCGTCACTAAAATATAATAAAATACTGTATCCTTCCTAAGACACATGTAATCCCAAGGTAATGATTAGGGGGCTGAACTTCCAAGCACCTATTAGTAGGAATCACAAGATTTAAGCCCACATATGACCATACCATATGACCAAGGGCTAATAAGGATTTCAATGGGTGTGTGTGACTTACTATTTTGGGGGGTGTCATTGGTTTTCGAGAAAGTCACATCCAACTGCAATATCATATATTATTATGGAACTCAATGAAATACAATGAGAATGGGCCTTGCTTATATAGGTAAGGAATAACAATCTAAGAACCAGTCAAGGTTGTAGATCAAGCCATAAATCATGGAAAAAACTAGTCAAGTCCATAGATTTATGAGAGAACTTGACATTAAGGATCTAGTCAATACCATAGATCTAGGAAAGAACTAATCAATACCATAGATCAAGGAAAGAACTATACCTAACGACTAGATAATATCTCCTATATCTAAATAAATAAAAATAAATATCCACACACATAAGTGGGTGAGGATAAATACAATAAAGGTAAATAATCATTCTATTGTGTTTGTGTCAGACACAATAGTAAATTTAATTCTCACATAATAGGAATTTGGGTCAAAATGAGGCAACTAGGTAGCAAAATTCCAAGAGTATGACCTTGATATCAAGCCAACCAAGCTTGTTCGAGGTAAAGGCCTCTGTGAATTACTTGCCAATGGTTCCAGGTATGAATCATCTGAAGAAGAAATTTCTAGTGTCCCAACTGTTCTTTTCCTCAGTTCAACAGATGAGTGGTATGCAAACATCGCTCATTTTCTTACTTATGGAGAATGTCTAGACACATCTAAGTGCCAAAGAAAAAAGAGATGTTAAGTTGTGAGCTGCATAGTATGTACTCTAGGATAATTCATTGTTCAAGAGAGGGATTGATGGAAGATTTCTCAGATGTGTAGATAAGGAGCAGCAGAAAATATTGTTGAAGGAGCTTTCCATGATCAGGCATGTGGAGGCCACTTTTCATCTTCGGTAACGGCTCATAAAATTATCCGTGCAGGCTACTATTGGCCAAACACTTTTCAAGGATGCAACGAAGTGGGTCTCAAAGTGTGAAGCTTATCAAACTTTTAGAGGTAGACCCAAGTTGGCCACATTTCCTCTCAAACTAGTGGTGATTGAAGAGCCCTTTCAACAATGGGGATTGGATTTTATAGGAACCCTCAATCCTACTTCAAGTATAGGACACACACATGTTTTGAACAACCACTGACTATTTCAAAAAGTGGGTGGAAGCCATTCCAGTTAAAAGAACCACTTCTGAAGTAGTATGTGATTTCATCAAAGAAAACATCTTGGTCAGGTTTGGGGTTCCAAACAAAATTGTCACAGATAATGCCCCAAATTTTTCTTCACATGAGTTGATTGATTTTTTCTATGGGTATGGAATCTCCCTTGCACACTCTTCTGATTACTATCCACAAGGGAATGGGTAGGATGAATCAACTAATAAAAATCTGGTGATTATTATTAGAAAACTTGTTGATGAATCACAAAGAAACTGGCATAAGAAACTCTATGATACTATATGGGCAGATAGAATTACACCAAAGAGATCTACTAGAATGTCTCCTTTCTGATTGGTATATGGAAAAAAATCTCAGTTTCCAGTAACAGTGGAATTGTCTGCATTGCATTTAGTAAAAGCTATTGAAGATAAGGATTTCACTAGTGTCACGGAGAAAAAAGTGATGTACCTGCAGAAATTGGATGAAGATAGGTTGTAGGTGGTTGATAGAATTGTTGCACACTAGAGGAAGGTGAAACAACTATTTGACAAAAATCTAGACCTAGAGACTTTCCAGTTGGAGACATTGTCCTACTCTGGGACAAAAGAAGAGAACCTCAAGGAAGTCATGGTAAGTTTGATTCTCTCTGGCTTGGTCCTTTCAAGATCAGACATTTTACTGGTGAAAATTCATATTACTTGAGCTATATGGATGGAACTTCACTTCCATTACCATATAGTGGGCAATATTGAAATTGTTTCAATCATGAAAACAGCAAAAAGTCCTTTGTAAATAGTCTTGTAAATATGTCTTGTATAGTTTTTTTTTGTTTGTCTAGTGTCTTTTGTTCTTGTGTCTTTTGTATTATCTTGTTTTATATATCTTTCCCAATGGATAAAGCACTTGTCATGTAACTAATTATTCATTAGTCCTTTGCTCTGTCTTGTTTTCACTATGTGTGTCAAGTCAGTCCAATCCCTAGAAAGAGCCAGTTGTTGTCACTTACCTAGAAAATGTGTGAATGTTTTTAAAATTATTAAAAATTTTTGGTAAAGTTACTTCTATGACAATTTTTTTTGCATTTTTGAAGTCTTTTGGAAGATAAATGGTTCTAATAATTAGTCATTTTTTTGTACTTTGAGTGTTTGGGTAAATCCTTTTCCTTTGCATTACGGCAATTTCAGGTTTTTGGAGAACTCATGTCCCTAGTTCCCTTGGGCCTTAGGTTCTCTGCATCCCTATCTTTTCCACACTTCATTAAGTCTTTTTGTTGTGGGTTTTGGTGTTTATCGGTGAACTGTTCTGTCCGAGTCTTGTTCCCTGCATCCTTTATTTCCCCAGTTGTTTACTTCCACAAACTTTGCACTCATCCTTTATATTGCAGACTTTTGTGGGTTTTTAGATATTGTGGGAACTTCCATAGACCATTTCCCCATCCCCGTGTGTTCCCATGGGCCTTGCTAAGTGTTCTTTGTATTGCACTTTGCAGGTTTTTAGAGAACCTTGCATCATTCTCCCATAAATTTTTCTTTGTTTTTTCTACTTGCCTAGGTTTTGTTGTTTTTCAAGAGATTCAAAGAACTTTGTGTCCCATGTGCATCCCACCTTTAGAACTTGTTTCTCACAAGCCCACTTTTTTGCATACTAAATCCTTTCCTTTATGTTGCAGGAAATTTTGGAGTTCTACATCCCTCGTGTCCCTTATTCTTTTGTGCCTCCATTTCCCCGCATTTCCATCATAACCTAATACATGAAGGGAAAATTGGTAAAATGTTCCATGAGTCCTATTTCCCGCAATACACAACATACTAGGGACCCTATTTAATGCATCTAACCGACTCCTTTTTTGAACAGAAAAAGTATAAAAAGGGTAAAAACGAGTCCATTTTTACCATCACAAGTCAAGAATTTTAGTTGAGTCCTATGCATTTCCATTCCCATGCCCTCAAAGCCATTTCTAGCCATAACTGAGCATTTCTCAACCATTTTCAAAAATTCAAATTGCATTGTGATCCTGGAGGAGCACCATTTCTTCTTCATGTGTCAAGGTGAGTAGTTTTGAAGCTTCCTACAAGGGGTTTGTTATCAAATTGATTTTATGCCCTATTATACCATTCCTCATAAAAACTATTGTTGAGTTCCCATTCCTATGAGTGTATATTTCCTAACCTTACCATCATGAAGTACCATTACAGGGGTTATGAACATTTTCATCCCTTGAAACATCAGTACCCAACATTGGAGATAATGATGTTCAACATATTGACTTCAATGACTTTTGGGCCCATATTTCTATGCAAACCCACTCCCATAGCTCAATGTATCAAAGAAAGTGGAATTTCTCATGCCATTGGTTTCCCTATCTCAGTTCAATGTGCAGATACCATTTTAGCTTGTGCTTCTTGTTTTGATCCAGATTCAAAAGAAATCAGAGATCCTCAGGGCCAAGTGATAGTGCTAAACTAGATGTAATTTGCATAAATGTTTCCTTTGAATCCCTATTGTTGAAAATGCCAATACTCTCACTAGGGCACAAGCTCAAGGTCTTTTTGAACAAGATAAGGAGAAGTATAGAACAATGATAGCCAAGTCTTGGTTCAAAACCAGTCCAAAGAAAGGAGCATCCAAATTTTGCCTAAGGTTATGTACACGGTTGATTTCAAAGAAGAGTTGTCTGATATAATCACTCTGTTGTCTAGAATCATGGGCCTTCCCTCAACCAATGATTTTCACTTCTAGATGTGTCCTTATATAAACATTATTTGTGAAGAGAAACAAATCCTGAACTAGGGAGAGATAATTTGTGAAAACCTCATTGAACAATTAGTCAATGTACAACAGAGTAAATCATTTCTACATGACCTCATATTTGATGTACACCATTGTAACATACAAGGTCTGGTTAGGTCTTTCTCCAGTGGATGACAAGAAGAATGAACCAATGTATGATTATTTCCCACAACTGACTCTTGAAAAAAGAAGCATCATTTTAGAAGATTCAATGATGACTTCACAATGTACATTTTCAGACCCTTGGAAGGTAAAATACAGCTAAGAGGATATCTGCTGAAGAAAAAAATTAATCTCAACCTATGGTAGTTTGTTCATCCAGTTCAGAAGGTTTCATATATCAGATTGGCTGGTTTTGAAGGTGCACCAAACAAGCTTCCCATGTACTACAATGATAAGACTAGTTCTTGTGGAAGTTTGTAGGCAACTTGATATGTTGCATAGAACTTGCAGGGATAAAAAGATATCAGGTATTCAATTCCCAATCACTTTGGGGAATTATACTTACAGGACAACATTAGATGCTCAGAATGTAGAAAGGACCATTCTTGCATTCAACTTTATACTTTTCACAAAAGGTCATGTTTTGACATCAAAGGCTTCATCTCCAATAACCTTAGAATGAATTTCTATCACTTTCCTACCCTAGAAGATTATTGAGAAGATTATTCATATGATTATGAGGTTAGAAGAAGATACTTTGGCGGGATTTCTTTGTAGTAGATTAAATATTTTGGATTTACAAAGTGTCTGAAGACTTGTCAGATGATGATGAAGACTTGTATTCTCTTGAATACAATAAAACTATTTGACATACACCCCTTCTCACCATCAATTGGTTTCAGAACAAAAAAGGATGATCTTCAGGAGATAATAAACCCAGTCATGGTGAGGACCAAAGTCTATTTTGATAGAAAGATGAAAGCATAGAAGACATGCATGATTTAGTCCTCTTCTCATGGAGCATCAACATCTCATAAGGAATTTCTACTTCAGTACAGAGGTTTCAAATCACCCAACTCTTTCTCCTTTTCCATTATGGAATCTTCAGTCGAGGTATATTCAAAGAAAGAGAAGACTAAAATAACTAAGAAGACAGGAGAAACAATTGACAAAGAAGATAAACAAGTCTCTCTCTCCAAGGCAAACAGAAAAGGTTCAAAGGGTTGAACAAATTTTTGATCTTTCAGAGGAAGAAGAAAAGGGGACAAAGGAGCATGAAGAAAGAAACTATGAAGGAGGAAGTACTGAGAAGGAAGAAGATGAAGGAGATAAATTGAAGAGAGGTAAAAGCCATGATTATGAGGTATTGAGTATTCCCAAGCTCAAATTCACCAACTAAAAAATATCTTCTTCAAGTATTGGACACCCACTCTTGAGGTATCTGTTGTTCAAACCCTTGGTTCCCTCAGTACACTTTCTCTCATCCCTCTTGTTGCTCCACCTTCTAGTGACTCTTTCACATGGGTTCAACCCTTAATTGATAACAGGAAAAGGAAGGCATCCTCCAAATCATTTCTCCTAAATTTGATGTTGTAGCTTCCCTCTTGGGTACAACTCCTACTCCCACCTATCTAAAAATCCAAAGACTACTTCAAGATTGGTATCTGATTCAAAAGGCCAACAATATTTGGAGATAACAAAGCCAAGAGTGGAGAAAGATGAAAAAGGATTTAACTATTGCTGACTTGGAGTTAGAACTGAACAAGAATTCCACTGGGTGAATCTACTCCTGAGGGGAGGTTCATAATTTGAAAGAGAATAGTATCCAAAGTCATTGAAAGGGTGGAAAAGGGAAAAAAACACAGGAACAACTTGAAGAAGGTGCAAGTTCTTTATGGATTCATCAAATCCTACTTTGCAAGTGATATATTACTTGATCCTGCCCCTCTGACTTCAATGCCCCCTCCCACTGTCATGTCTGATGAAGAAGTTCAAGCTATCAAGGACATTCATAAGCATGTTGCTTATGGAAAGGCAATTGAAGCAATGGTTGATGGAATGTTGATGTCTGGCTTGAATTTCATTGATGAAGCACACAAAGTGTATGCTAACATTTATTTGATTCAAAGTAATTTTGACCCGATAATAATTGGCTCTGAAAAAAACTTAAACTTTGGTTAGAAGGTATTCAAGATCTTAGACTCATGAATGATACAGACGAGAAAATTCTCCTTGCACATAAGATATTTGATGATTCAAAGAGTAATATTTCCAGAAAATGGGTGCTCAGTGTAGAGTGGAAGATGAAAGTGCTAGAAGAAGCAATTGATGAACTTAAGAACATGGTGCAAAAGGGAGAAGCATTCAAATATACAATATTTGCTGAATTTCAAGCTCTTCGGTGCCAATTTTATAAAGAAAATTCTACATAGAGGCACACATTATAGGAAATCAAAGAAAATTTTAGGGCACTCATCAAATAAGATTATTCAATCCTGAAACTTGTGACTAAAGAGAAATGGAAGAGATCAAGTGAATTACATAATGTGGTCATAGAAGCAACCAAAGACTTATTGCTAAAATGCATATATGGGAAAGGAAATGGAGGATTCCTTAGGCAGTTGGATGAATGATATGGCAAACACCACCATCCCAAAGGCATGGAGATTGTTAGAGCTCTTGTTAAATTCAGAAATCAAATACTCAAAGTGAAGACTTCCAGCAGTACCATCTACAAGTGTTCCTTCTCCTAGTTTCCTAGGTCCTTCTTTCTAGTCATTGTAATCAAAAGTTAGCATTATTATTTGAAAATATATGAAATTGTAAATAAAGTTAACTAAAATGTAATTCATTTAAGTAGAAATACTTAATTAAGAGATAATGGAACTAGGAAAAGTTGGTTACAACTTCCCTTATGCCTATATAAGGTTTTTCTTTCATTGTAAAAGGGTTCTTGGATTTTGATGTTTCGAATGTAAAAATACAGAACTACCAAAAGATCAATACAGAAGAAGTTCTTCCCTCTCTTTTCCTGCATCCTTTCTATTTTTGTTCTTTAAGCCTATGAATGTGGAGTTGATATATTTGGATATGAAACTTTGTGTTCAATTCAGTCAATGTAATGTTGATAACTTTGTGTCTACTGCATATATGTCATGTATTCAAATATATATATAGATTCATGTTCCCTTGATATTTGATGTATGCATAAGTAGGATATTATTTTGCAATCTATATATTTGAAAGTACTACCCTTTCCATTCCTCAAATCATTGATTCTTCCACCTCTTTTTCTTCTATATTGAGAATGATTGAATATGAAGACATTTAATGCACATCAAAATCCTCATTTGAATATTGATAGATTGTATATTTGTAAATAAGTAGGCTTTTTTTTATTTGGTGAATAAGGGAACCTCTCCCATAAAGAGGAGGGCTTATCTTAGGGAAACTTCAAACAAAACACACATGTCAAAAATATCCAATCAAATCAATCAAGTTGGTGATCCTTGCACTACATCACAATCACCCCTGAGTTTGAGGGGGATCACCCATCCAAGCACAAAACTACATATCTAACACCATTTATTTCAAGTAGTTTGACTATAAAAAACTACTTGACAAAAAGGTGAAAAGGTAGACACCGGTTTTTTGTCACTTGCCTACTTCCTTCTATACACACATTATTTAATTATAACCTATCATTATACTATTATCTTTAGTCACTTTCCCCCCATTTTTATCCTAACACCATAACCTCCCAAAATTGACCTTGACCTCATCCCAACCAATTTACCTAAATATCATGTTTAAGAAGTAGTTTTAACCATTTCCTAAACATTTTCCTAAAATTTCCAAATTGTTGATGATTCTAACAAATCACCAACGATTATAAAAGGAAATTTTTGCTCTTTATTTCATGATCTTCAGAATTATTTTGCAAGATCTTGCACTCTTTTTTCAACCCAACAAAAAATATCCATCATTATAAAGATCATAAAATCCCTATATCAACCTAAAATCCTTTGCAATATTTCATTTGGATAATCTTTTCAGCAATCATCTCCTCAGGAAGGTCAACAACTAGTCATCAACTTCAATCACTTTCATCTAATGTTTAGAAACATCTTGCAACTTATTTCAACATCACAAGGTACTCTTCTATTTTGTTTCATCATTTTCATTTCATAAAATATCAAATGTAACCAAATAAAACCATTCATAAGCTCATATTTTAACATCTTCTCATTTTTAGGAAACTTGATTCTTTTCACAGTAATCACCAACAATTACCTGAATTTCCCATGATTCACTTGAATCGCCCATAATTCCATCAAATATCCTATAATTCCACCATATTGGTTTTGTTCTATGTTAATCAATATCTTTCAATCGGTTTACCAATCTAGTATCCATTTTTATCAATATTTTTCTTTTAGCTTGTCTTTTTCAAGCCTGTATCTACTTTAGATGGTATTACTTGGCTGGTCCCATCCTATTACAAGTATTTACGACCTCCCAATAGTTCAGCAACCCTTCTTATGGGAATAGTAAAAAAACATTCATGAGCTTACACTATGTGTCATCCAATTTACAGATGATATTAACAACATCAAGGATCAAATCAAGTTCTTCCATAAGATCCAATAAGAAACACAAGATTATTAGTACAACTACTTTGAATCTATTATGATCACTTCTACCCTCTCTTTGGCCACTCAGGAAGCTACGCAATATATTCCCTTCGATCTTGAATTCTAAATCACTTTATCCTTGTAATTTTAATATATCTATAATTATTTTCAATCTACTTAATTATATTGAGATGAGATGACATCCTCTAAGGAAATCCCTTTATACTCCTGGAATTAGCCTTTTTCGAGCATCTCGTTGTCTTGTTCAACTATCTTTGATTATACATTTCTTCATTAGCAAAACAAGGAGATCTATCAAATCAAATCAAAATTCATCCTCAGGGTTATCAGTAAACCCTGTCATCTTTTGAGGTCTAAATAATATTTTTATTTCATTTTATTCAGTTAAAGTTGGAAAGAAAAAAATCTCAAGTACAAAACCATGTAGAGAGAAGGGGGCTCTGTATTGTCTAGTGTCATATATAGATATAGGGGGACCTTGAAAATATAGTGAGGGGGCATTATTAATTATTTAATAGGTGATATGAATAATGAATTATTCCCATGACATACTTGGTAGTGCAGTGATGTAGTCTATACTCTATACTAGATACCTACCCCATCCCTGAACTATCTTATCTATGTGGGGCGTGAGCAATAATGAACCCATATCATATATATATATATATATATATATATATATATATATGATATGTAGGGGAGCATCTTCCTAGATCTGATATGATATCTACAGATGGGGATGACACCATAAATCTATGTATTTGGCCATGTCATCTATATGTGATTCAATATAGATAATAGGTTGGTTTTATCCTTATTTCAACTCACCCTATCTATCATTGGCCCTATCTACAGATAATTCATTGAGAGATAGAGAATGGGTTGGTTTAATGAAAGCATATATAGGGGCCCCAATTCCAATTTCATTTCCCCTACGAGCTAAATAGATATGGGAAGCATATCAATAGTTTAGGGTGCTCTCATATATAGTGAGTGAAGGAGTGAGGACATTTTTTAATGGGGACATTAGATTTGTTAAGGAAACAAGCACATAATTATAGTTACAGTTGCAGTTACAGTTGTAATTCTATATAGTAACTTCATATAGATAGAGTCACTGGTAGAGCATCTAGTATAGCCAATCTCTTCTCTAGTCTGATTCCATAGTATAGTCTATAGGCCATTAATTCTATCAAAGAACATAGTTTTTTATTAGATCCGCAGCATCTGATCAAGAACCATTCCATTACTTATTATTCAACAATAGTTATAGATATTAGGTTTTCATCACCCACCTAATCCCCGCATACACACATTATTTTATCTAAACCTATGATTAAAAATATAGCCTGAGTCATTTCTCTGACCACATAATGTCAATTTCTACCCCTTTTGTAAATCATATTTTACTCATCTATATTACCTTAGACCCCTAAACACCACCTAACCATCTCCAAAGCATTCCTAACCCATTTTATCCCAACATCCTAAACTCTCCAACTCACCTAAATGTATTCCAACAATTTAACCTCATCCCCATACCAAAAACTCCCATTTGGGAAGTGGTTGAAACCACTTCTCAACACTTTCCCCCTAAATTTTCCGGATCGTCAGGTGATTCTAAAAAATTGCTAGCGATTATAAATAGCAAGTTCCAACTTCTTGTCTCAAGGAATCTTCAGAAATTCTTCAGGCACGTTCTTATATCCTTGTTTTCATCCAAAAATAGTGAAGCTCTGCTCATTCCATTGATCTCTAAGTCAAACAACTAGCATCCAAACCATCTACAAAGATCTTGCATACACATCAATCCTTATAGCAACTTGTGACTTTCAACAATCTTCCCCTGAGAATCAACGAATAACAACAATCAATTTTCAAGCATGTCAATCCTAAATCATCATCTGTAGGTGTTTTTTGTCCTTTCAACATTACAAGGTACTCTTATTTCACTTTATCATTTCTTTTATCACATTAACCTTTGCAAAATCAATCATTTAGATCTCTGTTTATATCAACTTTATCATTTTTATGAGAAATCAATACATTTTTACAGCAATTCCTCATCTCTCGTGATTCCCTTGAATTGCCCATGATTCTTTACCAAATCGCATGTGATTCCTTTAATCACATGTGATTCCTTTGAATCACCTATGATCCTTGTCTTTCAACATATCCTTTAATCAATTTATCAAATTTTATTAATTTTTATCAATATCTCTAGATTTAACTTGTCTTTTACAATTATGTATTTTTCTTTAGATTATTACTCTAGGCCAATCACACCCCATCAAAATCATTTACAACCTTCCAATAATTAAATATCCTTTATTTTGTGATAAATTCAACATCCTTCACGAGCTCATACTGTGTGGCATTCTATTTTGACCTAACATCTAAGATATCAAAGATCAGATCGAGTTCCTCCAAGAGATCCAACAAGAGACAACAAACTATTCGTATGATTATTTCAAAGCCATCTAGATATCTCACCACATTATCCTGGGCTACCGAGGTAAAGCTGAGTAGGACTTGACCTTTCAACCTTGAGTGATAGCTTCTTATCTATCTATTCCTATCTATCATTATCATTGTTTATCATTCTATCTTTATTATTAATTCACTTAATTGTTTGAAAAAAGTTTGCATCCTCTAAGGAAGTCCATTTGGATTCCTAGAATCAACCTTTACTGAGAAGCTTTCATCTACCCATCTTATCTAATATTTTTTGCTTTATTTGTCATCTAATTGTAGGTTTCTTCACTCAGTGAAAGAAGGAGCATTATCTATTGTGATATCTAATTATCCATCAATATCAACATCATTCACCGCGGGTATCGGTAAACCCTACCATCTTCTGAGGTCTAGTTAGGTTTGTTATTCAATTTTTTAATTTAGAATAGGAAATAAATATCTCTCTGATACATTTTGAAACAACCCATGGGATGATTTTCCCCTTCATTTTAATTAGAATTTATCTTTTAGTCACTTTAAAGTTGTCTTCTTTGTGATCGCTATCAATTCTATATAATCACATGCGATTTTGTGAATCTCATGTGATTTTAGTGAATCACCTATGATTCCTTCAAATCTTTGATGATATCTATGGACTGGTTTTAATTAATTATCTAGTCTACTTATAGGATTGTGTTTCTATTTTATTTCTTTTTTTCAACTAATCCTTACATGTTTCTCTCTTTATTTAGAGCATCTTATTTTGCATTCGTAAAAATTAAAAAAATAAAAAAATTAAAAACAAAACACATATAAGGGAGCTATTCGCCTTTGTAATTTTAATTTCTTCCCATTGCATTTTTTTTTTGTCCTCATTGAACTAAATATTTCCATTTGGGAGTTAAAAATAATATTTCATCACTACATGATCATCTAGTCGAATTAAGAAATTAATGAATTACATTTTACTTAATTTCTCTCACACAAAACCAAACCACATTCAACAAAAAATTGTATCAAAACATTCCTACCCAGGTGGACCTACTTGGATTTCATCACCAAGAGGATAAGCCAACTCAGTGTTCTGGCCAATCATAAAAAATATGGTGGGCAGTATATTGGCTAAGCACCTGACACCCTTATCACTATGGGACTATGAAGTGAGGGGGTAGGCCCCAATAGCATGTCTCATACTAACAATAAAAAATATTTGGGAATCACATACCTTTAGGTATATCGAGGAATCCAACCTTTAACATCACCTAAAACCAACCATAGATTTCCATTTCCTAGGACCCCATAAACCGTTTTTCACATTTCACATTTTTCTAATTTAATCAAGATAACAAAAAAATTTATGGAATGACTTGCTTATTTTATTTTAATCAACTCTTTATGTGTATTTTTCATTTTAGTGATTGTTTGTTTTCATGGTCTTAACTCAACAAAAATCCCATTAAAAAAACCCCAAAAAACATGGCTAATTAACAATAGTCCATGGAAAACATCTAATCACCAACATTCCTTATATCGTTTATCACCCTCACCATTACATGATCAAGAACCCCTACATTCTCCTAATAGTAGTCAATCCACCACATCAAAAATCCTCGATCCATCCAGTCATCATTTCTTTGATAATGTGGGATCCAGTATTTACTGAAGATTTTGGATTCAAACCCCATTTCCCTCAATGTTTATCTAGCTACCTCGGGTGTTCTTCTTTAGGATCTACACCTGAACCATGAAATTTATCACCAATACCAAATATAGACTTCTCCCATCTTGTTGATCCTAACCATGAGATGGTCATCCAAAATTGCATCTTTATCCCACCACCAGTAATTCAGAAATATCCAATATCATGTCTTAGGCTTGTATCATCCTTCGACCTCAATGTTGTCTCTATGTAAGATACAACTAACCAACAATCCTCATCTTCACCAGACCCCTCGTACGGCTCCACCTTATCCTTAAACAACACCAACATATCCTCATCCACATCAAGTACTTTATTTTCCTCTACCATATAAAATCCTATAAGTTCAACATATATCCCATTAAACATATCTCAACCTAGCTCCTTTCAACAACCTACATCAACTATCTAAAATATACTTATCTCTATCATGACGTGGACACCACTCGTTAATACTAGTTTTATCTCTAGTGTTCATCCCTTGTTGTAATAATCATCAACCACCTCTATCTTCTCCCAAAACACACCTCAATAATCCTAACCTCTCATTCATTCTTATACCCCATTTCAACACATACCCCAACCATCCAAGACTCCCATTCACACTTTTATCCGTTTCCAACACATACCTCAACAATTTCAACCTCTTATTAACACACTAATCCCCTTTCAACACATACCATAGTAATCAAAACCCCTCTTAAACACATCTAATCCCATCCAATATTAGTATATTAAACCCTCACAACCTATAACCTCATAACCTATATACATTATTCCTATAAGTACCCATCTTAATCATAACATTCCTTCACAATATCAACCATATCAACAATCAAGATAATATACATAAAATCAACCAATTCCTTCCTCATTTATCCCCTAGCAACCACCATTACAAAACTACCCTTTCCAGGCATTAATGAATAGAATATCTAGTCTCAAAGTTTCTTCTATGGGTCCTAAAAACACATTATCCTATGAACATATTTGTAACAAAACCATTCACCCTTCAGTACCATACAATTCATATCCTCCACACTGGGAACTCCCAAAATTCCTCAAATTCTATAACAAAGAATACCTTCAACAAAAAATGTGGGCCTTTTAACATGTCTATTACCCCATAACACAGAACCAATACCTCATGTTGTGGACATTCCCCTATGTCTTAGCTAGACCTTGCTTAGATTGGTACAATAACATTCCTTAGTATTCACTATTCTCATTCACTCAACTTGTACACAACTATTCCTAGAACACTTCTCAATTAATACATGTGTGTAATACTACTATCACAGACCTATATGCGCATTAAGAAATTTGATAAGGAACTATATCACATATATGGTTTCCCATTGGAGGGGAATTATAAATCAAGTATCATTTTCCCTCCCATAGATTGAGTTAATTGAGTTATTTTCTCTGGTCATATGTAAAACAAATATCATCCACATTACAAATCTAATCCTTCCAAATGTTTGATGAATACTTCGTTATGGCCCATAAAATTGAACTTCACAATCTCAAAGATATTAGGGTTAAACTTAGATAAATGAAACCTAAGGCCAACTATTCAAAAATCCATCCTCTAGCCATGATAAATCTAAGACATTGTTAGTCAATGTAGTGGTTGTAAAAACTTCTTCCAAATAACGTATAGCCCTCAAATGTCACTCGTCCTCAACGTAATTACATGTCTATTGTTGAATCTTACAACATCAGTATTTGAAAAATCCTATGGATGTCCAATATGATCACCCTTCCTCCCATTCCATCCCCATTGATGCATATATTTCAAAACCCTCTTGGTATCACAAAAATGATTACTATAAATACCATAAGGTTCAAATTTGATGACATTGAACTTAGGTGAAAATTTTAGTGGCTAAAAATTACCCTTCAATTTGGCTAAACAGTAAGGTTTATTACAATATGAGATTTGGAGATTTTTATGGCTCTAAATGCAAATCTAGACATGTTTCGCTTAACAACCCATTCCATAAACAGTAATTTTTCTTGTAGTCAACTACAGTAATGGATCTCAAATCCCATTTCATATCATTTTATCAATCGCAGTGTGATAGATGGGTTGGGGTTTTAACTCATTCTTGGCATCTGCCAAAAAATATACGAAAGCTTCATATTCATTTCATCTCATTCAATCACATATTTCATATTTTTTTTTAAATTTTTATTAAATTCCCACATTAACATCAGGTACAAATCTCTAGATCTAATGTCATTTAAACCTTTAGAAGACCTTCATTTACATCAGACTCTTCTATCGCCTTCAGGAAGGCGCTAAAACATTTGACAATCTCTTGGTGCATGTTTCACAAAATTCACCCATCTCCAGGAACTTGAGCGTAAAGATATGAAAAAGAAGATCCAATGCCTAGAATTAGATATTACGTACGCAATGTGGTGGCAAATCCTCAAGGACACAAGGCATTCTATGGACTTCAAGCCCAAGGTGAACCAATTCACATCAAATGATTCAAGTCCATGACTTAAGCGAGGTAGAGTGCACCAAGTTGGGGGACACATTAAGTGGACATAGATCCTGAATTTACTTAAAAATAGCATTTTTAACATCAAATTGATTCATGCGGACATTGAATTATCCTGAAAAGTTCCCATGCCATCTAAATTTCCTTGCAAGAAAAACTGTATTTCACCAATGCCACAAATGCTAATTTTAATAGTTCGCCAACCCAATGAATCTAGTTCTGACCATAAATTCGCCACTTTTATAATTTTTTACTCAAGTGGGTCCTTCAAACACTTTTCCCTGGTCAAAATGTTTATGTCATTCATTTAAGACTGCATTCCCTTTAAGATCTTATCGATAATGGTGATTACAACTTATAACCATCACACTGTGGTGAAATTAATACATGTTCAAAAACAACCATTATCTGATTCACATATTTTTTGATGAAGTTATGGTGGGCAAACCAAAAGTGCTAATGCCATCTTTATGTCCTCATACACACTATCACGGACACAATCATAAGACAAATTATCTGTATCCTTAACATCTAAGGCTCCAATAATAGAGTCCATCCCGATAGATAGTGGCACCATAACTTCAGTCACAAAAAATGAATGAAATATCCACTATACAATGTGTTTGGTACATCCAAAAAAATCCATGTGAATTAAGATCGGACCTCCTAGTCATATCGGCGTTTTTAAAATAAAATACTACATTCATTTAATCTTGAGTGTTCAATATAGTTAATCCCATTTTTTAGAAAAATTCACAAGTTTCACAAAATAAATTCCTATCTTACGATTCATATGTGATATAATATTGTCTAATTTTGATTTTATGTCATTGCTAATACATCCCTACACAACCTTAAAAACTTGTTATTTGCAATATGATGTCCACATGATCTCTTTATATAAAAAGGATACAATCATACTCACGTGATCACTTGACCCCTTCCTCAAACAGAAAAACTAAAATCCATCACATTCTATTTTAGGGCCATACTCCTCGTCAAACTTATCAATCACAATTACAAAATTAAAAATCATCCCTCAACATACATATAAAAAATATCACATCGAAATGTGACCCTTTCAACACCTATGTAATCAAAATAATTTTCACTTCCCTTAACCTCTTCAACGTGAAAAGGACCTTATGTACCTTGATCCTTGAAATGATTTTTCAACAATCCATCATAATGTTACATCATCTTAAACCATCTATCTCTTGAGGGTGGAAGTCCTCTCTGTATAACTTTAAATATTTTTATGATTACCATTGCAACACCAATACATTATACAAAGGACTACAAATCCCTTCATGTTGCTATCAATAAGCCTTGATAGTAAAGGTCTTATCCCTCAATATCTAAAACCATCAAAAACATCCCATTTGACATCTACAACTAATACATCTAAACCATCACCTACACTCACAAACCACAAAAAGTGGGGAATCCTCCAAGAAAGTACCCCTCCTCGTCAAATTGACATAGTATGTATCACCACTAGAACATCTATACCCAATACCCAAACACTTTCGAACTAAAACAAGTCCAAAAGTATCCATCCCCCTCAATACCTGAATCATCTAGTCTGAGACACCTCATTCTAATGCTAAAGTATCCATCCTATTCGATCCTCATATGTAAGCCAATACTGTATAAAATACCGTTATCAAACAACTTCATCAAGATCTAGTAAAGATGTACCTTTACGATCTTGTATAAACTTCACTAAAGCATTGACAAGCCATGATAGAAATACTCCAGTCTATATCAATACCCTCGAATGATCCATAATATTTTATAAACCTAGTGGGTACACTCAAAATGTCTACTACCATCTATCCTTCGATAGATCAAAAATACCATCATTACAACTAGAGGACCATGACCTCCCTCTTTTATCACCACCCAAATCAAATGATACCCTCGTTAAAAAGGTCATGATCGAGCAATGAATCCAAGTATTAACATCATCTATCACATGCCTTTGATCAAATTCAATTACCCAACACCATTTTCACCAGACACTAGTCCGTATTCTGCGAGTTTTCAATGATATTATCACCCCCACATTGGACACCATCAAATTACCAATAAATTTTAGTGTTAAAACTCTCCCAAAACACTTCTGTCTAGTAGAAGGATAGTTCTAATATAACATTTCTATTAGGCTGAACCTTGGATATGTGTATGGGTTGTATCCCATCTAAACTCCATCGATATATCAAATATGAACATGAAGGAAAAAATTTCATGGTCCCCGTAGATCCAAAACCTTTAAAATATTGTCACATGACATATCACCCAAATGATATGCTTTTTCCTAAATCAAAATTGGGTTCCTCTAACAAATCCTCAACCATTTCATCCATTCCATTATCAAAATTACAATATAAAACTTCCTTTGATGATGTTATACAACACCTTTCACTAGGGGAGTATCATCTCCTTACACTTAATTCACTACCTACACTTGAAACATATGGAAGGCTTGAAAAATATCCCATGTATGAACCGAACATTGGAGATGTCATCTCCTATAGTCCACCACATCTCAAAATAAATCTTGACTACAGTGGGATCGACTACCCCTCTACATATCCTACTTATCAATTTCATGTCAAACCATTCATATAAGACTTTAAATTCCTCTATAATAAAGACTTTACAAAAATGTATCTTCGTCATTGTGTTTGGAACGAATTCACACTTGGGAATTAATAATAAGGAATCAACTAATTGATCCTTGATTACTTCCATAAACCACATGAAAAGTATGGGTTAGGTTTCAAAAAATGAACCTCTGAGTCATCAACCAGTGTTGTGTCCATAGCCATCATAGAACCAAAACCATCTTCCTCATCAAAAAATGACAACCCTATGGATACTGATGACACCATTTCCATCCCACCTAAATTTCTTTAGTAAATAATATAACTTTAGGACCATTTATTTATCAAAATAATCATGGAATACTAAAATCCTTCCTCTCTATTTGGCCTAAAATGATAGAAGAGGATTCATCCACTGTTGACATTCTTCAATGCCAAGATGACCAAGCCATCCTCTCACACATGGGATAAGAGGACCATTTCCTTCAAATAACCTTACCACCTAATACATCAACACTTCTCAATGAATCCACCATTAATGTTAATATAGGGACTCCAAAGGAATCCTCATATAGTTAAATTTAGTCAATATTTAGATTTGCAAGAGTTAAATGACTTTATCACCTTCATATCCAAACAAAGTCAATATTTTGCATGGTCATATAGTGATATGTCTGGAATGACCCCAACATCATTGTCCATAATATCATCACCTATCCTAATGCCAAACATGTCAAACAAAAATTACATAGGATGCACCCTCATATAGATCTTCTCATCAAAGAAGGATTTACAATGTTTTTTCTCCACTAATTTCATCATACCCATTGACTACCCATAATGGGTCTCTAATATTGTACCGTATCACCAAGTCCTCAGGAAAGGTACATATGCACTAACTTTTGAGATCTCAATATTGCTTGTGCTAAAGATGAATTTCCCCTTCCAAACATCGATCTAGCTTGTCGATCTAACTGCCAACCAATGAAATGCTCTCCCTTATGGATGGATTCTCTGGCTACAACCAAATCCTCATCACCAATGATGATAAACATATAACGTACTTCATCACTCCTTGGGTGGAATTTTCAGTTACTGGTAATGCCCTTCAGACTCAAAAAAATTCCAATGCGAGCATTTATCAACAATGCTATGACATACATCTTCCATGATCTTATCCACAAAACTAGTAAGAATACTAAGTTGATGATATTTTAGGAAAATCAAAACATCAAAAGGATCATCTCATCATTCTTGATGTAATATTCACCTCATATTATTCAATACTTTCTTCATTATCTAACCCCTAAGTGTGTGTTCATTGTTCTCATATGTAAGATCTTAGGATTCATCATGTCTATTTAGGGAATTGAAGTAGACCCTACCAAAATCAAATCCATCATTGAATATACACCCTCCATCAAACCTCAAACAGATTCACATCCTTAAGGGTAAGCTTCCATCAATCCACCACTTTATCTCACAAATTTCAAATTTTTGTCATTCTTTTCACCACCTCCTTCAAAAGGATGTAAACTTTAAATGGGATCACAACTATCAAAATTCATTTGATGGCCTCAAATGGTACCTCCTATTGCCACTCATTCTCATACCTCCATGCGAGGGGGATCCTTTCTACCTTTATATATATACTACTAATCATGCCTTGGGTGTCATGTTTAGTCATCGAGATGAGAAGGGTCATGAGAAGGATATTTATTATTTAAGCCACACTCTCCATGACTATGAGAACTGCTATACTGAAGCTGAAAAGTTGTGTTATACCTTATACTTCACAACTTCCAAAGTTTTTCATTATCTACTCAATCACAAGACTTACATTGTTACCAGTTTTAATCCTATTAAAACAATACACTCTAAACCATATCACAGTGACCACATCACTTAGTGGCTTATGCTCCATGACCAAGTTTGATTTTGATCTTGAATTCATCTCGTAAAAATATATCAAAGGACAAGCTATTGCCGATCATTTCACTGAAGCCCCTATACTAGATAATCAACCACCTCACAAAAATTTCCCTAATGAATTCATCAACATTATTGATCATGAATACACCCCTCTCAAAATGAAATTTTTCTTTTATGGATATAAGTTTAAACAAAGGGGAGGTTTTGGTATCATTATCATACCTCCCTAGGGGAATCCTATCCCTCTATCATTCAAACTAAATTTCAAATGTACTAACAACATGGTAAATACAGAGCTTTAATCATGTGCCTCCAAACCACTGTCATGCTCAGTGGTATTCAAATCTTGGACATCCATAGAGACTCACAAATTTTCATTAATAAAATCAAAGGAATTTATCAATGTAAAAACAATATTCTATAAAAATACAAAGCCATTGTTGAATTCCTCTTAGAATCCTTTGACCATTACACTATCCAAATAGTTCCACAATCCTCTAACAAATTTATAGACACCATGGCTTCTCTTGCATCCCTCATCTCTTTATCAATAGAAAACTATAAATTATTCATTTTTGTGTACATAATTGATCAACCATCTCAAAAAAAATGAAATCCCTTCTATCAATATCATCGAAAACAATCCAAATGACCTCTTGGTATACTCAAACATTTGACTACCTTTCAAAATAAAAAATTCCTTTTGGCATATTAAAAATGATAAGAGATATTTTCTCCAACGTGCTACCTGATATGTCATCATAGGTGGTGTTTTATATAAACTTGGGTTTGATGGCCTCTTCTTAAGATGCCTAAAATATCATGAGTCTGCTAAATCCATTCAGGAAGTCCATGATGACATATGTGGTGGTCACTTTGACAAGATGGTTATCACTAAATGCATCCTTCGAATGGGCTACTAATGGCCTATTATCAATCAATATTATTACATGTACATCAAGAAATGTGTTAAGTGCCAACGACATTCAATTCTTAGTCATATCCCTAGTCAAGCTTTACAAGTGTATCAATACATATGGCCTTTCTCACAATGGGGGTTAGATTTTATTGGCCTCATCAACCCTCGTTCATCAAAATGACACCACTCTATCATAATAGCTATTGAATACTTCACTAAATGGGTAGAGGTGATTCCTTTAGTCTCTATTAAAGCTAACAAAATCATTGATTTTATCTATCAACATATCATATGTCACTTCATCATCCCTCATAATCTAGTCACTTGTAATGGAAAATATTTCAAAAAAAATAAGTTAAGAAATTATGTGACTCATTCAACATAAAACTAAACTTCTCATCACCATACTATCCAGAAGAAAATGGATAAATTAAATAATCAAATAAAACACTTAACAAAATTCTCATGAAAACTATTGATCAAATAGGTAGAAATTGGCACCTTCAGATCCCATTCACTCTCTGGACTTATCATACTAGCATTCATACTCCTATAGGTGCTACGCATTTTTCTCTAGTCTATGGCTCTAAGGAAGTTTACCCCTTGAAGTTAAAATCCCATCACTCCACGTATCCCTTAGACATTTTATGCCTGATGAGGATTACCACCAAGAACTGTCTAGCACAATTAGAATTTCTAGATGAATGTATGTCTAATAGCTCTCGAACACCATCATGTCTATCAAGAGTGCATATACCAAACATGTAAAAGAGCGTGACTCTAACATAGGTGATCTCATTATCAAGTAAAATCAAAATGTCATTACTCTGGGAAGGAGTAAACTCAGAAAGTTTTCACCTAACTGGATCGGTCCATATTTCATCACTCACAAGTATGGTTTGGGAGCTTATCATCTAACCTCCCTTGATGGTATACCTAAAAAATAACCTTTGAATTCCTTACACTTATAGCCTTTTTACCATTAACAACATCAACCATCATGAAAGTAGTCACATCAAATATCTTAAATCCACCATCAACCCTTTCACTTCATCATTGTAATGATTTTAAAGCGTGTGGTTTCCCATCACTATCCTCAAAAACCTTAAATATGAGCATCACAACTCTATTCATCACAACTTTCAAATGGAAAAGTTACTCCTCGGTAGGAACCCCATAATCATTACATCCACATACCTTGTTTACCAACTGAAAACATGTCACAGGGAACATATGTGTAGTTTATGTGACACATCTCTTCCCCTCCTCTGAAATGGTCTATTAAGGACTTACCTCAGCATAAAATAAAGTCAATATATATATGGATGCATCTTATCAAAAATTAATAGACTGATCCCTCGAAGGATAGCTATCAAAAATAAAAAATCATATTATAAAAAAGAAAAATAGACTTGATCCCTCGAAGGATAGCTACCCATCATCATAGATCCCTCGAAGGATAGCTATCAAAAAATTAAATTCAAAAATGCAAAAAATTGTAGACCACTCCCTCGAAGGATGACTACCCATGTAAAAAGGATTCCTGCATTGATTCATCCTTCAAAAATTCAAAATATCAAAAAGCATCCTAGGAAATCTTCTCATATCGATCAACTTTCCCATCAAATCAAACTTCCCACACCGATTAGTTTACATCAAAAATAAAAGTATATAGTTAGGGCATCTCTCTATGAAACCATTGAAAGGATATCCTACTCTCCCACACAACCTACATTTTTTAACCCTTCTCTTGTCCTAGGGAGGTACACTTTTCACTTCCATATATATCCAAGATCCTACATGTGACTACCCATTGTTAGTCATATGTTAACATTTGTTATAAGGCCAAAAAGTGCAAGAGCCTTCACTATGTTAATTCCCATCACATATGTATCAAATCCAATATAAAGTTAATCATTTCACGTTTTATTATTTTATTTAAGATTAAAACACATTTTGATATACATTAAATTCACAATTAAATCAAATAACACTAATCTATCAATAACATATAACATTAACATCTATCAACATCAACATAATTCAACATCTATCAACATACAATCATAAGCACATCTCAATATCACATTGTCATAAAAAATCACACAAGGTAAAATCAACACATGAATCAAAAATCAAAAATCATAATCATATATATAAACATATGTCACATCACTATACATCATCTAGAGTCTCAAAATATCCATATATCAAATAAATATACATCAAAATTAGGCTTCAAAAAGATTCGTATACATCAAAAAATATCACATCAACTCTTTAAAATTGACATTCATCAAGTGAATTTATCTTCAAGAATTGCTCCCCCAATCACCACCCTCACCTCCATCTGGTCCTCTACTAGGACTACCTCAAGTCCTCTACTACGACCTCCATGGACCTCGAGGTGACCCCACACTCACACACTAACACTAGGTCTCACTCATCTCAAGTGCCTATGGTATATAGAAAAAAGAGGCTCATGAGTAGAAGCCTTCACCGAATAATCTCCTCATAAGTATCCTAACTCCTCACATAAATACTGGTAGTTAGCCAAAGCTAACACTACCAGGTGGTCCCATCTTATGCACTAAGCCTAAGCTCTAGCTACCTGTACAGCTCAACCCCTGACACTAAAGTACCTGTAATGTCGAGATACCTTTCTCAAGGTCTCTTGTTATGTTTTTATATCAATCTTGGTCAACTATATCTTGTGCTAGCTCCACCTGTACACCTGCTAGTTATTAACTCCCTCAGGCTATCCCACTCACCTCTCAAGCCCATCCTCTCTGTGGTCAATTAGTCCTTCTCAACTAGCCAATAGTACTAATCCTTCTCAGCCTCCAAACAAGCAATATTGTAGCATCTAGAGCTTCCCTATCATCATCACCACCCACATCCTCACCCACACCCTCACCCTCACCATCTCCTTCTTGGTGAGTTTCCTCTACATGGGCCCACACCCATCTATCACCTCTAGTAGGATGATCCCTCCACCATGCGACAAATTCCTCCATAACCTCTAACATCATCTACAGCCATGGGAACCCCTTAGTCATCTACACCCATCACCCCTCCTCATTGGGCATGGAAACAAGGCACTGTAACTACTGGAAATGGTGTCTCTACATCCCCATCATCATGCCTATATAATACTGTTGCCTCTAGCATATCCTAAATTAACCCAAACTATTTCTTAACATGACTGAATTAGATCAACTCCCACCCTCCCAACCATCGGACCTACACCCATAGATCCTACTCAATGGCCCTAAACTCACGCTCCTCTCCCTCCCAAAATAGAAACCCAATATATGGTCTCCACCTATATTAATATCATGTAAACCTAATAGGAGTTGTCTATAGTACTCCTCACCTCTGTATTATACCTCCATCTCCCCTATCAGAACTACCATTGGAAAAATCTAGTATGATCTCTCCAACACTGCTAGGTCTCCCCATAGTAAACCTCTAGGTCGATCCACTGCAATGTGCTCATATTTCCAACACTGTAGTAGAAAACCAACATTGATCCCAAACCTCTTCTTGATACTCCAAGACTAAATCTCTCTATAAGTTTGGGCTAATAAGGCAGGGGCCCATGTAAATACAATCCTCTGCTCCATCATATCCATTACCATGTCATCATCCAAGGAAACTGACCCTAATAGATCAGGAAAAACATAGCATGTGATCCCTATCATCATCAACATCATGAATTCATGACCATTTGTCTCAAGATCATATAAATCCCCATATGAGAAATCATTCGATGAAAACTCTACACCATTAGCATCACCACCATATAATCTCCTCATCACACCTACCTCATCAATCAAAATAAATATATCCCTCTCCATGCACAGGAAATTTCAAATCATGTGTACATCCTCTACGGTGATCATCATCTCACCTATTGGTAGCCAAAATATACAAGTAATGGGATCCCATCTCTCCAATAATTCCAAATAATAATCCCCATGCTTCCTATGGATCTATCTATAATGACACATCACCCCCAAAACTACATCCTCTAAATGAAACAAATCATCATATGATAAATAATCCCTCACATCCTCTAGGATCCTAGGAATGATGTCTCTGATGGTTAAATTGTCCCTTACCTACATCCATAAAACACAAAAACATCCATTAGAACAATGTTTCATCAAAATTCAAAATTACAAAAAAATCCAATCTCTAGTGATTCACTACAATCATTGGACATTTCATCCAAATCACAAGTGATTTACAAAATTTTCACTGATTCTGAGCAACTCAACAAACATGCCCTCGTATGGCCCCCCAAAACAAAAAAAAAAAAAAAAACTAAAAACACACAAAAACAAAAAAGGTAATTACCTCTCCCCCTGGGTGGGCCTCCTCTACCTTCCTAGATCCTCTTATAACCTCCATCTCTCAATTATCACTCACAAAATCACTCAATTAGAGCTCTAAATCTCACAAATTAGCATGGTAAAATGAATTTACCGTGGTATATTCATCTATTTATAGGGTTTCATTTTCCCCTCCCTAGAATCATTGATGATTCTTATAATCGTTAGCAATTACCTTAATTTCCAATGTTCATGTTAAATTACCTACGATTTCTAATAATTGCATGTGATTCCCATCAATCATAAAAAACAACCTTTATAATCGTAAATCTATTCAAAATACTATCACACTCATTAAAGTGGAAAATATGTCTAATGTGTGTCCCATTTTAAGGGTATCAAACCCCTCTCTAAATCAATTAATCAATAATCAATTATTTTTGTGAGTACGTAACCCAAACACATTCTAAGTCAAATGTATACCGTCAATCCTTTATGGATTTATTTTCAAAACCCTAGCACTGGTAATTCATATATCTATAGGACTTGATCCCCCTGGCTCCCTAGTCTTTTATGATCACATTTACTTTGTATGAATCATATGACTATAGGACATGAACCCTTTGGTTCCCCTATCACTTGGTTCCGTGGCGGAACCCATCTTATTTCAATACCTCACCTTAAGGTAACTTAAAATGAAATAAACATAAAAATTATCCAATCAAATCAATAAAAATGGTTATCCTTAAAATTTTTGCAATCACCCACAGTTTGAGGGGGGATCACCCATCCAAACAAAAAAATAATAATCTCAAATTTTTTTTTACAATAATTTTTCCATCACAAAACACTTCATAAAAAGGGGAAAATGTAGACATCAGGTTTTCAGCACCTACCTACTCCCCATATATGCACATTATTTTATCAAAAGCTATCATTATAAACATATTCCTAAGCCATTTCCCTCATCCATAAAATCAATTTTTACTCCTTTACAAATTATCCTTTACTCATCTAAATTACCTTAACCCTCTAAAAACAAAATAACCATCCCTAAACCAATTTATCCCAACCTCCCAACCTTTAAAAATAACCTATAAGCTCTTCCCAACCATTTTATCTCATCCTTATACCTGAAAATACCACTTAGGAAGTGGTTTTTACCACTTCTAAATGTTTTCCCTAAATTCTTGGATCTCTAACAATTCTAACAAATCACCAACGATTATAAATAGTAGGTTCTACTCTTGCTTCAGAATTCTTCACAATTTTCTCATACGTTTGTGTATCCTTATTTTTGAGCCAAATAAAAATTTATTTCATTGTATTGATATCTAATCCAAAAAAAAGTATTAAAATCTCTTCAAGGAGCATACAACACATCAATCCTTATTTCCTTGCCTCCAATAATTTTCCCAAGCAATCAACAAACAACAACATTCAACAGCCGATCATATCAATCTAAAATCATCATCTTTAGGTGTTTTGTGTTCTCTCAACACTACAAGGTACTCCTATTTAACTTTATCATGTTTTTATAACATCAACCTTTGCAAAATCAATCATTTAGATATTTGTTTATATCAACTTATCATTTTTAGAGAAATCAAACATTATTATAGTAACTGTCACTAATTACTTTAAATCACCTGTGATTCCCTTGAATCACCCATGATTCTACTAAATAACCTTTAATTCCTTTGAATTTCTTGTGATTCCTGTCTTTCATGATCTTTTTAATCAATTATAGCATTTTGTAACATTTTATCAATATCTTTAGATTTAACTTGTCTTTTGTGAGTATGATTTTTCTTTAGATCTTTTTTCCATGCCAATCACACCTATTCATAAGAATTGACAACCTTCTAATCATTCAATAGCCTTTATTTTGAGAGAAATTAGACAACTTTCATGAGATCACACTACGTGCTTTTCAATTTTTAGCTGACATCAAAGATATAGAGTATCATATTGAGTTCCTCCCTGAGATCCAAAAAGAGACTGTAGACTATTGGTATGATTACTTCAAATCCATCTAGATAGCTGCCAATATTGGACGTCACAATAATGTGTTTTCATTGATGTCAAGTGTTAAGTGATGTCATAGGATGTATGATTTGTTCATGTGTCTTCCCAAGTTGTCTAGGTATCTTCATGAAGTGTTAAGTCATGATGTCATGTGTTAAAGCATGGTCTAGGTGAATAGTCAAGCAAGAAAGTTGTGTGAATGCCCTCATAAGGTATTATGAAGAATTCATAAAGTAAATTTTTTTCCATGAGATATGTTTGAGATGTTTTTAATTTTGTACGAAGCTAACATGGTCAATTCTTTAATTGTCAGGTATCTTTAGGCTTAATCTTAGTCTTAGATCAAGTAGGTTGGCATGGAAACATGAGAAATAGATGAAGGAAAATTATGGGTGAACCTTGATGTAAGAAGGTAATCAAGATAACATGAATAGGCTAAGGATGAGACCCTTATATCTAAACACTGCTAATTTTTGGGGCTATCTTAATGATGAACTAATTTTCTAAGAGGAAATTAAGTCATTTGTGATGTTTTATGTAATGAAATACTTGACGTAAATTTATAACTTGAAAGTGATTAGTGATGTTTTTTCTTATCTCTAATAAATTGTTAACATTATTGATTTTAACTAAGTTATGTTAAGGCTTTGATATTTATTTTGGTTATCTTAATGACCAAAACTTGGAATATGATTAAGAATTCCTTATGACTAATTATTGGTCTTTAGCAGACCACCCAATAGTCTACCTAACCTAATACTATGATGGTCATATTTTCATGGATGAAGGACTATAGTTGTGTAGTCAAGGACTTAATTATTGAAATTAAAGGAATCAGTTCCCATGAAGCACATACAAGCAACTTACATGATCTAAGTTAACGCTATTATTGCTATATATATATATATATATATATATATATTAAAAAAGGGAAATATGTAAAGTCTAAAGTAGTTAAATAACTACTACTGGAGATTTCTTAACTCTAAATAAGCAGAGGTCAATCTAATTTTAGTAGTATGGTTTCAAACCTAACTTGTGATCCTATTGTTTGAAGAGCTAGATTTGGGCATTCCTTTAGATATTAGAAAGGTTGTATAACATATTAATTGTGTGAAGCCTTAAGACATATAAAAGAAGGGCATTCAAATTTTCTAGTTCTTAGGATATTATATGTTCTCTTAAATACAATTTATATAAGCTATGGTTATTGTTCAAATTGAAAAGGGAGGTGAGTTGGCACCCCACCGCCTTCATTATTATGTACTAATAGTTCATTTATTGTTTATTTATTATCCCCAACCAATTTTTAAAGTGGAGATAATTCAGTTTAACTAAACTTTAAGTGCATTGCATGGCATGAAATGTGGGACTTCACTAAATTTGAAAGTTAAATCAGTTGGCTTGATAAACATGGTGGAAAGCTCAATGGACTCCTACATTAATGTCATTTATTATGCATTAAAAGACCCAACTACCTCGGGAAACGCAAGGACGGTTTGAGGGAAACAAGGCGGTTTGTGGTTGTTGATTCGTTCCATTGTAAGATTTTCTCATAGAAGCTCTGCATGCAAGGAAAAATGGAACTGAATGTTGTTGAGATGTTGCATGTTGTAAGAAACAGTGAGTCGATGGGAGTAATGTCTCTCAGACTCAATAAATATTGTGAAAATGTTATGTTTTGTTGGATGATGGAATTCACTTCAAGATTTGGGATTTTCAGAAGAATCTTGGGAACATTTCAAGGAAGAAAGGATTGGCGTCACAGGCATGATATGCCCTAACTCATTATAATATCTTGCTTAATTTAGTTATTTCACAAAAATAACACTAGCTTGAATGAAATTTTATACTTAATTTCTAGTGGTGTGTATTCGAGTTAATCATTCACTTCTATAGAGTAAGAAATGTCATTGAATCATGATGTATGTTGTTTCAAGAATGAATTAACGGTATTAGGCATGAATGTAATTGATTCTTGATAAGGAATAATGCATTTCATGAGTTTAAATGTGTGTTGTGACTGTAATATTAAATGGCTCCTGGTTTATGCCAAGTGTTATTTTGAATACTTAATACAATTGTGTTTTGGTACTTTTGCAATACTATAAAACTTTGTTTGAATGATACCCATCTCTTCTGGGATTATATGTAAATTTACAAGATAATAAGAATAACTGGAAGTTGGTGTTTGTGTGGTTATGTTTTAGATGACTTTCTATTTCCAGGTATTCACTAAATTGTAACTTTGATTGATTCTTTTTAAATAATCTATTCTTGTTAAATAGTGACTTATCTTTTGGTTGCATCGACTGTTATTTAGTCAACCAGGTTTGAGTTTATTAGAAACCATTTTTGAGGAAGAAAATAATGTTTTATTTTGAATTATGGTCCTTAATTTTAAGTTTGTTATGGATTAAGGGAAGTTGTAATTAACACAAAGTCTGTCTCTTCATCCCTTGAATGGGCATATTTGAGTGGACATATTATGATCTAAATCCTGAGCTACATATGATGGTTCGACAAGATGTTGTGATTTTTATCAAAAAACTGTTGTATTTTGTTTGGAAAACTAGGTTCATTTATTTTCTCAGCAGGTTTTTTGTGATCTGGTTGACACCTTTTCTAGTTATTCATTTTGGCCTCCACTTTTTTTTTGTCGTTAATAAATTTGGTAGTATTCGACCCCTTCACGGTTTAATATAGGTTGTGCAAATATTATGTTTTAGAGTTTGGTTTCTGTGAAGTTTAAGTCCAACTCATTTTGTACTCAGACACTTTTATTTTAACCATAGTCCTCTTGATAACAGGGAAATATATGTGCTCTTGTGAATAGCTAGTATGATATTCAGAAGGCTAGGTTATTGACCACTATTTCTGTGACTTTCTTAAAGCTTAGTTGTTCCTACTCATAATTCCATACTAAGTTCGAAAGGAAAGTTGATTGTGACTAAAATCCTCCTATTCCTTAGAGAATTGCATTGTATACTCTAGTTCATTTAGAACCAATCCTAAATGGGTAGTTGTGCTCCTAAAATCTTATGTATTAGGAACCTTGTGGTCATTAAAGTGTTGAACAGTCTCCTTTAAGTGGTTACTTCTTTATCTTAACATATGAGCTATTAATGATTAGTTGTATTTGATTTCAGAGATCCTTAAGCACTTGACTTGTGCTTATCTGGTTAATTGATTACCCTTCTCTTGTGGATTAAAATCTGTAAGGTAGGTTTAATGGTTATCAAACACTGTAGTGAACTATCATTTAATAATTGCAAGATGGATTATGGAAGTCGACATGGAATGATTCCATAAGTCTCATGATCATTTTGTTGTGCTGTTTAGTATTATCTGAAACTGGTATTATGTTTCGAATAACTAATTTTGAGTCATTGAGTAGGACTAGGAATTAGTGTTGACTGAGACAGATATCCTCTTAGCTTCTGGGTTTGAAAAATTGGTGAGATTTCTTCCTTCTCATAGTTAAATTGATACTTGTATAGGATTTGATTGGTCTTGATGACCATACTATGTGATTTTTTTGAAAACTGTTTGTTTTGAGCTTGAGTCGAAACCCATTTAGGGTCATAACATTTTAAGCTATAAAATCCTCCTCTTATGGGAGATGTTAACTAGTTTTTTCATTTAACTGAGTCCATATGAACATGTTAGATCCTTGACAGGGTGTTATGATTTAGTTCAGATCTGTGTAGGATCGTGTAGTATTCTAGTTCACCTTGAAGCTTGACTCTTTAACTCTTATCGAACTGTAACCCAATTTCCCTTAGGGATTATGGTGATTTCTTGACATTCAAAATTCTCTTTATCAACTTCATTAGACTTTGTCATTAATGAGGTTAGGTATACTCTAACCTTCTTCAGTGGAATGGATTAGCAGATCCTTTTGGAGTCCTTGACTCACTATGGAATAATGGTTTATTTTCATTTGAAATTGTTATGAGACAATCATAGGATAATGAATGTCCAGTTGGGCTTATTGGATTAATGTCAATCATGTTTATCATGACTCCTTCTATGTTTATGACAACATGGTAACCACTCTTAGGGACTGTGAGATTCTTATAGTGTTTAAGGGGTCTTGATATGTTTGATAACATTTCACTGAACTGTTTAAATGAATTCTCTATTCATTTTCCAGTTTTCCTAAGCTTTTGTTGAATGTTTATGAATTCTCTTTATGTCATAATAATACTTCCATAGTGTTGTTTATGTATGTTGTTTCTTGAATTTGTTGATAAGTTTTTATTGATAGCATGATGTTATGATTGATTGATCATCCTTGAGGTTAAGCATTTGAATATAACCTTTTGAGGTTATAGGACTCTTGACTTAATGGGTTAGACCTTAATTTAAGGTGATGTATGAATTCCTTTATTGATTACCTGTTGTTAAGATTAGTGATACTTGAGTTAAGTACTTAGTATGTATAAATTGTTGAGTAAATGATTTCAAGAATGCAAGTATGGGATTGCATGACTAAAATCATGTTACTCTTTTACTTCATTTTTGTGAATAATATTGATTCACATGTTCATGTTGTACCTTAAGTGATTAATTATTAGTGATGGAATAATTGTGATAAATTGTATGACTAAAGTTAACTTCTTTCATGGTTTATTATATCTTGTTTGTTCTTAGCATGTTTAAGAAGAATTGTTTACCTTCTTAAGAACCTTAATATTATTTCATTAAAAAATATAGAGTTCTTTTTATGAAATTATTAAGTAGAGCATGCCCTTATGAAGAGTTAGTGCTTATCATGCTCAGTTCATGTGAACTGACTCATGTTAACAATTTTTCAGATGGACATCATGAAAGAAGGGTGATGTATATAGTTTTATTTATTCTTTTGATCGAATAAAGTTAAATGGGATGACTGATTTTGGTATTCCTAATTGAATTACTTCTTTTCAGAAATGAGAAAGGCCCTTGGCCATTTAATGTAATTGTTTTAAAATTTGGAAGGAAATATTATGATCATTCTTATAAACATGAATTTGTACTTATTTCTGGAATGTAATAAAGTTTGATTTCTTGTTACAATATCTTGATTTAAAGGTGATTGATTGGAAAATGATGAGTTTATAGATCTGCAATTAATAAAGATAGGTAGTTAGTATATAAGTTACTATTCTAATAAGCCTAAGTATAAATCAAATAAAGTGCTACACACAACATATGTGTGAATACTAGGGATGAAGAAAATGAAGTTATGAATGGGATGTTTGTATATGGATCTTATGTATTAATTAATGAAGTGTTAAATATACTTGAAAGTTAGATCAAGTTACTAGTGGGTGACTACCTAAATATTTAATGAATTATATCAACCTGCTAGGATAATATGTGTTAAGTTCATCAAGGGTTGTGAATAGGATGTACTTAACTAGTAAAAAGTGACTTGTAATAAGATTGTATTTCTTAAATGGCCACTGCTAAGTAAGCAGTTGGATGATCATGGAACCATAATAAGGTTATGATAAGTGAATACATTCATGTTATAACTGATTGATAAATTTAGGTATTACTAAACCATATCTAAAGTTGTTGAATTTGTAATAATTCTTATGAAAATAATATTATGTCCCTTATAAGGACTATACACAAAATTAATCAAATGAGCTTATGGTGATCTGATAGATATAATAAGAATGTTTCACTGTTCAAAGGAAACAGTAATGTGATAATTTGTTATAGTTGATAGTTGTTCTAAAAAAAGGGTTAATAATGTGTCATTATGAACTATAAGTATGATATTTACATAATGGAAGTGGGAACATACTTATTAAGTTAGAAAGAACATGGTAATTGAATCCTAATAAGTCAACATGTTATTATCTCTAAAGAGGACTTAAGTGAACATAATAAAAAGAGATTAAAATAATATGTAAAAGTTGTGTGCTTGAGGAAATGTTTGACTAACATCCAATCTAACATGTCAGATACTTGACCATTATCATACTTGATGGATATAATAAAAAAATGAATGATTTTAATTAAACTGCAACTAAGAAAATTGATGTGCTTATGCTAAATTGTTCATTAGCATCCATAGTCTATGGTACTTGAAAAAATTATGTCACATACCTAAATAATTAGCTAAGTGTAGATACATATCTCTAATAATGTGAAATATAGAAACACAGGCTTAATTGATTAAGCTGAGGTGATATTTAAACTATAATACTGATCATAAACCTAGATAGTTTTTTTTCCATTTATGGTTATCATTGGCATGAGATCTAATAAGGTAATTAAGTTTTTTATTGAGAATTAAATATCCTTGGATCAACTTAAGACATGACCTTAGGTATGACTCATTCAAGGAGAAGGTGTCATGAGGCCTAGGCTTTTCTGTCATGATTTTATAATTACCTTGAAAACAATAAGGTACCATGTTCCAATACAAGACTCTTGGTGGGTTAACTCACTACATCCGCTACACAGTCATATCCCTATAATGATGGTTGTCACCATTTGGATACTACTGCTTAGTAGTTGTACTGAGTTTCCTCATCAAGAGACTAGATTGTGGCATGGTGTTGCTTTAAGTACAAAACTTGTTAGAGTTACAAAGATAGATTGAACCTCATGGATACACACCCTGATATCAACTTATGATGGCTACGGGAAGGAAATTGGTCTAGTAATGAGGTGAATCATTATGAAGACACTTACTTTCTCATAGGCATCATAGGATGACATAGAGGTATGTCTTCTTGAAAGTTAAACTAGATTTGTACCTTGTACAAGACTTGTAGCTGTTTACAACATCTATGATTGTGAATCCATATAACTGAATAAGTGATTAAGGTGAGATGAAAAATTCCTAATGATGAGTGTTTCATCATGGAATTGAGCATGGCATACATGACTCTAAAACTTTGTGCAAAGTAGTGTAAGCTGCTGATTACACTGTCATGATTTCACTATGATCTAAGTTGTGAGATGTCTGTGGAATTCCTAGGTGGAACCCAGGTAGACACTTAGGAATCTTCACTTAAATATCATATCCTGATAAAGGATAAACCAAAGGATACATTTGATGTATTGGCTCATACAGAGCGTTGAGGGAGAGTGAATAGGTTCAATATTCCTTCATGTAGCTGCACATGGTTTATGACAATTATCGGAAATGGATTGTATTAAGGTTTATGTTGGATTTAAATATAAGAGTTCTCCAAGACTAAAATTTTGTAAAAAGTTTGATGATAAATTATTGAGGAAGGAAAAAGTTCTCTTCATTTTTCTATCAGTGTTCTCACCCTCACCAAACCTTCTCTCTGTAGTAATATACAAAAAATGGATTTTTTTTCCTCAAATAACTTGAGAAATTTATGAAAACCTCTCATATCTATATAATACTCTCTATATTCCAAGTTGATGGAATTTTAGTCTATAAGATGTAATGTATAGTACATGTTTTCCACTATTTTGAAGGATTTTGACCCAACAGTCAGCAATGGTAGAGTTACAGAGGCCAATTTTTTTGTGGAAGTATGTATGGGAAGTAAGAATGATGTCCATGAAGCAATCTATGTGGGCTTATTGTTAATTTTTGGTTAACCTTATCAATTTTTTAATCCTACTACCAAGAGCTAAAACATGCCAAAACCAGTCAAGAGAGCATAAGAGTTTTATGATCAAATAACATTAGTTGAAGTGATATATGATCATGACCAAGTCAAATAGGTCATATAAAACTTTATAGAGCTAATAAAATTATATGGTGAAGTAATTTTGTAAGTGTTCTTATATGTTTTTGCAGGGAAAAAAATCAGATTTAAAATAGGACAACTATAACCTACTGCAAAACATTTTACTTGTAAGTCATCCAAGTCACCCCTCTAGATCAGCTTATTCCCCATATCAGTTCTATATTGTCCTTTCAAGTAGTTATATGTGGAATTTCATCATGTCGTTAGGAGATTTAGGGAGAATGAGAATCATTCAAGTGATTTTGAGGTGTTATCTCTCAAGGAAGATTTTTAAGCAAACTTGGGAGTAGTGCACACCCCTCAAAGCATATTAAAATGATAAAATTCATCAAGGAGGTGTATAGGAGATCTTATAACGTTTTGCAACTTATTTTGGAATATTATAGAAAATTTAGATGTTTTGGAGCAAGTTCAGTAAAAGTGAGTCTTGGAGGGTAAAGAAGCTTGCAGTTCAAAAACAACCTCTGAGCTTCAGTAAGTGATTTTGGGAGGTTGTAAAGAGTTGGAGGTCAAAAAACTCTGTCAAAAATTTATTTAAGAGATAAATTATAGTGGTTTCACATATTTCACAAAACACATGAAATTATGTCCACAATATGATTTCAACATGCATAATCTATGAGCCCAAAGAAAAATCCTATTATTTGAGAGGTTTGTAGGAAGAATCAAGACATGAGACCCCTCACATTTTCTAAAAATTCACTTTCCATTAAATTTCTTATAAATAAGTTCATTAAATGACCTCTAGGCACTCAAGTTAATCTTACAAAAAATTTATCCCCAAGGTAAGATTAGGGATTTATTAGTTTTTTTGGGTGGAAATGTATCACTCCCAGGTCTGAGAATAATTTTTTACACCAACCAAATAACAATTTTGGGACTCTTGGGAAAATATTTTCAACAAATACCCTAGATATTCCCCTGGTTATAATGTGACTTCAGTTTCATGAAAATTACTCATTTTAGTCCCCGGGCACCAATTTCTATCTCCCTTCACCATTGAACTACAGAGTGCCAGTTGTCAGGATTAGGTGAGGGAGAATTTTCTTATACCAACTATCCCAAATAGTTGAGATGTTTGGGATACATTGTTTCACCAAAAACACAATTTTTACCCCTGGTCCTCCACATGACTCAGAAAGGTGCTTCATAGGCTTTTCTAGCTCCCTCCCCTCTCCTCCTTAGCTAGTGAACATATGCAACTTATCAAGCCTAGGTGAGGGAAAATTATCTTATACCAACCATCATAAATGTTTGGGATGGGTGGGATACTTTTTTCCACGCAATCCTAGCTCCTTCCCTGGTCAATCATATAACCCCATTTTATCCCATGGGTGTTTTATGTTTTTTTCACGTTATTTCACAAGTAAATCACAAAGTGTTACTTGTATTAATGAGGTTTAAGAACGTATTTATATAAAAAAAAATTTAAACCTTTGGGACAGTTGGGAAACAACATTATGCCCAAGCCAAGGATGAAGAAAAATTCACTTATTCATTTTTAAGTGCTTCTTTTACTTCTTCTTGTGTGCGCGTACACAAACCCTCACTACCAGAAATATTCATTATCCTCCATCGTTGCTTATTCCATAACCTCAATCTTTAATTTCACATTCATTAAAAAAATTGTACTACTAAAAAACACCAGACAACATACAAATTCTACATACACCATGTCCAATTTTTGCCAAATTGACTTCATGGTCAGAAGTAGAAAAAATGTTCATATCTCATAATCCAATGCACAAATTGAGGTGATATGTTTTAGTATATTTCCTATTTTCATAGGTCACCAAGAATAAATTCAAATAATTTTAAATTATACCCTAGATCATTAATGGAAACAAAACCTCCATTTTGTTTCTTGGCTTTTGTTCCTCATATTTCTGATAAATCTAGAAATCAGGTGAAGTAAAAAATGTGAGCACACAATCCAAGAGAAAAACCAATCCTGATGGAATTATTATCATTGCACTCAGACGTGATAAAATACCAGGTCAAAAATCTTGGTGACTCCATTAATGGCTTCTATCGTACCTTCATTCCTGAAACTCCCACTAGGTTATTTTTTCATTTCCAAGCACTCCGATGGGTGAAACACTATGAAATTTGGAAGACATGATAATGATGATGAGTTGAATTGAAAAATATCATTCCCATCACAAAACAAGGCAATATTTTTCACTTACTAAAATTATCATATTTTATTCTGTTGTGCATGCTAACAATAGCAAGACCCCTTAATAACAAGTTTGGATCACTTAGATAAATAGGAAATTTTCTTAAAATTAAAGCCAAGGAAAAAATGACAATTTTCCCAATATAACACATTTGGGAAAAGCAACCTGGTAAAAATAGAGAATTTTTGCAAATATCAATACATCAACAATAGGAGAGGATGAAATATTCCAAAAGGTTTATAAGGTGAAATTGGAGAAAAAGAGGTGATCTCCCAAAATAGCAGGTCATGGTCTCACATTCTAAAAATTGAAAGTCTTCATTTTGGTTACAGAAATTTGCAAATGGATTCATTTTAAATCAATTTTCCTTTTTTAGACTCTCCATAGGGTTATAAGACAATTTTATATCTCAAATGAAGGAATGAGAACTTCACATGGGTTCTGGAAGCATCATCTGAGTTCAATTGTGTCAAGAAGTAAGGCAGAGCATCACAAGGTGTAGTAGGTAGATTCATCACCATAGCTTAGTGAGTTGGGTAACTTACAATAAGTTGGTTAGAGTAATCTTAATGAGATAAGGAAGTTATTCAATTAATTATCATGGAGGATTATTGTGAGTATCACATGTGTTCATCCTGAGCTCACATTAAAAGGTCTTGGAACAATGTTTCTAAACACTCATTTTGTGGGCTAGAGTGTTCATGCATGATCATCAGTAGTAATAAATTCATCAATAGCAAAGGTATCTTCATCCTTGGGAAGATTTCATCTTTTCCATCTTTCATTATTTCTCCTCTTACCTAACCCCATTTTCTAATTCTTCATTGTGAGAAATTGTAACATTCACCCAATTCATTAAGGTGACTATAGTCTAAAATGTAATTAGTTTCCCTTAATTAATAGAGGGGACTTGAATTTATTTCCTAGAAATGTTAAGTGTCATAAGTTGTGAGGAAAAATGAAATACCATGTGGTAGGTAGGAATATAAAATTCCAAAATTCTATATAAAGTAATGACACCCTCATTCTTAAGGGTTTTCAATTTTGTATACGTATGAGAGAGTGTAGACACCTATAATTAGCACAACTAATTCTTGTGCCAAAGTCTTCCAGACCCCTTTCATTACTATGTCTAATCCTTATACTAATTCATATAAAATATACTCCCTTATACACCCCTCATCACCTCTCATCCTTATTCAATTGAATAATTAAATACATTAACATCATCACGATAGTTATCTTGTGTAAATGCATACACTCACAACATCATATTATTCTTATGGAAATCATACATTTACAACACCATTTAATCACAACATATTTAACATTTATCTTCATGTATTTATCTGTCACATCATCCTTACACTCTGTAAATTACTAAGTATTATTCCCCTTATCCTTATACAAATAATTAAATAAATACATCTACACCCCTTATAACTCCTCATATTTATTAATCAACATTAAACATCCCTCCCATCTTTGCCCAATTAATTAATTAATATATCAACACTCCATATCTTAAAACCATACTTATTTAATTAATTAAAATCAATATCCTATCATCTCATGATTATCCTTTCGTATAATATTTAAATCTTCACAAATCATCTAGAAATGTTCGTAAGTGCTAACCAATAAAACTCCTTAAGAATTCTTATATATTTCATCATTGCCTCAACTAGTCCAACACATCCTTAAAAAAACTGAGAACCTCACTCCTCAAAATCATAAGCCAAAACCTTGATTTTGTAGGTGGTTGAAAACTTCTTCTCATAAAACTTGAATCACTAGAAATTCCCTGAACCACCAGTGATTCTACCTATTTTTTGCAACTATATAAAATGAGTACAAGGCCTCCATTTTTGGTTAACTTGCAGGTGGACATTACCTTAGAACTTCATATTGCATCATAGACCTCTCACAGATCCAGAGATCACTCAAAAAACATTTAAATCATCAATAATATCTTCTTTAACCTTTGAATGTCATTCATATGCCCATGAATCAAATCAGTAGTCTTCTGCATCAATAATGTTCCTCTCTCAGGTAATATTACCTTTTTTTCTTCATCCATCAAATTATACAAGGTACATGTCTATATTAAGTTATCATTGTGTGTATGCACCATATCTAAGCTTAAATCAACCTTTTAAGCATCACTTTCGAGTCCCATATTCACTCATTATCAACCTAAAAAAATTCACAACAATTGTTAATGATTGCCAGAAATGTTGACAATTCAATGTCTAATCGTTAATGATTTTCTAACAAATCACTGATGATTTCCCCAATTACTGATAATTCATGTCAAAATGGTATTTTGACCCCTAAACCTACATTTAAGATATCTAGATTCTATCATCTATCATCATTCTTCCTTTGCAAGTGTCTTTCCAATATTTTTAAGCTCCTTTGAGCCATCTTTAGCATTTTGTCAATTATCTTAATGAAATATAGCATATTGCTCACGTATCTATCCACCTCCTTGCTCCTTTGAGCCATACTGTGATTCCCAAACTCCCTTTAGATCAGGAAACACCATCAAACCAACATATAGCCTTGGACCCTGTCAGTCCCTTTGCCTTTGCATTTTTGGTTATATCGTAAGTTTTCACGTTATAATTTGTCATCAACTTATTTTATCATTATTCGATTAATTTTTTGAATTCAGATTGACATCCTTGAAAGGAAGTCCATTGAATTCTATGGACTGACCTTTTCTAGGAAATGCAACATATATTTTTGTAATCTCTTCATGTGTCATGTTTGTGATTGCAGGTTCCTTAGTAGGACATGATTTTACACCATTCTTCTATGAGCCACAAAAACCAAGCATCATCCATCAGCACCCACAGGTATCACTAAACCCCGTCATTCTGAGGTTAGGTAAATATTACTTTCTTTCTTATTCAATTTAAGTTGAAGAGGTGGTAATTATTTGTAAAATATTGGAACTCCCGGTGGGACACAATATTTTGTCTCTTTGCTTCATTTCATCAATAGAATCACATATTTTTATTTTTGTGATCTTCTGTGTGATAATCACCTATGATTGGGAAAATCACTAGTGATTTGTCTATTTGTTTCTTTATTTCCATATTAGTTTTCTTTTTACTCTTTTTTTGTTGTTTTCTACTTTTTGTTTGTCTTAACTTTCTTGTAGGTTGGTATTTTTTGGAGAGCTCATTTACTAGAGTGTTGGATTTCTTGGTTTAAAATTTGTTTTAAAAAAATAACAACGTTTAGCAGTGATTCCTATAAGTTTCCTATTTTATTTCAGTATTTCATTATTTGTTTGATTATCTTCATTAAAAATAATATTTTGATTTGGGCTTTAAAACAAACCATTCATTCTTTTTTCTTCACATAGTTCTAATTAGGAAAGTAATCAGTTGCATTCAATTTATTTATCTTCACACACAACCAAACCACTTAAATATTAAAATGAACTCAAAAATCCTACCTAGGTGGATACCTACTGGGATTTTATCACCAAGAGGAGAAATCTACTCAGTGTTCTAGTCAAGTATAATCACCCATCTGTTGGTATATTGACAAAGCACCTGATAACCTTATCATTGCGGGACCGTGAAGTCAGGGGGTAGGCCTCAATACCATGCCCGCATCGATAGAAGTATGGTGTTGGGTCTCACGTACCTTTGGGTATATTGAGTAAACCTCCTATAAAACATTCTTGAAACTAGTATTACAACAGCCATGTCATTAGACTCCCTTGAGTCTCTTCATCCATATCTAAATTTTAATGGAGATAATTAAAATTTCTTGTACTTCACTTGTCTATTAACTTTATAAATTTCTTAGGGATTTTTTTGTAATATTGACAGGTAATTATCATAGATAAAATCTTTACATTAGTATATCCCTCAAAACACTATGCATCATATTTACAATCAACCTCATCTGCTTCAACATCTTTTCATCCTAATAAATTTCAAGATATTCATTATAAATGATCTAGTCATTATCAAACTTATCAACCAACCAAATCCTACTCAACTTATTTTATCTCTAACACATTCCCACAATAATTTACATCATCTTATGTCCCTTATCGACCATATACATATAAACCAATCTAACAATCATACAAAAATACCATTCAACAACCCTATGGACATCTGTCACATCCTTCTTCTCTTAAAACTACGAATTCTCAACTCATGTCATGTGCATCACATCAAGTGTTCTTTTCCAAATCCCTTCCGTCATCTCAATCTAATAAAAATTCAAATATCCCCCAGCTCTCATCTAATAGACTTATTTCAACTTCAATACCTCCCTTGATATCTCAGACATCTCAAACCTACACATACATTCCTTATCAGCATCAATGAGCCCCTCTCATCTAATAACAACAACCCATTAAATATATTTACAAATTTTCCATGTTCCTTTACCAAAACCCACTTTACAAACCATATCTTCTTAAACTACCCCTAATACATCTCCACATCAAGCACATTCACAAAAAATCATCCTAATCTCAATCCTTATGAGTCAAATAAATCACATAATCGTGTTAACTCCTTAACATATAATCCCAAAAATGATCCTTTATATTCCCTATCCAATAGGTTAGATAATTTAGAAACTATTACCAAAGGATCCAAACATGTCCTCACTTATGATAAGGTTTTTAATGAACCCATCCACCCATCAGTATTATATAATTCCTATGCTCCTCTTTGGGAATCACCCGAATTTAATTTGTTGCATGCTCAAGAGGACCCACAATATCACATACTATCCTTTAGACACTCATGTTATGTTGTTATCCATGATCAATATATTCTTCTCAAAACCTTTCCCATGTCACTGGTAGGAATTGCCTTAGTTTTGTATAATTCCCTTCATTGACATTCTTTAGTCTCTTTCACACAACTAGCGATGTTATTCATGAATCATTTTTCTATAAACGTTACTCAAAAAATCACCATTTCTGATCTTGTAACCATAAAACAATCAGAAAATGAATCCTTGGAGATTTTGTTAGTAGATGGCAACACACTATTAATCAATTATCATTTCCACTTCCATAATAAGAGATGATTGATTTGTTTACTTGATCATGTTCCTAGCATATATCATCCACTCTTCAAATCCATACATTTTAGTCCTTTGAGGAAGTCTTTGCCATGGAAAATAAATTATAAAACCAATCCCTCAAGAAAGGCCATCTCGATTATTAACCTACACATGTTTCATTTGATTCCCCTACGTCTTCCTACAATTTAGATGAATCCACACATTCCCCTAGGTCTTCCTATGATTTATATGAAACAACCATGTACAATGACTTTACTAGCCTTCTTGATCCAACCCTCTCTATAGGACCAGTCTATATAAATACTTTATATCCCTTGAGTCATACCATCACTTCTATTACACATGTTATTCCCCCAAAGGAGACCCCTTCATCATTAACACTTATACTTTAAGGATCATAACCCATGGATCCTCTTTTGATGATTCTCACACATCAACATTCCCTGTGTCCACTACCCAATCATCTATCACTTCCTTGAAACCCTTATATTCCACTTTGGAATTCATTACTAATGAGGTTTCCATAATTGAAGACCATGACATCTAATTATGTTGTAAACCAATCAAATAAATATAAAATTCACGTAAATCACCTCAATCATGTATATAAAAATGTCTCCTTTAATCGAATCAGGCCCAATCCTACTCTTGAATACTCACTTATCATCTAGTCTAAATAATTTCCATGAATCAAATACTACATAGTAAAAAACCATCACATCCATGGCCTCACCCTTGTCATTTGACATGAGTCCCTATTCTCTATCTAATGTAAACATTACAAAATAAAATATATTACATCCACCATCTCATCCTCATCATCCATCATAAAACCCCTTCCTCTACCTAAAATCCAAATTACAAAGCTAAAGTACACATCATCTAAGATCTCAAACTTTCCATCCATTTTCGGACCCCATTCTCTATCACAATCCAAATCTTTCAAGTCTAAAATTTTACCATTACCATGAATTTTAGGACCTCATCCTTTATCTCAACATTGTGTCACACATTCTTACACTGTCAATCCCTCCTTATCTATTTTGGGACCTTTTCCATCATCCAAATTTATCAATCCTATATGTTATCAACCTCACAATGTCCCTATGATGTTTCAATACCATACAACATCTATGCATCTATCCCCATCTAACAATAAGAAATGTCATACTAAGCATCCACGTAAAACAAATCAGATCAAATATGGGTAGTTAAAGCAATTTGATCCTATATTAATCGCATGAAAGATGTTTTCCAGCTCTTCACCTACTAAATCCCATTGAAATTTTAATTTGAATGGTCTAGGGTGTAACCCACATCAACAAATTTCGAACAAGGTTGGGAACATGATAAGCTAAGCACTAGAGTGGAATTTATGACTACTAGAAGCTCTGTAGTGTAAACTGGACACGCAAGCCATCAGACTTGTACTGATTGATTGAAATATTGGCCAGCTATACATCTATTTTTTCATTTCTACCATGTGTCACCTAGTGCTTTGTTGCAAGGATTCAGTGCCTTATTGGCGTGCTTTTATTTGTTGTATGTAGCACACTCAATGTATGACAGATGCCACGTGGCACATAAAAGGTGTAGAAGAAGGTGTAAAGGAATGTATGCAGGAGATGTGGGCCCAAAAGTAAAATAGATGGAAAAGCACATAATGGTAGTGCACATGGAAGGAATTGGAGAAATACCAACCAAAGGAACCCATGGTTAAGGTACATAGCTATTACAAAGTAATGTGCGGTAGTAGGGAAGAAAGGTGCACAAGAGTTCCAGGGACTTAACTGATTTTAAGAGGCAATTCTAGGCATGCACAAGGGATGCATGAACGACTGGGAGGAAGGTGAATACATAAGGAGTTCATGCGATGAGAGAATGGAAAAAATAGGAAAAGAAAAATGAAAGGATGAAGGAAAGGAGGAGAGAGAAATATCATGTGAGGAATCTACAACCAAGAGAATGTGCCAAAGGAGAAAATGGAGTATGCATAACCTACAATGTAGAAACTTAAAGCTAGTATGAAATGTAAGTTGTCTAAATAACTAGGGGACTTCTTTGGATAACAATTTCAGTGACATTTGGGGCCATCTTCCTACTAGATTTAGAAGATAAGTATGTTAGAGCATCTATTAGACATGGATATTTTGATGTAATCATGAAATTCTAATATGGTATTTTGAAGAAATGTCCCTTGAAGTCACTTGATAAAACATACTCTTAGCTCTATTCTGAATCTTGTCAAATGTTGAAAACTTATGGAAGGTGACTAGTATCTTTGAAGCAATAGAAGAGCATGTGTAAGAAGCAGATGACTAGAAATAACTATGTACAAACAAAACAAGTTTGTGTGTATTGTACTTAGACGAATTGAAACTACTATAATATATATAAAATGATGTAGTAAGCTTAATGGAAGGGTTTGATATGGATCCCATTGACAAGGAATTTAAGTGCACCTTCATCAATATGAGACAAATCGAAGGATTTAACCTCTTTACATGAACTGATGGTATATCACCCACTCCAAAGTACATTAAAATTTGAATGAATCCCTGGTTTAACTCTATCAGCATCTTGTTTTAAAACCAAATCCCAAAATTTTAAAGCTTGAGGCCTTGCCCTTTTGTCAAACCATCTCTTCATTTATTTTTGATTTTATTCTATCTTGATCATGACAGAGTTCCTTGATTCTTCAAGTTCAACCATCTCTGCCATTGTGATTTCTCTCTGATCCATGCCCTCAAACTCTAACTACTACTTAATCTCTAATGAAGGAAACTAAAGAGATAAGGAAAGTCTATCTTCCTTACCATAGACCATATTATATGGAAATGTAGCTATTACCTTCTTCATGGTGATTTTATCTACCCACGGTGCACGTAAGACCTTTGTATGCCACTTCCTCTAGTGGATATTCATTGTTCATTTCATGATTTTAATTATGTTTTTGTTTATAAACTCTACTAAGCCATTTCCCCAGGGGTATTTTCTGGAAGAATTCTTGAAGTATATTCCTAGAATAAGCACCCAACAAGATATCATATTAGTACCAAGGAAGGCCTTTGCTTTAGCAGAGATAATGGTTTGAGGAATGAAAAACCTTGTAACAAATCCCTTGAGAAAGTCCATCTTGTGAAGTAGTTTGTAGCCATCAACGCACATCTTTGGATAGTGTTTGAAGGTGGATTGATCATGCCTATGAATTCAAGACCAGATTGCAAAAAATAATGATCTAATTAGATTGGTCGGAGGGGAAGCATTGAAAATTACTTCTTTACTACAAGGAAAGCACATTATTTTCATTTCATGAACCTTTTGTGCACATCTACAAACATGGTATGATAAAAGAATCCTTCCATTACGATCTTCATTATTGTAGTCTTGGAAGAGAAGTGTCCACAAGATAATCCATCGTGAAATTATGATAACACCTTTTCAGTTTTTGTGCCATCAATACATCTCAACATCACACCATCAAGATTCCTTTTGAAGAGTCAAAACATATGATATAGATTGCAGCCTTAGTTTCCTTCACTTTTCTTTGTTCAGAATAGGAAGGTATGCACCCTTGGAAATGAATGTGATCATTTCCTTCATCTAGTAGCACATGCCACAGGATTCATTTTGTTCAAGCTCTGCGTGTGAGAGATCTTCATCCAAAAATAATGAAGTTTCAGGTGCATCATGTTCATCATCAACAAGCTATCTGTAGAGCACATTACCTCTAACCACCTTTGTGGCTTTGATGGTAACATCATATTCCATTATTTGGATCACCGATCATGCTATGTTTTCACTTATCTCTGCTCCTATGATGAAGTCTCTCACACCTTTTTGTGAAACTAGTACTTTCATGTGGTTTGTGGCGAGCATGCTCTTTAATTTCTTAAGCGTGTGCATGATAGAGTAGACATGTTTCTCCATGTAGCTATATTCCAACTCATAACCATTCAACATTTGGATGAAAAAATCCACTGGCTACTCCATCCCTTGTTCATTTTCCTATGTTAGGATAACAACACCACATGAATCAACACCATAACCATAAATGAAGAAATCCTTTAAATAGTTGGGGTTGATGAGTGTTAGTGCAAAAGAAATTTCTTACTTGATCTTGTTGAATCTCTATTTTCTTTTTGTTGTCTACCTAAAGGTCGTGTCTTTCTTAAGCATGAGGGTGATGGGCCTTATAAGTCCTATGGAATTAGGGATGAATCTCCAAACAAATTTTATTTTTCCAAGGAAATAGTAAAAAAATCTCTCGTGCACCATAAGCGAGTGAGCCAAGATGGCTAAAACATGCTCTAGATAAACTGCAATGCCATCCTTTAAAACCATGTGGACCAAAATATTTCCCTGTGCCACATCAAAATTACACTTCTTGGGGTTAAGAGATACCCCAAAAATTTTGCATCTCTGAAATACTTTCTCCAGGTGCTTCATGTGATCTGTGCTTTACATTGAAAAAATAATTATATCATTGAGGTAAACCAAGATGAAATCATTGATGTATTATTTTATGGTAATATCCATGGCATGCTGAAGGGTTACACCTACACTTGATAGACCAAAGGGAATATTCCAATATGCATATGTTCCCCACTTGGTTGGAAATGTCATTATGTATTGATCATATTCTCTAACCGGGATCTGAATGAAGCCAGAATACCCATCCAACATAGAGAATCTCTACGTGTTAGCCACGGTCTCTAAAATTTGGTCTCTAAAAGGAAAATTATAATGATCCTTGAGGGATGCCTTATTTAAATCTCTAAAATTGACACAAAGTCTGATTTCACCATTCTTCTTACACACTAGAAGTAGATTCATGAGCTAGGTAGAGTATTTGATAGAAAAAATGATCTTCACCTCAATGAGTTTAGCCAACTCTTTCCTCATGAGGGGCTCATTAATATTCAGCAAGGAAATTTCTAAAAAATACCAAGAAACTAAATTAAAGTGTTCTTAAGAGGTTATATTTTCTCATTGGTGGTATCAATCATCATACTTATAATCATAAAAAATTCTACCCACATAGAAGTGGTAATATATACGGATAAATATTATATTATACCAATAACGAGTCAAATGTGGGTATTTTTTAATGGATTAAATTTATCCTTCCCAAGGATAAGATGCAGATTCAATCCTCATTACCCACCCATATGGAGGATGTAATCCTAACAAAGAATAATTATTGATTTGGTCGTATCTGTTCCTGGCTTATCAAACCATATCTTTGGATTAATTTGCCACTACTTTTATCTAATGGGCTTGATGTCAGGATCAAGGTCAATAGAGTGTTGAGAAACATTTTTATTGAATCCTTTGAGGTCTTCATATTCCCATGAGAAGATATCACTGATTTTTAATAGAGAGAGATGAAGACCTACTTTTATTCATTCTCTCAAGCTTTACTGAGCAACAAATATTTCATGTGCACAATAGTAACTGGAATACAGTCTTCTTGCATTACATGCATAATCTTTTCTTTACCCTTAAAGTCATCATTATGGATAAAAATTGTCTCTAAGGTGACCAACCCTTTAGGAAATTTATTTGTTTTCATTTATATCACTTGTTCATCATAGCTATCATTCAATTCAAATTTCATGCTTGATGATAACTTAACTTCATTCTATATAAACTAGACAATCTATGTGTCATTGTCAAACACTTGTCAATTGGTGTTGTTGTCATGGATAGATGGATTGATCAAAATTTTGATGTGTTGTGTGTTTCTTATGAAAAATTCCTCAACAAGGGAGAACTATAAATCGATCGAAATCATTTGATTAGTCTAATTTTTCATCTTCCTTGGTATCACCTACAGGTTTAGAGAATCAAATCTCTTTAGAAGGTCATAAAATCTCTATTTATAACCCTTGATAAGATTATTATTTATAGTGCACTTGTTTGTGACCTGGTGGATGGCCAATTTTGTATCCCCAAAAAATTGTAGTGCCTTTATCTGTCTCTTCTCTGTAATGATCAGACCATTTACTAGTGACTCATATTCTTTCACATTGTTAGAATAGGAAAACTACTAGTGAGTGAAGAAGAATTTATCATCCTTAGGAGAAATGAGAATGATGCCTACGTCTGTGATGTTTATACTTCTGGATCCATCAAAGGATTGGGGAGGGGTTGGGTCATATGAATCCATCTGATAAGAAAATATTTTCTTAGCTTGTATGGTAAACTAGTTACCATACCTTGTCTTGAGTATCATATGGGTCCAATAAAAAAGGCAAGTAACCCCCCACTTTAGCAATAAAATATCTTGAAATACACAAGGAAAAAAATGAGGTAATTTAATGATTGACACATCTTGAGTTAATATGAGGCTATGACATACATGTAGATTTAAGTCAGGATCCTTGATGATTCCTGGGGTGGTGATAGTTGAACCATCAATTTGCAAGACTCCTTTTGACAAGGGGGTGTAATTAAGACCTAGGACATCAGTAATTTTCTTAGGCATATCAGAATTAATTCCACCTAATCAAATCATATAATTTTGAACAAGATGTTTTCCTATTATCAAAGACATAAAAATACATGGTTTTGACAACCTTACTCATTTGATTCTTCTCTTCTTGGAAAATATTGACAACGGTGTGTGGTTCGTGAAAAAATATGTCATTATGAGGGAGTTGGGATAAAGATTCATGCAACAAGTCAAGATGAGATGGAATGGCTAAGGCTTCCCATATTGTGGAATTCATATTTTTCTTCTTTATCTGGTCCAAAATGTTCAATGGAAGACCCATTGACTTGTGCATTTTGGGTACAATAGTATTCATTTTCTTCTATTCAGGTGTAACAAAAGGGACCCTAGCTAGAGGAGGGGCTTGACCTACCAAAGATGGGGCACACACTAATTCAGAAGGAGTAATGAGTTGAGCTTCATGTATAGGGAATTACCAATTTTTACTGTTGGATGTCTTAGCTACATCATTATTCATTTAAGGATTGGCATGCATAGTGGGAATTAAGACTTGTGTTTTGGACTCAAGCATCCTCTTTTTTACCTTGTATTTTTAGCAACTTGGGTTTTTTGTCTACTTGTATCATCTAAGGCTTGATTGATCACACAAAAGTCTTCAGCGATAAAGAATATTAATTTAGCTTCAGGAGGAGCTTCTAAATTTTCTTGGTTTTTAAGTTCAATTGTACTTGTTAAAGACTCACAACTAGAAGAAAAATGGATCATATAAGACTGCACATGTGCAAAATTAGTGTAATGGTAATGAATTTGAGGAATGTTGTAAGGAAATCACCATTTCAAATCTTGTGCCATGTTGTTCTGAACTTTTTTTGGGTGTTGGGAGAGGTTGTGCAGGAGGAATAACTTTTAAGGGCAAGTAAACATTAGCATGTCATCTATCGTTCTATTGGTTCTACCCATATCTTTTGTGTTCATACTAATTCCTCAAAGGCTTATTATTCTGGTTATTCTCCTAATTAGAACTATTCGTAAAGGCCTGTGCCTACTATTTTGCTATAAAATTACCTTATTGGACAAGTTCCTAATCAGTGCCTTCCTCTCTTCATCTTCATTTTGCTATGCAGATTAATATGATGTAGATGCAACCGGTTGAGAAATCTACACTAGAACAGGAGCAATAGAAGGCTGGGGCACTAGATAAATCTCTTAAAAAGGGCATGGGAGGTCTAAGGGATAACTTGCAAGCTTGGATGAGACTATTCTCTTCCCTTATTGTAATGTTTTATGTAGCATGTAAGGATATTCCTCCCATGGATAGAATCATCACTAAAATGTCACTATTAAAATCCCTTAGATAATAAAGGAAAAAATGCTAGGTTGTAGGCCTTACCACTTGAAGAATTATATCCCAAGTCTTCTGGAACCTAATATTAAAATTGGTCATCTACTCATTGAGCACTCTCTTCGTTGTAGTCAGTTGTTCCAAAAAATAAAGGTGATTTGATTTATCTTCAAATTAGTTACATAGAGATGTTTTAAGCTCATCCTAGGTGGCAATAAATGCATGTCTCAAGCCACGATACCATTAGAGTGCTTTACATTTAAATTAAGTTATAGAGAGCATGAATTCTACAACATCATACATGATCAGATAGAAAAATCATACATTTTCTACATCCTGAATATGCTTAATAAGAGTGACTTGATTTCCCCCCCGTGAAGTATGGAATGCTCTTGAGCATGACTGCTAGCATATCATGTTGTGCATTAAGGGTAATAGGGATTCAACAAATGAAGCTGGAAACATTCCTTAGAGGAGGAGGTGGTTGTAACACCATGACAAACTGCACATGTTTGTTGTGAGAAGGAGTAGAATATGCATATCGCACTAGAGAAGGGGATGTGTTCGTAAGATATTTTCTACGTATGATTCTTGGGGAAATATGTAGATATTTTAATGATACTTCAGTTGGAACACTTTGTCTTATATGAACTCTTCTAATAAAATATGCTATAGATGATAACGCAGTAGATTTGATTTTTAGGATTCACTACATGTGTTGAAATGAGCCTCCAAACACTGGAAATTGCTAGTTCATACACCAAACTTAGAAATGTTGAAATTTAAGCTTTCAATGCTTATACCACCTAGCATTCAAAAAAATATTGGTTATCAAACTTACACCTATGTCTTAGCTTGAAAGACCTGATTTGTTTTAGACACTAATGGAACCATCTCCAAGTTATGGGACCTTGTGCGCTTGAGACAAATATATAGAAATTTTCGTTCCTCTACCTATTTCTACTACTACTACTATTCCTAATGTTAGAAGAGAGATATAAGATAAATATTCCAAGGGACCATGGATAGAAGGATGTGCCGAAAGGGAAAATTAAACTAAGGGAGGTTATAGTAATAGAAATAGTGGGATGAACATAAATTGTTCTAAGTTAAAAGGAAGGAGAAAGCATGAAGGAAGGCTAGGCATGCGTAGATAAAACTAGAATGCATTCAAATGATTAGTTGCATGAGATGCAAGGAGAAAATTAAAATGCAAGGAATTTAAAATGACACAAAAACAACAACAAAATGCAAAAGGAAGGAAATAAATAACAATATAGACATGTTAAGGCATAAGATATCCACAAAACGATGCTTATATTAGTTATCAGTATGCATAGTCGATTACAATGTCATGTGAAGGCTGATATCCACATGCATGAACAAGATCTAGAGGTTTACGACTCAAAATGTAGAGATATGTAACCCTTACCAAATGATAAAGGATCCAAAATTTCCAACCCTTCACAATGAGCCAATATATGTCATTTATAGATGAATCAATGAGATAATGGAAGAGAATGAGGTAAATATGATTTGAAATCTCAACCACCAATAATCAATTCCTAAAACACTTCCTGGAAATATGTTAAGTACACTTCTCCAAGTTTGTTTGATGTGTAGAAGGAGAAAGGGAGACAACTCAGATAAAATCTTAGTACTTAAAGTAATCTGATCCTGCATTAATTGTGTGAAAAACATTTTCAAGCTCCTCACCTACTAGATCCCACTAAATTTTAAATTTTAATGGTCTAGGGTATAACCCATGTAAACAAATTTCCAACAAGGCTAGGCGCATGATAATTTGAGAACTAGAGTAGAATTTATGACTATCAGAAGGTCTGTAGTACAAACTAGACATGTAAGACACATGTCACACATTGATTAACTGAAACTTCAGCCAACTGTACATCTATTATGTTGTTTTTGACATGTGTTACCAAATGGTTCATTATAAGGATTTTGTTCCCTATTGACGTGCTTTGATTAGTTGTGTGTAGTACACTCAATGTTTAGCAGATGCCACATGGCACAGAAGGGCACAAAAGAAGGTGTAAAGGCATGAAGGTAGGAGATGTCGGTATGGAAGGAAAACATAGGGAAAGGTGCACAATGGTAGTACATATGGAAGGAATGAGATAAATACCTGCTGGAGGAATGCATGGTTAATGTACAACTATTACGAAGTAATGTGTGGTAGCAAGGAAGTAGGATGCACAATAATTCTAGGGAATTAACTGATTTTAGGAGGAAATTCTGTGTGTGTGTGGGATGCATGGAATATTGGGAGGAATATGAATGTGTAAGGAGTGCGCATGATGAGAGAATGGAACAAAGAGGAAAAGGAAAATGAAAGGATAAAGGAAAGGATGAGTGTGTAAGGGTGCATAAGGAATCTGCTACTAAGAAAATGTGCCAGAGGATAAAATGGCATGTGCGCATCCTGCAATGTAGAAACTTAGAGCTAGTATGAAATATAAGTTGTCTAAATAACTAGTGGAGTTATTTGGATAACACTAACCTAGAAGATATCATTCCTTTCAAATCAGTTCATCTCTATCCACCAAATTATGTTAGGAGGGCTCCTATCTATTGAGACTTAAAAAAACTTACTTCACACATCTCCCCCTTAACATGTTCTCATCGAACTACCTAATCAAATCCAATAAAAATGTCACTACATTAAGAATGGAGTAAACATGGAAAGTTTTCTCTTAAGTTGGATTGGTCCATCTAGTATGGATCAACTTTTTGAATGCCTTGAACTTGTGGAATTTTTACTACAAACGCATCAATTGTCATGATAGTAGTCATATTTAAGATCTAATCCCATCATTATCCATCCTTATTTTCATCGTAATAATTTGAAATCATGTGGTTATTTTTGTCACTATCCTTAAAAACCTTAAAGATGAACACCATAACTTTTTTTATCACATCTTTCATATGGATAAGTTCCACTTTAGAAGGAACCCCAAAATCATTACTTCCATCTAAATTTTATATCAACTAAATAAATTTCTTGGGGCACGCATTTGTATTTTTTGTACACATTTATCATCCCCTAATTGAAATAGTGTAATAGGGTCTTTCCCTAAAAAAAAAAAATTACAAAAAATCATTGGATGCTTCTTATCAAAAATACTTTAGATTGATCCTTCGAAGGATTTCTATTCAAAATATTAAATCATTGTTAAAAAAAATAAAAATTAGACTGGTTCCTCAAAGGAAAGCTATGCATCAAAGCCAAAGACTGATCCCTCAAAGGATGACTATTAGTAAAAAAAAAAATCCAAAATGAAAATTATAGACCATACCCTTCAAAGGATGGATACCTTCGTAAATAAGGCTTCCCGTATTGATTAACATTCATAAAGTCAAAATTCAAAAGCATCCTAGGAAATCTTCCCACATTGATCAACTTTCACATTAAAGAAAACTTCCCACATTGATCAGTTTGCTTCAAAAAAAAAAATTTAAAGCCGAGGCATTTCCATATGAAACAATCGAAAGGATAACCCTCTTTTTCTCACACATCCTACATATACCTACCCTTCTCATTTCCTAGGAAGGTACATCTTTTCACTTCATCTCTATGTCCAATATCCTAAGTGTGACTACCCATTGTTAGTCATGTGTTAACATTTTTTGTAGAGGCCAAAAGTGCAAGTATGTTTCCCATGTGGGAGCATGAGAGATGCTGAAACAGCCAATGAATCAGCCATGTCATTTTGGGCTCTTGGAATCGCCCTATTGAAAAGGCATCAAATTCTTCGATGCTGTCCCATACTGCATTACGGTAATGTCTGAGCCTTTCATTCTTTACTTGATAAATCCTTTTGACTTGATTTACAACCAGCTCAACATCACCTTCCACTTTTAGATTTTTAATTCCTCTTTCTTTTGCGACCTGCATACCGAGTAAGAGAGACTCATACTCAGCAGTATTGTTAGTGTTGAAAAACTACAATTTGAAAGAGAGAGGAATGACTTCTTCCTCAGGAGATATCAACACGACCCCAGTGCCACATCCACTAGTTGCACAGCTCCCATCGAATTGCAATGTCCAGATCTTATTAAGATCTCCTTCCTGAACGAGAACAACCCCTATTTTATCCATCTCAGTAGATAAGAAGTAATTCCCCATCCCTGATGATTCAAAAAGGATTTGAGCTTTGGGGTCTTCAGAGTTGGTAACCAAGTATTTCTTTTGTGATTCTGGCTCCAAAGTCTGCATTACGCCTTTGACTGGAATTCTAGCTTTGGACCAGTCCATATGAATTTCTCCACCAACTTCACTGCAAAAACTTCTTCCCAGCAATATTCCATATGCTGTCGGAATGTCAGCAACGAGGATTGTTATTTTTACTCTTTTATCCAGGAAAGCCGCAAATGCAAATTGCGCGTCTTTGATTTGGCCAACCAATGGAACTTGCTTAGTTTCCAAAGAGTAACATCTACCAAAAGGCTTGGTAAGAGTGAGACCCAAAGCATGGGCGACTTTAGCCGGCATGACGTTATCAGAAGCCCTGGAATCAATTATGCAGTTACTCAGCTTGTGACCATTGATCAGCAGAGAGAGATAGAAAGGTTCTATCTTTCCTGACGCAGATGTTGAAGCAAAATTTATATGGGATTCAGGGGGAGTGGAAAGGATTCCTTTTGGGGAAGCCTGATTAGGTATAACAGCTTGACTTTGGATATACTTAGTTAATCTTACAAGCTGTTTGGGGTTTGACTAAAGATACTCAGCTTCAGACATTTGGATCTTGGTCTTTTTTACATGATCTATAATATCAAACGCAGCCAAGGGTTACGTTGGTAAAGGAATGAGTCCCTCACCTCGCGATGATGGAATAGGATTGGTGGTCTTAGTAGGAATGTGAGAGGACTGATTTGGAGGAGAGATAGGGGGAAAAGATCTTTTTGCAAAAGATTTTTCCAGGGAATTGAGTAGGAAGAGGATTACCTCTTTTAGCAATGATCGGAGGCGCGTTTGACACGACCTTCTCCTGCTAGACATGGGCAGCAACTTCCGCTTCTTTTCCTTGCGAACGAGTAAAAATAGCATATGATTGCCCGCTTGCGTACCCCTGGGTACCCTCTTCTTCATCAGATTCTTCCTCATCAAATTCCATATACCCGATAGTAGAGTCGCCAGTCGGTTCACCGACATCTTGATCATCTTCGCCTTGAGATGAAGGTTCTTCATAATACTGCTCTTCTTCTTCAATCTCGGCCAGAGCATTGACCGGAGGGGCCTCAAGTGCCAACCGCGGAGCAGCTGTAGGTAAGCGCGGTCTTTGTGAAACATTGTTAGGAACGAAATTCCTCCGCGGAATATCCCGGTATGAGGAACTGGGAGAGGCCTGGGCCAACTACTTCTTTAATACGAGCAAATCGTTTGCCATCTTTTGGAATGCTGGATCAGACGAAGTGGTGGGCGAAGGGCCCAAAGATTTAGGCTTGGCTGATTCCTTTTTTAATTCGCTGGATATTATCAGATTATCCTCTATGCGAATGGCAGCAGCTTGGGCGAGAACCAAGGTGGCAACTCATTCCTGAAGGAGCAAGAAACTAACTTTCGAGCTCATAGTGTTTACGAAGAAACACTTTTGATTTTCCGGCGTTGGAAGCATGGCAACAGGGACACGGTTGATTAGTGCATTGAACCGGGTGACAAAATCGCGCATGGTCTCATTCGCCTCCTTCCTCAGGTGAGTGATTCGTGATAATAATGCAAATGCATCCTCTGAAGGCTTGTACCTATCTTCAAAAGCATCCCGTAAGGTGGCCCAACTGGTGATAGATCCGGCCGGCAAATGCTGAAACCATTCAGCTGCAGGTCCTTGTAGGGTTTCCAGAAAAAGGCGAACCGACACATCTTCGTGGGTCACATCCAAAATACTGCATGACATGATGAATGCAGATATGTGGGAATCCGTGCTTTGATTTCCGCTCCCGTCGAATTTGGGAAAATTCTTTCGATTTCCGTGAGGGAGAGCGTGAACTGGATGTGGTAAAGCCAAAGGACCCATCGCGTTTCCCCATGGTACCGCCATCTGAAAAGCCGGAAAGAGAACACGAGCTGGAATTGTAGTTCCGCTGAGTAGCAAGGCACTACAAAGGGATGTGGATGCCCCCTGCAAAAGACTTTTTCTTCGTGAAGGTGAGACACTCCTGGATGACCGGCTAGCCGAGCTTAGTGCTGAAAAACGCGCCGGTGTTACGCTGAAATTGTGCCTTTGAAGCAGATCGAAAGTAGGATCAGCTTCTCCACGGGCTCTCCTGCTGCGCGTAAAAGGTTCACTCGCCAGTGTTCCTTCCAGATCTGCAATGTTATGGCGTAGATTTAAACTTTCTTTTTGGTTGTACTTGCTGATTTTCTGGTTTTTCTGTCAAAAACCAGCAGCAGGCACTTTTCTAGATATTTAAAAACTATCCTCTTCAGAAAACCGATTGCGGTTAAATGACAAATTACAACGAGGATAAGATGGCAGGGAAGATTAGTAAGCTGATTTTCTGATCTGATTTTGACTTTTTTTTTAGAGGGTTTCAAACTTTTTGCAAACAGTCAAAAACTCAGATCTATGGCAAAATACTGATTTTTTCAAAAACTCAGCGAACTAAAGATCTTTAACTGGACCAGATCTATGACTCTCAGAAGAAAATTTTTCAATTTGAGCACTTTTGCAAATTTTTGGATTTTTAACAAAAAGTTCAGATTTGCAAACAGGCAGCAATCTTTTGATTTTTTCTGATTTTTTTAACTTACTACCATCATAGATCTGACAGATCTATTCGATCCCCAGCGGAGTCGCCAAAAACTGTTGGTCCGAAAATCTGTCGCCTGGACAGATCTATGGATAGACGAGCCAACAGTGTGCAGGGCTTAGCCCCTCTTTGAGTCAGCAAAGCGAAACTGGTTTATTGCTATTCTACCAGCAGGAATCTATGCAAGTCTCACAGATTCTGCCTTCGGGGGTTTGGGATCTCATCCCAGTAGAGTGTTTCAGGCTGCGAAAAGAAAGGAATGAAAGAGGGAAAAGAGAAAGAACAGATCCGAAGGAAGAAAAGAAATGAATTCCAAAGCAGAAAGGTCAGAAGATTTATGTTTTTGGGTTGGTAGTAAACAGAGCCAAACCTACTTGCATAAATAAACAAAGCAATACTGATGAGCAAATGACAGAAAAGTAGATATGAATCCAACAGATTAAACACATACAGATCTAACGTAAGGAAGATCTAATGCATAACACAGCTATTGAGCACAAAGTCTTAATATTTGTATTACTGTTTTCTTCTGTTACAAGAAAGCTCAAAGTCTTTCTCTCCTCACTTCTATTTTCATCTAAAAAATGTTCACCCTGAATACAACAAGTATTCCAGTATTTATAGAAGAGAGGAGAAGGAAAGCAAAAAAGGAGCCAACAAATATTTACAAAGATATTTACAAAATATCTAAAAGTCATGTTGACTTTTGACAACTTGATGGATGACATCATCCCATGATGCAACATGGATGATGTCATCATTTGTGCCAACACACTTTAGACATTTCAACAAGAAAGTCGGAGAATAGAGAGAAGAAGAAGAAGAGGAAGAAGAAGAAGAAGCAGCTACTCGTCATCGTCATCCTGCGGCCGAAAGGGGGTTGCCTGCTTCTGATGCTGCTCAGGAGATGATATGTGGAACTGAGCGCGGTATTCCAAAAACTTGTTAATCATGGGCCCAAATTGATCCTGTGATGGATCCTTGTGCCGTTCGCTGATTGCTTCGCAAGTCTCCCGCTCGCTTATGAGCTTTTCTGGGAGTTTAGAATAATCTTTCTCCGCCTCGATGAGGAACCCGATGAAGTCCCTACAGGCCAGCAGGTTGTTGATAGATTCAGTGTCAAATGTGACCTCTGGCCCCGTTCCTTGAGAAGCGATCTCCTTGAAGATCTGGATAGTTTCATCAGCTGATCTCATGGTAAAGGAAGGAGTGAGCAGCCCTGGAGACATGTTAAGAACAATTCGCTCCATTTGATGCATCGCATCCAGGGCCTCTTCCTTCACCTTGTCTATCTTTTCCAGAACAAATTCCAGCTGATCTATCCGATAGTCCAGAGTGGACATGGTTTTGTTGAGGGCCCTTGGATGGCCGAAAACTCCGAACTTGACCAGATCCTCGACTGAACAGTCGAACATTTGTTGAAAGGTCTCATGTTGGAGTCTAGCATGATCTAGCTCTTCTGATATGGGACCCGCTAATACTTGGAGTTCCTTGTTCACCTTTTTGATGTTTAGATATGAATTGACATACTCGGCGATCACTCTTTCACTGTCCTTGAGGATCTGGCTCCTCCAAGCAGAAACGGCCATACCCTGCTCGCCGATCTTTGAATATTCATTGATTTTCTCCTGGCTGAGAAGCTCAGAAGTCTCGGCGGCAGTCGTGGGAGGTGCACTACCCATCTTCTGTAAGGCTTGAAGCAGATATTTGTTCTGCTCCTTCAGTAGCCTTTTCTCTTCTTTTATTTCCTTGAAGCTTTTGCAGAGGGCATCGACTGCGGAAAGAGCTTCCCCCTGGAGACTTTCAGAAGATGTCCCCATTGTGACTTGGGTCACAGTAAAATCTGTCCGGAGACAGATCCTTTTTCTCCTTGAGGGAATCAGGGTATGCTATTTCCATAACTCTCTCACCTGCAGCACTTTGAGAGAAGCGTGTTACAGGCTTTTGCTTCTTTGCCCCTTTGGCTGGAATCACTGAAAAGTCCATCGGAGCGATGGGAACTTTCCTCTTTTGTTGGCTCAGCTGCTGAGAGATCCAGGCTGGTCCCATAGAAGAAGGACCAGAGACAGAGGAGGAGGGAGCAACAGTAGAAGAGGGGAAAAACGTGGAGACACGCGGCGGTGGCATTGAAAGCATAGCCGAAGAAGTGTCCACGGGAGGAAGGGAAACCGCAGCTGCAGAAGACAAAGGAAGGGAAGGGAGCCCGGAAATGAGGGAAGAAATGGAAGAAGATAAATCAGCGAGGGAGGAGAAGATAGACGAAGAGGCAGGGGAAAGAGTAGAAGAAGGGGCGGAGGACACGACCAAAGGGGTGGTCGTTTGAGTCACTCGAGGAGGGGAAGGAAGAGAAGAAGAAGGGACAGAAGGGACCTCTGTGGTTGTAGCAATGCCGACATCCTGAGTGGATGGGCGTATGGGACTATCCTCTGCTGCTTCTTTCTCTGGCGAATCCAGAGTTATTACCTGTTCTGGCGCTGTGGAAGGAGGACTTCCAGGGGCTTCTTCCTGAATGGTGCTAGGTTCACCTTCTGCACCTTTGCCTTTTAGCTGCTTCTTGGACCTTGGAGGTGCATTGCCCAATGGGGAGGTTGTGAAATCTACCCCGAGGTAGATCAGCCCATTCATGCGGCACCAGTGCTCTGTTCTGCGCATAGTCTCCTTGACCCTCTCCTCAATTGTTTGAGGAGCTTTGCTTCTGTCAATGGCCGGGAAGGGCCAATCATCCCCTTCCGTGTCATTATACACCTTGTCTACTTCATCTTCCGTAGTTTGGAAGCCTTTGGGGACAATGGCCACTCCGTATTGGATAATTTCCGCCAATGCTAAGCGAGAATGATCCTTTCTTCTGAGTTCCACCTCGTGGATGACGTCAATGTAAATATCCTCAATTTGAGGGACATGGATCGGATCAAGCTTAGCCCTTGGCAGGCAGCTCCTTGGGTCAAAGGTAGGCCTGGCTGGGAAGTCATGTTTCAAATTGAGCAACTCCAGCTCTGCGAACATTTCCTTCACCTTGTGATGGGAGGAGCATGTGTACCGGCCCACTGTGAGGGGGAAAGGAGTTCCGCCCTTCTTTCTTTTGAGGCATTTCTCATGGTATGTGACCAGCTGCCTTGATAACTCTAGTAGAATCAGCTTAGGTCCAGCATACCTCGGTAGCCTGGTTGGCTCGCCCAAGAAGTTGACCGCCCTCAGATAGGTAAATGTGGGAAACTGGGTGAACAGGGCCCCCCACTTCTCCACAGTTGACACAATGTTTTTGGTCGTGCGACCATGAGTTAGATTTGGCCTTAACAGGCAAATGATGTGATAGAAGAAAGCATCATTAATTTTGGCGAATTGAGGGATGCTATTCTCCAGCCTCAGTTCTGGATAATATTCATATATTTTGACCTGAGGCCAAATTCCACTTCGGTTTAGCCCTGGATAATCCCTCTCCGACGCTGCAGCGTAGACTACGTAGGAGTTCATATGGAACACTCCCGTTGTGGCGAATTGTTGTAGCTGCTCGGAGATGGTGCTGCTTATTATTTCTCCCCAGCAAAAGCGCTGCTCAGGCACATTCTTATTCATTGTTTCCAAGTACCTCAGCATCCATTTATGGAAGTAGTGGGCGTCAGAAAGCCCGAAGACCCTGCTCAGGAAAGTAATAGTATCGCTGAGCTCTTCTGAGAAGTCACTGCGGTGGATGATTTGGGGCCACCGGGTTACCACCTTCTTGTTTTTCAAGTAGACTTCGTTCATTAGTTGCATGCATTGGTCTTCATTGTCTTCCCAGGCCTTGATGCACTCTTCTTGGCTGACGGCCACAAAGTGCCGGTGGTGAGGGATGCCGAGCATTATCTCAAAATGACGGGCAGTGAGGTTTATGATTACCTCGCCCTTGCTGTTTTCGACACATCTTGTGTCCTTGTTGTAAGACTGTGCAATCACCATCATGAATTCATTGTTGACGGCACTGACGGGGATTCCTCCGGCGAAATGCAGGGCACTGCCTATTAATTTGTCCATCCACGGACTTCTTGTAACCTTCTGAGTCCTAACCCAGAATTCTTCCATGTCAATGTGACCCAACTCTGAGTCCCTGACATCCATACTGCATTCAGCCTGTGATTCGGGCATCCTGACCCTTTGATATTTGTACTTCATCTCTTCCTCTGTAAGCTTAGCCTTTCCTCTTGGTTTGGTGGGTCTCTTGCTGGATGTAGACATATGTTCTTTTGAACTCAGTTGCTGATCTGCATGAAGAAGAAGCAAGATCCAAAAAGGTTGAATTAGCCATTTGATCTTCCATTGGAATGTTTAAGGCTCAGGGCGCAGGGCGCATGAGAAATGAAACTTGCAGGGCTAAATAGATAAGGCGCACAGAAAAGGAGTGCTGCAGAGGTTAAATTGGCGCCAAAGGCGCATGGCGCATGGATACTGCATATTGCATTTGATATAGGGCGCATGAGAAGCGCGTGTTACATTGGGACAGGATGCACCCAAGGGAATATGGCGCGGCGCACGAAAAACTCACACAACATGGTGTTATTGCAATCGGGGATGCGCCTGCGCCTTTATAGCTTCATACTTAGCGCGGAAAAAACTTTTGTTGCATGGAAGCTGGGTGCGCCATGGGCGCATGGAAAAAGGATGCAACATGGACGGATGGTGCGCCATTGGGGAGTAGTTTCAGCACTTGTAGCACGCGGAAAAGGCGCGCCTTGAGGGCGCATGAGCTCATGATGCAGCAGGCCGAAAGGGTGCGCCATTGGCGCGGATTTTGCTTTTGTAACAGGGCTGGTAGATGTGTCATGGGGGCGCAACTGTTCTTAGTGTTGCAGGGGTGACAGACGCGCCAAGGAGAAAAACAGAAAACTAAACTCTTAAAGGGGGTTTAACATGATTCTTAGATTTCTTCTCCTCTCTTTTTTTTTAACATGCTCAGTGGGCAAACGAAACGGTTAAAACCAAGAGGATTACAACCATGGTTTCAAGAAAATGACCTTCTCCAGCAGATCTGGAAAGAGGAAGGATAGCATGGGGGCAGACAGCAAACGGAGGAGGCTAGGCTGATCACATTTATATATAAACAACCACCCAACAAGCAAGAACCAAACCAGGAACACACCAGGAACTGAAAGCACAAAACGCACAAGAGAGAAATAACACCTCTTACCTGGATATATAGCAAAAGTTGCAACGGGTCCACAGGACGATGAAAACGACGGAGCAGAGGCTGACAAGTTCAGAATGATCACGTGCTCAACAAAAGTGAAAATGACATTTGGGAGCGCACTCACATATATATATAGAAAAACTGGTCATAAATGCGCCAACCACTTTTTCAAAGGCGCATGAGATTTGTTGTCGACAGGAGAAAGCGTGCGCCCTTTGGCGCATCAAGAGTATTTGACAACAGGAGACGAAGTGCGCCTTGGCGCAAAAGCATTGTCGACATGAAGTTATGTGCGCCCTTTGGCGACCAAAAATGGATTATGTGCGCCCTTTGGCGCACCAAAAAGTGGCGCAACAAAAGTTGTGTCAACAATAAGGCGCATGCGCCTTGGCGCACGCAAAAGAGACTCAACATCCTTTGGCGCACCGAAAGATGTGTTAACATGGAAAACCATGCGCCAAAGGCTTTTAAGGGGGCACATAAAAGGCTAGTGTTACAAGGATATTTCATGCGCCCAGCCAAAAAAGGCTTAGAAAGACTAAGTTCAAAAACTAGATTTCCCAGGAAGGGATTTTACAACGTTTCGAACGCGAGGGATCCCTAACGAGGGATCGAAACAAAATTTTCCGTATGGTTATCGGTAAAATTGCCCTTGTCAATTTTACGGGATACAGGAATGGGCTCACTCAAGTTTATATACTTCTGACTACCTCATTGCCCAAGATTTATTCAAGTGCTTCATGTGGATCTGTATATGTCTTATGTGACAACACCCTTATAAAATGTGTGATGAAGCCTCTAATGAACCACTGTGTATGTTGTTAGGTTGTGGAGCCTGTTTTCATGTGTGAAAGCCCTGAATACGGGGGTCTGGGAGTACGGTAGCACTTTTCATGGTATCCTCGCAGGGGTTCGAGGGCACAGCCCTTGAAAAAAAAATTGGGCCTTAAAAAGTACCCGATATATCGGGAAACGTGATTTTCTCAAATGGGCAGGATTTTGAACCATAGGTTTATGGGACAATTTTTTCCCATGGTTTTGTAAAAATACTTAAGCAGTTGTCTATTTATATGGTTTTATGCATATGATAGAATAATACAAGTAAATGTATTGCAGATGTGTTTTGAATTCGGCTGTGAATTTTGTAGAGTTTGTTGAGCATAGCTCCAAATGGATCTAGGTATTGTATTGAGAGAGTGGTGGCTTGTAATAAATATGAGTAAGTGATTATTGGTGGACATAGCCCAAATTGGGTGAACTACGTTAAATATTGTCTCTTTGTGTTGTGTTATTTTATTCTATAATTTTATTTGAGATCTATAATATTTTCTGCATATTAGTTTCTACTGTTACGATTTTGTGAGGGATTATTCCACATATTTTATGCCTTATTTCCTAACAATTGGTATCAGAGCCTGGTTTGGTTTGCTGAAGTGTTGAATTGTAGGGAAATTTTTATCTTGAGTGGGAGCTATGGCAGATGATGGAATATCTAGGGTTGATAAATTCAATGGGTAGAATTTCAATCTTTGGAAGATGTAAATGGAAGATTACCTTTATCAGAAGGATCTTTATACTTTGTTTTCTAAGAAGGTGAACAAACCCTTGAGCATGAAAGATGTGGAATGGGATTTGCTAGATAGGAAGGCACTTGGGACAATCCGGATGTGTCTTGCATCTTTGATATTATTTAATGTTTCAAAGGAAAAGACTACAAAATAACTGATGGATGCATTAAGGAAGTTGTATGAAAAACCCTCTACCTCTAATAAGATATTTTTAAGGAAAATTTTGTTTAATATGAAGATTTTTGAGAATGGTTCAGTAGCAGATCATCTAAATGATTTTAATACAGTTGTAAATATGCTAGCTTAGGTTAAAGTAGAATTTGATGAAGAAGATAGGGCTTTATTAGTTCTGTGCTCTTTACCTGAGAGTTGGAATAGCTTGGTAATGGTGGTAAGCAACTCGGTTCCAGCTAACTCAAAGTTGAAGTTTGAGGATGTTGTAGGAGTGATTCTAAGCGAGGAAATGTGAAGAAAAATCTCTAGTGAATCTTCTACTTCAAGGAATGCTTTGACAGTGGAAACTAGAGGGAGACAGAAGAATAGAGGAAGCCATGGAAAATCAAAGGATTGGGAAAGGTAAAAATCCAAAAGCAATATAGTATGTTGGCACTGCGGAAAGTCTCGACATGCAAAGAAGGACTTTTGGGAGCTTCAGGACAAGAAGAAACAATAGGAAGAAAACAAGGAGGAAAATGTGGCAACGGGTAATGTATGTCAGGATGCTTTGATTCTTTCTTTGAACAATATTACTGAATCTTGGGTTTTAGATTTGGGGGCTTCTTTCCATGCTTCTCCACATAGGCATTATTTTGTTGATTGTGTTCAAGGAGATTTTGGGCATGTTTTTCTTGGTGATGATGAGCCTTGCAGCATAGTTGGAAAAGGTTCTGTTCAGGTTAAGATGCAGAATGGGAATACTTGGCTATTGAAGGATGTCAAACATGTGCCTACATTAAGATGAAATTTGATATCGGCAGGGTAGTTAGGAAGTGATGGTTGTACTATGATATTTACAACGGGCTCTTGGAAGGTTACCAAGGGTACTCTTGTGGTGGCAAGAGGTAAGAAGGTTAGAACCTTGTATTTAACCACTGATAGCACTAATGTTTGTAATCTTGTGGCTTTAGAAGTAGATACAACATTGTGGCACTATAGGCTCGGTCATATGAGCCATAAGGGCATGGAGATCATAAAGAAGGATTTTCCCAGATATACAGAAATAGGTTTGGAGTTCTATGAGGACTGCATATATGGGAAATAGAAGCGAGTAAGGTTTCTCAAGGTTGGACCTACAAAGAAAGAGAGTAAGTTAGAGCTGGTGCATTCTGATGTGTGGGGGCCAGCTCAGGTATCATCTCTTGGGGGTTCAAGTTATTATGTTACTTTTATTGATGATGCAACAAGGAAAGTTTGGGTTTATTGTATTAGAAACAAATCTGATGTATTTGACACTTTTGTTAAATGGAAAGCCTTGGTAGAGAATGAAACAGGTCTTAAGCTAAAATGTCTCAGGTCAGATAATGGAGGGGAGTATTGCAGCAATGAATTTGATGATTACTATTCTAAGAATGGAATCCGTAGGAAAAAGACGGTTCCAGGAACTCCACAGCAGAATGGGGTATCAGAAAGGATGAACAGAACAATAATGGAACGTGCTAGGAGCATGAGGTTACATGCAGGACTGCCTCTTTCTTTTTGGGCAGAAGCGGTGAGCACAAACTGTGTACTTGATAAACAGAGGACCCTCAAGTGCCTTGGATGGAGGCATACCTGAGGAGGCTTGGTATGGTAAGAAAGTTGATTATTCATTTCTTAGAGTCTTTGGATGTGAGGTGTTTGTTCATATAGACAAGGATGATAGGACCAAGCTAGAGGCTAAATCAGAAAAATGTACTTTCATTGGTTATGGTGGTGATGACTTTGGATATAAATGTTGGAGTATTAAGGACAAGAAAATCATTCGATCTAGGGATGTGGTCTTTAATGAGAAAGTCATGTATAAGCAGCAGTTGCAGGAAAACAGGGAAGAATCCAAGAAATAATATGCAATGGTAGAGGATCTTCTAGATGGGAAAGTGACACATGAATCAGTTCAGGAACCCCCTCAATAGGAACCCCAAACTCCTATATTGAGGAGGTCTTCTAGGGTAAGAAGAGAACCTGAATGTTTTTCTCCTTCTCTTTATTATTTATTACTCACTGATAGTGGAGAACCAGAGAGATTTGATGAAGCAATGTAGGTAGATGCCAGGAAGAAGTGGGAGCAAGCCATGGATGAGGAGCATCAGGCTCTCATGGAGAACCAGACATGGGATTTGGTAAAGCTACCCGAAGGAAAAAGAGCATTACAGAATAAGTGGGTGTTTAGAGTCAAAGAGGAAGAAGGAGGCAAGAAAAGATACAAGGCCCGGTTTGTGGTCAAGGGGTTTGCACAGAAAAAAGGTATAGATTTTGATGATATTTTTTCTCCTGTAGTAAAAATGACTTCTATCAGAACTGTTCTTGGAATAGTAATAGCAGAAGACTTGCACTTAGAACAGCTTAGATGTAAAGACTGCATTTCTCCATGGTGATTTGGAGGAGGAGCTATATATGCAGTAGCCAGAAGGATATGAAGTCAAAGGTAAAGAGGAGATGGTGTGCAAACTGAAGAAGAGCTTGTATGGCCTGAAAAACAAGCTCCACGTCAATGGTATAAGAAATTTGATAGCTTCATGATGGAGCAAGGTTATATCAGATGTCATTCTGACCATTGTGTGTATACAAAGAAATTTGAGGATGGAAGTTATATTATCCTGTGTTTGTATGTTGATGACATGTTGGTTGCAGGTAAAAACATGCAGGAAATAAAAGTACTCAAGAAGCAGCTAAGTGAATCCTTTGCTATGAAGGATTTGGGTGCAGCCAAAAAAATCCTTGGTATGAGGATATCTCGGGATAGGAAGGAATGGAAGCTGACTTTATCTCAGGAAGAGTACATTAAGAAGGTCTTGGAGAGGTTTAATATGCAGGATGCTAAACCGGTTGGGACTCCTTTGGCAGGCCATTTCAAGTTATCAAAGGAGCAGTGTCTCAAGACAGAGCAGGAGAGAAACCAGATGTCCAAGGTACCTTACTCATCAATAGTTGGTAGTTTGATGTATGCTATGGTGTGCACTAGGCCTGATATTGCCCATGCAGTGGGAGCTGTGAGTAGATTTATGAGTGATCCAGGTAGAGAGCATTGGCAAGTAGTAAAGTGGATCCTTCGGTATTTGAGAGGGACCATGGGGATAGTTTTGTGTTATAGTGGATCAAACACCAATTTTTGTGGTTATGAAGATTCACATATTGCTGGAGATGTAGAAATTAGGTGGAGCACAAGAGGTTATGTTTACACTATAGGTGGACACAACAATGAGTTGAAGATTTCATGACTACAGAAGCTGGTGGCTTTGTCAACCACAGAGGCTGAGTATGTTGCTACCACAGAGGCAAGCAAAGAGATGATTTGGTTACAAAAATTTCTTAAGGAGTTAGGGCATAAGCAGGAGGAAGGAAAGATGCATAGTGATAGTCACAGTGCTATACACCTAGCTAAGAACTCTACTTTCCACTCTAGGATGAAAGCATATATAGTTAAGGTACCATTTCATCAGGACAAATTTGGAGGAAGAGAAGTTGAAGTTGGATAAGATTCATACCAGTCATAATCCTGCAGACATGATGACCAAGGTGGTCATAAGGGAAAAACTAAAGCTATGTTCAGCTTTGGTTGGTCTTCACAGAAACTAGTGAAGGGTTGAGAAGCTTGCTCAGAGGAAAACTAGTCTCCAAGTGGGAGATTGTTAGTTTGTGGAGTCTTGTTTTCATGTGTGAAAGTGTTGAAGACTGTACACTAAGAGTACTGTACACTTTTCATGTATCCTCATCGGGGTTCGGGCCAGGCTTGGCAGCGGGGGTCTGGGGGTGGCAGCCCTCGAGTAGCAGGGGTTTGGGGGCAGCAGCCCCCGAGAAGCAGGGGTTTAGGGGTGCAGCCCCCGAAAAAAAATAAATTTAGGCGTAAAATTTTTTGGCCTCAAAAAATTGCACCCGACATATCGGGAAACGTGATTTTTCTCATATGGGAAAGTTTTTTTGACCCATAGGTTTATGGGACGGTTTTTTCCCATGGTTTTGATACCCACGGTTTTGTAAAACTACTTAAGCAGTTGTCTATTTATATGGTCTTATGCATATGATAGATGAATAAGCAAATGTATTGCAGATGTGTTTTGAATTCGGCTGTGAATTCTGTAGAGTTTGTTGAGCATAGCTCCAAACGGATTTGGGTATTGTATTGAGAGAGCACACTGGCTTGTAATAAAATCTGAGCAAGTGATTCTTGGTGGATGTAGCCCAAATTGGGTGAACCACATTAAATACTGTCTCTTTGTGTTGTGTTATTTTATTCTGTAATTTTATTTGAGATCTGTAATAATTTCTACATATTAGTTTCTACTGTTATGATTCTGTGAGGGATTATTCCGCATATTTTATCCCTTATTTCCTAACATTTTGATCTTAGGTAGCTTCATAGCGGAGGAGTCTTAGAATAAATGAGGCATCTTTCATGAAACATGAAACATCAGTATTGAACTACAACACATCACTTCAGCAGTCCCTCTCAGCCATTGAATAGAACACTTGAACGCGCAATACTCTTGATCTCAAACTCAGGGACCTAAACGAGTTCCGATTAATAAACATGCCATCACTAAGATTAAATGAAGTAAAATCAACTGATACAAGATCAAGAGGGTCCATCTTCCTTGTAAGGAAAGTTGGTTGCATGGCCACCTTTTAAACCATCACTAGTTATGACCCATCTGTACATTTAGCTGATGGGCACCAGCCAGCGCATTGTGGGATCTTTAATAAAAATTCTTGATGGCAGGAGTATCTCACAATAAGCACATGAAATTAGAAGGGGATGCATCTTCAAGGTTCCCTATATTAGAACATGTCAAAGACATTTGAGTGATCCTTCTAAAATCTCATATAGATAAATATTCTAGAAGAGTTGGGTAAGTAGGCCATAACCCACTTATTTTCAAAACTCCTTATAGAATAGTGTACACAGTTACTATATAACTCCATTAGATAGATTCTAGAACCAGAACACTACTATGCCAGATGAGGTAACTAGACAAATGTTTAGAGAGCAAAATGAACCCTTGAAGAAGGGATGTAACCAATACACGTCATGGGTCAATTCCTTTCCAACCAATGGTATTATCAAGATGAAGAACTCAACAGTGGGGATATGAGCTATATTACTACCCAACTTATTCATGACTGTTCAGGTGCAAATATTTTTACATGCCTGAGTTGATGTACACACGATTAAACGTGCACTACACAAAGGAACATGTACCTCTTTCCCAAGGATACAAAAGCTAAGATAGTCTTTAGCCATATATGTCACTTGGGGATTTGATTTCCATCTTTATTTTATAATCCAAACTATCAGGTTAGATTCAATGAAGGTTGTAGAGCCACTAAAATTATAACAACCAAGTTGCCTTATAGGAATAAGGCCTTGTTATGCCTCTTACAAGATTAAGATGTGATTACTCTAGAGGCCCATGTTTTCTCTGCTAGTGTGCTCTCATATGAGGTTGATGAGAGTTCCTTGTCATGATTTCCAAAATGGGGGAGTTCGAGATTATCTTGATTCATTCCTTCTACCTGATCTCTAAATCCCTCAGGATGTGTAGTGCCCACTTCCCTTTGACACCTTTTGGATACCTATTTTTATACCACAATTACATCATAAACATTACTATGTTTTGATTTAGTATGCTGTCAGACATTGATCATGGATTATTGTTGATATTGATTTGATTATGATGCATGATGGGTATTACAGGCACCTTATATATGGAGGATGATATATTATTTGATATGGATGTTGTTCAGACATGTGACTTTGATATTATGAGTTGATCTATAAAATGAATATTATATTCATGATGATATAGTTGTTGATTAAACATGAAAATAATGTAGTTGTTACTTCGATGTTTTTGTGATTCACTCACTTAGATGGCCACGAGGTTGAAGGAGGTATTTGTACTTTACAGGTTAAAAACATCACAACAAACATCGGGGGATCAGAGACCAACCACAAAAGAATTCAAGGTGAATTCAACACGGTCACCATGACAACTTATTTTATTGTGTTGTGTGTTGTTTTGTTAGGGATTCCCATGGGGGAATTTCCTTTATATGTGACCATGGGTTTGTGTATTTTACTAATGTGTTATTTTACTATTGTTGTATGTATTTTATTAGTAATGTGGTCCTTCTTTTAATTAATTTAAATGTGGTAGAGTAATGTGAGGAATCATATAGTTAAAATTTAAATAAATTAAATTGGGATATGGAAAGTAACTATTAGAGTTGTTGGCTGTTATAATGTAATGTTAATTTTTAAGGGATGTGTAAGATGTGTAAGAGCTTTTGTAAGTCATATTTTGGAGTAAGAAATACTCCACCTCCTTGGAAATTCAAATTTGTCCTTGGGGGCTGTTTTTGGGGGCTTATTGGACAAGTAAAACTTGTCGCATGCCTCTAGATTTAATATACCAACCATACTTATGGATGGAGATGTGATTTGGGACTTTTTTTAATGAATTTTATAAGTCATGTTGCTTGTTTTTAATTACACCTTCTTACATTTTAACTAGTCCCTTAAGGTGTGGGTTCTTTGGAGTGTGCAAGTAACTTGTCATTTTTCAACCACCTCTTTATTGTGCTTGGGGGAATGGATTCTTGTCTTTTGTGTTTGAATTTGAAGATGGTTGATGTGGCATCCTACATGGATCCACATCAAACTCTTCCTTCCCTCTTATATACAATTCAAACTCTATTCTTGCTTTGGGGTTGTTGAACCTTTTTGCATTCTTCCTTGGGGGCACATTTTTCTTGTGTGGAGTTCTTGTTTTGGAGGAAGTTTGAGAAAACTTTGAATGCTTGGGAGTTTTCTAGTTGGACTATGTTTTCTTGGCATTTGAAGCTTGATTTTGGGAGAAAAAGTCACCATGGAGAGGTAGGAATTTAACTCTCATTCTTTTGTTGTCATTCCCTTGTTGTGTTTTGTGAATGGTGCATGCTTTGTTTCATTTGTTGGCTGGTTGGGTAGACTTCCTTAGGGAAGGTGTAGGAGAAGGCTATGGGGAATCCATGTGTGGGGGCATGAGGAATTCCATAAGCATCATAGTTTTGTGGAGGGAGTTTGGGTTTGGGATCCACCATGGAAAAGAAATAGTTTGCATTTCTTGCTTTGTGGGGGGCATAAGGAAATATATGGGGGGCATAAAGCAGGATTTGTGGGGGGAATAAGGATATGTGTGGTGAAATCTATTGGCAGTTTGTTTTGGTGGATTCCCAATTCCCAATTGGGAGGCATAATTAGATTCCCCCAAAGACCTTGATCCTTTGGCTTGCATGGTCAAGCCTGAGTTGTGATTGAATGTCTTCTATTGTAGTTGTAAACTATTTTTTTGTATTGAATTATGTTGTATATTAAAATGTGCATGTTTGAATGAATGTTGTGTGTTGCAGAAGCCATTGTTTCCATGGGTTGAATCACACTTTTGATAGTATTTTAATTGGGGATCGGGGGCCAATGATGAAGGAATGCTTCTCCTTTCATTGGATTTCTTTGTTGGGTGGAGACCATTGCCTTTCCCCCTCTTTTGTTGTGATCAACTTGGAGGAAAAAAGAAAATGAACATGTTGTTGTCTTGGAGCAAAGAAAAAATGCAATCTGACAGTCCCTTGTGAAGACATATTTAATTGTAATCCTTTCCCACTTGTTTTGGGTGATGTTGTAACATGTATTTGGTGAAGAAAGATGTATGTAATATGATTATGGAGTTAGTTATTAAAATTGTAAAAGGAATTTAAATTTTGATTCTGTTTATTGGAAAGAAATGAAAATTCTGTTAATTGCATTCAAGGAATGAAAGAATGTAAATATATTTCCTTTTATTGAAGTCAATAAAGAATTGAAAGTTTATCTCTTATTTGTATTGCTGTGATGAAATGGGAATATCAAATTGTGATTTGAAGCTCTGTTTATTTGCAAAAGAAAGAAAATGTGTATGAAGGAAGGATGTTGCTTGTTTCTTTTGGAAAAAATATGAAATTGAAATCAAAATTTCTTTGAGTATAAAATAATTTATTTAAGTCATTTAAAGGTATTGGATTGGGTTAGAAATGAAATTCCACACTTAAATAATAAAATTCATATACAGATTTAAAAGAAATAGATCTATGTTATAAACTTTATACAGGGAATTAATTTTAATAAAAGTGTACAGTTCGGACCTGCACAAATTAATTAACTTGGAGATGTTAAAATTTAGTATGTTGTATCATAAATGAGCTTGAATTGACAAAGAAAATTTATGAAATAAATTTAACCATTGCAAAATCGAATCAAATCCCTTCCTCAGTTGTTTTTCTGTCATTTGTTAGAAAAATACAATTTGAAATAAATTGAACAAATTTAAATTCCTAAAACACTTTAAACCCTTCCTAGATCAATCCTCCATTTCTTTTTGGCATGTTGAGTGAAGGAGGAAATCCAATTTAATCAAATTTGAAAGTTAGAAATTACCTTTTTGCTAATTAAAAACCTGCAGATCGTTATTGTAAAAGTGAACCCTTAAAGGTTATCAAAAAGTTAAATTTATGTTTCTTGTACAAAGAGGGCATCGAGATATTTCTGAAAAGTCCTCATTTTCCCAAAACTGAGATTTATAGCCCAAGTTATGGTAGTTTGAAGTTTTTGTGCCTTGGCGGGAAAATTTTGGGAAAATTTTCGCTGGCGGGCCCGCAACCCAAAAAATTCCTGTCGAATTTCCTTAGAAAAATTTTGGCTCGGGGAAATTTTTCATCTTTGCCTCTGCTGGCCAGCAACCAATTAGAAGCTACCATATGTCCTCATGAGGTAGTGGCGGAGGCACGACATTTTCTTTGCCCTTAGAATTTTTGAAATTTTCGGGAAAAATTTCATTCTAGCCCCGCCAGCCCGCGGCCAATCACAGGATGCCACGTGGTAGATTTGGGTGTTAGCAGAGGGGGCACGAACTCTTTTCTATTTTGAATATTTTCCTTTGGGAATTTTTTGTAAAATTTTCCCGCGGCCCCGCTTTTCTTGCCCTCGCCTTGGGGAGTTCCTTCGGCGGACACATGGACCCACGTGTCCCTTTTCCCGTTGCCCTCCCTTCAATGAATTTCACCAATCATCTCCGCCACTTCCTCTCCCTTCTTCTGTGATGAATCGTGGAGTGCCACCTACCCTGGCGGACCCATGGGCACACAGGCATTGTTTTGTTTTTTCTTTCCCTTGGGTGAAATGCCCCAAACTCTCCACCGATCCGCCCTCCCATCACCCTCTCCCACTTCGAACCAAGGCTCGACACATGTCCACTGGGGACCCGCTGAGGTGTGGGAGAAAATTGGAAATTACACCCACATGGGGAGAAATTTTTTTAAGTCACCCCACGACTCACCAACATGTTAAAGGGGTTTTCACCCCTGCTTGACACGTGTCCCCTTGGGGAAAATTTGACCCCAAAACTCCGCCTGACCATATCTTGAGTTCCCCAAGGAGTTAGGAGGACTTACTTATATCACCAGAAAGGTGAGAAAATTTCCCATCCAATAGAAGTTATTTAGGGAAATTTTGGAAGAATTAATTATGAAAAAAATCTAGTTGAAACTCGAAACCTGTTTGAGAGTGGGTATGGGGTAAATTTATCCCTGTACCTAACTGAAACACCTAACTCTAAAATTTGAACCATGTGAACTGAATATTTGTTAATGAAGGAAAAATATGTTCTATTAATTTAGATTATTTTTGAAACCTAATAAGGTCAACTGTTTCCTTGCAACTTGGTTGTGGATACTACTAATAAAAAAAAAAAATCCATAATTTTTTTAACTAACCTTAGTTTGTTTCTTGGGCCTCAAGTGGGTTTTTTTAAATGGGCATTACACGATACATATCTCTCCTCAACACCATATTTTTTGCATTCTTAGGTTTCTTCCCTAACTCCCTCTTATGCGCCTCATTGTGATTAAGTTTCCTTTCTTATCTTTTCCTCTCTGTTGCTATGTTTGATATCCTTCCCCTGCACGTGGTGGGGTTTCACTAGCCATCGGTTTTTCTTCCAAATTCATGGATACCAACTAGATTTTGATCGCTATTGGAATTCCTTGTAGATAGGTTCCCCTGGGATAATGTAAAATATACAACTCAGATACCTTTGGGCAAGCATAAGTTGAAATAGAGTACTCAAAAATATATCTATTCAGAACACCATAGAACTAAGAATCCACAACACACATCCAAATCAAATCACCATCATATAGGGCCTGAAATTCGTCCTGTATCTAGACAAGTGTGCAAAAACTTTGATTCCTTTTAGACACATAAGCAACCATCCACTCATATAACTCTATCAGAAAGATAGAAAAGTAACTCTCATATAACAGTCATACAAGTTTGGCTGCACCCATGCGCGTGCATCAAACTTTGATCTAGTGTTGAATCTCCAAGTGTGTTCTTTGTTTAGATGTATTATCCACTACTCAAAAATTGATAGGTTCAACCAGTTGTCATCACAAAACATCTTGAAAACAACTGTAAAATAGGTCCTTACAATGGAACCAATGATGTAGCCTAGAATTTACTATGAACAACCCAGGCACACTAGCACATCACTCAGCCTAAGCTGAGCACTCACCTGAAGTGCACAAAGGTACTAGGTCCCTATTTAGAGTTGCTTGTATAGAATTTCAGTGTGATGATGTTTAAGCATATTCAAATTCATAACCAAACATAAACATTCCATAGTGCATAAACTAGATCTAGTACTTAGAGACTCAAGATAGAAAAACTAAAAAATAACTATAATAAGATTAACCATACAAGAACTAGATTCAGTCATGTCTAACACCATTATCTAGCCAATATATTCCATTTCATTAATAGTGTAAGACACAGAAGCTTCATACACTATAAATTATCTCCATGAGTCATGTGCACATCAAAACTAGGGGCACAACTCTTCAATAAATCAGTACTTGTCCTAAACTACACAAGTTAATACATATTTATAGGGGTGGAGACTTTGCCTTCACCACCTATGCACTTCTAAAAATAGGTCACATGTTAATAATATGCATACATGTTTACAATAGCATGCACAAAATGCAAGTGTTCTAACAATAGATGTCCATTATTTAACTCCAAGTAGAAATCCTATTAATATCTTAAACTATGCATGGCGTGTATCTTCCACTTGTTCCCAAAATACTATTGTGCGTAGTGCAATTCTTCATCTATATGTGTTCTCCAAACTCTATCTCTAAAAATATACCTTATCCAAAAAATAGCTAAGTCCTTATTTTAGGCACTTCAATACTATTATAGCGTCATGTTCTCCCAATGCCCTATACTCACATGTCTAGCACTTATAATGTTTCTTGTTGTTCACAAACTTAAAGTGGAAAAGAAACCTGAATATGTCCTCGAAGATATAGAAATATGTTATTGCACATGTAAGTGAGTTGATGGAAATGGGAAATAATCATGCATGAGGAGGTGTGTGAAGGGGATGAAGGAATATATATTAGAATTTATTAATGATGTCCATGTTATTACAGGTGGCTGAAAACATGAAAAAATATGTGTGTGTGTGTGTGTGAATGTCTCCATGACTGAATGTGTTGTAGTAGTATGTATAATTTAGAGAGAAGAATATTTAAGATGAGAGGAGCATGATTAGAATGTGTGTTTGAGAGAAGTGGTGTATCATGGAACTTGGAAGCCTAGTTATAGGATGAGAATATATATGAGTGATAGAGAATAGATAAGAAGGAGCTAAAGAGTTATCAAAATCTATTATGAGAGACATACCAAGCAAAGTGGTAAAAAATCATTATGTAGAAGTCTAAGTAGTAGCGTAGAAAATAGAGAGTTGAATATTAGAAAAGGTTAGTAAGTGCTTAATTAGATTTTAGAGATGAAAATTCCATGCAAGTTGAATATCACTAAAGATCAAGTAGTTAAAAGTTAAATTTTTGAGTTGTAACTTAATTTTGAGTTATTGCTCAACTATGAAATTGTTGTAATTTAAATACAAAAAATTCCAATCTATCTCTCTAGTTTCAATAGTTTTTTATCCCTTGAAGGGTCTCCCACATTACATAGTGTGTTCATATGTGTTTGTAAATCTCTCTCTCTCATGTTTGAATGTTCACACTTTATCATGGTTAATTTTGTTTGGTTTTTTATGGTTGAAGAGTTAGAAATTGCTTCAAAATTTTAAATAGGAACTAATTCTCCCCCATCTTAATGTTAAGGTTTCTAATAATTGGTATAAGAGTCTAGTCCTCTTAAATCATGTTTAACCCCTTAGAAGAGATCTTTAGAATAAGATCATGGGTTTACAAGCTAAATAAGTTCTTAAAAGAAAGTATGAGATCACTCAGTCACTGATTAATGGGCCGAAGAAGGAGATAATGCTTATGGAAGATGATCATGGCCAAGCACTCAAAGATATGGAGTATTTTGTTGAAAATCTATCAAAATATCTAAAATAAAAGGAATATGTCTACCTTAAAAATGAAGAAGAATTTAGAATTTTAAAGATTAAACAAGGAGAAGAAAATAATAGGCTACAGATGTATAGTAAACTAGAAAAGAGCTCTAAATATCATGATGGAATTTTTCATAATCAAAGAGCACCGAGTGACAAGATAGGCCTAAGATTCAAAAGAGATCCTGTGAAGAATAAAGAGGATGAAAAATATGGTCCAAGCATAAAAAACATGTATGACGATGGTCAAAAAATCAAACACAAGAAGGCCTAAGTTAGGTAGGCAACTAAATGCATCCAAGTATGAAATTAATTTCAATGGCTATTTCTTTCCTTGTCATAACTATTGACATAGAGCCAAGAAATCTAGGAAACATGTCATATATGACCACCCATGGAGGGTTAAACCACCACCCATAGAGGGATAACATAGGTGAGGAAGAAAATAATATAGGTTGCTTCAATTTCAAAGAAAAAGGACACATTGTCAAGTAATGCTTAGAAGAACCATCAAGTTAGTTTTGGGAAGAAGAAAACTCAAGAGATAATAACTGTGTTTTATGTTTAAGCTATTATGGGAAAGGGAATTTTGTAAAACACTATCATAAGTCTCTTAGATATAGAAACAAGCTTCATGCATTCAGTAGGTAATGCAAACTACATTAAAGATGAAGGAAAAATCTAAAAATTAGACCAATTTAGCCATGGTTGAGAGAGACACTGGAAATAATCATGTGAAGTATATAGACATAGTTAAGGAAATCAATTATAGAGCTGAGGAAGAAAATAATTAGAAGAGGATAGTATGGGAAGATGATACATGTTTAAAAAAGGAATCAAAGGTTATTACTCAAACTAAGAAGAGTGAGATAAAATCTAATTCTAGTCATGAAGGACATCCAGTCATAACCAAGTAGAAATAAGGGAATTAATCTCAACATATATATCTATCAGGTATTCAATTATAAAGTGAAGGCTTAGGAGATTATTTTATTACACCTATAAGTAAATTTAACGAAAATGAAAAGATCTCAATGGAAATAAGAGAAAGGATTGATTCATCATGTTTCTTTAGTGACTATCTATTTCTAAAATGAATCATCATGCATGATATGCCTTCTCTAGGATTCTAGAAGGCATTAATCAAATGAAAGAAGAAAAATATGATCATGAAGAAAGTTATCATCGATAGAAGTTAATCAAGGTTCTCACAATTATGCCGAAGGTATGAATAGTCAAAAGGTATTTTTATGCATATTAAGTTTGTAAGTGGTGTTTGAATATCCAAATTGGTTGGGAAAACAAATTAAATGTTTTGAGTTTTTAAATGTATTATGCCTTCTACTCATTTTGTATCCATCAAACTCAAAGTAAATCTCTCTTCATGTATATTTTGAGTATATAGTCCATATTATGTGTTATTAAGCCCACTCATAAAGACATTGAGTAGTGTCTATAGAGTCATGACGCACGTCAAATATTCATCTTTAATATTACACATGAATATCATGCATTAATGTTCCGAAGAAAATGCATGAAGGCTCTCAAGAAAATTCAAAAGTTTGAAGTATGGTCTTTTCAATTTGTCCTTATCATGCAGAGTTTCATATAAACTCATGAAAATACAATAATTATTGATATCATAAGATCTTACTCTATGTTTGGAGGAAATATTGTAGCACTAGTACATCATGTTGATTCTATCACTCAACTAATGAATAAATTAACTGAATGTATAGATTTCAATCAAATCTCCAAGATGTCAATAGAGTATGTATGTACATGTGCTTCAAAAGATGTGAAAATTCCAAGTTCCAATCCATCTCTCAATCAGAAGCTATTAGCCTTAATACATTAGTGAAAGAGTTCAAGATACATTGGTTGAGCATTATGTATCATTAGGAAAGAATAATTCCTATAAAAAATCTATCTATAGAGTTCCTTGAAGTTGTGAAGTCACTCACTATACGTTGAATCCATTGTAATCTATGCAAGTCAAGTAAATCCATTAATAGGAAGAGCTATATCTTTCAGAATTAAAAAGGGTATGCTTGTATTCATATGGTTTGTGTTAGTATAAAGGTTGTTGTGAAAATTCCTTGACATCATGTATGAGCATAATGTTATGCCTATTTTAAATCTATCCACCATAGTCCTTGTAATGTATGTAAAAAGTGTCTATGATATACTATATCAATTCTCAAGGAAATTATATCTACAATACTCCATAGGTTATATGGAATTCACTAGTCCTTGCATTAAACTATGATGAACAAGTATCTAAACTCATGGTGTGCTTATATAAAGAAAAATATAATAATAACAGTCAAAGAATTTTGTTTCATTAGTTTGAATATGAGGAAATGTCATTCAAATTTCTCTGTTAAGAGGTAATGAGGTATTTTAAGATAAATTCAAGATGCCTAGAGTGTAAGTTTGTCAAAATAAGTGTAAAAATTTGAAGTAATATTGTGTGTACAAAAAATATGAGGTATAAGTCATAAAAATTGGTTTAAGCATAAAGAGGGTATAATAATCCGTAGAGACCCAAAGAGAAGCTTAATGAATAACGGTGAGAGATGTAACCACTCATTTAACTTTGAGATATAAAGTTTTGAAGAAGGAATTAATAGTGTAATGGAAAGAAGAACATGACATAGACAATATTTAAAATATCTATTATGTGGCAATGTGGCTGATGAGGTCTAAAACTCAAAGTAGTTATTCAACGACCAAAATTGATGAGAAATATTATCCATTTCAAATGAGGTATATTTTAAAATTTAAAATAAGAGGTTTGTGGTAGTTGAGTAGGTACTTTCATTTTTACAAGATCTTTAATAAATTCTTAGTGAAATTCAATTAACAAGGTAAAAATCGATAAAATAGAATAATCAAGACATGTGAGATTGATCCTAAGTCTACTATTAAAATGAAACATGTAGTAGGATCTCATCGTTATATGTGGGAAGTTTTAATCTTTGAAGACAAATATCATTCGTTTTATTCCCAAAATACTCTTACCAGTTGAAGGGGAATCCATACATAGGGTTTGGTAATTTTTTAAAGCTTGAGGGTCCTAAGAGTCGAATCAAGTGATGAAAATTTTAGAAAATGAGATTAGGTACACCCTCTCAAGGATTTCAATGGTTTCATAGTTCAATCTATTGATGAGGCCATAAATTGGCCATAAATTACCAATATTTTGTCCTTCTAAGTTACATTTGAAAGTGGATTTAAATGTAATCTAGGAACATATAGTTTGCTTAATATAGAATATAGGATATATATCTTTTCCATTCCTTAGAAATATTTTGTTATCTATTTTGTTGACTAATCCTATTAATTATTTGGGAAAGGATGCAAAGTCTTGTGTATGCATGCCATAAAGGAAAAATAATGCTAGTATTGAGAAAAGTGGAATGATCATGAATAGTAAATTTAAACTCAAATATTATTTAATATTCAGATTCCTCTTGAAAAATAATGCAAGTTCAAAATAAGAATCACCTCAATCTGAGATTGCATGCAAAAGTTAAAGTTGTTTTAAGTTAGCTCCAGAACTTGCAGATTTAGTTCAAGAACTCGTAGGTTTAGTTTCTAGAACTCACAGATTTAGTTCCAAAAATCACAAATTTAGTTGTGGAACTCACAGATGTAGTTCCAAAACTTGCATATTTAGTTCCAGAACTCATAGATTTAGTTCCAGAACTTGCATCAATCAAATAACATTTAGTTCTAAAACTTGCAATTCATAAATTTATATTTTCAAGCAATTAAAACAATGGACAAAGTTGCAAGGTATAGAATGACAGTTAGTTCTGAAACATGCAATTCATGGAAAAAGAAGATTTAGTTCCATAACTTGCAGATTTAGTTCCAGAACTATCATAAAAGGAATGACAACTTTATTTTTGGAACTTGTATAAAAGGAATGACAACATTAGCTCTGGAACCTACATCAACAGAATGAAATTTTTTGAAGAATTGTGAAAAATCAGAGAATCCAATGGAAAATATGAGAGATGTTTTTGTTCATAAAAATGTCTTTAACCTAAAACTCTTTCAAATTTGCTATAGATTTTACCAATGAAAATAAATCTAACTTTTATTTATTTGTATTCTGAGGAAAAAGTGTATAAGACGAGCACTAAATGTTCTATAAACAAAAATATAAAATTCAAATAGAAAATATGAGAGAGGTTTTTGTTCATAGAATTTTTTTAACAAAAATCTCATTCATATTTGCTACAAGTTTTACCAATGAAGAAAATCTAACTTCTTGTGAGCTGTAGTCTGAGAAAAAGTGTATCCGATGAGCACTAAAAGTTCCATAAAAATAAACAAAATGTCAAATGGAAAATCAGAGATACTTTTTTGTTCATAGCATTGTGTTTAACAAAATTCTCATTTATATTTGCAATAGATTTTACCAATGAAGAGAAATCTAACCTTTAGTGAATTGTAATCCAAGGAAAAATCTTATTAGACAAGTGTCAAAAGTTCCACAATAAAAAACAACAAAATCAAATGGAAAATTCGGGAAAGGTATTTGGTCAAAATCATCTTTTGAGGAAAAACCTCCTTCCAATACTATAAGATAATAAAATCATTGTGATTCTTGTTAATGAAAAGCAAGGAGAAGATTTAGGAGCAAATCTTCCTTAAATAAGTGAGATAAGACTTTGACTCTAATAATATATCTCTCCATATTTTATGGAGATGGAGATCTTAGTTGTTAGGAATATAATAAATATAAGATCAGATTGTATTTCCTGAATTAATGAGTTGGTTGGATGAATAAATTATAAATACAACCTTCCACACTAATATATGTAGTTATTTTCTCCCAAGAAAAAAAAATATGTTCATTCTTTCCAATATTTTAAAGTAAATTTATTCTGCAAGTTCTGAATTAAAAGTATGAATTAAGTCCTCTTACAAGGAATGAGTTGGAAAATCATTCCAAGGAAGATGGATTAATGTGTTAATGTTCATTTCTTTATTTATGCAATTTTCCTTTTGTTGTAAATTTTTGGGTTTTCTTTTTGTTATGTAATTAATTTTGTGAACCTGTAGGTGTCTTTTCCTCTTTCCTTTCTTTTCAATTCAACAATTTCCTTTATGCAAGTGTGTTTACATTTTCTATAAGTGTGATTTCCTTTATGAAATCATGGTTTAATATTCCTACAAGTGTGATTTCCTTTATGCAAGTGTGTTTACATTTCTACAAGTGTGCCTTTAAATTTTTTCTTGTGTGATTTATTTAATGCATGTTTGGATTGTGTTTAAAGGAGATGATTTCCAAGATCTTCTTCTCTTAATGCATACAACCTTCGGACACCAACCTATATTGACATTATTAATGAATACGATTGATGACCCTCTTCACCTATCTCCTAATTTCTACAGTTTAGGGGCATGTGTTGTCCCTATTTTGTGTAAGCTATGAGACCTAACGAAGAGTGTAAGATTGTGAAGTAGGAGGGATTTTTGTATACAAGGTGTTCCTCAAACTTTTCATATAACTAGAATCACTAAATGGGTGCTCTAAAATAATCTCAAATTTTTTAATCAATGATTTAAGAAAAACATACACCAATAAAAATACCTAGATAGGGCTGGTAAGTCCTTGTTATATTGGAAAGAAAAATGAGTGATTCATATGGGAGCTTGAGGGGTTAGTATCCAAAATTTTACTTACATTTTATAGAGACTAAAACAAATTTTTAGCATCTTATATTTTATTATGGGTAGTCCTGAGTATCCCCAATCATGAAATGACCAAATCCATTTTTCTTGGGCACCAAGAAGGAAACTTTTAGTAAAGATAAGTGAGTTGAAAATTTTGACGGATTTTGAGTAATTTGATGGATGAGTGGAAAATGTTACAGGACTAATGACATGTGGGAATGATGGGATGAGAATAGAAGGAAAAAACCAAAAAAAATGGACTTGGTTTGAAGCATTACAACTTGAATGCAAGAAACTAACAAAGCCATAAAGGACTTTATTGGAATAAAAAATAGTAGAAGTGATTCTTGGGTAGAGAGAAAACTTTGAGAAGGTGTATTTCAAGATGACTAATGTGTCCATATAGTTGTGACCATTTCAAAACTAGCATATTCTAAAGAATATCTAACAGTTTATGAGCATTGATGGAGTTTGAGATGTTGTTTGGGAATTGTTACTAAATGTTGTTAAAGACACTGCAAAATCTCTTTAGGACCTTGTTAAAAAAAATTCTAATCTATTAACATGATGATCATGTTACAAACCTCAAATTTTGTTTTCTCAAGTAGATTGATAAGGTTTGTATCCAAGGGAGCATTGTAAGAGTGCTACTTGAGATAGTTATGCTTCTAAGAAATGTAAAAATTCAATCAAAATGGACTAAATATATTCTGTAGGGATCCATATATGAGTTTGAGGACAAGATGGAGATAAAGAGATGTTAAGGGTCGATGTGAGTGTGGCTTATCAAGAATGATCTTTACCCTAAAATGAGGTTTTCCAAGTCAATAGGGATCTTGGTTTAGTCAAGAAGGGAGTCTCTCAAAGCTGTTATAGGTGCTAAACATTGAGAAAATAGGGCATGAAGGGATATTATGCTTATATGGAAATGATTACTTAAAAGGAGAAGTCTAGAAGGTGGTTTATATCAAATATAAAGCAAGTAATAGGAATACACTCTCATGGGTAGTTGTTTCAATGCCGAAGATAGGTTTATGAATCCCATTTACTACTAGTTAGATTCAAGGAGAAAGGATACAATCCTAGGTTGAGCATGAAAAAAAGTAAGTCTACATACACTAATTGTTGTCTTTGGTTTTCATTTCTTGGTTTTCTTTGGTTGTCCTTAGTTTTCATGTAGTCAAGTTAATTTTTTCATAGATGTCAAAGGGGGAGAGTGAACGAAGGAACATTAGAAAGAGGTATTATAGGTGTAGGTTTTCTTAGTGGTAGTTTTCATCAATGAAAAAGGGGGATATTATTGGATGTCCCGGAAATGATTAGTCATCGATGTCAAGTGTTCAATGATGTCATAGGATGTCCAAGGTGTTTAGGTGTCTTCCCAATTTTTCCAAATATCTTCATGAAGTGTCAAGTCATGATTTCATGTGTCTAGTCATTTTCTTGGAGCATGGTGAAGAAAACAAGTTGTGTGAATTTTTCCTACCAAGGTAGTATGAAGAATTTATAACGTCAAATGTGGTCCATGAGATGTGTGTGAGATATTATTGAGTATGTACCAAGATAACATGGTCAATTCATGAAGTGTCAGGTATTTCTAGGTTCCTATTCCTAGATCAAGAAAGTTGGAATGGAAATATGAGAAATGGATCAATAAAAATCATGAAAATCATGGTTGGAGTAGTATGAGCTTGAATAGAATGCATAAGAGCAATATAAAGTCAAGAATCATACTTATAGGGATGAATATTTCCATTCTAAATATTTTTAGTGAATACAAGCCTAGTATGCAAGTAAGGATGATGATACAATTTATGATGATGAAAACCAAGCATGGAATTAACACAATATAATGGTAGATGATGTAAGAAGGTGAATTGAACATTAATATTGGTTTGTATGGTACAATTTATCATGACTAAAGATAAAATGATGTAATAATGAGATGGGGAAAATATTTTCATATAAAAATACAACAAAGTGTCCATCAAAAATCATGGAAGGGGGAATTTTGAAGGTGTGGTTAAAATTTGATGAGCTAAAAATGAGTTTTGTTGAAGTTATTCATGTTTTGCTAAAATTGGGTTAAGAGAGAAGGGTTAAAACAATGACCTATATTTTTAGCACTAAAAAAATATTTACAAGCCTTCTTCAAATAAATCATAAGAGGATTTTTTTAAGATCAATTCGAGATTAGAATTTTTCAAAAATTGTTAGGACAAATGTCTGAGGAATAAAAAAATTCTCTTGATTTTACTATTAATGTTCTCACCCTCACCAAATCTTCTTTCTTAAGAAATATGCCTGACATGGATTTTTAATCATAAAATAACTTTAGCAAGTTATGAAAACATCTCAGGGTTGTATAAGCCTCTCTCTAGTCCAATTTGATGGTATTCCAGTCCTACAGGTTTGATGGTATAGTATAAATTTTCTGATGTTTTGAAGGAATTTGACTGAACAGTCAACAAAGGTAGAGTTGAAGAGGCCAAATTTTATGAGGAAACATGTAAGGGAATTTAGCTTGATGTATATGAAGAAATTGAGGTGGGTATACTATAAATTTTGTTTGAACCTTGTCAAGTTTTAACTCCTATGGCCAAGAGCTAAAACATGAAAAAACCATTCAAGAGAGCATAACAATTTGATGATAAAATAACATCAGTTAAAGTGATATATGATCATAAAAACATAAGATAGGTTCTATAAAAATTGAAAAAGATAATGAAATGATATGGTGAAGTAAGTTTGTAAGCTAGGAAAAAAAGAACTAAAACTGTCATCTCCAGATAGTGTAGAAGAAGAGAGTTATTGATCATGTAAACTTGACATTTCTAATTCATTCCTTGTAAAATAATAGCTAATGATGGTGGATACCTTCTTTCTGAAATTTGAGTTAAATAGTGTTGGTCATAAAAGATAACTTTTGTAGGTGATGTATAAGTTAAAAAGGATTGGTTTTTTAATCTCCCATAAGTTTGGATGAGTGGAAATTGGATGTCATGAAAAGTTGAGTTATTTTCCATGAAAGGTATCATGATGTGGATTTTAAAAGTTATAAAACACCCATATACTACTTGAGATATTTTCTTGAAGCCTTGCAAGATGGATAAGTGAGTGAGTTTCCTGAGCCTTTCAAGGTGTCTCCTTGATCAAGAAAATCAGTTTGTAACTAGGTTGAGTCTATATATCATGAAGATATTGTAGATATCTTGGCACTCCTAGTGAGATAATGGTGGTGTAAATATGATCTTGTTTACTTCCAAATATTTCAAGTGATCTGAAACCTCATTCTTTGTAGTTGGTCAAGACAATCCATGAATGAATCTCAACTTCTTTATGACTATGTACAAGTAAGTGGGAAGGTAGGTTGAAATAATACCTTCATATAATTTATCAAAGACTCCTTAACCACATTGTGAATGTGAATAGATTCTTAAAATAAACATCATTTAGTTGTGATGTAAATCTTCAAGTCATAAAACCTCTAAGACACACAAGGTAAAGTAGACAAAGTTTTGTGCATGGAATTTCAAGTGATGCCTTGAAGATAGAATGGCGAGTAACGGAGATAGTTACAATATTATTAAAAAAAATAGAGATCTTGTAACATACATACATGAGAAATTAAATATTCATTTTATTCTCTTTGAATACAAGACATATTACAACATAAAAGATAATACAAATCAAACATGTTAGTTATAAAACAAGTTTTCAAGGTTAGGTGAAATGTTTTTAGCAAATGCTAGATAGTTTAGAAGCTATTTTAGATAATTATTTGTAGTTATAGAATCATGAAAGGTTAATAAAATTGTAATAGGTCATTGATACTTAACTCAAAGGAAATCATTTCTTCAAAAATAGTTATTTCATAAGACAATATTTTTCCTCTCTATTTGATTTGCATGCTTGAAAGTTGAAGATCCATTTTGGAAGTTGAAGTGGAAAAGAAACATTAATATGTCCTTGAAGATATAAAAATATGTTTTTGTACATGTAAGTGAGTTGATGAAAATTATAACTAATAATGCATGAAGAGGTGCTTGAAGGGGATGAAGAAATATATATGAGAATCTATTGTTGATGGCCATGTTGTTGCAGGTGGATGAAAAAATGAAAAACTATGTTTGTGTGAATGTCTCCAAGACTTAAAGTGTTTCAATAGTATGTATACTTGTAGCAGAGTTGAACACAGTGAAAATATGAGAGTGCTCGTTAGGGTGATTCAAGGAATGAAGTATGACAATGAAGATGTGTGTGTGATAATGCAGATTTTTGATAAAAATTATTTGTAGCCTGATTAGAGGATGACCAAAAGAGATGTGAATTAGGAGGAGAATTAGAGAATAAGAAGTGAGATGAAGAAGTGATCATAATCTAGTTGTGAGAGACAACACAGTAAGGAAAGTGATCAAAATTTTGTGAAAATGTTTGAGTGAAAAACTGATCATAATCAGTACACTTAAAATGGGGAGTTGATGCTTCCTTGTATAAGTGGTAGCTTATAGAAGATAAAGTTTAGGTGCTTGGTTGAGTGTTGGGAGTTGAAGCTTCCATGTAAGTTGAATTTTTCTAAAGATCAAGTATTTTCTTTGCTACATTATAGATTTGTAGCCCCATGTTTAGTTATTTCTCAACTATTAAATCATTGTAACTTAAATAGGAAAAATTGTCCAAGCTAGTTCTCTGGTTTCAGTTATTTTTTCTCCCTTGAATAGTTTCCCACATTAGATAGTGTGTTCCTATATATTCTCCTCTCTATCTCTCTCATTTTTGAATATTCATACTTTATCATGGTTTAGTTTTTTTTTGTTTTGGATAGTTGAAGAATTGTAAATTGATTCAATAGTTTAAGAAAACGTTGGCTCACCTACACTCTCAATGTCTAAACTTTCAAACATTAGCTTGGGCTATCTACAAAGTAGAATAGGACTTTCCTTTTGGTCTTTAGTTCTATCCTCATATCTATAATTATCATTATTTATCATTCCATATATATTATTAATTCACTCAATTGATTGAAATTGATCTGAAATCCTCTAAGGAAGTCTCTTTGGATTCCTAGAATTAGGCTTTTCTGAGTAGCTTGTCTACCCATTTTATCTAATATTTATTGTTTAGTTTTCTCTAATTTCAGGTTTCTTCCCTCATAGAGAGAAGGATAACTATCCATTATGACATCCAAGCATCCATCAATATAAACATGAGTCATCGTAGGTATTATTAAGCCTTTCTATATTTTGAGGTCAGATATTTTTGTTATTCCATTTTAATAATTTAGAATAGGAAAGAAAGAAATCTTTGATACACTAGTCCCATAGATATAGCCATGAATTTATCCCAACACCAACTAGATATATGGATATGGATATGGGGATTATGGATTCAGTCAAGCCCTATACAATAGCCCCTATGTAAATATGGTTATGAATCATTCTTATTCCTCAGTCAATTAGATATAGAGGGATTTTCCTAACTAGATATATGGATATCAGAAAATGGGGTCAGCCCCAATATCCTCCCATTTGTATTTACATATAGTTTGGAAGAGGAAGGAAATAATCATATAAAATCACCTAAGAGAGGGGGAGTATTAAGCTAGAGTGGTTAGAAAAAATTATTATCCCCAACCTTGATTTTTCCCCAACCCCTTTGATTTGATTTCAGGTGGGGTGCAGGGAAGGCGAGGTGTCCTTAAACTTCTATTCTCTTTTCTTTTAGGGTTCCCCCACCTGAATATTTAGAGTGGAGGGGGAAGGGGAGATAGGGTGGTCATATTTTTCTTCCTCCATCCCTAGATAATTGGGAGAGATAGCACAACCCTTCACCTATGTGGTTTCCAATAATAATCTATCTGGTGGCACCCTTGTACCCATATATGTCTATTTGTTTGTTTATTTTTCCCTCTGTTTCTATATGAAATATAGAATATAGATGGAATTTCGGTTATGCGGGTGGGGGTTATTGGGTGAGTCGACTATAAAATAAAGAAAATGACAGGTGAGTGATGTGTATCCCCCTCTAAGAAGTATGGGGTTTAGAGAAGAGAGGAAAAATTGAACTCCCATGTATTTCCAAGTAGGTGAGAAAAGGGAGGATGGGTTCACACACATTGTTATTGTATTAGATATTAGATATTAAGTATTATATTTTAGATATATGATATTATATATCAGATATTAGATATTAGAGTCTCTCCTCACCTCACCCAAAATGGGTGAGATCTAATGAATCTAATCCTCATTATCTCATTTCTATGGAAATAGAGTCCGTTCCCCCTTATATCTTTTCTATATGGTTGAATACCCAAGATACCAAGGTTGGGGAATGGAGATCTGATAGATGATTGCATTCCAAAGAGACATAATCCTTATAAGAGATTGCTTATATGGAAAAGGCATAAAGGCATGATTGGTTCTGTGGACTTCATTGCACTAACTCTAATAAAATCCTCATTACATTAGAATGAAATTTTAATTCAAATAACCAGATACACCATCACATTTTATACCAAGGTAGGGGAAAAACTGACTATAAAGTGCATTAGTAGATGTTATAATCATATGTGGATGAGTTCTTATTGGAATAACCACTTGATTTTCCACTTCTAATAAACATGTTGGACCCATTTTTATATCATCTTTTAGGATCATTTAGCTATGAGAAGTTGGTGAGTGATCATCAAAACTATTTTAGTCTGAATACTCATAGGGTTGGGTTGATGCCCCCTCTCTCTAGAAAATTTATGGGAGAAATTATCCCTGAAAATGTACTTAAAAGTTTCCTATGATTATCTCTTATCATTTACATAATAACATGATATAACAATACATTAATATCATATCACAATTATGAATGAATGAAAATTATACTATCCTATCTACGGTACTTCACATGATATCTAGTATTTATTATCTAGTTAGGTGGCCAATCAGATGGCTAGTAACATGGTTATCTCACCCCTATCTAGTGAACATGACACAATAAGGATAGGGGCATGGATGTGATTCCCTATAGTGAATTCAGTGATGTCATAAAAATTCCGCCCTATCCACTACATATTACATTCCATTGCCTTATCAGCCCATGTCAGACTATAGTGAAGTAATCTAGATAGTGATGCAATCAATACTATATATGTAACATGATGATTCATCACCATGTGTATGGTTCACACTATGTACATAACATGAACATGAAACAAAAGGAATACTTGAGTGAGACTAATGTCATATATATGGGATGGTGATCATTATGTGTGTGTGTGTGTTGAGAAAATGAAGTATGACACTAAGGAGAAGGTGTACAGAAGATTCAAACATGGTAACAGGGAAGATTTGAAGGCACGGAAGGATAGGGAAGGAAGTGCATGTGAAAGAAAAATTAAATAGGGACTTATCCAGTTTCATGGATACATATTATTTTTGGAGATAGTGTATGGAGCACACAATGGGATGGAGACTTGTGCGACATGAAAATTCTATTTTGGGAAGAGAATCTACTAAAGTTCCATGCATGAGTTTGAATTAATAATAGAATTACTACTGCCAATTAACTGTAAGAGATCTATTATTAGCACACTTGTATGTGTGCATGTTGTTGTAAAGGCACATGACTATTTTCAACATGAAACCTATTTTTTGAAATATGTAAGTGGTGAAGGGAAAGTCCCCAGCATTATAAATATGTAGTAATATTTGTAGATTAGGAGAGAGTGTTGTGTATGATATATTTTGGAGTTATGTTGCCAGATCTGATGTGCACGTAGACTTATGATACTAATTATTGTAAGAAGCTTCTGCGTTTATTGTGTCTTAATATAATGGAGTGTGTTGGGTGAATAATGGTGTTAAACATGACTTAATCTATTTCATACATGGTTAACTTCATTATATCTATCACTTAATTCATTATTATTTTAGATCTAGATCTAGAATATGCTCTGTGGAATATTTATGTTGTTTGTGGATATGAATACATTACATCTTCATCATGTTCGCATCTTGTACAAGAAAATCTAAGGAGGGTTCTGGTACCTTTACGCAATTTGGATGATACAAAGTATTGCGCCAGTGTGGACTAGATCACGAGCACACATACATCATGGAAGAGGCTCATGTTGGTATTACAGGTGGGAAATATGCAGGTGATTCCACTGCGCATAATATTCTACTTGTTGGATTATGGTGGGAGACCCTCTAAAAGGATCGTAAAGCATATTCTAAGGTGTGTGATCACTGTCAATGTGTTGGTAAACCTGGGCAAATAGATGAAATGCCTTTAAGACCTATTCCTAGTGCAGAGTTGTTTGAGAAATTGGCTATAGATTTTGTGGGTCTTATTTCACTAGCTATGTGTAGAATTGGATCACACTACATCATCACTTGTAGAAATTATCTTACAAGGTGGAAAGAAGTAGCACCTACTAAGGATTGTACAACTACATCGATCATGTTGTTATGGGAAAATGTTATTACAAGATATGGACACCCATTGAGTTTGACCAGTGATAGGGGCACACACTTTCTGAATGAAACAATCAGAATTCTATTAGATGAGTTCATGATTACACACCATAAGACTACACCATATCATCCTCAGGAAAATAGGACTATTGAAGCCTTCAACCAGATTTTGAACCAGATATTGACCAAAAATTGTTATGTTGGAAGGAAATATTGGGATGATAAATGTTTTTCCATGCTTTGGGCATATGGAACAACATAAAAGTGGTTGAATAAGGCCACACCCTTTCAGTTGGTGTTTGGCATAGAAGCAGTTCTTCTAATGGAATTCATGTTACCTTCTTTATGTATTGTGTATGTTGGAGGTCTAGCTAATGATAATTATTTAGAACAAATAATTGATCAATTGATATAGTTAGGTGAGAGGCGCACCATAGCACATTGCATCCAAAAGTGGGAAAAGGCTAGGTAGAAGGCATGGCATGACAGGCACATCAGGGGGAAAATACTTGAGATAGGATAGATGGTGTTTCTTTATGACCCTAAGTTTCTGCCCCATCTAGACAAGATTGAAGTACATTGGTTGGGACCGTATATCATCACTCATATACTTGAATTGGGCATTTTTTAGTTAGAAACACTTAATGGAATACGGTTACCCAGTTACTTTAACAAGAGTAGGTTAAAGACCTACTATAAATAAGTCTTCTTGGTTTTTGTAATAAGGAAATTTTGTCATTTAGACTATGTTTTCATTTATGTATTTCCTTTTTGGTCACTATGCTTTGTCAATTTAGTTGGTTTTTTGTGTAATGAGCATGTTTACTCACTGGAAGCTAATTAATATTTGAATTAATTTTATGTGCAGAGGACTGCACATACCATTGGTGTGGGGTGGCTATTTAGAACTGGGTATACATAAAGGAGAAAACTACTTCAAGTGTTATTCAAGTTTGCAAAGGAGTGGATAGAAAAGAGATTGCTTTAAAAATATGACCATATATGGATATAAATGAGGGAACAATATAACACGAGATAAGAAACAGCCATAGAGACTACCAGGGGAAGGCACAATGGTGAGGTACTCGGGAACATGGAAGCATGCTGAAGAGAAGTATGTATGCAGAACGTAGGAAGGCGCATGAGAATATTATAGCTAGGGAACAAAGATTTACCATGCAAATATTGTGAAAATGGTAAATTAATGAGAGGATTTTTGGTAGGTAGAGGAGAAACAAATGTATGAACTTTTGAAAATCTATATAAGGACAGGATGTGGGTTCATTTTTACTTTTGCGATCACAAGTATTTGAGTGAGCTAAGTGCAAATGAGCTACGTGAGTTGTATTAATGTGTGGAGATTTGTGAAACCAGACGTGGAGAGAAGACTGTTGTGTGAAGAGGCTTACGTACCCATTGGTTAAGGGTTTGATTGAAGCATAAGTGTTGAGGAGGAGCTAGGGCATGTAGTTTCAAGCTAGGGAACATGGATTCAAGATAGGGTTTGATTTTTCTCATTATAGACAGTGAGAAGGTGGATTTTAATGATGACACCAAAGAAAGCACCGACCGCAGGCACTAAAGGAAAGAAGAAAGTAGAAGAAGAAGTTAAAATTTCTCCCAAGAGTAATTTCTCAAAGATATAGTATCCACAAGGTGTGAAAATTGCACAAGAATGGGATTCCCACATCCACAAATGCAAGATAAGTGACTAAAACCACCACACATCTGACAACAAAAAATAATTAGACGTATTATTGGGTACAAAGACCAACAAGTGCATAGTGGAGAATATGTTAGTGTATGATGAAACTGGAGAGAAATTGTTGAAACAAGTAGGAGTATATAAGTTATATGAGCTACCATATTTTGGAAAGTATGAACCTTTATATCAATTGCTGATGACCAGAGGCCATGAGGACTTTTTCTATTTTACCGGATGAAGGGTTAGAATCACAGTAGCTCTGATTTTGACACTGACATGATTAAAAGGAAAAGGGGTAGACCCAGCTAGTTACCTGATTAATAAAGCAGCAACCATGGAGACATGGAAAGTGTTAGGGTATACAAAGGGTCAGTTTGGAATAGACATTGATAAATTGAAGAAGTACCCAGTGGTACAGACACCTACACATCTAGTGACCAAGTTAAATGATCAAGAGAGATGGTCACAAGTAAATACCATGTGGCTCCATATTACAAGGAAAATGTCTTAGGGAGTATTCTATAACATAGTAGGCTACATTGTATAAAGTATTAGCAAGGAAACCGGCACAGGTGATAAGATCAGTTTTGGTGCTATCTTCCTTTCTCTAGTATTTATAGAAATTGGGGTGCCCAATGGGCCAAAGAACAAGATTTAGGAATATCCCATGGAAAAAACATCCCTTGTGGAAAGGTTTGACAAGTATTGATATGAAGGTTCAATGATTGGGCCATTTAAACAAAGGGCAGAGATATGGTACAATAAAATCCACATGGCATTTGAAGAGGAGTGGTACATCCCCAAGGAGCTACCTTCGGTAGTTTGCAAGGTAGTACAGTTTGCAGTGTACGAACACTTCTGCATTATGTGGTTTGATATGAGGGATGGGACATGGAGACCACGGTGTAAACTATCATATGCCTTCACAACACGCTACTTCTAGGCATTAGTCCACCTTTTTATTGATGTGTGTCACTTGATTTTTATTACAGACAAGGTAGACTTTGACTACCACACTATACAAAAGACATATGTATATCTAAGTCGGACTGCCTATGTTGAGAGGCTCATTTCAAATGTCATAAGCATGAATCTTATAATATTTGAAATTGGGGACATTGGAGCAATGCTCATAGACATTTATCTTAAGCCCAAGCTGGAGAATAACAAGTATGTGGAGAATGAGTTCACGCTCCTAGGGCCACCTAAGGGAAAGCATATAGTGGAGAACATGTCAACCCCAAAGCCCATAGAAACTATAGAGGTAGATGACGAGGAGGAAGATGAAGATAATGGCAGCTTAGATCATAGAGTTTCAAGGCAGCCCACAGTTAGAGTGGAGACTGAGTGTGTGAGTACTCAACTACAGTCATAGGAAGAAGAAGAAGAAGACTTGGACATATAAGTAGTCCAGGGAGAGTGCTACTTTATAAGGGTATTTAGAAGAAAAAGGACCCAAGGCACAAGAACCCCATATCCAGTGAGGAAATCACAACGACTCTCTCTTGAGAATGAGGCAACTGAGAAGAAAAGGAGAAATTTAAAGCTAAATGAGGAGGTGGAGGAATCTACAGAAAGTGTTCCTGACACCCATGTATAACTAGAAGATGTGCAGGAACCCAAGGATGAAGATCTAAAGCATGAAGAAGAGGGAGTAAAGGTGGTAGAAGAAACAGAACATGATATTTCTCAGAACATCAAAGATCTAACTCCAAATATTGGTACTCAAATTCCTATGAAGCCAAGAAAAAGAGAGAAAGTGGGAAGTATGCTATAATAAGTATGGATTATGTTGAGGACACAAGTAAAATTGTATGCACATTATGTTGAGGACATAAGTCTGGATCAACGATGCATTATGTGTGTACCCTGTTAGATTTAGTGCTTGAGGATGGAATGATTTGCATGCTAGTGCCAAAGGACCATGAATAAGAAGCAGAGAGAGCAAGGGCCGGAGTTGTTAGAAATATTTTATCTTACAAATCCTTTCTCCAAACTTTGTAAGAAGAGCAGAAGAAAGCATACCAAGAATTGAACAGTTGTGCAGCTATAGAATTAGTAATCTAGATAAGAAATATAGTAGAGGATAATGAAGTTTTGAAATAAATGAAGGATGAGACTTTAGGGAATATAGATAGGTTGAACTTAGTGAAGAAAAAACGTGAAGACCCTAAAACAGCACAACAACCACAAAAGGATAGGCTGGATGAGCTTGGCAAGCTCATAACACAAAAGATTGATCTTCTGGAGGTATGGATGTCTGCTATGGCTAACATTATCATAGTATTACAGAATGAAAAGGGAGATATGACCCAAGATGATTTGGAAGACATCACTGTAGATGTCCCAAAGAAGAGTAGGAACGCGTTGGATGAATGAAAATCTTTAGAAGATGAAATTAGGGAATAATATCAAGATTTTATTCTCTTGGTGGATGAGGAGGGTGCGTGAGAGTAAAATATATTATTTTTACAACAATTAATTATTTATATTCTTCCATTCTTATTGTTTAAGGAATCCACAGGCAACCATTACTGAGGAAACAATGTAGTTTAGTGTGGGGTAATGTCGAGTAGATGAATTATGCCACTAAGGAGAAGGCACATAGAAGATTCGTGAGTGGTAGTAAGACATATTTGAAGGCATGAAGGATAGTGAAGGAAGCACGTGTGAAAGACTGATTGAACTAGAACTTAGCCATTTTCATGGTTATAGACTATTATTAGAGATAGCATACAAATCACAGAACAAGATGGAGACTTGCACAACACACAAATGTTATTTTGGGAAGAGAATAAACTAAAGCACCATGTATGAGTTCAAATTAATAATAGAATTAATACTTCTAGTTAACTATAAAAGATCTATTATTAGCACACTCTCATGTGTGCATGTTGTTGTAAAGGTACATGACTATTTGCAGCATACGACCTATTTTTGGAGATATGTAAGTGGTGAATGGAAAGTCCCCACCCTTACTAATTTGTAGTAATCTATGTGGATTAGGAAAGAGTGTTGTGTATGAGCTAGTATGGAGTTATGTTGCTAGATTTGATGCACACATAAAATAATGATACTACTTAATGTAAGAAGCTTCTATGTTTATTTTGTCTTAATATAATGGAGTGTTATGGGTTAATAATAGTTTTAAATATGAATGAAACTAGTTCTTACATGGTTAACTTCATTATATATATCATTTAATTCATTGTTATTTTAGATCTAGATCTAGAATATGCTCTATGGAATGTTTATGTTGTTTGGGGATATGAATACATTACATATACATCATGTTCGCATCTGGTATAAGAAACTCTAAGGAGGGGCTTGATACCTTTGCATGCTTCGAGTGAGCACTCAGATCAAGTTGGGTGATGTGTGAATGTGCCTGGATTCTTTGTGGTAAATTCTAGGCTGCAAAAATATATATATATATATAATATAAATATATATATGAGAACCTAAGGAATCCATATCTAGAAATAAAATATAAGAGAGGTCAGTATGGGGGATCTCCAAGAAAACATCAACTATCTATAATTCGTATTAGCAACCAACTCCATCCAGATAGTCTGGAGTATGGAAATGGATATATAATATAAAAATAGGAGGGGGACGACTATGATGGATATTGATCTGGAATCACACTATATAGATATAGATATCATCTTTCAAACAAAGATATGCGGACCCCATATTTAGATAATACCACATTGGCATTGTAAATATAGGCTTGGGAAAGGCATATAGAAGGACAATTTAGTCGAATATCCTTGCTCCTAAACGAATCTACCATCAACAGGTTGTACCAAAGTTATTGTTATTTGACTAGTTGGTTGGGCTAGCATACTAGTATTGGTTGGCCAACATACCAAGAGTTGATTGTTAACGAATAGCCCCATATGTAGATAGGATGGGTTGTGTTATATAGCCTTAGTTGGGCATGGTTATATAGGGAATAACATTCAATTCATCCTTCAATTAAACTTAATTATATAGATATAGAGAGATAGGGAGGACAAGATTTTATATTCCATATAGATAGGCCCACCAGAAGGATTTATCTCTCTCGGGGACTACCAAAAAAAATGGGAATTCCCACCAGATATGTACATGGATGGGACCCAATTTGAAATCCCCATATATATATATATATATATATATATATACATATACATACATACATACATATACTCCATATACTCCCCACTTGATACATGATTAAGTTGAGGTCCCACTATCTATATAAATGTTTCTTTGTTGGTCATTAATAAAGTAGAGTAAGAGATTTGTATAGGGCCATATTTATATAGGGTTCTAACCATATCTATATATGTTCCATATATATATATATATATATATATATATATCTAATCCCCTTATATAAAGAAGGGGCCCCCTGAAGATCTTATCTCTCTTGGGCCTAAGACTTTCTATATAGATGTTCCCTATCTAGGTATGGGTGAGGGCCGGTTGGGGGGTAGAGAATGGGGAGGGTCTCTATATCTCTATATGAAAACAGAACATATCTCATATATTTTTTTTCTCCTTGGAATCTCTCTGGGTAGGTTCTAAAATTATATGGGAATCAAATTTTGAGATTGAACACATGGATAAATTATCTCAGGTTGATTCTACAGTCATCAAACCAACCTTTAGGCCCTCGAGATAGGGCTCAATCCCTAATTGGGATAAGACTTGATCGATTTAGGGAGAGGATCCCCCATCCCTAAACTATCCTTTCTTATTTCTTCATGGGCCTTCCCTGCTCGACCAATATTTTATAAGAGTCCCTATGTATAGATAGGGACCATATATATAGAAAGGCTCAGGACCTCAGATAAATACCTCTTAATTAAAAAATAACCCAAATTTAATTACTTAAGTTTATTTATTCTATTACATGGGGTTTAATGGTTTAATATAGTATGATATTCATATAACCAACACCCCATATATATTTTTAGGGGAGATTCAACACATCAGACCTTCCCTAAATATTTCTAGTTGCGTCACTCTTTGTTTTAATATGGAAGTCACATAACCTTAAACTCTCTAGTCCATATTATATAGAATATAACCAATTCTAACAATAATCACCAAAGGGAATCCCCTCTAAATTAAAAAGGGAGGTCATTTACCTAATGGGTATGTGAACTATACTATATTGGGCTAGTCATATGACCACAGACCCATTTAGATATATAAGGGAATTTCTAATTGAATAGATCTCTTAAAATGTTGTTTAGTCAATTTTCTGGCCAACAAATTTTCAACAATTGATCCACCATGCTAGCTAGGTGAGCTCACTATGCTTGGGTTATAGTGAATGCTATGAACTTGGCCAAACCACTCGAATTGTATATTCATGTTATTTATATAGATCATCAATCAATCACCACTCATCCATCAATTAATCAAAAGACACTCCTACTATTGTATATATTGCATTACTAACTACAAATCTAAATAGTTGATAGTCATACATCGATTAGACTTAATCATATTACGTATACTCTACTTATGTTACATATAAGTATGATCCATTAATCAATCAATGAGTTCAAGTCAATTTGGCTCTACCGTAAGCTGGCATATATCTTGGCCACCTGATATGTAGATATGGACCACATATCTAGATGGGGATGAGAGTGAGAATAAATTCCCTAGCCACAAGGGTTTAGTCCCCCTTTATCTACATGGGTTATATAGGGGCACATATATATCTAGTTTAGGCACTCGATCAAATGTAGAAATCAAGGCCTCATATCTCTTTATCTATGGGGGGATCTTCCTTTAGCCTAGGGGTTCTTGCCCCTATAAAAATATATGGTATGGTTATCACCACAATAGAGAGAGAAGGGAACCCTTTCCCTACTTGCTCCCAACCCCATCCAATATTTAATCTAAAGAGACCTGGGATCTGGGTGGAAAGTCCTCTACATAGAGAATTCATCTCTCGCATATTGACCCATAAAGATATAGTCTCCCCTTTCTATATCGGGCCTCCCCCTCCTCAACCTTAATTTCTAAATGTCCTCAATAATCAGTGAATGACCCCTATTCATATGGCCCCCCATCCACCATATAAATAAAGGGGGTTGAGGTTATACTCTATATTACTAAATTTACCTTAGCCCCAAATCCACCCCCATAGATATATAGGGGAGGTAGGAACCTATATGTAGATAGATAAGGGGTATAAGGAAATGTGGGTGCTTATATCTAGATATATAGGGAACATAAATGACTATCTTTGATTAACCCCATATATTGATAGGGGCCCTCGGCCCCATGCATTTTTTTATTAGATAAGGTAAAAACTAGGATCGACTCCCAGGGGACTTATAAAAGATGGAACAAGAAAGAATGAACACCAAAGAAATAGATAGGTCCATAAAATAAGTTAAACAATATTAACTCAAACAATGAAGAACATGAAAAAAACCAAAAAATAAACTAAGAATAGAATAGAGAAAATAAACTATCCTTAAACATTTGACTACAAAAGTTTGCAAAAAGTCTGCCAACAATCCCAAAAAAACTAGTTAATTTTTTAGAACAACTTCACTATTCTCAGCAAGACTTTCTTTGTTTAAAACAACCTTTGTTCCATTTTCAATCATATATTCCTCCATCTCATCCTCAAAACTACTGATTCACAACTTGAACTTCCTCCTTTTAGTGCCTTCCTCAATCCCCTCCATCTCTTTTAACTTTGACTTCTAACTCCAGCTCTAGAATCTTTTATTTAGACTTCACCTGGGTAGAGAAAATTTTCTTAGAGACATTAATGACATCCAACATGGTTTCCCTTTGACTAAAAATTGTTTCCTCTATCGCCTGAATCACCCCTTCCCGATATTGAACCTTGTTATTCCACTCCTTGAAGTTCTTGAAATTACCACTACAAACCCTCTTCCTCAAGGTGCTTACTTCTTGATGACCTTACTCTTTTCCATTTTAATCTCCTCCCCTACAATTTTACATTTTCCACCCTTCATATTTGTAATGCATTCCACAAGAGTAAGATCTTCCTCCTCCACCTTATCTTTTTGAGGATAATTTAGAATAGGATTCCCATTTTCAAACATTAGGAGGATGATCCCATCATGTAGAGGCATCTCCTCTTTCTCCTTTTGGAACACCATTAGAGTATTAGTCATCAACATAAACAAGAAGAAAGGAATGCTCACCATGACCTTATGTCTAAACATATTAAGAACGGTCAAATGATGAGTATAGATTTTTCAATATTTTCCCTCTAGAGTGATATAATTCATAATTTTGAGACACACGTCTCTCCATATTCCTGAATACATGACCTAGAGAAACAATCAGTAATAAAAGATCAGTTTTCCTTTCCCATGAAGAACAAATTGATTTCATGCTCTCTGTGAGTTCTATCCTTAAAAATTTTGAGCCCTTCCATTTTCATCTCCATCGCAAGGGCAATGGAGGTCTCTAAAAACTCAATTTCCATACCTCTAACCTTGAACTTTCCTTCTTTCCATGATTTTCCAAATTCCTTTGATAGGGAAGTTTTGTGACCATGCAGTTTAGAAATGAAGTTATGAAAACCCCAATATTAAGCTTATTCCATAAAATTTGAGTAAAAACCTCAATATTTTTGCTTGCCGGTTCAACCCTAATTCTATCACCACCCATCTTCACAATGCCAAAAATCCCTCACTTGCTAATACTTCTCAAATTATGAACACCTTTCAAGCCATCAAAACCAAATATCCTTTTATGTAGAGGTACCAATGCTCACTCATGTTGGCATCATCAAACTTTTTACAATATATCTTTATTAATGACATCATTAATGTCCAAGGTAAAATCATATCCTTTATACCAGATCTTATAATCATGACTATGAACTCCAGAATTTTTCATCTTATCAACACACTTATTCCCTTGCCGCAAATTATGATTAGAAAAAAACTTTTCAAATCCTTTTAAAATTTCCTTAACATCATTAAGAACATTTCTTAAGGGCCAATTTACATATCCCTTATTGTTAAGAGCATTAATAATAATCAGGGAGTCCCCCTTAACCTGAATGCTATTGAAACCTTTATCTTTCACCAACATAATCCCCCAAAGAAGAGATCTATCTTCCACCATATTATTTGTTTGTCTCCCTAATGGACCAACAAAAACAACAACCATTCACCTTCACTATTTCTTATAATTCCTCCTCCCCCCACTTGACCCATATTCCCTTTAGATGCCCCATGCATTGAACATGTGGATTAGGTGGGTATTTTCAGATGGATCAATCGAGTTTCATTATTCATGTAAGATTGGATCCTAAATCAATTAGAAACTTATCAATATTCTAGAGGTGCCACCCTTCTATAGATCGTGCAACCCTCTTACTAATGGTACTAATTTATTCAAAACTGTTGCCTAGAATTAAGTGTATAATCTTTATGAGAAAGGATTCAATGATTCAAGAAAAGAATAGATGAAGTAGGAAATGAGAAATTCCATTAGTTACAACATCTTCCTCTCCATTGCATGTGGTTCAAGGAAGAGTATATTTAGTAGATGTTCTTGCGGACTATGAGAAGATGTTGTAACAGAGTAGATTCTAATGGGCCTTCCTTCCACACTTATTTTATTTCTTAAATTTAGTAACTCTTCAGTTCATTAGTTTAGTGTATTGGTAGTTCTATGTTGCAACAACTGATTAGGGGGTGAAATAATAATCCCTCTGAATATTTGACCTTCCTTCACATGTTCAATCCTTTTCTAATGGTTTTATTAGATATATTTCCCATTAATTCAATTATCATTTCAATCATTCATGGAGTTATATTTAGTACCACCAAGGAATACAATTATCCATCACTAGAAAGTAATGTGCATTAGCTTGGATCACCCATTTTTTTAATCACCATATTGTTTCTCATAGCTAGCACATCTCCTCCTAACTATCATCCATTTCTTAAGGAATAATTTCTATAGGAAAGATTATTTTACATATTACCACCATATATTTCTTCTATTAAGTACAAATGGTACCATCCTGATGTGATTCGATTATTTTGAATAATATAGGTTCAATTATTATAAATTCATTATCTCGATCAAACTTCCTACTAGAACTATGGTATTTATGATCTCAAATTATGATCTAATCACTATGTACTTAGCTATTGATATTAAAAGTCTATGTTCTTATCTGATCATAGCATCAAAAAGGAACTCTGAGTTTTCCATGGGAGTGGACTTGAAATATTTTATTATTGGAACATTTCCCCATGTAATATTCTCATTTGGGTATGACTGTAAAACTACAAGTGTAACTTCTATCTAATCTCCTTTTGTATCCTATATCCCATATAATAAAAATTTCAAGGGCCCCGTTATAAATAGAGGGGAGGGTAACCCTAAGCCTCCTCTCCTAACTCTATATATTATAGTAGTTATTTTCCATATATAGAATCTAAAATAGGAGGGGGTGTCAACTATGTATATATCTTCCCTCTCCTTGTCCTCATATCTATATATAGGGGTCTGAGTGATTTATCCAATACCTTTCATCACCTCTCCCATTGGTTGATGGCCTATCTAACCCCTATATAGAGTCTAGAGGGGGGATCTTCCTTCTCACTCCATATATATAGAGGGGTCAGAGACACTCCTTATACATAAAAAGGATCTCATCACCCTTGAATTTAATTAGAAGTGAATTGAATCCCCCATCCCTCTACTTGAACTATCTTATCTTATCTCATCCTATCTTATTTCTCATGGGGTGATTCATGAACTACCAGAGGATGTTCCCATATGGATAAATATAGATACATACATAGATATATAGATAGATTAGGAGATTTATATATCAATATATCTATCTATATTTATATCTATATCTATTTATGTAGAGGAAGTATATAAATATGAATAGAACCTCTACGCATTCTATAATATTCTAGATTATAATATAATCATCTCTGATTACGCCACTAAACTCGGGATATAGGGCCCAACCAAGTTATATCTAGTAGGTCTTCAGGGAGGCCCGAATAGATATTATATCTATAAGACCCCCTTCTATAGAGTGGGGATATAGAGGGTGGGGGTGGAGGGTTTTGATGTCACCCCATCCGTAGAATAGATTAGAGATAGGGGCCCCATTTGTAGGCATATAGATATAGAGGGAGCTCCCATAACTATATAAGGGCCATATCCTTCCTCTTGTCAGCATGAGGGAGTTGAGAGAGTGCCCCATAGAGAGATGAGACCTCGTCCTAATGGCCAGGGTGTATACTATCTCCATATCTATATGGGAGATAAAACCCCTACTTGTGGGTAGGGGAAGTTATCATCCTCCCCATCCCAAAAATATGTGATACAACATTTACATGTGGGTATTACCATATATAGTGTATAAAATGTAAAGGGTGTCTAAACCCATATAGAATGAGTGGGGTCAAGTGCAAACTAAAATCTATATATCCCTATCACTTACCCCTAACCCCATCAATCTATAGGCCTAATCCCCTATATAGATATATGGGGGATCCGGTAAGCCATTTAATATATATATCTAAGGTGGTTCAGTTTTCTCACTCCTTGACTGACCTATATCTATCTTACCTTATCTTATCGTATATTTCTAGATAAAGACTAGGAAATGAGTCTCTATACTCCAAATATACCACTCCTAATTCCCCTCCCAAACTCATCACATGGGATAGACTATGTTCCCTATGTGTAGAAGAATGAGAGCATGACATAAAGTTTGTTTAGATTGGGGGTGACATGAATCTCCTAGGAGGGGTATTCTGAAGGTCTAACAAAAATGGGTGGTTCCTCGGTATTGAAAACAAATGAGAAACCAATTTTGGACCAAACCCCAACACAAATTCACATGTTCTCATTCTAAATAATCCATTTGACTCCTCCCAATGTAGCATGATTGGAACTGAGCCTGAAAGGGATGGAGTAGATTCCCACCAATCCCATTTAGAGAAGCCCTCTCTAAGACATCCAAGGGACATATATTCACAAAGGCTAAAGAAATGTGTTCCACAAGATCATACAACACCAAATGGTCTTGGGAAGAAATTCGCCACTTAAAACCCATAGGTTCATGACCCCTAGAAATTTCCCTTTCTTTACTAAAATATATCTAGGAGAAGTAACAAATCTAGGTCGTTCCTGCCCCCATTTCAATTTCTTGGGAATATATTTTATTCCTTCAATTTCCTATACTGTTTTGTCACATATGTAGAAGATTAATTTGGAACTCACTATTTACACTATCTAGCGGTACTATCATGCATGTATGTGGGATCAATTGCATTGTGACGCCAATAAGAGAGATTTAGATTAACGTAAAGGAGTTATTTTGTGGGATAAATGTACAACATGTATTTATCAGACAGATAGATTAAAGGACCCCAGATTCATTGTATCTCTTTAGATCAAGGGAGTGTGCAGTCAAATCAGGACTCATGCCCACACCACTAGAACTCTAAGATTAATTTCCCCTTCTTAATGTTTGATAACCGGAGGTGGAGTCACACGTTTGATTGGGAGTGACCAAATATTGAAAGGAAAGGGCCCCATACCAGATATGAATAGGGATCACAATATTTAGAATTTATAGAGGAGAGGGGGTTCGCTCCACCTTGAACTACCTTATGGTTATAGATAGGGTTCCTCACCCTCTTTTTTCAACTCCCTCTCCTTCATTGACTCCCCCTTCTATGTTATCTCCTCATCTAACTATATTTATAGGGGCATGGGAGTCCCCCATAGAATAGAGGGGTAGGGTTAATAGATTTTTAAAAATTGAGGGAACCCCATAGATATGATTTATAGGGCCTCCCATAGAGATATGGATTAAGAGGCCATATTTATATATGATATGGGGACCCTCCCCATCACAAATATATGGGTATGGGTATGGGTATGGGTATGGGAGAGAGTGTCAATTGAACTCTATATAATACACTCAATAAATATATAGATAGTGTCTATCTATGTTATATAAGATATGAAGAGTAGACCACCCAAGAAAGAATTATGAAGTTCTGACTAAGAGAGTATCCCCTTAGGGGGAAATTTGTTAAAAAGGTTCTGATATATAAAGGGAAAGAAAACATCCCACTTTGCATAAATAAAGAGTGTCCCCAAATCCTTAATCTCCTAAATTTATATTGGGTGGGTAGATAAGCAGTCTCTTAGAATTCACCATGTAGAGGTAGGGCCCATTAGATATCTATATGACTATCCCCATATCGATTGCCTATATAGAGTATAGGGGTTTTCTATGCTATATAGAGATAGGGGTCCCCTCATATATATAAAGTGGGAGAGAGTAGACAGTACCCAAATATATACTTTATAGAACCTATATAGAGACAAGTGTGTATGATGCCTTATTATCTAGAGAGAAATCCCTTAGATCCTTTTCAATTTCTCTAATGCTTGGGTGCACATGAGCCCCTATCTATATATGGGGGGAAGTGCTAGGGTGTTGAGTTTATTTTTTGTATTCTGGAATCATATTTGAAGTGTTGAAGTTTGAACAGTTAAGTTTGGAGAATTCAGGAGCATTCTACAGTCGTGTTCTATTTTCACGTTGCATATTTTTTGTTAAGTTTTTGTTAACTAGTTGTTAACACAGTGAAAATTTTTCCATTCGTGGGAAGTTGAAAGGTTACTAATTTCAAACTTCTAGGGTCAGATTTAGAACTTCTTAAAAGGATTATAATCTTATAAATAAAGGTGTTAGGGGCTTCCTAATGTATCTTGAGTGATTAAGAGGTCTTGAGTCTTAGAACATTAAGAGGTGATCAAGAGTGATCAAGGTTGAGCAATGGGGTGTCATTTGTGTCTTAGATGTGGTTTAGCATCTTTGAGAATTTTGTTATGAGTTCATGAGTAATTGTTGTGCAATTGTAACTAAGAGAAGACTGTAATAATAAAATCTAAGCAAGTTTTTGGTGGACATAGCTCACATTAGGTGAACCACATTAAATCTTGTCTTATCTTCTTTTGTGAATTTTTTATATATATGTTGTTATATTTCTGCAAGTTTAATTATGCTAAATAGTTTCCTATTGTTGTGATTTGAGGAATTGTTTCCGCATATTTTTTCTCTAATTGCTAAAAAATCATATCAGAGATTTGGTGGGTTTTTTGGTGAAGTGGTAAATTTTAGGGAAATTTTATCTTGAGTAGGAGCTATGTCGATTTCTTGCAACATATCACAGGAGAAGACCGCAGAAGGTATCATGAGTGAATTGGGGAAGCTATATGAAAAACCATCTACCTCTAATAAAATATTTTTGATGAAAAGTTATTTAATATCAAGATGTCTAAGAGTGGTTCTGTTTCTGAACATTTGAATGAATTTAATATGGTTGTGAGTATGTTATACTTAGTAAAAATCAACTTTGATGATAACTTTAGGGCTTTTCTGATTTTTTCCTCCTTGCCAAATAGCTTGGACAACTTGGTTGTGGTAGTAAGTAATTTAGTCTCTAGAAATTCAAAATTAAAGTTTAAGGATGTAATAGATGTGACCCTGAGTGAGGAAATGTGAAGGAAGAGCATCGGGGATTCTTCTAGTTATAGAAACTCTTTGATGGTGAAGAGAAGAGGGAGAAAAAAGAATAGAGGGAAAGGTAACCATGGGAAGTCTATTGATCATGAAGGTCAAAGTCCAAGATAAATTTGGAATGTTGGCACTATGGGAAGGTCGGTCATGCTAAGAAAGATTGTTGGGCTCTTCAAGATAAGAAGAACAATAAGGAGGAAACTAAGGAGGTAAATGTGACAGCACGTGATGTTTTACAGGATACCTTAATTCTTTCTTTAGATAATATGTATGTCTCTTGGGTGTTAGATTCTAGGGCTTCTTTCCATGCCACCCCAAATAGACATTACTTTACTGATTTTTTTCAAGCTGATTTTTTACATGTATATCTTGGTGATGATGGACCATGCAACATAATAGGGAAAGGTTTTGTTCGAGTGAAAATTTATAATGTGATCACATGGCTACTTAAGGATGTTAGGTATGTGGCTAAGTTGAGGTGGAACTTGATATAAGTGGGTCAGCGAGGGAGTGATGGTTGTACGGTAAGTTTTACAATGGATTCTTGAAATTTTATTAATGGATCTCTTGTGGTTGTAAGAGGTAATAAAATTGGTGCTTTGTATTTAACCACTGGTGTTGATTATTCTAATTTAGTTACTGTAAATGGAGATGTAACTATTTAGCACCAAATACTCAATCACATGATTCAAAAGTGAATGCATATTTTAAAGGACAGGTTACCTGGATTAAAGGAGTTATATTTAGACTTTTGTGAGGACTATGTTTATGGGAAACAAAAGTGGGTGAGATTCCTCAAGGTTGGACCTGCCTAGAAGGAGGCTAAGTTAGAATTGGTGCATAAAAATGTATAGGGGCAACCTAAGGTAAGTTTTATTGGTGTTTCATGTTATTATTTAACTTTCATTGATGATGCAACTAGAAAATTTTGGCTATATTGCATTAGAAAGAAATATCTTTTTTTAAAACTTTCAAAATATGGAAAGACTTGGTTGATAATGAAACAGGTCTCAAGATGAAATGTCTCAGGATGGATAATTGTGGGGAGTATTACAAAAAAAAAATTCTTTACTATTGTTTGGTAAATGGGATCCATATGTAAAGGATGGTTCCAAAGACTCTATAGGGAAATACAGTGTTAGAGAGAATGCAAAGGAAAATCATAGAGCATGCTAGGTGCATGAGGTTACATGTGGGGATGCCAATAATGTTTTGGGTGGAAGGGGTAAGCACAATTGTTTATTTGATTAACAGAGGACCTTATATGACCTTTGATGGAGGTATACCTAAGGAGGCTTGGTCTGGTAAGAAAATTGATTACTTGTTTTTTAGATTATTTGGATGTGAGGTATTTGTTCACATTGATAAAAATGATAGGACCAAGTTAGTGGTGAAGTATGAGAAATACACCTTTGTTAGATATGGTGAGGATGACTTTGTTTTCTGTGTTTGAAGTGTTAAGGACAATAAAATATTTCGGTATATAGATATTGTCTTTAATGAAAAATTTATGTATAAATATCTATTGTAAGAACATAAAGAGGAATCAAAGAAATGATACACAATGTTAGAGGAAAATACAGATGGAAAGGTGTCCAAAGGGCCAGTTCAAGTACAGCATGTTCCAGTACAACAAGTTCAAGAACCCCAAACTTTTGAGGTGAGAAGGTATTCTAGGTTAAGAAGTGAAGCTAATTTTTTTATTGTCTTTGAATTATTTATTTCTCACTGATAGTGGAGAGCCCAAGTTATTTTAGGAAGCAATGAAGGTTGATGCCATGAAGAAGTAGGAGAAGGACTTGGATGAAGAAAAAAGATCTCTTATGGAGAAATGAACTTGGGATCTATTGGAGCTACCTGAGGGAAAGAGAGCATTGTAGAAAAATTGGCTATACAAAATCAAAAAGGAAGATGGAGGTAGGAAAAAGTACACATAAGAAAGGTATAAAATTATGATAAAATTTTTATCCTGTTATTAAAATGACTTCTCTTTGGATTGTTCTTGGTTTATTAGTAATAGAACACTTGTACTTATAGCAGTTGGATGACAAGACTACATTTATTCATGGTGAGTTGGAGGAGGAATTTTATATGGAGCATCCATAGGGTTATGGTGTCAAAGGGAGGCATAGGTTAGTGTGTAAATTTTAGAAGAGCTTGTATGGCCTGAAAAAACTCCAAGGTAGTGGTATAAAAAGTTTGACAGTTTCATGCTGGAGCAGGGTTATTCTAGGTTTCACTCAAACCATTGAGTGTATATCAAGAAGTTTATTGATGGTATTTATATTATTTTATTCCTATATGTGGATGATATACTTAGTGTAGGGAGGAACATGCATGAAATAAAGGTACTCAAGAAGAAGCTAGGTGAATGCTTTGCTATGAAGGATTTAGGGGCAACAAAGCAAATCCTTGGTATGATAATAGATTGGAAAAGGAAGGAGAGGAAGATGGTATTATCTCCAAAAGTGTACATCAAGAAGGTATTATAGAGGTTTATTATGAAGGATGTTAAAATAGTTGGTACTCCTTTGGTATGTCATTTTAAATTATCAAAGGAGCAGAGTTCCAAGATTGAGAAGGATAAAATCTAGATGCCCAGTGTGCCATACTCATTAGAGGTTAGTAGGTTGATGTATGTTATCATATGTACTAGGCCCAATATTTCTTATGTAGTTGGAGAACTTAGTAGGTTTATGAGTGATCCAGGGAGAGAGCACTGACAGGTAATGAAGTGGATCCTTCGGTATTTGAGAGGGACCATGGGAATAACATTTTCTTTTAGTGGATCAGACACTATGGTAAATGGCTATGTAGATTCAGAAATGGAAAGAGATTTTGACATCAGGAGGAATATGATAGGTTATGTATTCATGGCTGGTGATACAATGGTGAGATTGGTTTCACGGTTACAAAGGGAAGTGGATTTTTCAACCATAAAAGATGAGTATGTTTCTTCCACAAAGGAAAACAAGGATATTATTTGGCTACAACAGTTTGTCTGATGAGATAGGGCATAAGAATGAAGTTGGGATACTATAAAATGATAGTCATAGAACTATTCATTTGGAAAATAACTCCACTTTCCACTCTAGGATGAAGCACATTCAACTGAGATGTAATTTCATCAGGGCAGCTTTGGAAGAAAATAAGTTGAAACTACAAAAGATTCATACCATTCAGAATCCTATAGATATGATGACCAAAGTCATAGGGGAGAATTTAAAGTTGTGTTCAACTTTGGTTGGCCTTCACGGATGAAAATGAAGGTTTAAGAACTTTTCTCATCAAAAAAAGTCTCTAAGTGGGAGATTCTTGGGGTGTGGAGCTTGTTTTTGGTCATCTAGAATCAGTTTTGAAGTTTTGGAGTTCAAACAATTAAGTTTAGAGATGTTGTCAGTAGCATTTTCCAGTCATGTTCTATTTTCACACTGTGCATTTTCTATTAAGTTGTTATTAACTAGTAGTTAACTGGTTGTTAACATAGTGACAATTTTTCGAGCTATGGGAAGTTGAAAGGCTATGAATTTCAAACTTCTAGGGTTGGCTTTAGAACTACTTAAAAGGATTGTAATACTATAAATAAAGTTAATATGGTCTTCCTAACGTATCTTGAATGTATCATGAGTGATAAATAGGTATTGATTCTTATAACATCAAGAGGTGATCAAGAATGATCAAGGTTGAGTAATTCGGTGTTAATTATGTCTTAAATGTGGTTTAACATCTTTAGGAATTATGTTATGAGTTCATGAGTGAATATTATGCAATTATAACTGAGAGAAGACTATAATAATAAAATCTAAGAAATTTCTTTGTGGACATAGCCCATATTGCATGAACCGCGTTAAATATGACCTTATCTTCTTTTGTGTATTGTTGATATATATGTTGTTATATTTATGCAAGTATAATTTTTCTAAATAGTTTCCTACTACAGTGATTTGAAAAATTGTTTCTGCATATTCATTCTCTAGTTCATAACAAGATGACCCTCCCTTTTAATTTAGAGGGAATGTGAAGTACCATTGATGTATCATGGAGTGAAGAGTAGAATGGACGAGGATATGGGATACGATGGTAGGAAACTATCATATAATAATTGAGTAGAATGGGTCACTGTCAACTCCATATAATATCTAGAGAGAGAAGCTTCACCTTTGTCCAAGAGTCATCAGGGTACCCCCTCTATATAGATATAGAAATGGGAGAACCCCACCCCTAGAGATATTCTCTATGGAGGTTAATAGATTTATACCAGTGGATTCATATCCTAGGTGGGAGAATGAGGTCCATTCATCATAATCTAGTGAGTAATGGATCAAGCACAAAATTAGATAGAATTGTGTACCGGTGGGTCAAGCTCATAAACTCATTACTGGAACTTATATATTGAAGGGCTTAGTAATTATAATGATAATGATCAGTAGCTATATGTATTGGGTATAGGGTAGTTCCAAAAAAAAATCATAAGATATATATAGGCTTGTCAGGCCCATATAGAAATATAAACATATTTATCTATAAGGTACCATAGAGGAAAGATAAGGGTCCTCACCCTATATAGATATATAGATATCAGTTTCTAAATAAACTGAACTATCACTCACCCTAATATATATAGCGGAGTAGGGATACCTAAAGAGAAACATTAATCTCCTATATAGCTAGTTGTGTTAATCTCTCATATATATCATATAAAGAGGGTGATAGGGGCGTAAAAATGTTTCTATATCCAACCTTAACCTGATTTTCTTGAATATTGAATACAAGGTCTAGTTCATAGCCTATCCCACATATAGATAATCCCCACTCTCTCTCTATATATATATATATCCCTGAGAGAACAAGCCATGTTAAGGGGTGGGGGAATTTTTGAAATGTCACTTTAGACACCTAAAACTACCACCCATAATTCCCATGTCTATGTCTACTAACACCATTTAATTACTACATCACTATCATATTTTCTATTAAAAACTTATCCTGAGTCTTATTCCTCCCCCTAATATTGACTCCCCGTAAATATTTTTCTACTGCTATAAAATTCTATTCTACCCCATCTTAAAACCACCTAAAAATGCTTACAAACAAAAATCATATAAAAATATCAAAGCAACAACCTTATAACCTTTCAACAACATTTCTAACTCGTATGATCTATTTCCAACATACATCCTTCATCCAAAAAAAAAAAACCTTGATCTAAGAATTTTTTAAACCACTTTCCCATATTTTTTGGATTGCCAGTGATTCTACCCAATCACTAGAATTTTCCTTTGTTCAGACATACCTATATAAATGTGTCTCAGAACTTAATTCAAGGTTAGCTTCCTCTACTTCAACTAGTTAGCTAGACGTTCTTCAAGGTTGTCACATTTTAATCTTGTTTTATCATAGTCCTTCATTACAACAAAAATAAATACATCAACATCTCTTCTTCAACCTTTCGAGGTCATTCAAATTCCCACAAGTAAGTCATCAATCTTTGTACATCTACAATATTCCTCTATTTGGTACTTTCCATCCTCTTAGACTTATCTATCATCATATATGAGGTAAGTGTCTTCCATTTTCTCTCTTGAATTATTCATTCATCATTAAATACAAGCGTAAGTCTCTTGTATCTCTCCTAATATCATCTTACAAAATTTCCACAAAATCTCTTGCAATACCCATAGTTGCCAACGACTCAGCTCAATCGCCATCAGTTGTCCTCAATCACTGGAAATCCCTGTCTATTAGGCCATTTAATCCTAGATATCATCCATCAAACATTCAAATCATATAATTTACTATTTTAAGGCCCCTCAAAGTGTGTGTCTATTCATATGAAAAACCATTGAGCTATGTTTAGCACTTTATCAGGTATCCAAATAAAATAAATCATCTTGCTCACCTTTGTGAGTACACAACCATTTGCATCCTTACTCCTTTGATTGATTTGGTGATTCCTAGAATCTTTTTAGATTAGGTATCACCATCATATCATTATATAGCCTTAGACTATTTCACTCCCTTTTCCTTTGCACTATTGGTTATATCATTTGTTTTAACAATTTATCTTATCATTATCAAATTGATTTCTTGAACATGGATTGACATTCTTGCAAGGAATTTCATTGAATTTTGAGGACTAGCCTTTGTTAGGAAATCCACCATATATCTATCTAATCCCATCTTCTTCTTAATGTCTATGATCTACAAGTTTTTCCATCAGTGAAAGAATGAAGGATCTTTCATCTATCTACTACATCACCTATCTCTATGGGTATTTGTAAACCCCACATCTTTCTAAGCTAGTTTTGTTTTTATTCCTTCACTTTATTAATTTAAAGTAGAAAGGTAAAAACATTTATAAACATTTTGGCATGCCTCATGATACAACGTCCCTTTTTCTTTCATTTCAATTTTTATTAAATTTTTTTTTTTCTTTCTTCTCTATAATCGATCGCGATCTAGTCAAATCTCTTGTGATTGGGTGAAACGCTAGTGATTCTATCAATCACCAATGATATCTATTACTTATGATTACTTAGCTAGTTTACCTCTAACACTTTTTTCTTGTACTCTTTTGTCTTATGCTAATCTTTTTACAGGATTCTCTTTTAAGGAATTTTTCTTTCTAGCTATTTTTTTTTTTTTAAATGAAATCAAAAAATTAAAAATTAAAAAGGAGGATTTTTCACAGGTGTGTTTTCTCCTTTCTTTTTGTTTTTAAAGCATTGCATTTTTTATTTTCCCTCTTCAAAATCAATCATTATTTTGAATTTAAAATTAACCTTGCATCCTACTTGATCACATAGATTAATCTAAAGATCAATTTATTACATTCTCTTAATTATTCCCACACACACAACCAGACCACATCAAACATTAAATTTCCATCAAAAACCCCTACCCAGGTGATAATTATTAGGATTTCATCACCCAATAGGGAAATTGACATGGTTTTCTTGTTGAGTATAAATAATTGGTTGTCAGTGTATTGGCTAAGCACATGACTCCCTTATCGCTGTGGGACCATGTAGTGAGAGGGTAAGCCCCAATAATAGGCCCCGTACCATCACCAACATAGATTCAAGCCTAACTTACCTCTATGTATATCTAAGAATCCATTCTTAAACAAACTTGAAAACACCCTTAGAAAAACCATATCATTCGGTTCCCTCTAAGCCTCTTCATCCAAATCTAAATTTTAATCAAGATAATTAACATTATTATGCTTGAATTTTCTTTTACATTTGTAGCTCTATTAGGGATTTGTTGTATCATCGTCAATTTACAATAATTTAATTTGGATCAAACCTATACATCATTATATTATTTTACCCCTTATCCTTCATTTTTACAATCATCTTTGGTTACTTCATCCATTACCTCTACGTCTTTTCGTCCTAATAAATTTCAAAATATCCAATACATAAGATCTAGTCCTTATGAATCTTATACACCTATCACATCCCACCCAACTTCACTTAGTCGTAGAATTTTCCTAGAGCCATCCAGACCATCATTTTCCACCTATGGAACCTCTAACTTTTATTCAATCATATAACCGTACAAAAAATCTATCTAACAACCCTACGACTATCCTTTATTTCCATGCAACTTCAAAACTATCATTCCTCAACCCATGTCCAGTATATCCCATCAATCATTCCTTTCCACATCCTCTTGTTCATCATAAACTCTTTAGAATATTAGCATCCCCATTCTCTTATCCAATCAATCTATCTCAACTTTAGTACCCCTTTCAATACTTTAGATATCTCAAATGTATACAAACATCCCTACTCAGACCTAATCAAACCCTTTCATCCAACAACAACAACATATTCAATATTTTTCCACATCTCCCCACATCACTCTATCATAACCTAATATACAAATGATATCTTCACAAGCTATCCCTTATAAACCTCCACATCATGCCCATCCACAAAAAAACCATCCTACTCCACATTTTCATCAATCAAATAAATTGTATGTTATCTTGCACTCACATATTAATTCATTCACATATAATCATATAAATGATCCTATGAAAGATATTTTAAATACATTAAAATTTTTGGAAGACACTATAAAGGGACCCAAACATGTCCTCATTTATGATCAGGTTAATAATGAACCCATCCATCCATATATGTACCATGTTCAAGAGGATCCTTAAGAACACATAGTATCCTTTAGAAATTCATGTTATCACATCATCCACGATTAATATCTCCTTCTTATAACCTTTCCTATTTTACTAGCAGAACTTGCATTGGATTGGTACAACTCCCTCCCTTAACACTCTTTTATTTCTTTCACTCATCTAGTCATGTTATTTCTCAATCACTTTTCTATAAACACTACTTGCAATATAATCAATTATGACCTTTCTATAATTATACAATATGAAAATGAATCCCTTATTCACTTTGTCACTAGGTCACAAAGCATTATCAATTAATTTTCCTTCTCACTATGTTGCCATGCTAAATATCAATAACGAAAAGTTGAAATTGTTTCCATGACAATCAAGCCCAAACTCAAAAAGATCCTTGAACAAGGTAATGTGAACCTTCCCTCTAGCCAATCTCTTATTATGTAAACCCTATAATCGACCAAAGGGATGTGATAAATACATTTAAAAAAAAAATCATGTGTAGATAGCTTAGTGAGAAACAATTTTTGAGTTCATCATGATTCACCTGGAAGGAGTTTCGCCTAGAGGCATAGAAGGGGCCTAATTTCAAACTTCTTGCACATATACAACACCCCCGAAGATTTCCCAAAAATATATAATGCATTCAATAAGTATGTGATAGAGATATTATATAATTTGAGGCATTTTAGGAAGGTTCTAGAAGAAAATTAGTGTTTAGGAACAAGTTGTATGAAATTGGGTCGTTGGGAGTAGGGTATTGCAAAATGAAAGTCCTACAAAAGCTAGTCACCTTGTTCTAAGAGTTTCAAGAGCTCATTTAATATTCATAATCTCATACCCCATGAATTATAGATATAAAATATCATAGTTTGTCTTGAAATCATCAAGGAAAGGTTTTGGGAATATTGAGAGCTGAAAACTTGTCTGACAGTGCGACACAAAGGTCCTGCTATAAGCTATAACTTTCCTGAAATGTTTCAGGAGCCTCCTGAATATTTGGGAGCCTAACTAAAACTCAAACGAAATTATATTTAATCTTATTCATGACTCATATGATGTGTTAGTTTATGGTTATCATAAACTCTTCCTATCACTTAGTATATTGGCATGCACCTAGATTTAAAAGTTAAAATTTGGGTAAAATATGACAAACAATTCATTTTTTAGAACTTGTATATATTCTCATTGGATTAATTAGCCCCTTTTCCATAAGGATTAATTTATTGGATGACCTATTTTCATTGAAAATTGCTCTCAAAATGGTGAAAACAAGTTTTTGTTGAAACTGTCAGTTGCTGATGCACGACAAAAAAATTGTTAACACGCGTTAAGAAGGTTTTTCTTGATACATGAAAGAAAATCAACCTGTTAATGCCTAACCAAAAAGTCTTTATGCCCAACAATGACCTTTTTTATGCCTAACAAGAATTTTTTTTCACCCGACAATGATTTTCAGGATTTTAAAAGGCTTAAGACACATAACAACATAGTGTTGATGCATGACAACAAGGATTGTTGACATGTGAAAGATAGGATCCTTGACGTGTGAAAATGAGGATTCTTGATGTGTGAAAATAAGGGTTTGTGATGTGAAACATGTAAACCTAGGTGAAAAAAAAAAATTTGATGCGTGACAGTGAAATGCTGAAATGCGACAGGGAGTCAAATGCTGACATGTGACAAGAACGTCAACATGTTATCCTGCGACAAGAAAAACAAGGTCAATTTTTAAAGTAGAATTTTTGTGACCCAATCCAATGTCACACATCAGGAAGATGATGTCATGCATAGAGGGAATTATTTGTGGGACATAAAATGATATCATATGTCAAGGAGATTTTGAGCAACCTAAAGATCATGTGAGCAAAAGATGAATGATCATAGGTGATGAAGGAATATCAAAGGTCGTGAAAGGAATCCAAAAGGTCAATAGTCATGAGGGAATGTGAAATTTCATGTTGGGGATACGAAAGGATAGTCTTAGCACTATCAATACAAATGGTACCCTCATTTAAGGGGATGGTTAATAATTGTTTGCTAGCTATCACTGTCTTCCTAGAAGAAAGTGCCTCCATTTCTTTTGTTCCCTATCTACTAATATTGTCTCTCCATCTTAACATGTACTCTAGGAGTATTATGAATTGTGCAACATGATGTAATAAGAATATATGTTTCTTTTTTATTGCTCCTCTTTCTCTGCAAACAATTTCTTCTAATTGATTCCAAGTGAAATGTTATGATTTTGATGTAACAAACTCTATTATGCTATTTTTTGGTTAAAATCCTTTTTTATTTTCCTTTCTTGTCTCCCTCACTAAGTAATTTTATTCTCTTGTATTTAATGCAATAAATTTCTATAGGTTTAGGGAAGTATTCTTTTTTTATATCTAGTCTTCGAGCCACCCTAAAAATTAGTTTATATTGTTTGAATTACCTTTCTTTCAATAAATAGAGATACCCCATTCTAGAAGACGGAATCAGTCCCGTGCACTCTTTGTGAGAACTCATTAATTTTCCCAATTGAAAATTATTTTTCCAAGAGTTTTTGTTGCTCATCATGGGGTATATTTTGCATATCTACACCCAATTTTTATTCCACAAAATACATTGAAAATTTATATATTCCTAAAATGAAAAAATATAGAATTTGAAAATACATTGAGCCTTATGTCCTTCCCTGATGGCTATTCCTGGTAATCCCCTAGTATTGATGCCTAAGCTTATAGTCCATAGACAAGAAGATATTTTATTATATTTTAGGGAAACTATTAGGTAAAATAAAGGAAATGTTTCTCATTGATTCGTTTCTAAAAGAGTTTTGTATTCTAAAGACGAACACACATAAGCCTTAAAAAGAGGGAGACAAGTTTAGAACTAGTAGAGGATATCATAGAGGATTATTATGTGAATTTCACATTCAAGTTTCCTAACAGAAGGTGTACAATATCTTCAAGAGATAGTGGTGTATCCAATCTCAACTTCAAGGAACAATTTTAAGCTGATTTCAAACATCCTATCGGTCACATTGCAAGAAGGACATGTTGACAGTACTCCCCATAATTTGATCCCACTTCCTCTTTTGAGCCCTTGACTGAGGGAGTTACATTTGAACCTTTAAAATATGTTCCTTCACAAGAGGAGATTATTGAAGAGAAACTTGAAAAAACCAAATATTTTCTTGAAATATTTGAAGAATAGGAATAAGTTGAAGAAGAACCACCAATGTCTCAACAAGCACCACTTCCCTGGGGAAAAAATACATGACCTTCCTAGGGGATTGAGAAATATTTTTCCTAAGTTCCACGGCGACAGGAAGAAACATCCATAGGACCATATTACAGCCTTCATCACGGATTCCACAGTACTAGGACTTGCACATGAAGATGTACCCATCTACCATTTTGTATAATCACTACAAGATGCTACAACAGATTGGTTCTATCACTTGTATGTTAGGTCTATAACTAACTGGAAAGATATGAATACCAATTTTGAAATAAGATTCAAACATGCAGAGGATACTCACACACTGTTGGTCTAGTGGTCTCAATTGAAAAGAGAACCCTTCGAAACAATGATGGAGTTTGTGGAAAAATTCAATAAGATGATTTATAATATCCTTGAAGCATTCAAACCTACTGAAGACAATGGGATGAGTTTTTTCACAAGTTCCTATCTTCCTGAGGTGAGTTATATACTAAGAGTAACTCAACCAATGGATTTAGATGAAGCACAACATCTTGTGACTTAATTCAAAGATGATCTAATCATGTCAAGAAAAAATTAAAAAGGTTGAAGTAAATAAAAAGGAAAAATATCAAATATTGGTACAACAAATTAATTAGTTCAAAAATTGGCTAATGACTTATTCTCTCTCAAGAAGAAATCGGCTCAAGTTTTTGTGAGTAGAGAGGCACGTAAGAAGAAATTTTAAAATAGATAAAGGATTGGCCCACCTCCTCAAAAAATTTCTCTAGAGGCTCCCTATGTCAATGTCACTTATGATATATAGGGTGATGATGAGATCGATGAACAAGATGATGATGAAGAAGAATCATATGGGTTTGGAATTGAAGAATTCAATGATGCTGAGATTGGGTATTTAAATTATTCATCTAGAGATGAAGGTGAATAAAGTGATGCATGAATTTTATCATGTGTGGTGTTCACTTGTTCTCAATAAAAAAAAAAATTCCTTCTATTGTTACTCCTAAGAAGAAGAAAGATGTATATTATCATGTGGCTACTCCATCTAATAAAATAATCAACAAAGGAGTTACACTTCCTCCTTATATGGACTCTACTAAAGAAACCAGCCATGTGGCAACCAAGAGGACCATCAATGTAACAAGTAAGTATCCTAAGTAAAAATTTGTTAAAGAGTCTTCTTCTAAATTTTCTAATGTTACTTACAAAATAGTAAATGTGTTAAACAAATGTTTTGAGGCACTAATAAGCCTGTAGTAGCTTCTAAATATACATATGTTTCCGAAACAACCCTTGCTCCTAAAGTAGTATCTTCTTCTAAATATTCCACCACCTTAGACACATCTGATCCATCCTATTTTGATATCATAGATCATGTGAAATGGTCTAAGGTATAAATATCTTAGTCATAATATTTACAAACCCACCTAGATCAATTTGATAAACTATTCCAGTTCATTGAAGGTAGTAACCCAAAGCCTAATTCCATTTCACACTCTTCCAAAGGGTTATTAATGAATGCTCCTTATCCATAATCTCAAATAATGTTATCTCTATGTTGATGCAAGAATGATAAGGTTGAACCATTCTACCTTTCTCTTCTTATTGGAGGCTATCAACCGAACAACTATATCATAGACTTAGGTACTTCTGATAATGTGATGCAAATAAAAGTAACTAATGTAATTAATCAGACTCTTATATGGGCTAAAGTTTAGTGTTATTCTATGGAAACTAAAGAATTCCTACTTGTGCAGAGAATAAAAGATGCCTAAGTTGTTTTTGCTGATCTTCTAGAGAAGAAGTTGTTATTAACTATCCTGGTAGTAGACATTCCGACCTCATACGGGAAGTTGTTGAGAAGAACATTTTGTAGAGATTTGGGAGGATAAATTCATATGGACTAGTCATCAGAAAATATTATAGTCAAGGGAAAAATAAAAAGTTTCAGCCAATGAGAAAAATGAAATATATTGTTCAAAAACCTTGAAAAACTCAAATGAAATCAATACATGATAGATAAGACAAGATCTGAAGATGTAGATGGAAAAGAAAGCTGATGTAGACAAGACGGGCGCACACGAGCAATCCTGCAAAGTAGATCCGAGAAACCTGCGAGACACAGATACTTGACAGAAAAAGACAACGTTAAAATATATTTGGGTGGACTGCCCGAAAAGCGGGTCCGGGAAGCGATAAGCTCCCTCAGTGGATGTCAGTCCACATTTTCAATTAAAGAAAGAAGCATACATGATAAAAGAATGTAAGTAAATGTCTAGATTTTCTGATTAAAAGTGACAGACAGAATGTAAACAGCAGACAGAAAGCAACAGAAAATAGGAAACTGTGAAAACAATGTTGGATTTGTGTTACCTAAGTTCTTTTACCTATCTGTAGGCTGATCGGCGTCGATTGGGTGAATCATTATAAAAATCATCGATTAGGATCAATCGGCGTCGACTGGGATGGTCGGTCGTCGACTAGGGGAAAATTACAGGAAGATTGAGAAATGGACAATGAAAGCTAGATCGTCAATGTCCGTTGGATCTGTAGGAGCTGTAGGGATACTGACAAAGCTCCACCTTTGCTAGATGCAGGAGCAGAGTCACCAAGAGATCGATGGAGGCTCACGATGTCGATGTTGTAGGAGCAGAGTAATGGTACTCCTCTCAGGGATTGATCTAGATAGAATTCACTTTCACTTGATAGATGATGCTCAGGATTGATGCTCAAAACTCTTTGTCATTCTTTCTGTCTAACCAGAACTAAATTCTAGCCCTGTATTTGTAATCGGTGCCGACCAGGGTATAATCGGCGCCGTTCTGAAAAATCGGTGTCGACCGAGTACCAGTTGGCACCGATCAGGGAATAGACTCCCAAAATGGCCAAAAAGGACGTTTTGGAAAGATGAAAGTGATCCTTCCAACTCAAATACAGGAAATATCCCACTGCACGGTTTGGGGGGAGGAGAAATAGGGGGGATAGATGGATAGAATTGATATGGGAGGTTAGGAATTGATATGGGGTAGATAAGCGGTTAAGATACATGTAAAAAGTGTAATTAAATAGTTAATATTTAATTATCCATGGGTAAAACACAATGGGGTATAATAAACTTAGGATAGATGTTTAAATCAAATATTTAAATAATACCCTAAGGGAGAAGTGGTGATATAAAGGTGCCCCTAGGTTACCTGAGAAGGATAAACGAACCCAGGGGACACTAAATTGGGTAACCAATTTTAGGTGTCTACATTCTGCCCCTTTTTGTTGAGTAACTTGCGATAAGCAAAGTTGCAAGACAAAAACAAGGAGTTGGAAGAAAGGAAGAAAAAGTGATGATGTGATCCCCCTCAAACTAGGGATGGGATGGGTCCCGAAAGAACAACCGATCCCAAGTTTGAAAAAGGTAGATGAAAATGCAGGATGCCCCAGCTAGATGTCTGGAGTAGATCTGATCATTGATGACGCACGTAAAAAACCAAAAAAAGGCAAGTGACCTAAGGAGCTCACATTGTTAGGGAAAACTAGATGGTCTTCAAATGAAAACATTAGTACCTACAGACCCGTGAGTGGAAGGAAGGCTGTAAAGATAGTAGCAACTAAAGAGTGACACATTGGTAGGGACAACCACATGGTCTGCGAAGCAGATGATGTTAGTGCCTACAGACCCGTTATCTTTAAGCTGCCACAAATGCGAGTGACCCATGTACAGGGAACAAACTCGAAATGGGTGATAATATCAAAAGTATGTGCCAAAAGGCAACACTCAGGGCATAATAATGATCAGATAAATAAGCCAAGCATCAACACTATGGCAAAAAGATGAGGAGATGGAAGAAAGTGATGTGGAAAGGAAAATTGCAACCAATCGGGAACGATGGGCCTCAATTGGCGTCGATCAAGCCAAAATACATGTTGACTAAACCAATCGGCACCGACCATAAAAATCGGCACCAACCGTACCGAACCCATATAAATATGAGAAAGGAAAACATGAACGATTTATTTACACTACAATGATTGATTTAGAGAGAGTCAAAAATTGATTTTGAGCAACATGGAAGCCTCTGGGAGTAGTCAGAAGTGGAAGAGGACACAACCTGGGGTAAGTGGATCTACCTTAGTCTCATATACATGTTTACCTTTAAACGACATACTAGGATGCTAGTTTTTAGGGAAAAAGGGAATAAGTTGGAGGCCAGATTGTTTTGGAAACTCTTCCTCTCAATCGGCGTCGATTGGAAAAATTGACGCCGATTAGGTTCAATCGGTGCCGATTGGAATTTCAATCGACGTCGACTAAATTAGATCGACGTCGATTGAACTCAATCGACGCCGATTGGAGTTAATAGACTGATAAGATGGTAGAATGTGTTTTTGATGTTTCGATTTGAATAAATGAGAAGCTAACACCATCCTTGATGTCATGGATGCAGGCACGAGAGGTGTTACATAGGTGGGATGATATTCCCAAGCTTTTGGAGACCATTCTCCCTGATGTGACAGACATTGATTGGCATCATCTAGAGCTAGCCGGGCTCGGGGGCTTCCATTACTACCGACGGGTGCCCCGAGACGTAGAGTTGATGCGAGCACTGATACGGCAATGGGACAAAAGGACATGCACATTCTGGTTCAGGACAGGTGAGATGACCATCACCCATGAGGAAATATATAGGATCCTGAGGTTGCCGATCACCGGGGACCCGATAGAGACCACTCCATGAGAGCAGCAGCAGAGGGCCCTGGGACGATTGTATGGAGATAGGGCAGATGATTCAGAGATAGTGTCTGGGGTGGTGAGGATAGCCTCACATTATAGACAGGATGATGCCAGGAGCAGACGGATAGCACTGATTCAGATGGTGATCTCTTATTTTTCTCTACCAGATTCAGGAGGTGGGAGATTTCCATTGTTTTACTAGACTGTGTTTGTGACATCCTAGAGTTCAGGTAGGTGTTCACGTTTGTCGATGCCCTAGTAGCACAGATATATCATGAGCTATGGATGTACACCACAGGCAGGCGGACAGGTATTGATGTTAGCTTTGTGCTCCATTGCTGGGCATATGAGCATATAGCAGTGATCAGGCCATCAGGGCTTCCATGGATGCCAGTAGCAGAGGGGGCCCTTGATTATGGATTCCAGTGATGGCGGGCAGACATGGCCCCGGGAGATACAGGGAGATCTGTAGAGTGGTATACTGAGTGATTCAGGATGCTGACACCAGAGCATGTCATTTGGAGACCATATCGGGTCTACCCGACATGGGCCGGTCAGGATGCTCACCTGGTGGAGCTGAGATGGAGCAGGGTGGTTAGGGGCCGCATAGGCCAGATATGTGGGAGCACATCCCATTTATATGGGTGCTGAGGCAGTTTGGTTTAGTACAGACAGTCCCAACCACATATATGCCATATAGGCGGGACAGCAGAGAGACCGATCTGCTGATTTTGATCCCGGCAGATCCATTGAGGGAGGCCCCACCTTCCACAGATAGTGATGATGATGTAGGAGTAGATGATGGCTACGTGGCATGGTACTCTACAGAGCTACCACGACACCTCCCAGCATCCATAGATGCAGATGAGGAGGACATAGCTGCAGTGCTGGAGAGACTGGAGGGAGAGCATGCTACCCTGACGCATGCACACTAGGCTGCCCTCGAGGAGATTAGAGCTCTGACGGAGGAGAGGGATGCACTGATATTAGAGAGAGATACAACACGTCAGGAGTGGGATACAGTGATTCAGAGAGGGATCACTACCATCGGCACAGAGAGGCCCTCAGGGCCAAATACGGTGATACAGGCACCACTTCAGAGTCTGGGTCACAGGGTGCGGCATCAGGAGGGCCACCACCAGCAGCAGCAGTAGCATCCATTACGAGCACCCGGTATGGTGAGTCTGAGCACCTATCAGGCTCTCCTCACCGAGGTGAGATACTATGAGGATGCCTTGGCACAACATGCCCCTGATGTGCCTCGTTACGGTGCGAGGAGGAGATCAGCGACAGCCGCAGCTAGTGGTGCATCGGAGGGTGGGAGCACCGGGAGAGATCGAGGTGGTGGTAGGGCCCCAGTAGTAGGTGCTTCTAGCTCGATAGGAGGTGGCCAGGAGAGACAGCCTGGGCCAGAGGAGGGTGGAGGAGATAGTGTCTTCCACCTATCTGATTTTACGATATAGATATGTTATTTTTGTATCGATATACTGATGTAGCCTCGATTTGAAGGCATTTTTGATGTATGATATAGATGGCTTGATTGAAAGCCATCCATTCTTTTTTGTACAGACACTCATGTATATATATATTCATCATTTTGTGTTATGTGATTGTACTCATGCATTTAATTTTGATAGATATAGATAGATGTAGTGTAATTTTGATGGACATAGATATATGTTTATAGAGGATAGATGGATAGATGTGATGTGATTTGATGTGATTGATAGATTGATAAAATAAACATGTTTAAGATGTTAATTTAATTTTAATGAAATAGATAGATAGATTCACATGTGTTTGCAATACATGCTTTGATGTGTTTTAGACAAAGTAGATAAGATGAGTATAGATAGATGATAGATTTGACTAAATTAACATGTTAAATGTCAATTTAATTGGATGAACAACAAATAATAATGGGAAATGTTCCTTGTGACAGCAAAGGATGTAATGATATTATCTTAGTTTAGAAGATAAAAAGCAATACACCTAGATAGGAAAAAGAATGATAAGTTAGGCCCCTAACCGACCATAAATAGAGACTTTGATAGGAAACCAAAAGACGATGCACATAAGGCCATAGATACAGATAAAATGAACCTGACACTAGTTAGTCACAAACCAGATCTAAGAGATAGATGGAACGAGAAGTAAGTATGTATCTCGTCAAAATATACGAAGGACAGAATACGTGCTCATATTGGGAAAATAGGGTCTCCATATGATCGAAAAAGGTCTTATATCTCAGCTTCATGATTTTTGTTTTGATAGAAGAGAAAACTGATCAATGCGGGAAGTTTGCTAGATATAGAAAGACTGATCGATATGGGAAGTCTTTCAATGATGCTAAAAAGTGAACAAACTGGCCGAAGAGGAAGTCTGTTACTGCAAAGGCTGATCAATGCGAGAAGCCTTGAAAATTCCATGAAATAAACAGCCATCCTTCAAGGGAGCGGTCTGTATTTTGAATTTGATGATAGCCATCCTTCAAGGGAATGGTCTATACTTTTTGATTTATTTGATAAGGCATGGATAGCTGTCCTTCGAGGGATCAGTCTATCTTTTGGAATTTTAGGATAGCATCTCTTTTTTTTCTTTTTTTTTTTTTTTTTTTGAGCTTTGAAAGAAGCTGAGTTTAGACCAGATAGATCAGATAGAGGGGAAGAAAACGTATACAAACATGTACTCATGCCCCGAGTAGATTCGATTAAGATAAACACTTAGGACAGACGGAGTAGTGATTAGGGTGTTCCTATCATGAGGAGGAACATATCCATAATAAAAATGCCATGAGTAGAGCCGCGGTACCCATATTTAAGGTATAGAAAAACATAACGTGGAGAACCACATAGTTCCAAATCACTACAAAAATGTATGACTAGTTGTAGATGGATGAAAGATCTGTTTTGCAACTAAGATCATGTAAGATAGATTTTAACAATAGAAGGGCCTTAGATGCAAGGCATTAAGAGGTTCCATTTCAGGTACACCATCCATGGAAGATAGACGATAAGCCCCAGACCCATATTTATGAGTGACTACGTACGGACCCATCCAGTTAGGAGCAAACTTACCACGCTGACTCCTTTCTAGTGTAGTGACATTTTGGTTTTCTTTAAGAACAAGATCACCAACTTTGAAGTCACGGTGCTGCAAGTGCTTGTTATAAGCACATTTGACATGCTCAAGATAGACTTGATGATGCTCAAGAGCATTGAGATGCCACTCATCTAGCAACTCAAGCTGCGCTAGATGATTTTGACGATAGTCCTCATCAGAGACAAATTCTCTGAGAGAGACACGAAGAGATGGGATCTGGACTTCCAAAGGAAGGACAGCCTCAGACCCATAGATGAGAGAGAAGGGAGTAGCACCAGTAGGAGTATGAATGCTAGTCTGATAAGCCCAGAGAGCAAAAGGGATATGTAAATGCCAATCCCTACCAGCTCGACTAGTTACCTTTGCGAGGATATTACGCAAAGTTTTATTGGAAGCCTCAGCCTGGCCGTTAGCTTGGGGATAGTATGGAGAAGAAAAGCTGAGTTTGATATTGAAAGCATCACAGAGGTTCTGTAAATCAATGTTTTTGAAAGATTTACCATTGTCTGTGATGAGTTTGTGTGGGACACCAAAGCGACAAATGATGTGTTGATAGACAAAATCAACAATGGGTTTAGCTTTGGTTGATGAAAGAGGAATAGCTTCCACCCACTTAGTGAAGTATTCTGTGGCAGTAATGATAGAGTGATGACACTGTGAAGAGTGGGGATTGATGAGACCGATGAGATCAAGACCCCATTGTGAAAAAGGCCACAAATCCGCTGCAGGTTGCAAAGCCTGACTAGGGATATGTGTAAGATTGGAATGTTGTTGACACTTGACACATTTCTTAGTGTATTCGCAACAGTCTCGATTAAGAGAAGGCCAATAATAACCTAAACGTAAGATGCATTTAGCTATGGCCAAGCCACTAAAATGTCCACCACAGATACCATCATGGACTTCCTGGATAGCTTTAGATGATTCAGGGGTTTTGAGGCACCGAAGCAAAATACCATCAAAACCACGTTTGTAGAGGATTCCACCCAGAATAGTATAGCGATTAGCACGTAGGATAAAATATCTTCTGCCATTGGAAGTCAGATCTGGAGGAAGCACTGAACGGGATAGATAATAAAAATGTGCTGATACCACTCATCTTGAGTGTTGGTTGTGACGGCGTTGATTGAAGTCAACTGCCTGAGATGAGATGGTTGGTCTAAACACTGAACAACCACATAAAGTCACGAGTCTTCGGTAAAAGGTGGAATAAGCGAGGCTAAAGAAGCCATTGTATCTGTGAATCGGTTCGCAGTGCAAGGAATAGCTTGGATAGTAAATTTATCAAAAGATTGAAGTTGAAAGAGAACGATATCGCGATATTTTTGAAGGATATCATTTTTGCATTGATAGACACCAGTGACTTGATTAATGATGAGCTCAGAATCACCAAAGATGTCGATATGGTGAGCACCAAGATTAATGGCATTTTGAAGACCTAAAACAAGAGCTTCATATTCAGCCATATTATTGGTACACTCAAAGTTAAGCTTGTGTGCGACAGGGATAGGTGCACCCCAAGGAGGAATCATGACGAAACCTGCACCTCCCCCTTGCTGACATTTGGACCCATCAAAGAAGAGTTTTACTTTAAATGGAGACCTACCGAAATCAATTTGTTGGATGTACTCATCTGGGAATTGAGCAAGGGGAATTTGAGTGTCTGGAAGAGGAGTATCAGCTAATTGATCTGCAATGACCTGACCCTTGATAGATTTTTGTGAGATGAACTCGAGATCAAACTCTGTCATGAGCATGAGCCAACGAGTGATACGATCATTGTGATAAGGTTTCACATGCATTGTCTTGAGTGGATTGACACTTGTAACAATATAAGTTTTGTGATTAAGGAGGTAGTGACGAAGTTTAGAAGTTGCGAAGAAGAGAGCACAACACAATTTTTCAGCTTCAGAATAGCGTGTTTCATACTCATGAAGAGTGCGACTGATGTAATAGATGGCTTGTTCTTTACCGTTAGCATCCCGATGCGAGATCATGGCTCCCAGAGCATGGTCAGTCACAGAAATATAAAGATAGAATGGCTCCCCCTCACATGGAGGTGTAAGCACAGGTGGAGAAAGAAGATAAGCTTTGAGATCATCAAAGGCCTTTTGGCAATGCTCATCCCATTCAAAATGAACATTCTTACGGAGGAGATGATGAAAAGGTTGACAACGGTCTAATAATTGTGAGATAAAATGACGCACTGATTGAAGGCGTCCTTGAAGACCACGGAGCTGCTTTAAGTTAGAAGGGGGAGGCATCTCAAGGATAGCCTTTATTTTTGTGGGATCAACTTCAATGCCCCTAATAGAAATGATAAAGCCTAAGAGTTTACCAGTGAGAATGCCAAACACGCATTTAGATGGATTTAGGTGAAGACAAAAATGAATGAGCCTCTCAAAGAGAGGTGCAAGAATGAAAAGATGATCCTGACGGCATTTGGATTTACCGAGGAGATCATCGACATAATCTTCCACAGTTTTGTGTAAGAGATCATGGAAGATGTAGGTCATTGCTCGTTGATAGGTTGCTCCTGCATTCTTAAGACCGAAAGGCATGACACGATAACAAAAAGTCCCCCAAGGAGTTATGAAGGAAGTCTTATGCTGGTCCTCTGGTGTGATGAGAATTTGATTATATCCAGAGAAACCATCCATAAGAGAAAGCATCTCGTGACCTGCAGTTAAATCCACGAGTTGGTCGATATTAGGTAGAGGAAAATCATCTTTCGGACAAGCGAGATTAAGATCCCGGAAGTCGGTGCAAATTCAAATTTTCCCAGTAGCTTTGGTTACTGGTACTACATTTGAAACCCATTGTGGATAGTCAATGGGTTGGATGAAGTTAGCAGAAAGCAAGCACTGCAACTCTTCTTTAACAAGAAGGGCTACACGAGGGTGCATTTTACGTAATTTTTGTTTAACCGGTTTGATGTCTGGAAGAGTAACGATATTGTGGACCACAATATCAGGATCGAGTCCTGGCATATCTTCATATGACCAAGCAAAAGCTTGGCGATGGTTGGAAAGAAAGGTGGTGAAGTCTCCTAACTCCTGTGGATTAAGAGATTGGCCGACCTTAATGATGCGAGGGTCTTTAGAAGTCCCTATATTAAGGTCGACAGTGGCTTCGTTGAGAAGCGTAGACGTGTCAGAAGGAATGGTTTTAGGAAGATAAGAATCCTCTGCCCCCAGATAGGTGAGGACAGAATCATCATCCGCACAGTGGATAGTGTTGATAGTGGGAGAGTCATCTCCAACTATTTCAGGGAAGACTAATGGTATGGAAGTGGATTTTCCATTAGTTTTATAGGTCAATGGACCTATGGAAATGGTATTGACTAAAAAAAAAGTTAGGCGGGATGGAAATGGTGTCATCCACATCAAGTGATGCTTCTGACCTGGTGGGAGAAGATGGTTCCTCAATGGAAAGAGGCTCATCGAGAATGGTGATGGTGGCTTTTGAGAGAGGTTTAAATCCTAAACCAAATTTTTGATGTGGTTTAAGAGTTGGAATGGACGCGAGGTCATGCACACCCTGTTCATACTTTCCCAGGCCAAAGCCCTTCCACGCGCATCGATATAAATAAGTTTTTGCAAATGCGGGATTCTGTAAACAATCAAACCCTGCTGAATAGGGTTTGGCCCTAGGGGGAGAATCTGGGTGATAGTGAGGTGTATCAAGACCACCGTAAATGAAGTTAGTCTGTTGATTGGGTAGACCAATGGTGACGATGTGACCAAGACCTGGCTGATATTCAGGTTGTTTGTCTGGTCTACCATACTCATTAGGTTTGAGATGGGCATCAAAAGAGAGAAGAGGAAGCTCTCCTAGCAAAAAATGCTGCAACGTCTCTTCCAGATTTTGTAAATCTGGTAGTTTTGTTGCAGGTATGGAAGAGGATGAAGCCTCGTCAGGAGAACAAGCATTCTCCTTTAGAGGGGTAGACCCTGTGGTCATGTCGCATTGTGCGGAAGGAAAAGGATCTCCTGGATGAGTATAGATTTTGCCCTCATACTGATATTTTAAGCATTGATGGAGGGTTGATGGGACACAATGCATTGTATGAATCCAGGAGCATCTGAGGATCATATTGTAGTGGAATTTCCCTTCAACAATGTAAAAAAGCTCGTGAAGCAGTTTCTTACCTACCCGAATGGGCAGGACCACAGTTCCTAAAGTAACTGCCAGCTGATCGTTAAATGATCGAAGGGTGAAAGGTGGTGGTGACACTACATTCTTTGGTAACTTAAGTTGCTCGAATGTGTGAGAGGAAATGACATTGAGTGCAGCACCACTGTCGATCATAGTGCATTTTAACGTAGTGTTGTTGATTTGAACTGTGATAAAGAGGGGAGCCTCTAAATCCTCAGAAGAAAGGGGAGGAATTTCAGAATCCTCAAAGGAAATGGTGGTTGATGGTCTATTCAATCCAACAACCATCTCAAAAGGCTGGGGCTCATCTGAATTCACTGCGATATGATGCAGATTATCAATCAGAGCCTGGCGATGCTGTGGAGATGATTGAATGAGGTCAAAAAGAGACATTTTGACCGGAGCATGGGTAAGTTGTTTCATAACAATTCCTCAATTGACACGGGAATCTGAGCCCGAGGTGAAGCATGAATAGAGACCCGAGGTCTCGAGGGCTGATGAGGAAGGAGGAACTCCTTCAGGGGCTGCAGAAATGACAACCCGTGGTCGAGATGTAGATGATGATGGATTATCATACTGTTGTGCTCTAGTGGCGATATGAATTATGTCGATTTGAGAAGGTGGAAGATCATCCAGAGTGGATTTAATAGAATTAGAGGTCTGAGTAGACCGTTCAGGCTCAGATGTAGTTGAGATGACAGGAGATACTTGTTCTTCCTCCTCTTCCAGCAGAAGATCACTTTCTTCCAAGAGACTGTTAACGACAGATTGAAGGGCTTTACATCCCTCGGTGTCATGTCCTGGAGTGCGGTGGTAAGCACAAATCAAATCAGAGTTGAACCAGGAAGGTTTTACTCCTTTAGGATTATAGGGTTTGATCGGAGGAAGAGATATGGATGAAGATTGGATAAGTTGGTGAAGAATTTCAGTATAGAATCCGGTAGACAAAGATGAGGACAGAGATGACGAAGGTGCCTCTTTTGCCTTAACAGACTGCCGAGGTAAAATAATTTGCATGTCTGGTTTGATAGTCTTTTTAGGGATCATTTGTCTTTTCTGGACATTGGGAGAAGCATCCTTGGGTGCTTGAGATGGAAGTAAGTGAGGCAAGATTGATTTTGGTGGAGGAGGAGCTCCTAAGATAGATTTTGAAGAAGACGAAGATGTGACAAGTGTTGTGGTCTTCAGAGATGAAGAAGGCTGCTTGGTCGAAACAAATGATGATTTAGATAAGACTGATTTAGATGAGGGAGGAGCTCCCAAAATAGGTCTGATAGGAGGAACAAAGGGTGCCTTGGCTTTTGGTGACGAAGATGATGGTCCTGATAAAAGAGGTGACACATTTCTAGTGGGTAAATCCACTTTACGAGGCACCGGTGAAGAAGGTGTTGTAGAAGAAGATTGTATGAAAGAAGATGCCTTCTCAGTGGATAAATCCAATCTTTTATGAGGCGCAGAGAGAGATTTTTGAGGGAAAGCACCAAGAGTCTTAATAGTCTGAAATATTGGTTTTCCTTTTTCAGGGATGGTGACAACTTCAACCGCATAAGGTGATTGTAACCTTTTCGGGGGAAGGAGATGGTGAGGTACTGATGATGCAATGTTAGACTTTAGTTGTCTCGGTTTAAGTTCAGGAACCGAAAGTGTAGGTGCCGGTGCTATTTCTTTAGATTTTTCCTTAATAGGCAAGGCAACATCGGTGATGGAAGAAGTGGATGATGAAGAAGTGGTTCCCTGTGAGGAAGATACTTCTGGTACAGTAATTGTGGGTGTAACTACTGTAGGAAAGGAAATGGGAAGAGTCAAAATCGAAGATGCTTCCATCGGTAGAGAAGTTGGTACGACTATAGGTATGTTTACCAATGGCATAGTCACGGTGAAAATGGGAGAAACAGAAGTAGATGTATTCGTAGTGGAAACTTGAAGGGATGTAAATGCCTCAAGCATCGAAAGAATGTCTGACGATGAGACAGATGAGGATGACACTGTCTCTGGCATGGATGGAAGATCAGATAAAGAGGCAGAGAGAGATGAATCCATCTCTAACAATGGAGGAATATTCAAAGATGGATTGTCTGAAGATGGTGGAATCTCAGAGATTAACGGAGTGGGAGGAAGTTCTGATTCAGTCGACGTGTTCGTAGATGGCTTAGGTTTAGAAGAAGATTCTTCAGTAGAGATGAAGCTGATAGTATGAGTGTTTGGTTTTTGAGACCCTGAAGCATCATTGTTTGGGGAATGATTGGGAAAAGGTTGTTTAAAGACATCAAGTGCCTGATTTGGGGGAGCATTTGGGTTATCCAGAATGAGCTCACCTTTATCAATGAATTTTTGGACAAGATTTTTGAAGGTCTGACATCGTTCAATGTCATGGCCTTTGGTTCTATGATAATGACAGAAGTCATTTTCCCTATACCAGAATGGTCGTTCTTGGCTCTCATCAAAATTTCTAATAGGGGGAAGTTCGATCATGTGAACTTCCAACATTTTTTCTAAGATAGAAGCATATGATTCCCCCAACGAAGTAAAAGATCGAGATGACGAGGGTCCTTTTTGAGAAGATGAAGAGTCTCTCCGTGGTGTTTGATTAGAAGTGTTATCAGCTCGTGATGTTTTTAATATGATAGCATTGGTGGACCCCTGATTCTTGTCTTTGTTAGAAGTGGAAGGGTTTGATTTTGTAAACCGAGAAAAATCTGGTTTAGATTTAGAGTGAAGTTTTAACTTCCCTTGTTCAATGGCACGGGACTCAAGTTTGCGTGCCATCGTAAAGGCTTCTTCAAATGTGTGAAAGGTTTGAATCCTTAAAGTGGAAGAAATATGATTAGCACAAGAGTGAGTAAATAACTCGATCTGTTGAGATTGAGGGAGGGAGAAAGACAATTGATTTATTATACCTCTCCAACGAGTGACAAAGTCTGCAATAGACTCGTCATCGAATTGACGAATGTTATAAAGATCTGTAATCGATATCTTATGTGTGATATTTATTGAAAAGTTTTCAACAAACATCTGAGCTAATTGAGAGAAAGAAAATAGGGAGTTTTGGGGAATGTTATTGTACCAGTCTAAAGCAGGCCCTGCTAGAGACATAGGGAAAGTACGAAGCATAAGCTCTTGATCCTGAACTATAAGGTAGTAAGCATGCTTGAATGCTCACAGGTGTTGTTGAGGATCCTCCCGGCTATGAAATTTTGAGAACTTAGGAAGTTCCCATTGGGGAGGATAAGGCTTAAAAGCCACTGATGGATGAATCGGTTCATTACACACTTCTTCAAAAGAGTATGAAGGGTGAGCCCCTTTGGTGGAGGCTTCTAGGTCTGTGATTTTCTTGAAAAGAATTTGGACGACATCAGATTGAGGAGGAGGCATGTTGGTATGTCCTGCATAAGAAGTGAATGGTAGATTTTGTTGAGGCGTTAACGGGGGATTCATCTGCTGATTAACAGGATGATAAGAGGAATAACCAGGCATTCTGGGTGATGCCTGGTGAGGTATTTGTTGTGAAGGAGCCTGCGTATAAATAGGCTGTGAGATGACAAGTGGTTGAGAGAAAGGTGGTTGAATGAAAGACGGAGCCTGTGATTGGTGGGCTCCTACACTTGTCGACTGAATCGGAATGGATTGAGGAACATGGGTGTTGATTTGATTGGACATGGTGGGGAACAAAGTCTGAATGAGGCTTTTGACTACCGGATTGGTTATTAAGGGTGCCGACGCCAGAGGATGGGTAAAGGTCACTGTCGCTGGAGCATTGGAAGAAAGACCAACTGGAGGACGAGAAGAAGGAACCAACTGACTCGTAGAAGGGGGTTGATTCATAGAGAGGTACTGACCCTGAGACGCAATAGATGGCATAGAAGAATTAACAGCAATCTGTGAGAGTGCGCAGGATGCACCCATCATAGCTAAAGAAGAGGGCCTCTCAAAAGTAGGTTGTGGAGTAGCCGAGGTAGCTGCGGAACTAGGGATATGCAAGATCATTTGAGAACCAGTCCACATGGTCAGTGGAAGAGAAAAAGGAGGCATAGATGTGCCACCCTCTTCCATGGTTCGAGGTGAGAAAAAGTATGCTAACTGTTCTATAAAATCCTGGGATGGTTCATGAGAATAATCATAAACTTGCTGGATTGGTGGTCCCTGATCAGATATTCAAACAGACTTATGCACTAGATAGTCCATAAGGGCTACCGGATTGTGATCAAGGAGCACCTGAAATTCAGGATCTCCATGAGGAACATACTCTATATCAGAAGCAGATGATACCTCTGAAGGACTGGGGGAAGCTGGACGTGATGGGATCACTTTAGGATGATAGAAAGGATTATATGACCAAGATGGGGAACCAACTAACAGTGGTCCCGAGGAAGACCCGAGGGGTGCCGAAACATCCACATTAGTGGTGATCTCGGATGAAGAAGGGGCCAGTTGAGCCATTTTTCTAGATTGTAACCGGGTGATGACCGTCATAAACAAGCAGAAATATAGAAAAAAGGAGATTGACCTAACTAATGCACAGACAATTCAAGCAGCGTGGGTGATTATCTCTTTTAAGTTTTCATGCTTTTAAGAAAGAAAATATTAGGGAAGGCTTTTTAGAACAGGAACTACTCAGATAGCCAAACTAAGGATGGTTTGGGGAATGTTTTGGTGAGGAGTCTCGAAGGCACTTCAGTAAAAGACCGGTACGTGGCTTGATATAGGGGCCTACCCCCACACTTCACACACCACTGCGATAAGGGAGTCGGGTGCTTTGCCAATATATACCAGAACTTCCGTGAATTTATAGCGCGGCCCGAGTACCGCGTAGGCTCTTCCTCTTGGATGTCACTTCCAAGTAGGCGAGGCCAGGGAAGGAATTTTTGTTTAAATGCTTAATACCTAGTGATTCTGGCTTTGTGTGCAAGGGTGAAAAATAAAAATCAAATAGTGTCACTACCGATTTTGATCTTTTTCCAACCTATTTAGAAAACTAGATGAAGAACATACAACAGAAATGACAAAGAAAAAGTTCTTTTTAAGCACTAAAAATGAAGTGTTTGATTTCGATGAAGACAAGTCAAACAAGTTCTTTCCCAAATGTGATTAAATTCTTTTTAAGCACCAAAATCAAAATGTTTGAATGTGATAGAAAACAAACAAACAAGTTCTTTTTAAGTTCTTAAAAAGGAGAAAACACCGTAAAAGAGAAATACCTGTAGATTTAGCTCTCCAAGGTGTGTGGACTTCAAAAAGCACGTTGTTGAGCTCTTCCCCTCGAACAATCCCATGAACAATCAAAGTTCTCCAAGAAAAGGTTAAGCAAGCACACAAACAAATATAGAAAGATATATCCATATAACAGTAGAATGAGAACAACTATTTTAAGGAACTAAAAAAACTTTCAAGGAAATAACAATTTTGCATAAAGAGATGGATCAAAAATGCAATCTTGAAATCAAATGAAAGATTTACTAATCTTTGAAATAGAAATTGGGATTTAGATTTGCAAGAAAGAAAAAACTTTGACTTTGCAAATTATAAATGAAAGAAGCAAGACCAAAATGAAGGAAGGAAATGCTTAAGGAAAACTGATGAAAATCAGTGAAGAAAAAGAACAAAAGCTCAAAACTGGAAAAGAAATGAACTTACCAATAGGGGACTTTGGTTGGGTCCCACCGGGCATGCCAGAATGTAGATCAAGAATTTCCGCGCTTGTTACCTGTCCAAGTTAATGTACCAAACTAAACACAAAAACCCTGAAAAACTCAAATGAAATCAATACCTGATAGATAAGACAAGATCCGAAGATGTAGATGGAAAAGAAAGCCGATGTAGACAAGATGGGTGCACACGAGCAATCCTGCAAAGTAGATCTGAGAAACCTGCGAGACACAGATACTTGACAGAAAAAAACAACGTTAAAAGATATTTGGGTGGACTGCCCAAAAAGCGGGTCCGGGAAGCGATAAGCTCCCTCGGCGGATGTCAGTCCACATTTTCAATTAAAGAAAGAAGCATACATGATAAAAGATGTAAGTAAATGTCTAGATTTTCTGATTAAAAATGACAGACAGAATGTAAACAGTAGACAGAAAGCAACAGAAAATAGGAAACTGTGAAAACAATGCTGGATTTGTGTTACCTGAGTTCTTTTACCTGTCTGCAGGCCGATCGGCGTCGATTGGGTGAATCGGCGTCGATTAGGATAGGTCAATCGACTAGCGTCGACTGGGATCGGTCGGCGTTGACTAGGGGAAAATTGCAGGAAGATTGAGAAATGGACAATGAAAGCTAGATCGTCAATCTCTGTTGGATCTGCACGAGCTATAGGGATACTGACAAAGCTCCACCTTCGTTGGATGCAGGAATAGAGTCACCAGGAGATCGATGGAGGCTCACGATGTCGATGTTGTAGAGCAGAGTAATGGTACTCCTCTCAGGGATTGATTTGGACAGAATTCACTTTCACTTGATAGATAATGCTCAGGCTTGATGCTCAAAACTCTCTGTCATTCTTTCTGTCTAACCAGAACTAAATTCTGGCCCTGTATTTGTAATCGGCACCGACCGAGGTATAATCGGTGCCGTTCTGAAAAATCAGCGTCGACCGAGTACCAGTCGGTGCTGATCAGGGAACAGACTCCCGAAATGGCCAAAAAGGATGTTTTGGAAAGATGAAAGCGATCCTTCCGACTCAAATACGGGAAATATCCCACTGCATGGTTTGGGGGGAGGAGAAATAGGGGGGATAGATGGATAGAATTGATATGGGAGGTTAGGAATTGATATGGGGTAGATAAGTGGTTAAGATACATGTAAAAAGTGTAATTAAATAGTTAATATTTAATTATCCATGGGTAAAACACAATGGGGTATAATAAACTTAGGATAGATGTTTAAATCAAATATTTAATAATACCCTAAGGGAGAAGTGGTGATATAAAGGTGCCCCAGGTTACCCAAGAAGGTAAACAAACGTGGGGGACACTAAATTGGGTAACCAATTTTAGGTGTCTACAGCAGACGACGTTAGTGCCTACAGACCCACTATCTTTAAGCTGCCACAAATGTGAGTGACCCATGTATAGGGAACAAACTCGAAATGGGTGATAATATCAAAAGTATGTGCCAAAAGGCAACACTCAGGTCATAATAATGACCAGATAAATAAGCCAAGCATCAACACTATGAAAAAAAGATGAGGAGATGGAAGAAAGTGATGTGGAGAAGGCAAAATTGCAACCAATCGGCAACGATGGGCCTAATCAGCGTCGATCAAGAAAAATCAATGTTGACTAAACTAATCAGTGCCGACCATAAAAATCATGGCATCAACCGTACCGAGCCATATAAATATGAGAAAGGAAAACGTGAATGATTTATTTACACCGCGATGATTGATTTAGAGAGAGTCAAAAATTGATTTTGAGCAACATGGAAGCCTCTGGGAGCAGTCAGAAGCAGAAGAGGACACGACCTGGGGTAAGTGGATCTACCTTGAACCTCCTATATATGTTTATCATTAAATAGCATACTAGGATGCTAGTTTTTAGGAAAAAACTAGATAAGTGAGAGGCCAGAGTGTTTTGGGGCACTTGGCCTCCCAATCGGCATCGATTGGAAAAATCAATGCCGATTAATTGAATCAGCGCTAATTGGAATTTCAATCGATCGTCGACTATGTTAGATCGACGTCGATTGAACTCAATCGACGCCGATTGGAGTGATTAGACTTAGAAAGTGGAGAAATGTGTTTTTGATGTTTGATTTGGATAAATGAGAAGCTAACACCATCCATGATGTCATGTGATGCAGGCACGAGAGGCTTTACATATGTGGGATGCTATTCCTGAGCTTCTAGAGACTATTCTCCCTGATGTGACAGACGTGATTGGCATCACCTAGAGCTAGCCGGGCTTGGGGACTTCCGTTATTACCGACGGGTGCCTCGAGATGTAGAGTTGATGCGAGCACTAGTACGATGATGGGATAGTAGGACATGCACTTTTTGGTTCAGGACGGGTGAGATGACCATCACCCATGAGGATATATATAGGATCCTGAGGCTGCCGATCACCGGGGACCCGATAGAGACCACTCCACGAGAGCAGCAGCAGAGGGCCCTAGGACGATTGTATGGAGATAGGGCAGATGATTCAGAGATAGTGTCTGGGGCGGTGAGGATAGCCTCACATTATAGACAGGATGATGCCAGGAGTAGATGGATAGCACTGATTCAGATGGCGATCTCCTATTTTGCTCTACCAGATTCAGGAGGTGGGAGATTTCCATTGCTGTTACTAGACTATGTTTGTGACATCCTGCAGTTTAGACAGGTGTTCATGTTTTTTGATGCCCTGATAGCTCAGATATATCATGAGCTATGGATGTACACCACAGGCAGGCAGACAGGTATCGATGTTAGCTTTGTGCTCTATTGCTGGGCATATGAGCATATAGCAGTGATCAGGCCATCAGGGCTTCCATGGATGCAAACAGCAGAGGGGGCCCTTGATTATGGATTTTGGCGATGGCAGGCTGACATGGCCCCAGGAGATACAGGGAGATCTACAGAGTGGTATACTGAGTGATTCAGGACGCTGACACCAGAGCAGGTCATTTGGAGACCATATCGGGTCTACCTGACATGGGCCGGTCAGGAGGCTCACCTGGTGGAGCTGAGATGGAGCAGGGTGGTTAGGGGCCACAGGCCAGATATGTGGGAGCACATCCCATTTATATGGGTATTGAGGCAGTTTGGCTTAGTACAGACAGTCCCGACCACATACAAGCCATATATGCGGGATAGCAGAGAGACCGATCTACCGATTTTGATCCCAGAAGATCCATTGAGGGAGGCCCCACCTTCCATAGATAGTGATGATGATGCAGGAGTGGATGATGGCTACGTGGCATGGTACTCCACATAGCTACCACGACACCTTCCAGCATCTATAGATGCAGATGAGGAGGACATAGCAGCAGTGCTAGAGAGACTGGAGGGAGAGCATGCTACCCTAATGCATACACACTAGGCTGCCCTCGAGGAGATTAGAGCTCTGACGGAGGAGAGGGATGCACTGATATTAGAGAGAGACATAGCACATCAGGAGCAAGATACAGCGATCCAGTAGAGGGATCGCTACCATCGGCACAGAGAGGCCCTCAGGGCCAAATACAGTGATACAGGCACCACTTCAAAGTCTGGTCACAGGGTGCGACATCAGGAGGGCCACCACCAGCAGCAGTAGTAGTGCCATTACAAGCACCTGGTATGGTGAGTCTGAGCACCTATCAGGCTCTCCTCACCTGAGGTGAGATACTATGAGGATGCCCTAGCACAGCATGCCCCTTGATGTGCCTCGTTACGGTGTGAGGAGGAGATCAGCGACAGCCATAGCTAGTGGTGCATCAGATGGTGGGAGCACCGGGAGAGATCGAGGTGGTGGTAGGCCCCCAGCAGCAGGTGCTTCTAGCTTGATAGGTGGTGGCTAGGAGAGACAGCCTGGCCCAGAGGAGGGTGGAGGAGATAGTGTCTTCCACCTATCAGATTTTACGATATAGATATGTTATTTTTTGTATCGATATATTGATGTAGCCTCGATTTGAAGGCATTTTTGATGTATGATATAGATGGCTTGATTGAAAGCCATCCATTCTTTTTTGTATAGACAATCATGTTTATATATAGATTCATCATTTTTGTGTTATGTGATTGTACTCATGCATTTAATTTTGATAGATATGGATAGATGTAGATTTGGATGGACGTAATTGTGATGGATATAGACATATGTTGATAGAGGATAGATAGATGTGATTTGATGGACATAGTTATAGAGGATAGATAGATGTGATGTGATTTGATGTGATTGATATGTTTAAGATGTTAATTTAATTTTGATTTATAGATAGATGTAGTGAAGTATGGTCATAGACATAGATAGAGGGTATAGATGTGATGTGAATATTGATAGATTTGATATGTTTATGTTAATTCAATTATGACATGATGTTTGCAGATATGTATTTAGACAAAGTAAAGATGAGTATAGATAGATGGTAGATTTTGACTAAATTAACATGTTAAGTCAATTTAATGGAAATGCTCTTTGTGACAGCAAAGGATGTAATGATATTATCTTGTTTTAGATAGATAAAAAGTATGTAATGATATTATCTTAGTTTAGAAGATAAAAAGCAATACACCTAGATAGGAAAAAGAATGATAAGTTAGGCCCCTAACCGACCATAAATAGAGACTTTGGTAGGAAACTAAAAGACGATGCATATAAGGCCATAGATACAGATAAAATAAACCTGACACTAGTTAGTCACAAACCAGATCTAAGAGATAGATGGGATGATAAGTAAGTATGTATCTCGTCAAAATCTACGAAGGATTGAATATGTGCTCATATTGGGAAAATAGGGTCTCCATATGATCAAAAAAGGTCTTATATCTCAGCTTCATGATTTTTGTTTTGATAGAAGAGCAAACTGATCAATGCGGGAAGTTTGCTAGACATAGAAAGACTGATCGATACGGGAAGTCTTTCAATGATGCTAAAAAGTGAACAAATTGGCCGAAGAGGAAGTTTGTTACTACGAAGGCTGATCAATACGAGAAGCCTTGAAAATTTCCATGAAATAAATAGTCCATCCTTCAAGGGAGTGGGTCTGTATTTTGAATTTGATGATAGCCATCCTTCAAGGGAATGGTCTATACTTTTTGATTTATTTGATAAGGCATGGATAGCTATCCTTCAAGGGATCAGTCTATCTTTTGGAATTAGGATAGCATCTCTTTGTTTTTTGGAGCTTTGGAAGAAGCTGAGTTTAGACCAGATAGATTAGATAGAGGGGAAGAAAACGTATACAAACACGTACTCATGCCCCAAGTAGATTCGATTAAGATAAACACTTAGGATAGATGAAGTAGTGATTAAGGTGTTCCTACCATGAGGAGGAACAAATCCATAAAAAATTCCATGAGTAGAGCCACGGTACTCATATTTAAGGTATAGAAAGAAATTACGTGGAGACCCACATAGTTCCAAATCACTACGAAATGCATGACTGGTTGTAAATGGATGAAAGATCTGTTTTGCAACTAAGATCGTGTAAGATAGATTTTAATAGTATAAGGGCCTTAGATGCAAAGCATTAAGAGGTTCCATTTCAGGTACACCATCCATGGAAGATAGATGATAAGCCCGGACCCATATTTATGAGTGACTACGTACGGACCCATCTAGTTAGGAGAAAACTTACCACGTTGACTCTGTTCTAGTGTAGTGACATTTTGGTTTTCTTTAAGAACAAGATCACCAATTTTGAAGTCACGGTGCTTACAAGTGCTTGTTATAAGCATGCTTGACATGTTCAAGATAGACTTGATGATGCTCAAGAGCATTGAGACTAATCGTTCATCTAACAACTCAAGTTGTGCTAGATGATTTTGACGATAGTCCTCATCAGAGACAAAATTCTCTGAGAGAGACACGAAGAGAGGGATCTGGACTTCCAAAGGAAGGACAGCCTCAGACCCATAGATGAGAGAGAAGGGAGTAGCACCAGTAGGAGTACGAATGCTAGTCTTTGATAAGCCCAAGAGAGAAAAAGGGATATGTAAATGCCAATCCCTACCAGCTCGACTAGTTACCTTTGTGAGGATATTACGCAAAGTTTTATTAGAAGCCCTCGACTTGGACCGTTAGCTTGGGGATAGTATGGAGAAGAAAAGCTGAGTTTGATATTGAAGGCATCACAAAGGTTCTACAAATCGATGTTTTTGAAAGACTTTCCATTGTCTGTGATGAGTTTGTGTGGGACACCAAAGCGAAAAATGATGTGTTGATAGAAAAAATCAACAATGGGTTTAGCTTTGGTTGATGAAAGAGGAATAGCTTCCACCCACTTAGTGAAGTATTATGTGGAAGTAATGATAGAGTGATGACGCTATGAAGATCGGGGATTGATGAGACCGATGAGATCAAGACCCCATTGTGAAAAAGGCCACAAATCTGCTACAGGTTGCAAAGCCTGACTAGGGATATGTGTAAGATTAGAATGTTGTTGACACTTGACACATTTCTTAGTGTATTCGCAATAGTCTTGATTAAGAGAAGGCCAATAATAACCTAAACGTAAGATGCGTTTAGCTACGGCCAAGCCACTAAAATGTCCACCATAGATACCATCATGGACTTCCTAGATAGCTTTAGATGATTTAGGGGTTTTGAGGCACCGGAGTAAAATACCATCAAAACCACGTTTGTAGAGGATTCCACCCAGAATAGTATAGCGATTAGCACATAGGATAAAAGATCTTCTGCCATTGGAAGTCAGATCTAGAGGGAGCACTGAATGAGATAGATAATAAAAAATGTGCTGATACCACTCATCTTGAGTGTTAGTTGTGACGACGTTGATTGAAGTCAACTACCTGAGATGAGATGGTTGGTCTAAACACTACATAACCACATAAAGTCACGAGTCTTTGGTAAAAGGAGGAATAAGCGAGGCTAAAGAAGCCATTGTATCTTCGAATTAGTTCGCAGTGTGAGGGATAGCTTGGATAGTAAATTTATCAAATGCTTGAAGTTGATAGAGAATAATATTGTGATATTTTTTGAAGGATATCATTTTTACATTGATAGACACCAGTGACTTGATTAATGATGAGCTTAGAATCACCAAAGATGTCGATATGATGAGTGCCAAGATTAATGGAATTTTGAAGACCTAAAACAAGAGCTTCATATTCAGCCATATTATTGGTACACTCAAAGTTAAGTTTGTGTGTGACAGGGATAGGTGCACCCCAAGGAGGAATCATGAAAAAACCTGCACCTCCCCCTTGCTGACATTTGGACCCATCAAAGAAGAGTTTTACTTTAAATGGAGACAAGACCGAAATCAATTTGTTGGATACACTCATTAGGGAATTGACCAAGGGGGACTTGAGTGTCTAGAAGAGGAGTATCAGCTAATTGATCCGTAATGACCTGACCCTTGATAGGATTTTTACAAGATGAACTCGAGGTCAAAATCTGTCATGAGCATGAGCCAACGAGTGATACGATCATTGTGATAGGGTTTCACATGCATTGTCTTGAGTGGATTGACACTTGTAACAATGTAAGTTTTATGATTAAGGAGATAATGACGAAGTTTAGAAGTTGCGAAGAAGAGAGCACAACATATTTTTTCAACTTTGGAATAGCGCGTTTCATACTCATGAAGAGTGTGACTGATATAATAGACAGCTTGTTCTTTACCGTTAGCATCTCGATGCGAGATCATGGCTCCAAAAGCATGATCAGTCACATAAATATAAAGATAGAATGGCTCCCCCTCACGTGGAGGTGTAAGCACAAGTGGAGAAAGAAGATAAGCTTTGAGATCATCAAAGGCCTTTTGGCAATGCTCATCCCATTCAAAATGAACATTCTTACGGAGGAGATGATGAAAAGGTTGACAACGGTCTGATAGTTGTGAGATAAAATGACACACTGATTGAAGGCATCCTTGAAGACCACGAAGCTACTTTAAGTTAGAAGGGGGAGGCATCTCAAGGATAGCCTTTATTTTTGTGGGATTGACTTCAATGCCCCTAATATAAATGATAAATCCTAAGAGTTTACCAGTGAGAATGCCAAACACACATTTAGATGGATTTAGGCGAAGACAAAAATGAATGAGCCTCTCAAAGAGAGGTGCAAAAATGAAAAGATGATCCTAATGGCATTTGGATTTACCGAGGAGATCATCGACGTAATCTTCCACAATTTTGTGTAAGAGATCAGGGAAGATGTAGGTCATTTCTCGTTGATAGGTCACTCCTGCGTTCTTAAGACCGAAAGGCATGACACGATAACAAAAATTCCCCCAAGGAGTTATGAAGGAATTCTTATGCTGGTCCTCTGGTGCGATGAGAATTTGATTATATCTAGAGAAACCATCCATAAGAGAAAGCATCTCGTGACCTGCAGTTAAATCCATGAGTTGATCGATATTAGGTAGAGGAAAATCATCTTTCAGACAAGCGAGATTAAGATCCTGGAAGTCAGTGCAAATTCAAATTTTCCTAGTAGCTTTGGTTACTGGTACTACATTTGAAACCCATTGTGGATAGTCAATGGGTTGGATGAAGTTAGCAGAAAGCAAGTGCTGCAACTCTTCTTTAACAAGAAGGGCTACACGAGGGTGCATTTTATGCAATTTTTGTTTAACTAGTTTGATGTCTGGAAGAGTAACGATATTGTGGACCAAAATATCAGGATCGAGTCCTCGAATATCTTCATATGACCAATAAAAAACTTGGTGATGGTTGGAAAGAAAAGTGGTGAAGTCTCCTAACTCCTGTGGATTAAGAGATTGGCTGACCTTAATGATGCGAGGGTCTTCAGAAGTCCCTATATTAAGGTCGATAGTGGCTTCATTGAGAAGCGTAGATGTATCAGAAGGAATGGTTTTAGGAAGATAAGAATCCTTTGCCCCTAGATAGGTGAGGACATCGATCATCATCCACACAGTGGATAGTGTTGACAGTGGGAGAGTCATCTCTAATTATTTTAGAGAAGACTAATGGTATGGAAGTGGATTCGCCATTAGTTTTATAGGTCAATGGACCTATGGAAATGGTATTGACTAAAAAAAAATTTAGGTGGGATGGAAATGGTGTCATCCACATCAAGTGATGCTTCTGACCTGGTGGGAGAAGATGGTTCCTCAATGGAGAGAGGCTCATCGAGAATGGTGATGGTGGATTTTGAGAGAGGTTTGAATCCTAAACCAAATTTTTGATGTGGTTTAAGAGTTGGAATGGATGTGAGGTCATGCACACCCTATTCATATGTTCCCAAGACAAATCTCTTCCACAAGCATTGATATAAATAAATTTTTGTGAATGCAGGATTCTGTAAACAATCAAACCCTACATGAATAGGGTTTGGCCCTAGGGGGAGAATCTGGGTGATGGTGAGGTGTATCAAGACCATCGTAAATGAAGTTAGTCTATTGATTGGGCAGACCAATGGTGACGATGCAACCAAGACCTGGCTGATATTCAGGTTATTTTTCTAGTCTACCATACTCATTAGGTTTGAGATGGGTGTCAAAAGAAAGAAGAGGAAGCTCTCCTAGCGAAAAACACTGCAACATATCTTCCAAATTTTGTAAATTTGGTAGTTTTGTTGTAGGTATGGAAGAGGATGAAGCCTCGTCAGGAGAACAAGCATTCTCCTTTAGAGGGGCAGACCCTGTGGTCATGTCACATTGTGTGGAAGGAAAAGGATCTCCTAGATGAGTATAGATTTTTCTCCTCATATTGATATTTTAAGCATCGATGGAGGGTTGATGGGATATATGCATTGTATGAATCCAGGAGCATCCAAGGATCATATTGTAGTGGAATTTCCCTTCAACAATGTAAAAAAGCTCGTGAAGCAGTTTCTTACCTACTCGGAATGGGCAGGACCACAGTTCCTAAAGTCATCGCCAGCTGATCGTTAAATGATCAAAGGGCGAAAGGTGGTCGTGACACTACATTCTTTGGTAACTTAAGTTTCTCGAATGTGTGAGAGGAAATGACATTGAGTGCAGCACCATTTTCGATCATAGTGCACTTTAACATAGTATTGTTGATTTGAACTGTGATAAAGAGGGGAGCCTCTAAATCCTCAGAAGAAAGGGGAGGAATTTAAGAATCCTCAAAGGAAATGGTGGTTGATGGTCTATTCAACCCAATAACCATCTCAAAAGGCTGGGCTCATCTGAATTCACCGTGAATACAACGCAGATTATCAATTAGAGCCTGGTGATGATGTGGAGATGATTGAATGAGATTAAAAAGAGACATTTTGACCAGAGCATGGGTAAGTTGTTTCATAGCACTTTCCTCAACTGATACGGGAATCTGAGCTTGAGGTGAAGCACAAATAGAGACCTGAGGTCTTGAGGCTGATGAGGAAGGAGGAACTCCTTCAGGGGCTATAGAAATGAAAACCCATAGTCAAGATGTAGATGATGATAGATTATCATACTGTTGTGCTCTAGTTGTGATATGAATTGTGTCAATTTGAGAAGGTGGAAGACCTTCTGAATCAGAGTGGAATTAATAGAATTAGAGGCTTGAGTAGACCATTCAGGCTCAGATGTAGTTGAGATGATAGGAGATACTTTTTCCTCCTCCTCTTCCAACAGAAGATCACTTTCTTCCAAAAGACTTATAATGACAGATTGAAGGGCTTTACATCCCTCGGTGTCATGTCCTAGAGTGTGATGGTAAGCACAAATCAAATCAGAGTTAAACCAGGAAGGTTTTACTCCTTTAGGATTATAGGGTTTGATCAGAGGAAGAGATATGGATGAAGATTGGATAAGTTGGTGAAGAATTTCAGTATAGAATCATGGTAGACAAAGATGAGGACAGAAGATGAAGAAGGTGCCTCTTTCACCTTAGCAGACTGTCGAGGTAAAAGAATCTGCATGTCTGGTTTGACAATCTTTTTAGGGATCATTTTACTTTTTTGGACATCAAGAGAAGTAGTCTTGGGTGCCTGAGATGGAAGTAAGTGACGCAAGATTGATTTTGGTGGAGGAGGAGCTCCTAAGATAGATTTTGAAGAAGGTGAAGATGTGACAAGTGTTGTGGTCTTCAGAGATGAAGAAGGCTACTTGGTTGAAACAAATTATGATTTAGATAAGACTGACTTAGATGAGGGAGGAGCTCCCAAAATAGGTCTGATAGGAGGAACAAAGGGTGCCTTGGATTTTGGTGATGAAGATGATGGTCCTGATAAAAGAGGTGATGCCTTTCTAATGGGTAAATCCACTTTACGAGACACCGGTGAAGAGGGTGTTGTAGAAGAAGATGATGGTTTTGATGGTGTTGTAGAAGAATATGCCTTCTCAGTGGATAAATTCAATCTTCTATGAGGCGTGGAGAGATATTTTTGAGGGAAAGCACCAAGAGTCTTAATAGTTTGAAATATTGGTTTTCCTTTTTCGGGGATGGTGACAACTTCAACCACATAAGGTGATTGTAACCTTTTCAAGGAAGGAGATGGTGAGGTACTGATGATGCAACGTTAGACTTTAGTTGTCTCGGTTTAAGTTCAGGAACCGAAAGTATAGGTGCCGGTGCTATTTCTTTAGATTTTTCCTTAATATTCAAGGCAACGTCGGTGATGGAAGGAGTGGATGATGAAGAAGTGGTTCCCTATGAGGGAGATACTTCTGGTACAGTAGTTGTGGGTGTAACTATTGTAGGAAAGGAAACAGGAAGAGTCAAAACTGAAGATAATTTTGTTGGTAGAGAAGTTGGTACGACTATAGGTATGTTTACCAATGGCATAGTCATGGCAAAAATGGGAGAAACAGAAGTAGACGTATTTGTAGTGGAAACTTGAAGGGATGTAAATGCCTCGAGCATCGAAAGAATATCTGATGATGAGACAGATGAGGATGACACTGTCTCTGACATGGATGGAAGATCAGATAAAGAATCAGAGAGAGATGAATCCATCTCTAACAATGGAGGAAATTTTAAAGATGGATTTGTCCAAAGATGGTGAAATCTCAGGGATTAACGTAGCGGGAGGAAGTTCTGATTCAATCGACATGTTCATAGATGACTTAGGTTTAGAAGAATATTCTTCAGTAAAGATGAAGCTGATAGTATGAGTGTTTGGTTTTTGAGACCCTAACGTGTCATTGTTTGGGGAATGATTGGGAAAAGGTTATCTAAAGACATCAAGTGCTTGATTTGGGGGAGCATTTGGGTTATCCAGAATGAGCTCACCTTTATCAATGAATTTTTGGACAAGATTTTTGAAGGTCTGACATTGTCAATGTCATGGCCTTTGGTTCTATGATAATGAAAGAAGTCATTTTCCCTATACTAGAATGGTCATTCTTGGCTCTCATCAAAATTTCTAATAGGGGGAAGTTCGATCATGTGAACTTCCAACATTTTTTCTAAGATGGACACATATGATTGCCCCAATGAAGTAAAATATCGAGATGATGAGGGTCCTTTTCAAGAAGATGAAGAGTCTCTCCGTGGTGTTTGATTAGAAGTGGTATAATCTCATGATGTTTTTAATACAATGGAATTGGTGGACCCCTGATTCTTGTCTTTGTTAGAAGTGGAAGGGTTTGATTTTGTAAACCGAGAAAAATCTGGTTTAGATTTAGAGAAAATTTTTAACTTCCCTTGTTCAATGACACGAGACTCAAGTTTGCGTGCCATCATAAAGGCCTCTTCAAATGTGTGAAAGGTTTGGATTGTTAAAGTGGAAGAAATATGATTAGCACAAGATCGAGTAAACAACTCAATTTGTTGAGATTGAGGGAGGGAAAAAGATAATTGATTTATTATACCTCTCCAACGAGTGACAAAGTGTGTATAGACTCATCATCGAATTGACGAATGTTATAAAGATCTATAATCGAGATCTTATGTGTGATATTTATTGAAAAGTTTTTAACAAAAATTTGAACTAATTGAGAGAAATAAAATAGGGAGTGTTGGGGAATGTTATTGTACCAAACTAAAGCAAGCCCTACTAGATACATAGCGAATGTATGGAGCATAAGCTCTTGATCCTGGACTATAAGGTAGCAAGCATGTTTGAATGCTCATAGGTGCTGTTGAGGATCCCCCCGAATATGAAATTTTGAGAACTTAAGAAGTTCCCATTGGGGAGGATAAGGCTTAAAAGCCACTTATGGATGAATCGGTTCATTATACACTTCTTCAAAATAGTATAAAGGGTGAACCCCTTTGGTGGAGGCTTCTAGGTCTATGATTTTCTTGAAAAGAATTTGGACGACATCAGATTGAGGAGGAGGGATGTTGGTATGTCCTGCATAAGAAGTGAATGGTATATTTTGTTGAGGCATTAACGGGGGATTCATCTATTGATTAATAGGATGGGAAGAGGAATAATCAGGCATTCTGGGTGATGCCAGGTGAGGTACTTGTTTTGAAGGATCCTGTGTATGAATAGGATGTGATATGACAAGTGGTTGAGAAAAAGGTGGTTAAATGAAAGACAGAGCCTATGATTGGTGGGCTCCTATACCTATCGACTAAATCAGAATGGGTTGAGGAACATGGGTGTTGATTTGATTGGACATGGTGGGGAATAAAGTCTGAATGAGGCTTTTGACTACCATATTGGTTATTAAGGGTTCCGATGCAAGAGGATGGGTAAAGGTGACGGTCACCAGAGCATTAGAAGAAAGAGAAACTAGAGGACGAGAAGAAGGAACCAACTGACTCGTAGAAGGGGGTTGATTCATAAAGAGGTACTGACCCTAAGATGCAATGGAAGGCATATAAGAATTAACAGCAATCTGTGAGAGTGAGGATTCACTCGTCATAGCTAAATAAGAGGACATCTCAAAGGTAGGTTGCAGAGTAGGTAAGGTAGCTGTAGCACTAGGGATAGGCACAACCATTTGGGAACTAGTTGAAATGGTTGGTGGCAGAGAAAAAGGAGGCATAGATGTGCCACCCTCTTCCATGGTTAGAGGTGAGAAAAATTATACTAACTGTTCCATAAAAGCCTAGGATGGTTCATGATAGTAATCACAAACTTGTTGGATTAGTGGTCCCTGATAAGATATTCAAACAGACTTATGCACTCGATAGTCCATAAGGGCTACCAGATTGCGATCAAGGAGTGCCAGAAATTTAGGATCTCCATGAGGAACATGCTCTATATTAGAAGTAGATGATACCCCTGAAGGATTGGGGGAAGCTGGACGTGATGGGATTACTTTTGGATGATATAAAGGATTATATGACCAAGATGGGGAACCAACTAACTGTGGTCCTGAGCAAGACCCGAGGGGTGCTGAAACATCCACATTAGTGGTGATCTCGGATGAAGAAGGGGCCAGTTGAGCCATTTTTCTAGATTGTAACCAAGTGATGACCATCATAAACAAGTAGAAATATAGAAAAAATGAGATTGTCCTAACTAATGCATAGACAATTCAAGCAGCGTGGGTGATTATCTCTTTTAATTTTTCATGCTTTTAAGAAAAAAAAATGTTAGGGAAGACTTTTTAGAATAGGAACTACTCAGATAGCCAAACTAAGGATAGTTTGGGGAATGTTTTAGTGAGGAGTCCCAAAGGCACTTCAGTAAAAGATCGGTACGTGGCTTGATATAGGGACCTAGCCCCACACTTCACACACTGTTGTGATAAGGGATTCAGGTGATTTGCCAATATATACTATAACTTCTGTGAATTTATAGTATGGCCCGAGTACCACGTAGGCTCTTCCTCTTGGATGTCACTTCTAAGTAGGCAAGGCCAGGGAAGGAATTTTGTTTAAATGCTTAATACCTAGTGATTTTGGCTTTGTGTGCAAGGGTGAAAAAAAAAATCAAATAGTGTCACTACCAATTTTGATCAATTTTCCAACCTATTTAGAAAACTAGATGAAGAACATATAGCAGAAATGACAAAGAAAAAGTTATTTTTAAGCACTAAAGATGAAGTGTTTGATTTCTATGAAGACAAGTCAAACAAGTTCTTTCCCAAATGTGATTAAATTCCTTTTAAGCACCAAAATCAAAATGTTTGAATGTGATAGAAAACAAACAAAAAAGTTCTTTTAAGTTCCTAAAAAGGAGAAAACACCGTAAAAGAGGAATACCTGTAGATTTAGCTCTCCAAGGTGTGTGGACTTCAAAAAGCACATTGTTGAGATCTTCCCCTTGAACAAACTCGCGAACAAGCAAAGTGCTCCACAAGAAAAAGTTAAGCAAACACACAAACAAATCCTTAAGGATATATCCAGATAATAATATAATGAAAATTTCTATTTCAAGGAACTAAAAAACTTTCAAGGAAATAACAATTTTGCATAAAGAGATGGATCAAAAATGTAATCTTGAAATCAAGTGAAAGACTTGCTAATATTTGAAAAATATATCGGGATTTAGATTTGCAAGAAAGAAGAAACTTTGACTTTACAAATTACAAATGAAAGAAGCAAGACCAAAATGGAGGAAGGAAATGCTTAAGGAGAACTCTTGAAAAGTAGTGAAGAAACAAAACAAAAGCTCAAAACTGGAAAAGAAATGAACTTACAAATAGGGGACTTTGGTTGGGTCCCATTGGGTGTGCCAGAATGTAGATCAAGAATTTCCACACTTGTTACCTGTCCAAGTTAATGTACCAAACTAAACACAAAAATCCTGAAAAACTCAAATGAAACCGATACCTGATAGATAAGACAAGATTCAAACATGTAGATGGAAAAGAAATCTGATGTAGACAAGATGGGTGCACACGAGCAATCATGAAAAGTAGATCCAAGAAAACTACAAGAAACATATACTTGACAGAAAAAGACAATGTTAAAATATATTTGGGTGGATTTCCTGAAAAGCGTGTCCGGGAAGCGATAAGCTCCCTCAACGGATGTTAGTCCACATTTTCAATTAAAGGAAGAAGCATACATGATCAAATAATGTAAATAAATGTCTATATTTTCTGATTAAAAGTGATAGACAGAATGTATACAACGGACATAAAGCAACAGAAAATAGGAAACTGTGAAAATAATGTTGGATTTGTGTTACCTAAATTCTTTTACCTATCTGTAGGCTGATCATTGTCGATTGGGAGAATCGGCATTGATTATAAAAATTAGTGTCAACTGGGATAGGTTGGCATCGAATAGAGAAAGTCAGCTTCAACTAGGATCGGTTGGCATCGGCTAGGGAAAATTACAGGAAGATTGAGAAACAGACAATGAAATCTAGATCATCAATGTCCACTAGATCTACAGGAGCCGTAGGAATACTGACAAAGCTCCACCTTTGCTAGATGTAAGAATAGAGTCACCAAGAGATTGATGGAGGCTCACGATGTCAATGTGGTAGGAGCAGAGTAACATTACTCCTCTCAGGGATTGATTTGGATAGAATTAACTTTCTCTTGATAGATAATGCTCAGGCTTGATGCTCAAAACTCTCTGTCATTCTTTGTGTCTCTCACCAAAACTAAATTCTGGCCCTGTATTTGTAATCGGCACCAACCAGATATAATTGGCGCCATTTACGAAAATCAGTGTCAACCGAGTACAAGTCGGTGCCGATCAGGGAACAGACTCCCAAAATTGCAAAAGAGGACGTTTTTGGAAATATTCAAGTGATCCCTCCGACTCAAATACGGGAAATATCCCATTGCATGGTTTGGGGGGAGGAGAAATAGGGTGGATAGATGGATAGAATTGATATGGGAGGTTAGGAATTCATATGGGGTAGATAAGCGGTTAAGATACATGTAAAAAGTGTAATTAAATAGTTAATATTTAATTATCCATGGATAAAACATAATGGGGTATAATAAACTTAGGATAGATGTTTAAATCAAATATTTAAATAATACCCTAAGGGAGAAGTGGTGATATAAAGGTGCCCCAGGTTACCCGAGAAGGTAAATGAATGTGGGTGACACTAAATTGGGTAACCAATTTTAGGTGTCTACAATTAGGGAAGATATTCTTTATGAAGACAAAAGAAACAATAATTATTTCATGAATTCCAAAGGAAATGATGATGTAACTCTTATATTAGAAGAAGATGGAGACAAACTATGGACTATGGAGTTTTATGGGAGCCATTGCAGTTCAGGATTTGGAGTTGGTATGTTTTTTTTCCCCATTAGGTGAGTTGTTTCCTTTTTCTTTCAAACTTCAATTTGAAAATATAAACAATACTGCATAATATGAAACCCTTCCCCTAGGCATGGATATAGCTGATTCCATGGGAATTAAACAATTGAGATGCTTATAAGATGTAAATCTAATTATGAAACATGTTTGAAGACTGTACCAAGTGAAGAATTCATGGCTAACAAATTATAGGAATAGAGTATGGGATTGCATTAAATCCTTTTATGCTTTCTTTATATAATTTATTCCCCATGAAGAAAATGAAAAGGCTGGTTATCTTATTGTGTCAAGTTATTTGATGATACCACACCCATCTTTTGATAAAGATAAATATTCTATAAAGATAGTTTTCATACCAAGTGTGCCCAATAATTTTAATCATTGGAAACTTTTCAATGATGACAATCAACTCTTAACATTCTTAGAATAGAGAGATAATTTCAATAGCCTCTTCTTCGAAGGAAGTGAAAACTCACATAGGGATTCAATGGCTGAAGAATATAAAGAAGGAATCGAAGACATTGATGAAGTGGTTGTACTCAAGCTAAAAGGTAATAATATTCTTGAGGGCCTAGTATTGCTTGAAAAATTATTTAATAGACATGATAGATATGTGAAATACAAATCTAAGGAGTATCATAAGAGAACTACTAATTTTGTTAAAGTAAACATTGGGGCTGAAAAGCAACCTTGGCTTGTGAATATAGGAAAAATTTTCTCACTAGAGGAAAAGACGATTTTTTTTTCATTGTTTAAAAAATATTAAAATGTATTGGCATACTCTTATGATGAACTAAAAATTTTCAAGATGAAATAAATGCAACACATAATAACACTCAAGTGTGAAGTGAATCCATTCCAGAAAAATTAAAGAAAATATAATCCAAAGATTGTTGTAACAATATGAGAATAAGTTTGTAACATGTTGTAGGAAAGGATCATTTTTCCAATTCATCACTCTATATGGGTGGCAAATATTTTCCCTTCTTGGAAGAAAAATGGAGAAATAAAGATTTGTGTAGACTTTCACAATTTGAACCAATCTTCTCTTAAGGACAATTACCCACTTCCAATCATGAATAAAATTTTACAAGTATTCACAGGTTCAGAAATGATTTCCATGGTGGATGGATTATTTGGTTACAATAAAATGGAAGTTTCTCAAGAAGATCAATATAATAGTTCTTTTCACAACTCCGTGGGGAACTTTTTCTTACAAGCAGATGTCGTTTGGTATCATGATACTGGGGCAACATTTCAAATAGAAATGGACTTGGATTTCAAGGATTTTAAGAACAAATGTATTGTTGTGTATTTAGAAGATCTCACAATATTCTTTAAGAAGAGTAAATAATATTTGATATACCTTGAAACTTATTTTCTTAGGGGTCAAGAATATGACATATCATTTAATCTGAATAAGTCAATATTTGGATTGACTAAAGGATAGATCTTGTGACATATTGTGAATAAATCAAGAACAAGGATTGATCTATAAATAGTTAAATCTATTCAAAATCTATACTTGTTGACAAGAAAGAAGGGATTTCATTCATTTTTTGGTAAAATCAAATTCTTCCACCACATTTTTTGTATTTTGTTGAGTTGACCAAGCACATTACAAAAATGATGAAGCCTCAAGAGAGTTACAAGTGGAGTAAGGAGGGAAAATAAGCATTCCAGGATATCCAAAAGGACATAGCCAAAGGTCCAACCCTTGTATGTCTTGATTTTAGTAAAGATTTCATTTTTTATTATTATACATTTGAGCACACTATTTTGGCTATTCTAGTTTAAAAGAATGAGGAAGGGCTTGATTATCCTATTTCATTCATGAGTTATACTTTGAAGAATCATGAGCTCAAATATTCCTCCATTTAAAATCATACATATGAAGTGGTCAAGAAAATAAAGAATTTCATAGTACACATCCTACACTCTCACACCATTTTAATGGTTCCTAGATCATCTATAAAATCTATCTTGACACAACAAGATCTTGGAGAAAAAAGAGGAAACATGATCTTGGAGCAAAACCAGTATGAGCTCGAGATAAGGCCATGTAATTTGATTAGGGGAAATGGATTATGAAGGTTGATAGTTGAATATGAGTCTCTCATAGATAATTATGAGGAGAAATAATTTCATTTCAATGAATGTGTAAGTAAATATATTTTGTAGGTACTCTTTGTAAATACTTCTAATGAATGGTATAGTGACATTTCTTACTTACTCACATATGGTGATTGTCTGAAGCATATAGATTACAAGAAAATAAGGAATCTCAAGATAAAAGTTGTAAGGTATGTAATTTGGAACCATGTAATGTATAAGAGAGCCCTTGATGGATTTTTCTTAAGGTTTATTAATAAGGAGAAACAAGAGTAGTTGCTAAAATCATATCATGACAAAGCCTGTGGTGGACATTTCTATGCCATGGTCACTGCACACAAGATACTTTTGGGGAAGGTACTATTGGCCTAATCTCTTTCAAGATGCTTAGAAATGGGTATCTAAGTGTGATCCTTCCCAACAATTTTTAGGAAAACCACAACTCGCTGCACTTCCATTCATACTTGTGGTGATTGAAGAACCTTTCCAACAATGGGGTCTAGAATTCATTGACACTCTTAATCTTCATTCTAGTACAGGTCATATATTTGTGCTCACAATGATAGATTACTACACTAAGTAGGTGGAGGCCATACCAATAAAACAATCCAATTTAGAAATGGTCTGTAACTTCATGAAAGAAAATATTATTTTCTGTTTTGTAATCCACAGAAGATAGTTGTTGATAATACAAGATATTTCTCTTCTATGGAATTAACTGATTTATTCTATGGATACATAATATCTTTAGTCCATGCATCTAAATATTATGCGAAGGGGAATGGTCAAGAAGAATCTAGTAATAAGAATCTTATGATAATTGTGATGAAGCTTGTAGATCAAAATTAGAGAAATCAGCACAAGAAACTATATGATGTTGTCTCACGTGGTTTTTACCTTGGTTTTATTGATATTTTCAAGAGGTAATAACTGAAATAAACCTCGATATGGTAGGGTTTCTAGGATACTCACTGATGTTGATTATGTTTTTGTGCATTGTGTTTAGAAACAATCAAAAACATGTATTTCCTATAAATAAGACTCTTGTAATCAAAGTTACAATTTTATGTTAAGATAAATATTATTGATCAAAATGAAACACTCTGCTCTTTTTTTAATACATATAGTTGTGTGTATAAAAGAGATTGCTAAACAAGATATGTTTATCACTTATTTAAGTACATATATGACTTGAGGTAATTAATGATTAAATCAAAAAATCAAATTCTTGATAAGTATAGATATTTTTAGAGATAAGGGAATGAGATTCAATAGAATTAGTATTTTCCTCCTCTTCTTCAGTCAGGTCTGAGTCAGGGGTGGATATGTAATCCTCAACGAAGAAGTCTGAATCTTCTTCCTGGGAATCATATTGGTAGGTGAAGGTGGATTCTGAGCTGGAGATATTGATGTGACTAATGGAATTGGATTCCAAAGTAGTATGATAATCCTCTTCAAATGCTCTCAAGACCGGTTTCATAGCGATGTTCAAATTGAGAAATCTCTTCTTGTAGCCTCAATGTCTCATCATAGGCATTCCAAAAGGCATCAGTGACTTCGTGGATGCGTTGTGTGGAAGCGAAGATAGATTCAAGATGATCAAGCTGAGTAGCCTGGATGGCGCATAGTTCCAAATCATTGATCAAATCATATTGTTCCCAATAGAAGGGATGACGGATGCAAGGGAATGAACCAGTTGTAGGAAAATCAGGACCTTCTAATGCCATCTGAGATAATGAAACTTGACAAAACATTAGTAGATAAACAAGAAATATGTGTCATTTTTTATCATATTTAAAAAAATCAGTGGAAAAAACAAAAAGAAACAAAATCGCTAGTGATTTCAAGGAATCACTGGTGATTGGGGTAATCATCGGCGATTACTATGAAAGTTAATAATTTTCCTAAACATAGTTAAAATCAATGTTTTACGCTATTAATTTTGTCAAAAATAGAGAATTAATGATGTGAAAATTATCTAAAAACAAAAACGTACCTGACATTAGTGCATGGAATGAATAAAATGAAAGATTTACCTTGCAGGATGTCAATATGACTGATAGAAGAAAAAGGATGGTTGAAGAGTGAGAACGATTATTTTGATGATGACTCCGACATTTTACGAGCAGCGTAATTTTGTGGTGTGTTGATGTTGAAGACTTGAATGCCTGATGGATTGAGAAAATGGAAGAATATACCTACAAAACCTATATATTCATGATCAAAACTGAGGTCTAAAAACTTGTACTTATAGATCATCGGTGATCGGGTGAATCACCAGTGATTTCATAAAAATATTAGATAGGGAAGAAACCAAATGATTTCATTCTATTTTTCATTCCAAAAGATGGGTTTTGAGTTTTTTTGATGTAATGGAGGTTTAAAAATCATGAGATAACCTACTTGGATGTGGAGAGGAGTTAGATTTTAGTATATTTGATTAGTTAAAAAGATAAGTCAATTTAGGAAGGTGACTAATATGATTTTAGTAATTTGTTAAATGAATCAACAATGTGTTGTGGTGAACTAGATGAGGTGTGAAAGTGAGGTGTAGGGGGATAATATATGCATTCATATATTTTAATCATTTAAATGATTATTTTAGACATTAGAAATATGATGGGATAAATTAATTATAGGGGTTGATATAACAATTTTTCGCAAGTGTGTCATTTTTAGTCATGGGCTTGTGTAAGTTTTGGGGGCACAATTTTTTAGTGTCTACATTTTCCCCTTTTTGTCTGGAAATTTTTGAGAAAACTACTAGACAAAAAAAACAAAATAAAATTTCATTGGTATGGGTGAATTCATTGTAGCATGATGCAACGAGCACCACTGTGTTTGTGTTTGAGAAAGGCTTACCCTAATAAAAAAGGGTACAAAGTGTGATGCTGGGGAACCAAGTGTCAGGGTGGCCAAAGGGCTCAATGCCTATAGGTATATGATTCTTACTAGATAAATGGGGAAAAGGGCCAATTGACGGGGGCCAAAGGGCTCATCTCCCATAGACATATGGAAAATCCCAATGTTGTGCTTGTGTTGTTTTGATGAAAGGTTTCCATGGGCTAAGGTCCATTTTAAAGGCATGGCACACTTGTGCATATTTTGTGTTATGTTGAGTTTTAGCTTTTGTTTTTTTTGGAAGGATAAAAAAAGCCCTGAACAGGATAATCATCGGTGAATGGCCCAATCGTCAGATTGCAATTGGATTGGGTTGTGAAGAAAATTACGGGGGTATAAATACCCAAATGGTTTCGTTTATTTGTTATTTTGTATTGTACGTATGAACAACCCTGTCAGAAGTAAAAAACATGTTTTTCAAAAATTGTGTCAAATGGCCTTATCTAGCCACAAACAAAATCTCGTCCTTGGTGAAGTAGGCTATAATTGTGTTTTAGACTAGTTTTCTTGCAATTTTAAGGTTTTTTTAGGTTTAATAAGGATTCGAGGCATGTTGATGCCCTAGGGAAAAATTGGAGGAATCACTAGCAATTGCTTCAATCACTAGCGAGGAGAATCACCAGTTCAATGTAAATGTTTTATATTTTATGTTAAAAAATGTGAGTTGTGAGGAATGTGCTTAACTTTATTGGTTGTTTAGGATAACATTTCACATGTTTGTTTATCAGATAATTTATTGTTGTTATCTATATATTTATTAATGTTTTCTTTTGTTTTTGTGTTTTCACAGATGGATGCCTAGTTGACTATATGAGACCACATCCTCTTGATGTTAGATGAGGTGAGGGAGGATCTATTTGATGATGATTGGGAGCATCTAGAAACTTTGGGGTTTAGTGGGATGAGATATTATAGGAGAGTGCATAGATGTCATAGTTTAATCCTTGCTTTATTGGAGAGGTGGAATCCTTCCACCAACATAATTTGGCTACCCATAGGAGAGATGAGCATCACACTTGAGGATTTTCATCAGATTATGAGGCTTTCAGTGAGGGGGATTATTTTTATTTCATTTTAGATATAGAGAGAGTTGATACTATGCAACGTTTATATGGAGGTGATGTTGTGGGTGTTAGGTATACTTCAAGGGATTTTGACTATCAGGATTTGTATGATGCTGGTAGAGAGGGTTGTCCACAGATGACCATGATGACGATAGGGATTTCATGTTTTTTTCTATTAGATTTAGGGGGAGGTCAGTTCCCATGGGTGATGACTTGAGTGGTAGCAGAGATGATGGAGCACCATACCATTTTTGAGTGGGTGTCTACTTTATTGGCATAAACATATAGAGATTTGTGGGCTTGGATGACTCACAAGCATTATGGGATTGATGTTGGTTTCCTATTGCAGTGTTGGGCACATGATCATATCACTATTTCTCATCCATTTAGATTGCCAAATGTTATTAAGTAGAGGCATCCAGGTTTCATGAGGTAGAGCCAAAGCTTAGGTTAGGAAAGGAAGGCCAAGGGGCCCACTTATTACAGGGATTTGATTTCAAGATTATAGGTGGGAGATGTGATTTGGTGCCCATATTTTGAGTTTCATGATTGGCCTAAGTTTTTCAGGGATTTTTCTTGTTTGCAGCAAGATACATGGGTGCAGGGCCACAGAGCTAGAGAGGATGAACTGAATACATTTTAGTCAGGTGAAGAGACAATTTGGTTTGATTCAGGGTATACCTGAGGAGCCAGTTTTATATAGATGGGATGACAGGGACATTGATACCCTACGAGTAGTTATGACTTGGCTAGTACCCACTGTTGATGAGCTAGGGGTGATTTTTGTAGATGAGGATGGCATGAGGGTACCGATTGATGATGCGGGGGTCACCCATAATTTTACTAGTTTGGTGGTCTCATTCATTATAGGGTATTGAGAGGAAGAGGTCTATGGAGAGGGCATCCTGATCAGTTAGATGGATACGAGATTGAGTAGAGGGAGGACCGAAGGAGGGTGTTGATTGTGAGGAGGAGAGGGTGGAGGGTGATACAACCATTTCTCTAGATGTTGCTATTGTGATGGTCGAGAAGGCCGTAACAGGAGGCTGAGAGAGATGTCACTTAGTAGAGAGTGAGATGACTTGATAGGAGTGTGGGATACTCTCATTGGAGAGAGGAATGGCTTGATTAAAAAATTTGATAGGCTTAAGGCCCATATTGCACATGTTTCTTATGAGAGATATTGGTACAAGAGCCAGAGAGACACTTTTAGGAAGGCCTTGGGGATCACACGGCCTTCCATTTCTAGGACAAAGCTATCAGCATTAGTAAGAAAGAGAGGGCCATCTGTAGGATATTCTCACATGATCGTGGTATCTCATTATGAGGCCGTGAAGGAAGAGTGGGAACTATTATATAGAAATGATTATCAACAACTACCTTTGTGCCACGTTATATGTTGATAACATAGCTTCCCAAAGTGGCATTATAGTAGTAGCTAGACCGAGTGACAGTGTGATGAGTGTAGGGAAACCACCTCAGAGACCACCAAGAGGGGATGATGGTGCAGGAGGAGTAAGTGGTGCAGTTATGGGAGGGACTCCCAATCCTAGTTTGATGGATTTTACCATTTGATTGTAGGCTCATAGAAGCCCTGTTTCCTATGTATGACATTATATTGATTATGTGGACATTTGGAATTATGATATACATATGATGGTGTTGATTTTTAGTTCTATGATAGACTCTTGATTTTCTCATGGATGACATGGTTCTACATTTTATTAAATGAGATGATGAGATAAGTTATGTTAACGATTATATGATTATATTTTTTTATGATGATGTTGATGATGATGATGATGATGCTTCTTTATGACTTATTATTATGTTTACAATATCCTATGTGTTGCAAAAAATATTTTATGTTTATATTTAGATGATGTGGTTATCTTCTTACAAAAATATGAATAAATCTGAAGTGTAATATAAAACAAAGTAAAAGTGGAAAAGTAAATACCCCATTGGATAATATATATGTAATGGGTTTTGATAATGATTACACTTGTAGCCATTTAAAATGTTAAATGAGACTATTAGTGGACATTCCATACTGATTATGGTGGATTTGGACAAAATGGATGAAAGGATGATATGTATACATGCTTTTTATAGGGAAAAAGGGGTCTCCTTTTTGACAAAATTAAAGGGAATCAATGCCCCAGATTTTTATGATAATAAACTTAATGAGTCAAATTGATCAATGCAGGAAGCTTACTTATGGGAAACTTGATCAATGCGATAATCTTTCCTAGATGCTCTCAGATTTTGATATATTTGTAGAGGCTGATCAAAATGGGAAGCCTTTTTCATGGGTAGCCATCCTTCGAGGGTATGGTCTACATTTTATATTTTTATTTGAATGGTCATCCTTCAAGGGATTGGTCCATGAATTTTAAAATGGTAGCTATCCTTCGAGGGATCAATCTACTTTTCTTTTGACAATTCAAATAGTTTTCCTTCAGTGGATCAGTCTATTTATTGATTTTGATTTTAAGAAGAAGCGTTCGTATTTATATCTTGGCTTTATTTTGAGCTAAGATAAATATCCCGATAAATCATATGTTTAAGAAGGGGATATATTATATATAAGTGACATGTATTCATATGTCCCATGTATAAATGAAGTGGTTTCGGAAGATAAATGGTGTTTACCGTTTATGATGGAATGATAAGGTTTGACCAAAACTATCACCATGATAATTGATCATTTAATAGTTGGAAGGTAATAATCGTAAATAATTTAAAGGATCCTTTTCAGGTTCCTCATCAAGAGAAGTGAGACGATAGACTCCTAACACATATTTGTGAGTAATAACGCAAGGACCAATCCAATTAGGGGAAAACTCTCCATGTTTACATTGTTTTAATTTGGTCACATTTTGGTTTTCCTTAAGTACCAGGTCACCGATTTTTAAGTCACGTTCCTTGACATTTTTTTATAGGCTCTACTAATACGTGGTTAATAAAATTGGTGATGTTCAAGGGTAGTTAAGAACTTTTCATTCAATAACTCTTGTTTTGCAAAATGATTTTAGCGGTATTCTTCATCAGGGATAAATTCCTTTAAAGATACATGAAGTGAAGGAATTTTAATTTATAAGGGTACAATGGATTTAGATCCATAGATACATGAGTAAGGCGTGGCAAAAATGGGTTTATGGATACTAGTTTGATAAGCCAAAAGTTTGAACATGATTTGAATGTGTCAATTCCTACCTATGTCATTTACAGTTTTCATGAGAATTTTTTAAGTGTTTTATTAGAAGCCTCTACTTGTCCATTTTTCTGGGATAGTATGGTGATATTTTTAATATTCGTTCATTTTTAACCTTTATTTTTAAAGGATTTATATTTTATAAGCTTATGTAGAATGCCAAAATGACATATGATGTTTTGATATATAAATTTTATGATGGGTCCTTACTTTGTTGAAGTCAAAGGAATTAGTTCAACCCACTTAGTAAAGTATTCAGTTGCAGTGATGATTGAATGATGTTATTGAGATTATTTTTGATTGATTTCACCAATGAGTTATAAGCCCCATTGATAGAAATCCCATAAGTCTTGAGCCAGTTACAATGCTTAACTCAGGATGTAAATGAGATCAGAATGGAGTTAACATTTAACACACTTGTTCACGTATGTGCAATAGTATTTGGTAATAGTGGGCCAATAATAACACAACCATATGATACACTTAGTGATAGAGTTGCCACTGAAATGACCTCCACAAATGCCATCACAAACTTATTTGATTATGTTAGTTGGTTTGCATGACTTGAGAAAACGTAGTAATACACCATAAAAACTACATTTGTAAAGGATGCCACCTATGACCATGAAGTTAGTGACATGTTGAAGGAAATATAGTTTAGTACCTTGCTATAAGTCTCGTGGGGTTTTAGATTTAGTGAGATAATCAAATGTTTGGTTATACCATAAATCTAATGGGTTTTTGTCAATAATATTTATGGAAGGTAGCTCATTTTGATGTGAAGGATGATCTAATCATCGAATGACTACAAACATCTTAGTTTTATCCTTTGATTTCTCCATTTTGAAAGGGAGAAGAGATCCTAAAGAAGCCATAATGCCTTCAAACCTATCATAGGACCATGGAATGGCTTGGATGGTATAATGATCGAACGCACCAAGGATAAAATCAAAAATGAATTTATACTTTTGAAGTATTCATTTTTATATTGATACTCTCCTTTGAATTGACTGATGATGATTTTAGAGTCTACGTAGATTTCTAAATCATGGACTCCTAAGAGAATTGTGGTAGTTAAACCCATGAATAAGCCTTGTATTTTGTCATGTTATTAGCACACTCAAAATTGGGATGGGAATGTTATAGGGTGGTATGCAAACAATACCAGATCCTCCTTCCTGACATTTAGCACCATCAAATAAGAGGTTCATTTTGACTAGGGTGAAATTTGATTCATAATCGTTAGATTTTTTAATGTTATTGATGGATTCTTATGGAAAACATTCAAGAGGTAGTTTGTTGTCAAAAAGATGTTCTTCTGTAAGTTGATCAACTATGGATTGATCATTGATAGATTTTTGTGGTATAATTTCTAATTCAAACTCAGTCATTAACATGATCCACTGTGTTATGCGGTCATTATGATAAGGTTTATCATGCATGGATTTAAGAAGATTATAGCTGGTGAAAAAATATGTTTTATGCTTAAGAAGATAATGTCGTAATTTAGAGGTGGAAAAATATAATGTATAACACATCTTTTCAGCTTTAGAGTAGCGTGTTTTGTATTCTTGGATCATGCAGCTAATGTAGTATACATCTTGTTCACAACCTTGATTATCATGATGATAAAGCATGGCTCCTAAGGCATACTTTAAAGTGTTATATATATATATATATATATATATATAATGGTTACCCATCATGAGGTGGAGCAAGGATAGGTGGTGATGGTAGATAATGTTTGATTTCATTAAAGGCCTTCTGACAAATAGGGTCCCAATATATATATGTATATATATATATATATATATATATATATATATAATGGTTACCCATCATGAGGTGGAGTGAGGACAGGTGGTGATGGTAGATAATGTTTGATTTCATTAAAGGCCTTCTGACAAATAGAGTCCCATTAAAACACTATATCTTTTCAGAGGAAATGGTGGAATGGTTTACAATGGTCAAAGAGTTGAGATATGAAACATTGTATGGATTGTAACTTCCTTGTAGACTACACAGTTATTTGATATTATTAGGTGCAAGCATATCGATGATTTCTTTAACCTTTGTAGGGTCGACTTCGATTCCATGGAGAGATATAATGAATCCTAAATTTTTTTGTTGAGGACACCAAAGACACATTTTTCTGGAGTCAAGTAGAGACAAAATTGAATAAGGTGCGTAAAGATTGATTCAAGAATATCAAGATGCTTTTTGTGAAATTTATATTTTCCGAGGAGGTCATTGACGTAATCCTCAAAAATATTTTGAATGAGTTCATTGAATATATATGTCATAACACATTGATATGTTGCCCCTATGTTTTTAGGCCCAAAAGGCATGAAATGATAACAAAAGGTTCCCCACAGAGTGATAAAGGATATTTTATGTTGATCATCAAGCACAATAATGCTTTTATTATAATCTGTAAAACCATACATAAGGGAAAGCATTCTATGCCTGGTCATCAGATCTATCGGTTAATCTATATTTGGAAGAGGGAAATCATCTTTGGGACAAGCAATATTGAGATCTCTGAAATCGGTGCAGATGTAAATTTTACTTGAAGCCTTAGTTACAGGGATAATGTTAGAGATGCATTGTGGATAGTCAATGGGTATGATGAAATTATCAGATAAGAGATGATGCAACTCTTCTTTAACAAGGAGAGCTATATAGGGTGCATTTTACAGAGTTTTTGTTTGACTAGTTTAACATTAGGATATGTGATGATGTTATCTATGACCATGTTGGGATCAATTCCATGCATATCACCATATGAACAAGAAAAGGCTTGGTGATATTTTGTGAAAAATGAGGTGAAATCATATAAATTTTGTGGATTGAGATTTTGACTGAATTTGACTATACGGGGGTCTTGTGAGGTTCCTAAGTTAACCTCGATAGTGGATTCTCTTAGAAGAGATTATTTATTAAATGATAAAGACTTATGAAGAAACCATTCTTAGCTCCCATGTGAGATAATTTATTGATCATCCACAAAATGAAGGATATTTATGGTAGGTAAATCTTCTTAATCATGTCTAGTGAGACAAGTGATAATAATTTGACAGGGTTTCCTGATTGATATGTGAGAGGTCATAATGATATAGTGTAGACTAGGAAAAAAATTGGGTGGGATAAATACAATTTTTTCTATTTTTGTCAAATACTTAAATTCAGTGGGTGATGACGATTATAATCTGAATTTGGATATAAGGGTTTATTTCTTAGATAAAGGGGATTCAAAAGTTTTAGGGATGAATTTTCTATAACCTAGGCCATTTTTCTTATATGGATTGAGGGTTCGTAAGACGGTTTGATCATGCATTCCTTTCTCATAATGTTTAAGGCCAAATCCTTACCATGCACAATGGTGGAGGTACATATGCGAAAATTTGATATTACCAAGGAATTTGAGATTTGACTTAAATTTTGTTACATGGTGTAATTTGGTTGATTAGGATGGTGGTTTATCAAACCCACTACAAACAATATTTTTTTAAGATATATAGGCCCATAAGAGATAACATCTCCCATATTAGGATTGTACATGGGTTATTTATCACAGAGACCATACCTTTTTGGTGATGGGATATAATTGTTATCACCAAATCACAGCACCCCTGTGCATGTATTTGAACTCACAGTGTGATTGGATAACATGGGTACTATCTCCAAGTTGTGGGACTTGCTACTTGAGACAGACCTCCAGAGAAAGCTGGTTCTTGCTCCTAAACTACCTGCCACAATCTACTCTAATGCAGGATAAGCTAACTATTCTAATCTAAATTTCCAAGGGACCAGGGAGAGAGAATGCATAAAATGAAAGCCTACACTAAAGTGGTGATACACTAGAAAAGGAGGGGTGTGAGAGTAGTCTTCCAAATGTGTGAAATACAGAGGCAAAGTGCACACTAGAAGAGGTGATGACAGTTCTCCATAATCTAGAAAATGCATTCACAGTAATATTTCAAGCATACACAATGATAATGAATTCCTTGCAAGAACATAATAATAGACACAATATTCTTGTAGAAGGTTCAAAGGGGCAAGAAGAATGCAAGAAAAACAACAGGGGAAGATGCATCCACAAACTTGTATTTTATTGCTTCATGATATGCACAGTTTAATCTATTACAAGATAAGGGCCTGGATCACCATGTAAGGAGTCCACTACAAGGGCCTGCAACACATTGGCTTCATAAAGAAATTTTGACAGAGATTTGTTACCCAAAAACTCCCTATTTACAATGAGTCCAACACTCCAATTTATAGGAAAAATGAGAAGGAGAAGAGGGGGGAAAATGGAAATCCCGAAATCTGTCCTTCAACCACCTATAAGAGGCATTAAATTGAGTGGCATGGTTATAAATTAATTTCAAAAGGCTCCCCATACTGTCCCATGTGCTGCAGTAGAGAAAGAATGATGGCCATGCCTCTTAATTGCACTCCCAGCTACCAAATAAAACACTATTCTAAACCTGTCCACTTTTCCTCAAAAATATCAATCAATTTCTGATCAAATATAGAATTTCTTGATTGTTGTGCATCAGGCTCAGAGCCACAATTCCAACGGTACCAATTTTGTGTGATTTTGTTGAGAAATGCAAAAGTTATGGCCTTCTGAGTGAGGGCAGCTATTTTGGGCCTGGCAGGCATTTTCTGTCATTTGACGGGAATGAGCATTATACTGACTGGAGCCGAATATGTTTCTTTTATTTAAATATATCTACCCTCATCAAAATTAAGAAATCCAGTTTTTGTGGCGTAGAGGATGTCGTGCTCATTCTAGAAAGTCCAATTTTATGAAAATCGGAGCTCAGAGTCAAAAGTTATGGCCGTTTGAAGTTTCCGGACCAAACGTTGACTTTTCTTCCATGCCTTCGGCCATTTCGGCTTTTCGCATGTCCTGCGCATCCCTTTGTCCCATTAGAGGACAGTGCTCCTTGTGCTAATTTTGGGAGAACCGGCCGGTTCGACGCCCATTTGTCCCATGTCCCAGTTGTTTCGGACTGCTTGTTCCCATTTCGCCCGGTTCGGCCGGTTCGCGTACTCGCAGCCCATTGTCCCAATGCTTTCGGACCGTTTGGGAAAAATTCACCCGGTTCGGCCAGTTCGCGCCCTTTTGTCCCAACTATTTCGGGACAAAAGTTCTCATTTCGGCCGGTTCGGCCGGTTCGCGCACTTTTGGCCCGCGCGTCCCAATGTTTCGGGCTGCCTTGACTCATTTCGCCCGGTTCGGCCGGTTCGCGTCCTTTTGTCCCAACTTGTCCCAAAGGTGACCCTCTCAGAAGTTAGCTAATTTTCTCTTCTTCGGCCAGTTCAGATTTCCAATGGCCCGCATGCGTCCTTTTGGCCTGGATGTCCCAATTGCTTTCGGACTGCCTGTGCTCATTTCGGCCGAACCTTGGCCTTTTGGTCCCACTTGTCCCAAATGCTTCTAGGACTAGGACTTAGCCATTTTTCGTGACTTTACAAACTAGCCCCTAGATGTTTTTTCCAATTTTTCTTACATTTTCTCAGAACTTGCTCTCTTCTATTGGACAGGGGAGTTAGAAAAATATGAGGGGACCCTAAAACATGAAATTTTTGTGCCTTGACTCAATCTATTTGCCTAGGACTAAAGAATTTGACGCATGTTATCAAAATTACCTTGAGGGTGAATTTTGGATAAAAATAATTAAGCACAAGAATATATCCCCCGAGAGTGAGGTGTTTCACAAATTCTGTAATAGAGGAATTGTCTAGTAGTCTAGAAGAAGGAACTGATGGGATAGTAGCTGCTTGATCCAAATATTCAGATATGAATTTAGGTATTAATACATCGTTTGGATGATACATCATATAATAGTCAATAAATGTATTTAGGTCAGTGGGGACCATATAATTTTGTCCTTCATGTTTGTATTTAATGCAATGACGGAGAGTTGAAGGAATGTAATGCATCGTTCATATCTAAGGGATTCCTAATAAAATATTAAACTAGAAATCCCCTTCTATGATTTAGAAGAGTTTTCGTAAGGTTTTGACACCAAATTTAAGTGGTAAGATGAAAGTGCCTAATGTGGGTGTGATTGTGTCATTAAATGAGTGTAATAAGACTAGGGTTTAAAAAATAACCATGTTGGGAAGTCTAAGTTGATCAAAAGCTAGTGATAATATAATATAAATTATGACACCATTATTAATCATGACTCTTTTGATCGAGATATCATTCACTTAAGTAGTGATAGAATGTGGTAGGTCGTGGTCTTCTAGTCTAAGAGTGGGTATTTCAGATGTTTCAAAGCAAAATTAAGGTGGATTCTTTTCAGAGCAGGTATAAAATTTACAAGAGGGGATGAGTCATTATTTGAGATAGTAACGGATTGAAGTACTTCTATCATGGCTTGTTTGTAAGGTGGAGATGTTGAAATGAGTTCATAGAGTGAAATTTTGACATGGAGTTGATGTAATTGTTTAGTGGATACTTTTTTCAATGTGATGATAGGTGGAAGGGAAATTTTTATTGAAATTTAATATTTAGATATTGATGGTTGATTAGGCTCTCTGGGAGCTAATGAAATCTAGATGTGAGGTTTATCAGACTACATTGATGATTCGAGTGGCTGGGCTATAGTGATAATGTATTTTTCTTGTTTGGATTAAGAGGGTTTGTTATCATAATTTTGTGAGTGTGTGGTGATGTGAACAACATTTATTTGATGCTAAGATGCTTTAAGATAAGTCTCATTTAATGTTTTTGATGTTGAAGTAAAAATTGGATGGGAAGGAAGAAAAAGAAAATTTCCCATCTTCCAAATCTTCTGATGGAAGGCTTTACAGTCTTCTATGGTATGACCCTGGGTTTGATGATAATCACAAAAAGGCAATTAAAATCATACCAAGGTGGGCTTCCACCCCTGATGATTTGATGGCTTAGGAGGGGGTAATGTGATTAGGGATTCTTGTAATAGATTATCGAAAATGGTAACATACTTCCCTTTCAGGCCAAACAAAATTGGAAATTCATTTTTGAGAAAGATGGGTGAAATGGTTTTCTTGGTGATGGTTAGTTTACTCGGAAGTCATGGAGGTCTCATAGCCACTCCAAAAAATCACTGATAAGAGTCTAGTATTGGCGGTGGCTACAAGGAATACTTGGATTTTATGGGGATAAATAAATTAGGGTCAGATGTAGTTGTCCATTGTGGGATAGTTGATGTAGTGTAAGGGCTCACTGTAGGAACATGATGAGCATTTTTTTCCCTTGTAATAATAGGGTGGTTAATGGGTATAAGGAGGGAATGATCATACAAGGATTCTTGTTTAGGATTTTGGAAAACATTTTGTTAGAAAGATCCTACGAGTCTTGATTTTGGCATGAAAAAGAGATCTTCAAAAGAAGGTATGCCCCTTGGATGAAGAGGTGGGAAAAAAGGTGGAGGACCACATAAATGATAAGTTTCATCATAATGAGGACTTTTAAGGAATTGGAAAACACCCTATTTATTTGGTCCCTTTGAAGTCTTAGATGATCTTGGTGTATCTGTTGAAGTTGATGCTAATGAAGGAAGAGGAGTTTGAATAATACGATTGATATAATCCACATGATTTTTAGGATTATTGATTTTTGTAGGTTGTTGATGACTGAGATTCTTGCTAGATTTAGGTGGGGGTGACTGAGTTAAAAATGTTTCTAATGGTACTGTTGTTATGTTTTCAAATCTGGGAACAGGTGTATGTGTAGTAGTATTTATTTGATGTAGGCATGGATCTCGAAACAACATCGGGTAAATGTGTTGGAAGGACGTTAGTTGCATGTGGTGGTTCAATGACCATGGATTTATCAGATGTTGGTATCAATTCTATAGGTGTCAAATCAATAACTATCAAGGATGTAGGGGTAGTTGGTATGTTGATTGAGTGGGTTGTAATTGTGATTGCATGTTTGTTGGCCTCTAGTGGGGATTATGAAGATTCTATCTCACTAGACAATAATGTGGATGGAGAAATGGGTTCAATTTTTATTATTGTGTTAATAGTGTGGATGATATTAGCTTGTGGTGATTCAGAGGATGAGGGATGATTCGAGAAGAGTTATTTGAATAAATCAAGGTTTTGGTTTAGTGTTGCATTTGGATTATCTAAATGGATGTCTCCCTTATCAATCAAATCTTGAAGGACATTGTGAAAAGTATGAAATCGCTCTATGTCATGACCATTTACTTGATGGAATTTGTAATAATCATTATCATGGTACCAAATAGGATTTGATACGAATATGTCAATAGGTCGAATGGGTGGTAATGATATTATATTTGAAGCAAGTAATTTTTCCAAAAACCATACCATAGTTTTTTGAGCTATGGGTGTGTAACTACGTTGTTGACGAACACATTCAGCAACAAGATTTTATTTGGGAGCATATTTGACCACACTACATTATCAATTTTTTTATATTTATCTAGATTAGATGTTGATTTACATGGGAACTCTAATTTTGGTTTCTTGGGGCAAAGTTTCACCCATCCATCTTCTAGATCTCGTAATTCCAACTTACGATCCATGGTGAAGGCTTCATCAAAGGTGTGGAATGATTTGATTTGTAAATTGGATGAAATGTTCTTAGCAAAAGTACAACAAAAAATATGATTTAATTTTTTCTGCGGTAATGTGGAGGATAGATGATTGGTTACACCCCTCCAACGAGAGACAAAATCAGTGATGGATTCATCTTCAAATTTTTTGATGGCATACAAATCATTAATGGTGATTTTACAGGCTATGTTTATGGAGTAATGATCTAAAAATATTTGAGTGATTTGCATGAAAGAGAACAAGGAATGTTGTGAAATGTTGGTATACCAGTCCAAGGAAAGACCAACAAGAGACATAGGGAAAATTTTGAGCATTAAATATTGGTTATGGGATATCAAATAGCATGCATGGAGAAAAACGTGAATGTATTATTGAGGTTCCTCTTTTCTATAGAACTTGATAAAATTAGAAATCTCCCAATGGAGGGGATATGGATTCTATGGTATGAAAGGATGAATGGGTTCATTGTAAATTTATTCATAGTAGAGGGTATTTTTTTACAAGGATGAGGGAGCCTCCAAACTAGATATCTGGCTTAGGAGAGCCTGGAGGGGGTCTACCTGAGCCTATTAGATAGAGGATGGGAAAGGTTGATATGAATACTGGGGTGAGTATGATTAATATTGTTACAAAATGTTTTGATGGTAAGGAATGTTTGTTTCAGGGTTGTTTTTTTTATAAGGGAGGCTAGGTTGGTAAGGGTTATTTTGCTATGAAATATTATGTTGTGCGACATTGTATTGTGGAATATTTTGGTGAGGTGCATATTGTTGGTGAGGAATTTTTTGTTGAGGAATGTTCCACTGATAAGGAATGTTCTATAATGGAATGTTTTGTAAAGGAATAGTTTGTGTAGAGATGTTTTGTCAGGGGAAAAAACCTTGTTACAAAGCGCTAGATTGTGAAGTTTTAATGGATTGGTATTGTGTTGATATGTGCATAAGAGGATGTGGATATGTGGGAATGTGTTGGGGTGGTGTGGAAGAAGCGGCATATGATAGTGCATGTTGCGGAATGTTTTGTTGTGAGATATGGTATTGCGGGATTTTTTGTAATGACATGAACTGTGTCATAAAAATAAAAGGTTGCGAGGGTTTTGGTATGTATTGCGAGGTGGGATGCGTACTGGATAATAGCACTGGTGTTAATCATTGGCATTGGTAGAAATGGTAATGTTTTGAATAGGAATGATATTATATTGGATATTAGAAAGAGGAATGAAATTAATGATGGATACCTGTGAGGAGACCAAAAGAGCCTTCGTGGAGGTAATGGTACTACTTTGGGGAATGTAGACCCTATAGAAGGATGGATGAAGACATAAATTGTTGGGTGGACATGTTTTGTGATGAGATCATATGGAGAAATAGTGTTGAGGAAACATAAGACTTGGGTTGCTCAAATGTGTCAAATGGATTGGTAGAGCTAGTAGCATTTTGGGATTGACTAATGCTTGGCATTTCAAGGTAAATTGAGCTTAAGTGTAGTATTGAAAAATAACTACTTGAATAATGGTTCCTGGTTCTTCTCAATGAGTTGTGAAATAACAGGTAAAGGGTTGTGAGTGTGTGTAATGGATTATGGTGTGAATGACTGCATTTAAAAATTCCTCACTGCCACATATGCATTAAGAGAAATAGGATTCAAATCTAACATCTCTTAAACAATAAGATCACCCTCGTTATAAAATGGTAGTTCAGGTGTAATGGGAGAAAATGAATGTTCTGATTCTGATGTGTAAAGAGTTTGTCCATTGTACTATTGTGGATAAAAAAGGATTATTTTCCAATTTCATTATTATAACCAGTCCGTAATTCATTCCATGTTTGTGTGTGAAAAAAGTGATTGGATTTTTTCATTTGATAAAGCAACGATTTTGGCCGCATAGTGAAGAATTTTCTTTTGGGAGTGGTGTATCACGAAGTGGGGATTGAAGTTAAAATTTAAGTGTTGAGGTAGACATGTTTTCAAATGATTGATTGTGTACTTGTTGTCTAGTAATTACCATAATAAATAAACATAGAAACAAAATAGAAAAATGATTAATGACTAAATCTGTTGATTAACAAACAATGAGAAAATGAAATCAGAGTGTTATTTTGTTCTTGTTATGTTTAATTATGAAAGGTGAAACGTGTAAAATTGTCAATGAGGGTCAGTGGCTATCTAAGGCTAATTCAGGCGTGTTTAGAGACAGATTCCTTGATATACCTAAAGGTACATAATCCATAATTACGTACTATTATATGTATTAGCATGGTATAAGGGCCTACCCCCTCACTTAACGGTCCCACTGCGATAAGGGATTTGGTTGTTGAGCCAAAATATACCAATAGGTAGATGTTTATACTCAACTAGAACACCGAGTTGGATTCCCTATTCGGTGATGAAATCCTAATCAATATCACTTGGGTGAGAGTTGTTTTAAATGTGTTTTTTGATGTCGAAATGGTTTAGTTATGTGTGGGAGGGAAAGAAAAATTGGATGTAATAAATTTTCCTTCCTAATTAGACTATGTGATCAAGAAGTATGTGTCAATTCATTTCAATTCCCAAAATGAGATGTCAATTTTGATGAGGACAAACACTCAATGATGCAAGATGGAAAATAAAAGGAAAGGTGTTTCGAACTCACCGTGAGACTACAATTTTTTTTTGTTTTCCTTTTTAGCAATTTCAACAGAAATTGATGAAATTTGTTGGATAAACCTAAAAAAATAGAATCTATAGTGATTTAGAATAATTGCAGGTAATTATGCCAAGTGTTTCACTGAATTATTGTGTGATAAATATATGAAGTAAAAGGTCAATGCGGAATACTTGTTATTATGTAGATGGTAGGTTGAGTGTACACGTTACTTATTTTATCCATTCTTGTTGTAGAGAACTCCTTTTCTTATTGGAAGGAATACCTGTAGATATAAAAACAAGACCACCAAATGATATTAAATAGCAAGAGTCATAGGACTACCTAGCAAGGTTATATTTAGGAAGCATGATGCTTCCTCAAATTGCTATCAATCCTCTATTTTTATTGACTTAATGAAATTAAATGTGAGAAATAAAGGTGCTATTGCTAAAACTTTTAGGTATCTCAAAATGTTACTAACAAACTAGATTAAGAAAGGTATTGAAATATAAACTAATCTGGCATTAAAAAAGGTATGTTTTTAGTTAGGACAGGTCATAAGGGTGTTAGGTAAGGTCACAAAGGTATATGGTAAGATATGGGTGGAATTTTGGTGATGTTAGAGGCAGTTTGGTTAAGGGTAATAGAAAACATAGAGACCAATGTCAGTCTAATGACTGATGCAAGTAAAGAGGGGTGGCTGATGACAGTTAAGGTGACCTAAGTTGGTAGAAGTAATTTGGTGGTAATTAAATACAAGTATTTTTGGAATTCTCTGTGATTGCAAATATAATGAAGGGAGAATGGTTGGGTTCGTAATAATGTCAAGAAGACTCTAGAATGCATAGTGGTCAGATACAAAGAGCCAAAAGACTGTGGGTGGTTAGATGGGTAGATTGCTAAGAAGGTGGGGATAAAGGAATTCATGAAGGAATAAGATGTAATAACAAAAGATAATGAAACTAAAATTTAATAAAGTAGAAAATGATGAAAATAAAGTATACTTAATTATATTTTTGGGTCCTTTAGGTGAAGGGAGGTAGTAGTTGATCCGTGAAGAACTATTGTGGTCAGTGTCATGGTAATACTTCTTAGAGTGTTCCACTTAATATTCTAATGCCTTGATACAAGCTCAGGTGCTTGCTTGAGCTTGTGGTTGAGTATGTCCCATCTTCTAGATGTTGAGAAGTATTTGATTCATATTTGAATGCAATAGGTAACCGATGATGGTTAAGGTAACTGGTATCGGTTGATGGATAACCAGTGTTGAATAGGGTAGGAAAGTATAGGTTTATAAAAAATAGGAAAATCTTTACTATTTTTGGTGTGATCTGATTGAGTCAACTTAGGGAAGTGGATTTCACATGAGAGAAGGAAGGAAGGTCATAGAAGAATTCCAATTAGGTTTTTGGAAGAAGTCTTAGTTGGTTAGGTTAAGTGGTGACTCAACATTGGGAGTAATGACTTAGTGCTTAGATTGATGACTTGGTCATTGTGACTTAAATGCCCCTACAATGGGTCTAGGGTGAGGTTTCTAGGAAATTTATAAATTAATTTAATTTAATTAATTTAATTAATTAATAAAGTGAGGATGAACATTAATTCAATTATAATTAATTAAATTAATGAAGACGTGGGTTAAAGGTGTAATGGTTAGGTGAACATGTTACATTAATTAATAAAAGGTACCAAGGGGAGTGTGACCCAAATTTGGTTTCTAAATTTGCCCCTTTTCTCATGTAGATTGTATTGGTAATCTATGCTAACCAAAACAGGGAGTCAGTGTCCCAGAAAATAGGGAGTCTGTGTCCCATGTATAAGCGGAGGTTAGGTTGCCCCAAGTAGGGCTAAAGATGATCCTCCTCAAAACAGGAATGGATGTGGTGTTAAACAGGGTTAGTGAGTGGTTTGATAAATGGGTAAGTGATGAAAATGAGCGTAGATTGGTTGTAGCTAAGGGTATGGTCATATTGGGTAATGGGTAAAGGAAATCGAATGCACTCACACGTATAGGTTGTGATACAGTACTAGGTTGAAGAGCTTGTAAACTCTATGTTTTCAAAAAGGTGATAAGTTTATCCAAACGAGGTTGAAGTGAATTAGGTGTCCAAGGTATAGGATATGGTTATGAAGCACAATGAGGTCTGGTGTAGGAATGGGCAATAGATTTTGCTCCATGATAGGAAAGGTATCATTGAGATAAACATCACGGCATTAGGGAAGGTAAGGTCATTATGCTAAACAACATGGGTAACAACATCGAAAGGTATAACAAATACACAAATTCCAATGTCACAATATGTGGTTCAGGTTAAGGTATGTAGGTCAGTGCAAAGGTAAGGATGATGTATAAGTAAATAACATGTCCCTAAATGTAGTTATGGAAATGTGCTGGTAATGTAGACTGGTGGGTAAGGTATAATAGGTGTTTATAAGATAAAATATTGTTGGATCAATAATGGTTTTAGGAAGAATGGGCATGGGATTTCTCAAATGGTTACGCTGGGTGACCGATGCCAGTTAAAGATAACCAATGTCGATTGGCTAGGGCACAACATGACTGATGTCGGTCATGTCATTTTAGGGATAAAAAAGGAAAAATTCACTTTTTACAGATTCATTTTAACCTTTATAGTTTTAGAAAATGACAAGGGAAAAGTGTAAGAGTGGAAAGAGAAAGTATGAGGTGTTGAGTTGAGTTGGCAAGCCACATAGTGGGTGAGTGGACTTTTATTAGAGTGTCCAAGAGATCTATTTGATTGATTCGATTGGTTTTGAGGTGAGGAGTTGATTTGGGCATGGTAGAGGTGAGAGAGGGATTGGGTGGAAAATTGCCATAGTGGATAGATGTGCCACCATGGAGACCATGCTGAGATGAGATAGGAGTCAATCTGAATCCTTCATTTGGTTGAAAATAGTTTGTTAAAATTAGTTTTATTTAAAATTTGGGTATAATGTTAATTTTTGAAATTGTGGTTAAAAATGAATGAAATAAGGGAGGGGAAGGTCCAATGTAGCTTAAATAGGGTTGGTAATGATGATAAGATAGGTTTGGGTGGGTGGGAATAGGTATTTAGGTTTTTTTGTGAATTTTTTGAGAATGGGGAATGGTTTTTTTGGTTTTTGGCCAAAACAAAGACCAAAGATGGTCATGGTATGGCCAACATCGGTTGCATTTGGATGAAATCGATCAAGGTATGGGTAACTAAAACTATTCAAAGAGGATTGATGAAGGTCAAGGAAACTAATGTCGCTCATGATTAAGAGTAAATAGGTGAAAAAAAGGCTAGGTAGGAAAGTAAAATAGGCAAGGGATGAGTAGGTCATGATTTATTTAGATGGAAGAGGGTAAAATAGGTAAGTAGGTGAGATGAACTAAGATAGTGGGTAATGATGATAAGGGATTGTAGGGTTGTAGGTGAATTAGGTCAAGGGGCTAGGCATGATTGATGTGGTTGGGTATTAGGTGGTGGTTAATAGATTATTTGAGATTGTCAAGTCTTGATAAGGTCATGGTGGTTGATGTAGGTGAGAGATTATCTGAGGATGAGGGACAGAGTACCAACCTTACTGGTATAGATGTGGTCTAGCATTACAACAGAGGAGTGGGAGCACATGACTAAGGTTGGACTTAGTATAATCTGACATTATAGGTGTATATAGTTTAAAGGTTTCTCTCATTAATAGATGGGATTCCATGACTAATACCTTTCACTTAAAGATGGCCAAGATGACCATCACCTTAGTGAATATATATAGAATCCTACAGCTTCCTATTATTTGGGGAGCTAGTAGATTCCATTTCATCTGAGGCATTAGTGGAGATGATAGTTATAGTATTTGGTGAGGTGATGGGTGAGCTAAGGTATCATAGGGTGAGTTTGAGCTATGGGGACATATATGCGGCCTAACAATAGGAGATAAGGCTATCAGTTTTGATGATGGTGATAATAGTCTATTTTGCATTACCTAATTCTAAGGGTGGTAGATTTTTATGAGCACTAATAGGAGTACTATAGGATATGATCAAGGAGCAGATACATTTTTATTGGACACCAACTTTCCTATTTCAGTTATATAGGGATCTATGAACTTATGGGAGATTAAGGAGATTTGGTGTGTGTTGTACCTATTTATTACACTACTCGGCATATGAGAACATCATGTGTGTGCACCCAGTTGGTTTACCATGATAGGATTGGTTTGGGGTGGCTTGCTGATAGTTTATTTTAGACAACGGCTACTAGTTGGTGGATATCCAAGGGAGGCAAGGGACACATATGATGTGTCAAACTATTGGCAGAAATTGGAGGGATTTTTGGTATTTGATATAATTTAGAGGCCATATGCTGATTATCCATCATACAAAGGCATGGATGAGGAGTTAAAGGAGCTGCAACTATTGAGATGGATATAGGGGTGGCATGTTAGGGAGCATGAGATGATTTCCATGGACAGGGTTAGATGGTATTTTGGGCTACATCTGGATGTACCCCACCTTTCCCACAGTACCATAGAGATGATGTTGAGAGACCCATGTATCCACCATGTTTGAGTGTTCCCTACAGGGTAGGAGGAGTAGGTAGGTGATAGACAGATTGATGATGTGAGAGTCACTAATGGATAGAAGAAGTGGTGGGTGACATATCTATGAGTGGTACTGTCGAGGCCACGACACCCTGATTTAACTACCATCATATTGGAAAGGGATACATTATAGTGCCAAGTGGCTGCCCTATAGGAAAATATTACAAGTTTTTAGGGAAAACTGACAGATTTAGAGGTATAGGTAGCCACTTTACAGGCTCAAGTGATGGCCCTATAGGCCCAAGTAGCACAGGGGTAGGTGCCCATACAGTACAAAGATGGAGATGGAGGATATGTAGTCATCCTACAAGCACATTTGAAAGGTTTATATGGCCAGCTGACCACTACATAGGAACAAGTTATGACCTCACAAGCCCAGGTTGTAGCACAGTTATAGGTATCCCCAAAGCCTAGGGAAAAGGTCCCATATTACAGGAACTTGCACCAAGAAAAATTCTTGTGGCATAGGCATGAGGGCAGGTATCAAGATAGAGGCATGACAGTTCAACACTAGATCTGAATTTAACGCACATGTATGGGTGGAATAGAATCTATATGACAGTTTATATGAGAGCTTCTTTGCTATCTTTCTAGTATAATTATATGAGTGACTGATTGCTTATGCTTCTAAGTGGAATTGGAGGTATTGCGCACTTGTCTGGGTGCAAGAATAATTTCAGGCCCTTTATGATGTTGAGCTGATTTGGACTCGAGCTGTGGATACGTGGTTCCGTGGTGTTTTGGACCATTATATCTTAGAATAATCTATTTTCCACTTATTCATTCTCAGAGGTAGATGAATTCCATTTTTTATGATATCTAAGGGGAACTTACCTGTAAGGAATTCCACTGGAAATCAAGATCTTGATGGTATCTTTGAATTTGGAGAGTAAACCGATGGCTAACTAAAATTCACCATGTACAGGGGCAATAGTACGTTTGGTGAAGGATGGTTGTCCTAGTGGCAAAAAGACATAGAAAGGAAAGGAGGATTAAGTATAATGAGGCATGCGAGAGGGAGGTAGAGAATTAGTAAGAGGTTGCAAAGCAAATGACATTGTGGAGAAAGATAGTTTAGGAAGGAGTGGAAGTTCATGCTCAAGATGTGGAGCCTGAGTCTCAGGAACTCCTCTATTTGGGAAAACATGATAGAGAACCCTCCTCAGCCTCACATAGAAGAATGCCACCAGAGATGACCTGGGTCATGGGTGTACATCTGAATCCACTAGGAAACCTTTCCCTTGCACTTGGTTTTCTAGTATCTAGTACAACACACAGTCATCAAGCTAATTCACGTAGTGGGAGAGTAGGAGTGAGTCTTATAAGAGACACAATGATGGAAGCACAAATGGATTCAATGTTATATGGGAGTACCTTTTTGGCTATATCATTTGCACAAAATTTAGGCACACAAATTTTTTGAATGTCTTCAAGGAGTAGTAATCCATTGCATTCTATTGAGGTACAGTTTAGTTCTACTATTGGGACACAGGGAAGTACGTGTTATGGTGTGACCCCAACTATAGGTTTGGGATCATGAAGTATAGGTAGCTCTAGTTCCAATGGATCTGGTGGTTCTGGAGGCAGAGGAAACACAATCTAGGTTATGGATCAGGTAGGTAATGTCTGCACAAACCCAAGAATATTTACATGGAGATGTCTCTTCGTATTCTAGAGTATAGGGGCATATAAGATGCTACTGAACAAGTGAATATGTGTTAAATAATATGGAACCTAAAAGGAATCATGAATTCTGATTATAGGGAAAGCTAATTTGCTACTACGTTACAAGGGCATGCACACAACTGGTACAAAAAGTTTGAAGGAAGGTTGTATGTCAGACTTATGTTTTTAACAAAATCCTCACACAGTGAATTTTGCTAAGGCCAAGAATCTAAAAATTTTCAATTTTCAGACTTCAGGGTTTTTCCCTTTCGGAGTTTTTAAAGCTCAATTTCAGAATTGCATTTGAGATTTTCCGAAGTCCAAAACTCTGAAAGTCCAAATTTTTGGACTTTCAGGTTTTCAGAAATTCAGAACTTTTTGGCTCATTTTGTTTAAATCTGACTCAGACTTCTGAAGTCTGAAACTCTGAAAGTCTGAAAATTTGAACTTTCAGGTTTCAGGTTTTTGGAGTTCTCCGAGTCATTTTAGGATTTTCACTTGATTTTTTCCGAAGTCTGAAACTCTGAAAGTCTGAATTTTTAGACTTTCAGGTTTTCAGGTTTCAGACTTTTAGTTGCCAATTCATCTTTTTGCTTTCCATTTTTCCAAAGTCTGAAATCCCAAATTTTCAGAATTTCAGGTTTTCAGGTTTCAGAACTTCAGGGGTTCTATGTGTGAATAATTCTCACCTACCTCCATACGGATCAGATTTTTACCATTAATGTCGGGATTTCTATATAAACGTGGATTTTTTACTTTTTATTTTTACCTGACACATTCGCTCTGACATTTCACTCTCGTACTTTTCGTGTCCTTTTCAAGGTATGTTTTTGGTTTTATTTCCTTTTGGTTTAGGTCATTTCCCCCCTCCTTTTATTTCATTTGGTTTTCTTTTTGTTTTCCCTCTGCTTTTCTTGTAATGTCTTTCTTTTTTAAGATGTTTTACTTTGGAGGTTTTCTCAAGGTTTTCAAGTATGGGGATCTTTCTAGGTCCCTCATACTTCCTCCTGTTTCTCAAAATCCATCTTGGTTTCTTAACACTTATTTTTTTGCAGTTCCTCCAGAGACCATTTCAGAGATTCTTTTTCAAAAATTCATTTCAGAGAATTCCTTCAAAAGATCACAAGGCAGGAAACTACTTCAGAGAAACCTTTTAGCAAAAAATCTTCGAAGTTTTTGGATTTTAGAATTTTGGAGAACTACTGCTTCAGAGATTTCTTTCAGACTTCCTAACTTTGGAGAAAAAATTTTTTTCAGTTTTGGGTTTTCAGATTTCAGTTTCAGGTTTTTGGAGAATATTTTCAGACTTTCGGGACCCCTGAATTCGAATTTTTTTTTTGGAGATTTCTTTCAGTGTTTCCTTTCAGAATTTTTCAGTTCAAGTTTTCAGAGTTTTCCTGCTCTCAAGATTTTTGGAATTTCTATAACATTTAAACTCAAACATTTTTGATGTTGCCTCCACTTCAAAGGGAAAGAAAAGATGAAGTACACATTTCTTGGAGTTGCTCCCCAATCCTACTTAACCTCTGATTTAGGAAATATCGGGGACACCGATCTCAGGAAGATTGATCTTTCTGAGTTCTGGGAAAGATTAAAAGGCCCCAAATAAAAATCCATGGATGTAGGCCATCTTTGATAGTGGTCTTGCCCTTTCCGCTGGTTTTCCCTGAATTTCTGCCTAAATTCATTAGCAAACTACCGAAAGGACTCTATGTTTTGATGTCTACCTCCACTTCAAAGGGGAAAGAAAAGATGAAGTACACATTTCTTGAAGTTTCTCCCCAATCCTTTAACCTCTGATTTAGGAAATATCAGGGACACTCAATCTCACATAGATTGATCTTCCTGACTTCTGGGAAAGATTCATCTTCCCAAGATTAAAGGCCCCAAATAAAAATCCATGGATGCAAGGCCATCTTCATCAAAGAACTAGTGGTCTTTAGGAGAGAACTTGACCAAGGATCTAGTTTTCCCACATCCGTGCAATGCCCAAAATTTGTCCTAGCTATAAATAGCCCACTACGACAAGGACTCTATGTCGATAAGAGATAGTGACGATAAGGTGGTAATCCATCTGGACCCAGATTTCTTTGAAGACTTGTTCAAACTTCCAGACGTACAAGATTATGCCACTATCTCACCTGAAATAGTAGTTGAGCACTGGGATAAAAAGTAGGAAGTATGCTCGAAGGTCATGATGAAGTCTTACCTGACTAAGAATTTTTCCAAGTTGCCCAAGACTATACATCGATCAGATTTCATTCAGGAGGTCAACGATCTCATTATACTCTTGAGCAGAGTTTCAGGTCTTCCTTCTACAAAGGAATTCCAAGAATGGATGTTCTTGTACATAGCAATGATCAAGAAGAATGATGAGTTTATCCGATGGGGTGAACATATCAGTAGCAACATTCGCTACCAGTTGGGCAAGGTGGTAGAAACTAAATCCTTCTACATGACATCTTTCCTAGTATATGCAGCTGCTGCCATGGGGGATTTCTGTAGGATTGAACACCAGGGGTGTTCGCAGCACATCCCAAATATATGAATTTTATCCCCAGCTTACTCTGGATGAGGGGAGCAAGCACTTCCAAAGAATTAGTGACACTTTCTTCATTGTTGTCCTCTATCACTTCGACAAGGAGCTATATAATCAGATGGATTTCTGATGAGGCTTTCCAAGAGGTGTGAGAATGGGGAGAAATCTACCTTCAGTTTCCCACATTCACCTACCTTTAGATTCTAGGTTTCATAGGTGCCCCCAGCAAGTTGCCAAGGTGCCCCACTGACAAGTGGGTTCTTCTGGAATTGGTTCGGCAGTTGTTGGATTACCACAAAATCCAAAACAAGTGTCACAAGGTGGGAATGCATTTCCCTATTACAATTGGTAGGTATTCTTTCCCAACTATCCACAAGGCAAGAAATGTGGATGCTGAAATGGCTGAGGTAACCCTGCGGACCTTCCATCCATGAACTAACTTTGACTATTGGGGTAAGTTTGGGGAGATAGGGAAATCCAGTGCTCATATGCCCCAATTAGAAGACATATGGATCCATTGTCGAGATGAATTCATCATGTGGAAAAGGGATTATGAAAGATTAACCCTTGATGAAGTGTGGCAGTTTGGGTTGGCTGATGTGCCAAAGGACTTACAGGATAATGATGAGGTCCTAGATGCATCATACAGGGATGATGATGTTGCCAATCAACCACTACCATGGGTTGATTGGTATGTGGAAGAATGCAGCAATACCAAAGAAAGGGTGGGCCCCATTCTAAAAAGAACTTTCAGTTGGTTGGCCACTTTGGGAATCTCACCCAAAGGGGAAAATCAACCTTTAAATACAGGGTCTACATCAGCAGTAAACCAACCAACACCTACAAAAGGTAAGAGATCAACTCAAAGGGTTCCCACGGTTTCAAAGAAGATCTCATTTGTTGTTGGTGGCTCATCTCTTTCTAGGTCTGCTGCTCCCAGGGTTACAACATCTACAGTACCAGTCACTGAGGTTGTGGAAGTAAGTGATTCCCCTAGTGTCATTCAGGATCCATCCCATCTTCCCCTTCCTCCATTATCACTCCCAATATCAGTTCCCTCCACTTCTACCACCATTTCCTCTTTCCCATCTCCTTCTATGGCCCAGGTATTTTCATCACTTCCAGTTTTATCAGCTGGGGAAAATATTGGGTCACCCATTTCCTCCTCACTTCCTTTGACACTCCCATTTTCTTCAATCTCAACCCCCAACATTGCCTTGTCAATTCCTATGGCTGTCCTCACTCCCACACCTTCCATCATTACCACCTCTGCTCAGATATCAGCTGGCATTTCTAGTGATCTTTCCTTAACTGGTACTTCAGGTATCAGATCTGCTACTCCATCTTCCTCAGCTCTAGCCATACCAGAGTGGCTATTTAGACAGACTCCTAAGAAAAAGAAAAAGGTTCCTCTGGGAGATGTGATAGATCTCAGTATATTGGAGTCCATGCCAAAAAGACAGGCCAAGAGACCAAGAACCGTATCAAGTCTAACGGTTAATCCATCAGGAGAGCGCGTGATAGAAGTGGCTACCCCTATTGAGGGGAAAACTAAAGAAACCATCACAGTAGTAGACTACCAGATCTCAAAGTTCTCATTGGGGAAGGCTACTCATGAAGGAGCCAAGAAGGATGTACACACTGCTCTTGGGGCCCTTTTGGAGAAATATGACAAAGACAAGGCCACCAAGGATGAGCTTAAGGCCAAAGTCGAGCAACTCACTACACTGCTACATAGAGTAACTCAGCCCACTCCATCCACTGACATCTCAACTACTACGGCCATGAAAATTTCATCTACAATCGATGATATCTCTTATCATGAGCTTGAGAAGCTAGGCCAGAAAGGGAGAACAGTGAATGGATGGATGGAAGGGATCTTGTAAGAGGCCAATCCTTTGATGAAGGAAGCTGTGGAGATTTATATTGATTTACATATTGTGAAAGCCACCATTGCTAAGATGGATGAATCTCTCTCCAAAGATAATAATAACTTGAATTTAACTTTGGCAACATGGAATGACATTAGAGAAGAAGATTCTGATTTACTTCTACAGGAAGAGGTAATTGATGATGCCTCTAAATTGTTTGAATATCAAAAAGCTATGGAATTCCGGTGTCAGGTGCTACAAGATCTAATTAAGAAATTGGAGGATAAGTGGGTAGAAATTATGGATGCCCTCAATGATATCTCTGAAGAGTTTGACAATGCCCACTACAAGTTTTTCAATGAGAATATCGATGCTCTTCCTGAGGACCAGATTAAAGAAAATTTCAAAGATTTAGTGAAGCGGGACGATGATGTTACGAAGACTTTCAATAGTGACTCCATTGATCGACTGGTTCTATGTCAGAACTTCATAGGGAGACTAAAGAAATTCATAAGTAAGCTTCGAAGGTTTCCAGCCAAGATCACGAAAGAGATCGAAACAACGGATGTAGTGAATCACTATGCGTGTGGACCTGGAGATGAAGAAACTCAGGGTATTGTCAAGCGTTTCTTCGAATACAGACACCGAATGGCCATATGGGAAGAAGGGAAACAAAAAGATGTAGAGAAAGGAGAGGAGGGTGAACCAGGCCAAAGCTGAGTGGCCATGAAAGGACAGGTTCAAGCTCTGGAAATGGTCAAAGTTGTAGGGTTGACTTGGTCAACCCTCTGCAACAAATTTGCTATTTTTATGGGAGCATGTTCCCTTTTATTAATGACATTACTATTTTTAGTTAAATGTTAGTTAAAGGCCCAGCTGTAATGGCTCAGCCTAGGAACTTATAAATAGTGGAGTGCTCTCCATTATTTGATATACATATTTTTGAGAGATTTGGAGGAAAGTTGCTCTTCAAGCTTGGAAGAGTGCTTTCAGAGTTTTGTTGAAACCTTTTAATTATATTCAAAGTTATTCCTTGCACTTGAAAATATGTTTTATTGTGTTGAATGATTAATCATTACATGCCTTGTGAATGTGATTCCTTAGCATTATTTGATTAATTTACCTTTATTTCAGATTATCTATTTCATATTGAGAAAAGAATAGTGTGATTACTTCCTATTAGTTGTGAGAAAATATTTTCCTTCTGTTGATCAAGATTTTCATTATTATTATCATTTAAGTGAATACTGGACATGTGCTTGTGATTATCCCTTTGATAAATTATCTGTGTATCACATTAAAGTTGCTCCCTCTATTGTGTATGTTTAAGGTTTAACAGAGGAACATGAGCTTCTAGTCTGTGATATTTTATATCATTTCCAAGTTGCAATAGGTGAAGGTGGTTAATGGTGCAATCATCATACCCACATTAACCCTTCCAAAAGTCAAATACCACTTTTCTTGGTGCATCACCACTTCTAGAATAAATTTTATTTCCTTGTATTCTTCTTCCCTAAATCCCATGAAATGATAGCATAGGACTAGTTAGCCATCTTTCTTACATCAGAAGTAGTGTTGTGTTTAGTTTAGGAACAGGAAGCCGGCCTTCTCCAGAGGTTCACCTCGAGCCCAAGTCCCACAGCTTGAGAGGTGATCCCATGTGTCCCAATCACACCGAATGTCATGATTCATTTCAGGCCATTCGGGGGGTGCAGTGATTTGGAGACAACAATTTTTGGCACGCCCGGTGGGACAGAGAGTTGGTACCTCTCTTCTCATTTCATTGACACAAGGTACCTGGTGACTCCATCTCTCTGGATTTCAAAGTTCAGTACATCAACTCATGTGAAGGATTCACACAAGAGCTTCTTCAAGGAAGGATAATTATTGTCATACAGAGCTTTCTTTGTCTCCCCCAAGAAGAAGGGGAAGAAACCTTTCAGTACCATCAGCTGCAGCTTTACCTCGTAGAGGACATTCAACTCCTCCTGAAGGACATTTCCCTCTACCAAGATACAACCAGTTTTTGAATGTCATGGCAGCCAATACTTGTCCTCCATTCAATACCAGCAGTCCTTTGTTGTTAGCACAAAGAGACACCATACCAGTAGCCGCCTTGAAAAGTTTACCATTTTTCACTGGGGAGACTAATGTATCACCTCGGGAGCACATACTGGATGTGGCTAGCATCTTTGTAGTACACAGTATTACAGAAGATAACGTGGCAGTTTGACTCCTTACTACTTCATTCAAAGGTAGGGCACTTCAATGGTTCCAGAGTTTAGCTGTTGGATCCGTTACCAATTGGAATGATTTAGGCACAAAGTTGTGTAAACAGTTCGAAGATAAAAGTGATAATCTTTCACTTGTGGAGCAATTTCATACTATCAAGTGATCTCCCCAAGAGTATATGAGTGACTTCAACCTCCACTTTGACAGGACTTGGAAATGGATCCCAACACTTGTAAGGCCATCCCCAGAAAGTGCATTTCTATATTACTTACGGGCATTGAATAGTGATATCACTGTCATGATTCAATCCATGGGGGGACTGTGATCCCTGATGCTTACGAAGTGGATGTACAAGCTGAAAATTACCTGATTCAAGTAGGTAAAATTACTCCTAGACCTCCCATTCCTATTTTTGTAGAGTTCACAGGACAACAGCCAGTCATCACCCCAATTCTGACAGCTTCTACTCCAGTAGCTACGCATGTGTCCTCAATGATTTGGCTGAAGTAAAGTCACTATTACAAACCTTTGGGAATGAACTCATAGCCATGAAGAGGTAGTAGTCCCAATATGCTCACCCCTTTCAACCCCAATATCAAACAAACCGTCCTCCATTTCAGGGAAATGGTCAGCCACAGAGCCAAGCCATAACCCAAGCTACAAATGTGAAGCCTTTGAACTTCCAGAATCCCTCAGCTGCCAGCTCATCTAGAGCCATAGTCCCAGTCCAGAACAACCTCATTCAAGACTATGAATGGTGTTACCCTTGTTCTAAGCCCCCATAATCAGAATCTCTACCCAAATGGAGTTTTGAGTCAAGCCCTCATGGTTCAAAGCATTACAACTACACCTGAATAACCTACTGAGCCATCCACTTCAGAAAGTCAAGATAAAGCTCCTGATGAAACTACGTTATTAAATTAGAAAGAAGAGGAATATTGTGGTTTAAATACTTGATTCCTCCACCATAGCATCTAACACCCATTTCTAAGAAAAGGGAAATAGATTCAAGGGTCTTCCAATACTGATCAGGCATCCACTTCTCAGGCCCCAACACAGATACCAGATGATAAAGGCATGAGAAGAAATCACCAGAAATATCCGTTGATCAGAATACAAAGAAAGATGGGATATCAGGAATTATGATACCCAATAAGCATTACCCAAAGGAATACCCCAATGTCCCAAAAGGTATTAGCAAAGTGGGAGAAATTACATTCAGCATAGTGGAACAAATGAAGAAGACCAATTTGAGTGTCACAATGTGGGATGCACTTTCAATTCATTCTCAAAGGAACTTGCTACAAGAATATTTGAACAACTTTGGCAATACTAGAAAACTGTCAGGACATGAAGTAATAGTAGCAACCAGCTTATGCCATCCTGAGAAAAAAATGTAGGCTAAGACCAATAAGCATCCATAATTTTATATCTCATTGATTATTGGTGACCATTTGGTGCACAATTGTTTAATCAACTCTGGAGCTAGTAGTTCCATGATGCCTAAGCAAATCACTGATGTACTACAGATTCCATATGCTCCAATTTCAAGAGGAGTTGTTCAACTGGATGGTACTGCAGTTCAAACTGTAGGGGTCATTAAGGGGCTCCAGCTCACTATCCACGCATGTCCTAGTTTGAATTTCACACAAGATATATCTGTCATTGATCTCCCTCCCCTCTTTTGCCATCTGCTTATCACGGGATTTCACCACAAAAATGGGAGGATATTTGTCATCAGACTGGTCACATATGATCTTGAGAACTCATTATGGGATGAAGGTAACTATAAGAGTAGAACCAATTTCTCCTACCCACGTGGAACCTTACACATCCAACCCCATAGAGGGTAACTACACCATTTGTGACCCAGAGGAAGAGGTCACGGATCATGAACCAACTACTCTTGTAGAAGAGGTGCCTGATACAGTGCTTGATGAAGTAAGTATAGACCATCAATATGACCCGTATGCTGATTTATTGGCTAATGAAGAATCTGGTCTATTGTTTTTGGATGAGACTGGGTTGGGAACCTATTGTATACATGAAGAAGGTACAACCATACCTCAGTTGATTAAGGCACCCAAGTGATTCCGAAGGACTATGGCAGATTTTCTTCGATGGTTCAAGGAGTAAGAATGGATCTGGTGCAGGAGTCATGTTAATTTCTCCAGGAGGGGATAAATATTTCTCATCTTTTAGATTGCAGTTCAGTTGTACCAATAATGTCACTGAATATGAAGCTCTTATACAAGGGTTGCAGCTGGCCCAACAAAGAGGAATCAAATCCCTTATCACTTTTGGTGATAGTGAATTGGTGGTTCATCAAGTAACAACCCACAGTGCATCAAAGAATGATCTCTTAAGGTCATACAAGAATCAAGTTTGGGACCTAATAGAGGACTTTGAAGCTTTCAGAATTCATGCAGTTCCTAGAACTCAAAATCAAGATGCTGATAGGCTTGCCACCATCAGATCTCAATATGATATACCTATGGATATCATGAAGGAAGGGCAGCAAATAGTCAAAATGGTTGTCCATCCTGCAGTACCAGATAATGTAAGCAGTTGGCAGGTTTTTGATAGTGATGAGAAAATTGTTCTCTTTCTACAACAAGAAGCAGAGTTCACCACCAAACAACAAGGTAAATTGCAGGAATCCTATGGTGACCAGGTCATTCAGTTGAGAGGAAACAAATTTCCAAAAGGCTTGGTCACGCTTGAATCTATCTTCAATTCAGATGACCAGTCCAAATGACAAAACACAAATATGGTGGTAAAAGAAGAAGATTTTGAGGAAGTCGAGGTGGCCAGTGAGAAATGTTTAAAGATTGGTAAGGTATGCACTACTCAGGAAAAGGAAGCTTTCATTGAGTTGTGTCAGGAATATCATGATATTTTTGCATGGAGCTACAAAGACTTGCATGGTTTTGACCCAGGCCTAGCTCAACACACGATTGAACTGGATCCAAACTCTAAGCCAGTTCATCAAAAACAAAGGCCAATCAATCCCAAGGTTGAGCCGCTAATGAGGAAAGAGCTAACCAAGCTTATTGAAGCTTGCATAATTTTTCCCATCAAGCATTCATCATGGGTAGCTAATCTAGTGCCCATGAGAAAAAAGAACGGGGAGATCCGGCTTTGCGTAGATTTCAGGGATTTGAACCGTGCCTCATTAAAGGATCACTACCCTCTTCCATCAATGGAACAGATCCTCCAAACAGTGGCAGGAGCTCAAAGGTTTTCTCTGTTGGATGGCTATTCAGGGTACAATCAGATTTTGGTCCAAGAATCTGATCAATTCAAGATGGCTTTCACTACTAAGTGGGGCACATATGCATACAACAAAATGCCATTCAGATTGTCCAATGCAGGGGCTACTTTTCAAAGAGCCATGGACATGGCATTTAAAGGACTCATCAATGATATGATCTTGGTTTACCTTGATGATATAACTGTCTATTCCAAACATGCTGAAGATCATATTGCACATCTAAGGAAAGTTTTTCGAAGATGTAGAGAGTTTGGAATCTCACTAAACCCCAAAAAATGCATTTTTTCAGTTCAAGAAGGCAAGCTATTGGGGCATATTGTTTCAGCTGAAGGACTCTCAATTGACCCAGCCAGGATTCAGTCGATTTTGTCTCTATCCCTCCCAAGTCACAAGAAGGGTCTCCAGAGTTTCCTGGGAACTATAAATTTGTTCAGAGATTCATTCCCCAATTTGCATCATTAGCCAAGCCACTGATGGCCATGCTTAAAAAGAACATTCCTTTCTCATGGACGAAGGAAGGAAGAGAAATATTTGACGCTATCAAAACTGCTATTTCCCAAGCTCCTACGCTGGTAAATCCTTGGTTTGATAAGGATTTTATTATCTATGCTTTTGCACATCATGAGAGTATTTCAGGTATCCTCACTCAGTAGAATGATGATCTAATGGAGTAACCAATTGCCTTCTTCAGTCAGTCTCTCAAGGAATATGAGCTAAAGTATTCTTTTGTCAAAAAATAGGTCTTTGCAGTCATTCGAGCTCTGAAAAAGTTTAGGCATATGTTGTCCAACAACAAGATACACTTGATGGTTTCTCATCCTGGCGTTAAAGAATTTTTGTTGAATAAGGAGATGAATGAGAAACGTGCTGGGTGGATCACGAAAGTAATGGAGTATGATGTACACATTAAAGTCACTAAACTTGTCAGAGGCAAGGGGTTATGCCAGCAGTTGGCCATGGACATGGAGATAAAGAATGATAAGGATGTTGCACTCCTCAACATTGATGAAGGAAATGGTCAGATTGATTGGTTTACTAAAATGGAAAATTTCCTTCTCTCGGGAGTATATCCCCCAAATATGGATAAGATTAAATGACATACTTTCTGTTTCTGGTCTATTCCATATATTGTGGTAGATGGCATTCTTTTCCAAAAGGATTTGAATGGCGTTCTTTTACGCTGCATCAAACCAGAACAAGTGAACAAGATATTGGATGAGTTCCACAATGGGGTGTTAGGAGGTCATTACTCGGTACGAATAACTACTACCAAGATCATGCGGGCCAGTTACCACTGGCCAGAATTGTTCAAAGATGCCCATTTTTGGGTAAGAAAATGTAAGGAGTGTGCTCTTTTTGTAGGAAAACAGAAGCTGACAGCTCTCCCATTGCATCCCGTTCAGGTGGATCAACCCTTTGTTCAATGGGGGTTGGATTTTATTGGTATGATCAATCCTCCATCTAGTGAAGGACATAAATGGGTCCTTACTGCGACAGATTATTTCACCCACTGGATAGAAGTGGTGGCCTTGAAGGAAAGCAATGAAAAAGTGGTCCTTGAATTCTTGGAGAGTATCATGACAAGGTTCGGTGTTCCATTTACTGTTATCTCTGACAATGCAATGGCATTCCTCGGGATGAAAATAAGTGAATGGGCCATCAAGAATGGGGTCTATCTCAAGACTTCATCTAATTACTATCCACAGGGAAATGGGTTGGCCAAATCTAGCAATAAGAACCTGATAAGGATCATCAAGCACATAATGGAGGCCAACAAAAGGACCTGGCATACGCAGCTTAAGGTTGCTCTATGGGCAGATCGAATAACACCTAAAAAGGCCATTGGGGTTTCACCTTTTATGCTTGTATATGGAAGGGAAGAAAAGTTGCCACTTTCCTTGGAAATTCCTTCCCTGGATTTGGCTTATCGGCTAGAAGTTATGGAGGATGAAGCCTTAATAGTGAGGTTTTCAGAACTCATGGAACTAGAGGAGATTCAAAACACTGCCATGAATACGTTGACAGAGCATCAGGCTCAGGTTAAGAAATCCTTTGACAAGAAAGCCTCTGATAGGTTGTTCAGGGAAGGGGATTTGGTTCTAAAATGGGATGAAGATCGTGCCAAACCAGGCAAGCACGCCAAGTTTGATGCTCTCTGGAGCGGGCCCTATGTTATTACAAGCTGCAAAGAGGCAAATTCATTTTTCCTATCCAGACTCAATGGAGAAGAATTTCCCATTCATGTGAATGGGATACACCTCAAAGCTTGCTTTTGAGGAGGTTCCACCCTGTACAGTTTTTTGTTTTCCTCCAAGTGCTCTGGACATAGTTTTGTTTTTCTTTTCTTTTGCTTGTGTGTTTTTTCTGTTTTAGTCTTGGTTTTTTAGACTCCTTTGCCCAATGTTTTGCTTAAGGCTACTAGTCTAGAAGCTTAGCAGGCAAGCTTTCCCTGGAGATCACCAAAAATGTTAACCATTTAACCTACCCGGAGGAAGGATGTATGTCAGACTTATGTTTTTAAGGAAATCCTCGCACAATGAATTTTGCTAAGGCCAAGAATCTGAAAATTTTCAATTTTTGGACTTCGGGGTTTTTCCCTTTCGGAGTTTTTAAAGCTCAATTTCAGAATTGCATTTGAGATTTTCTGAAGTCTGAAACTCTGAAACTTTGGACTTTCAGGTTTTCAGAAATTCAGAACTTTTTGGCTCATTTTGTTTAAATCCGACTCAGACTTCCGAAGTCTGAAACTCTGAAAGTCTGAAAATTTTGAGACTTTTTAGGGTTTCGGGTTTTCAGAGTTCTCCGAGTCATTTTAGGATTTTCACTTGATTTTTTCTGAAGTCTGAAACTCCAAAAGTCTGAATTTTTGGACTTTCAGGTTTTCAGGTTTCAGACTTTTAGTTGCCAATTCATCTTTTTGCTTCCCATTTTTTCAAAGTCTGAAATCCTGAATTTTTGGAATTTTGGGCTTTCAGGTTTCAGAACTTCAGAGGTTCTATGCATGATTAATTCTCACCTACCTCCGTACGGATCAGATTTTTACCATTAATGTCAGGATTTCTATATAAACGTGGATTTTTTACTTTTTATTTTTACCTGACACATTCGCTCTGACATTTCACTCTCGTACTTTTTGGCATCCTTTTCAAGGTATGTTTTTGGTTTTATTTCCTTTTGGTTTAGGTCTTTTTCCCCCTCCTTTTTCCCATTTGGTTTTCTTTTTGTTTTCCCTCTGTTTTCTTGTAATGTATTTCTTTTTCACCATGTTTTGTTGTGGAGGTTTTCTCCAGGTTTTCAAGTATGGGGATCTTTCTAAGTCCCTCATACTTCCTCCTGTTTCTCAAAATCCACTTTGGTTTCTTAACACCTCTTTTTTGTAGTTCCTCCAGAGACCATTCAGAGATTCTTTTCAGAAAATTCATTTCAGAGAATTCCTTCAAAAGATCACAAGGTGGGAAACTATTTCGAGGAACTTTTCGGCAAAAATCTTTGAAGTTTTCAGATTTCAGAATTTCAGAGAACTGCTGCTTCAGAGATTTCTTTCAGACTTCCTTTTCAGAATTCTTTCAGAGTTTTCAGAATTTCAGTTTCTATTTTAGAGATTTCAGTTTTGGGTTTTCAGAGAATCTTTCTGGTTTTTGGAGAATTCAGATTTCAGGTTTTCAGAAAATCAAGAATTTCAGACTTTCGGGACCCCTGACTTCAGAAGAACTTTTCGAAGATTTCTTTCAGTGTTTCCTTTCAGAATTTTTTAGTTCAGGTTTTCAGAGTTTTCTTGCTCTCAGGTTTTTGGAATTTCTGTAACATTCAAACTCACAAACATAGGTTTTGATGTCTGCCTCCACTTCAAAGGGGAAAGAAAAGATGAAGTACACATTTCTTGGAGTTTCTCCCCAATCCTGCTTAACCTCTGATTTAGGAAATATCGGGGACACCGATCTCAGGCAGATTGATCTTCCCAAGTTCTGGGAAAGATTAAAGGCCCCAAATAAAAATCCATGGATGCAGGCCATCTTCAACAGTGGTCTTTCCCTTGCCACTAGTTTTCCCGCATCCGTGCAATGCCCAGAATTTGTCCTAGCTGCAGCAGCTCACTACGACGAGGACTCTATGTCGATAAGAGATAGCGACGATAAGGTGGTAATCCATCTGGACCTGAATTTCTTTGAAGACTTGTTCAAACTTCCAGACATACAAGATTACACCACTATCTCACCTGAAATAGTAGTTGAGCACTGGGATAAAAAGTAGGAAGTATGCTCAAAGGTCATGATGAAGTCTTACCTAACTAAGAATTTTTCCAAGTTGCCCAAGACTATACATCGATCAGATTTCATTCAGGAGGTCAACGACCTCATTATACTCTTGAGCAAAGTTTCAGGTCTTCCTTCTACAAAGGAATTCCAAGAATGGATGTTCTTGTACATAGCAACTATCAAGAAGAATGATGAGTTTATCTGATGGGGTGAACATATCAGTAGCAACATTCGCTACTAGTTGGGCAAGGTGGCAGAAACTAAATCCTTCTACATGACATCTTTCCTAGTATATGCAGTTGCTGCCATGGGGGATTTCTCAGGATTGAACACCAGGGGTGTTCGCAGCACATCCCAAATATATGAATTTTATCCCCAGCTTACTCTGGATGAGGGGAGCAAGCACTTCCAAAGAATCAGTGATGCTTTCTTTGTTGTCCTCTATCACTTGAATAAGGAGCTATATAATCGATAGATTACTGATGAGGCTTTCCAAAAGGTGTGAGAATGGGGAGAAATCTACCTTAGTTTCCCACATTCACCTACCTTTGGATTCCAAGTTTCATAGGCACCCCCAAGCAAGTTGCCAAGGTGCCCCACTGACAAGTGGGTTCTTCTGGAATTGGTTCGGTAGTTGTTGGATTACCACAAAATCCAAAACAAGCATCACAAGGTGGGAATGCATTTCCCTATTACAATTGGTAGGTATTCTTGCCCAACTATCCATAAGGCAAGAAACGTGGATGCTGAAATGGCTGAGGTAACCCTGCAGACCTTCCATCCATGAACTAACTTTGACTATTGGGGTAAGTTCAGGGAGACAGGGAAATCCAGTGCTCATATGCCACAATTAGAAGACATATGGATCCATTGTTGAGATGAATTCATCATGTGGAAAAGGGATTACGAAAGATTAACCCTTGATGAAGTGTGGCAGTTTGGGTTGGCTGATGTGCCAAAGGACTTACAAGATAATGATGAGGTCCTAGATGCATCATACAGGGATGATGATGTTGCCAATCAACCACTGCCATGGGTTGATTGGTATGTGGAAGAATGCAGCAATACCAAAGAAAGGGTGGGCCCCATTCTAAAAAGAACTTTCAGTTGGTTGGCCACTTTGGGAATCTCACCCAAAGGGGAAAATCAACCTTCAAATACAGGGTCCACATCAGCAGTAAACCAACCAACACCTACAAAAGGCAAGAGATCGACTCAAAGGGTTCCCACGGTTCCAAAGAAGATCTCATTTGTGGTTGGTGGCTCATCTCTTTCTAGGTCTCCTGCTCCCAGGGTTATAACATCTATAGTACCAGTCACTGAGGTTGTGGAAGTAAGTGATTCCCCTAGTATCGTTCAGGATCCATCCCATCTTCCCCTTCCTCCATTATCACTCCCAATATCAGTTCCCTCCACTTCTACCACCATTTCCTCTTTCCCATCTCCTTCTATGGCCCAGGTATTTTCATCACTTCCAGTTTTATCAGCTGGGGAAAATATTGGGTCACCCATTTCCTCCTCACTTCCTTTGACACTCCCATTTTCTTCAATCTCAACCCCCAGCATTGCCTTGTCAATTCCTATGGCTTTCCTCACTCCCACACCTTCCATCATTGCCACCTCTACTCAGATATCAGCTGGCATTTCTAGCGATCTTGCCTTAACTGGTACTTCAGGTATCGGATCTGCTACTCTGTCTTCCTCAGCTCTAGCCATACCAGAGTGGCTGTTTAGATAGACTCCTAAGAAAAAGAAAAAGGTTCCTCTAGGAGATGTGATAGATCTCAGTATATTGGAGTCCATGCCCAAAAGACAAGCCAAGAGACCGAGAACCGTATCAAGTCTAACAGTTAATCCATTAGGAGAGCACGTGATAGAAGTGGCTACCCCTATTGAGGGGAAAACTAAAGAAACTATCACAGCAGCAGACTACCAGATCTCAAAGTTCTCATTGGGGAAGGCTACTCATGAAGGAGCCAAGCAGGATGTACACACTACTCTTGGGGCCCTTTTGGAGAAATATGATAAAGACAAGGCCACCAAGGACAAGCTTAAGGCCAAGGTCGAGCAGCTCACTACACTGCTGCGTAGAGTAACTCAACCCACTCCATCCACTGACATCTCAACTACTACGGCCATGAAAATTTCATCTACAATCGATGATATCTCTTATCATGAGCTCGAGAAGCTAGGCCAGAAAGGGAGAACAGTGAATGGATGGATGGAGAGGATCTTGCAGGAGGCCAACCCTTTGATCAAGGAAGCTATGGAGATTTATGTTGATTTACAGATTGCAAAAACCACCATCTCTAAGATGGATGAATCTCTCTATGAAGATAATAATAACTTGAATTTAACCTTGGCAACATGTGAAGTAACATAAGAGAGGAATATTCTGACTTACTTCTGCAGGAAGAGGTAATTGATGATGCCTCAAAATTGTTTGAATATCAAAAAGCTATGGAATTCTGGTGTCAGGTGCTACAAGATATAATTAAGAAATTGGAGGATAAGTGGGTAGAAATTACGGATGCCCTCAATGATATCTCTGAAGAGTTTGACAACGTCCACTACAAGTTTTTCAATGAGAATATCGATGCTCTTCCTGAGGACCAGATTAAAGAAAATTTCAAAGATTTAGTGAAGCGGGATGACGATGTTACGAAGACTTTCAATAGTGACTCCATTGATCGACTGGTTCTATGTCAGAACTTCATAGGGAGACTAAAGAAAGTCATAAGTAAGCTTCGAAGGTTTCCAGCCAAGATCACAAAAGAGATTGAAACAACAGACGATGTAGTAAATCACTATGCATGTGGACTTGGAGATGAAGAAACTCAAAGTATTGTTAAGCGTTTCTTCGAATACAGACACCGAATGGCCATATGGGAAGAAGGGAAACAAAAAGATGTAGAGAAAGGAGAGGAGGGTGAACCAGGCCAAAGCTGAGTGGCCATGAAAGGACAGGTTCAAGCTCTGGAAATGGTCAAAGTTGTAGGGTTGACTTGGTCAACCCTCTGCAACAAATTTGCTATTTTTATGGGAGCCTGTTCCCTTTTATTAATGACATTACTATTTTTAGTTAAATGTTAGTTAAGGCCCAGCTGTAATGGCTCAGCCTAGGAACTTATAAATAGTGGAGTGCTCTCCATTATTTGGATATATATATTTTTGAGAGATTTGGAGGAAAGTTGCTCTTCAAGCTTGGAAGAGTGCTTTCAGAGTTTTGTTGAAACCTTTTAATTATATTCAAAGTTATTCCTTGCACTTGAAAATCTGTTTTATTGTGTTGAATGATTAATCATTACATGCCTTGTGAATGTGATTCCTTAGCATTATTTGATTAATTTACCTTTATTTCAGATTATCTGTTTCATATTGAGAAAAGAATAGTGTGATTACTTCCTATCAGTTGTGAGAAAATATTTTCCTTCTGTTGATCAAGAGTTGCATTATTATTATCATTTAAGTGAATAATGGACATGTGCTTGTGATTATTCCTTTGATAAATTATCTGTGTGTCAAATCAAAGTTGATCCCTCTATTGTGTATGTTTAAGGTTTAACAGAGGAACGTGTGCTTCTAGTCTGTGATATTTTATATCCTTTCCAAGTTGCAATAGGTGAAGGTGGTTAACGGTGCAATCCTCATACCCATTAACCCTTCTAGAAGTTAAATACCCCTTTTCTTGGTGCATCACCACTTCTAGAATAGATTTTAAATCCTTGTATTCTTCTTCCCTAAATCCCATGAAATGTTAGCATAGGACTAGTTTGCCATCTCTCTTACATCAGAAGTAGTGTTGTGTTTAGTCTAGGAATAGGAAGTCAGCCTTCTCCAGAGGTTCACCTCGAGCCCAAGTCCCACAGCTTGAGAGGTGATCCCATGTGTCCCAATCACACACATATTAGTACACTTTTTACTATTGGATTTTTAGATATGCCATTTAAACCATGATGTTATTCATTGACCATTATTAGAATGCGTGATAATGAAGAATGTTTCAAGCTTCTGTAAAATCTACAGGTCCATGACGCATGACACGAAAGACTTCCAACTGATTAGTCATATCAATGATGTTATAGATATTGGTGTACGATAAAAAATAGTTTCAAATAACTCTAAGGGAAAGAAAAAGCATTAGGATTGCAATCATAATTAGGTGCACTATGATTGGAATGAAGGGCATTTTGAAGGTGGTCATGGCAGAGGTTGACGATATTGCAGTGGATCTGGAGGATGAGGCCATGGTAGTGGAAGAAATGAGTTCCCTCATAGAACATGTTATACATGCACATCTCCTGACCACTATAGGTGTGAATGTCCTCACAATATTACATGTTATTTTTGTGGAAATAACTATAGTTATGAGGAGTAACTTGACTTATATGAGCATATTAGTAAGTAACATAAACAAGAAAAAAAAGGCATAGGGATGATCAGGATACAAAGTGTTTTTGAAAATCATTGAATGCATAAGTTAGAAGAAAATTCTGAGGCATTGCAAGTGAAGATTATGACCCACGCTAGGGTAGCATGTGCCAAAGAAGCATTAAAACAAAATCCTACCGTCACTAAGGAGGAGGTTTACATGCATGGTGCCCATATCTTGCCAATTAGAAGGAGGTTTATCAGGAAAACATGGAATTTCTTAAGAATCTTTAGGGTGTGATACAATATTTAAAAGAGAAATCACCAAATATGGAGAAAAATAAAGTATCAGAGACGATCCAAACTGATATAGATGACTTAAGAGAAATTTGAAAAATATTTCACTAGGAAAATATCATTCCATTATTAGGGGATTGGTTAAAGGGAAACACTCTATGTGTAATTATTGAGACTGGATGGTAGATCTTGCATGTAAAATTTCCCCCTCATAGCCTTGATTATGACAAGGAGATAACTTTGAATTTTATTGTGGATGGGTGGCTATTGAGTAATATATTGATTGATACATACACGGAAGTCAATGTTCTTACCCTAGATGTATGTGTACAAATGGGAATACCCCCATTGCAACCATGCTCTAATGTATTATTCATGGATAATCAGAGTAAGGCCACTCCCATCAGAGTTTTGAAATATGCATCGATTACCATACAAGGATCCAAGTTCGCTAGAGACTTTTTAGGTTTTAGCGCTTGCAAATTCAGATAGCTTCTCAACTCTATTGGGGCATCCTCGATGCTATGAAAATAATGTTGATCTTTGGTTCAAAAAGGGTTATATCAGTTTTGAAAATAATGAGAAGAGATTTATTATCCCTTTAACAGATGGAAAATCTATGCCCTATGTTGAGCCCTTAAGTGAAGAATATCTAAATAGGATTTATGTACGTGCCATCCGGGATCCAAAAGTACTTGAGCCATCTAAAGAAGGAATAATTCAGTAGGATGATGCACAGTCCATTAACGATACTACAAGTGTTGCTTGTGATAATTACACACATAGAACTTATGAGTTGGTAGGGCGTGAAGTAAGACCATATTTCTTAGAGGCAGCAAACCACGTTATGTTAAGAGGATAGGTAACAACTCAGTACCTTGTTACATCGGAGAAGGAGATCTTATGATATTCCTACTCGCCATGGAGGAACAGTGGATAGACCCATTGGAAAGAAGAAATATGCTAGCATAAACACTACGTGGGATAGCAGCATGTTGGTGGGTATCCCATTCGGATAATCTTGTAGGATGGAATGAAATTAGGATCACTCTTGCTACTAGGTTCTTCAAGAGTAATGCACCTACTCAAATCTCCACTTATCATGGTCATCAAAATTTTCACCACCACATTTATAAGTGTGAAAGACTTTGGGCAGAGGGGTAGGAAGCTTTACCACCTTTGCTATGGGTGCACAAGGTTGCGCGTGTGCTTGGTATGTATATGCATAACTCCATAGAGAGAATGGAAATTGGTAGGATTTAATTGCAGGAATGGCCCAGATGTTTGACTTCTTCTCTACAAATCCTCTGGTGGAAGAAGCATTAAAAGTCATAAAGTGCTTAACTATGGGAGATAGTTCCAAGGCTGAAGAACTCCTTCAAGAGTTATTGGATGAAGGAAACTCATGAGCGTGTCTTGTTGAGGAAACATAGGCCAATTCCACACTACTTAAACTCGCCTGCATTGAGAAAGAAAAGGGAAAAATGTTCTACTTTGTGGATGACAAAGAAGTGGAAAATCTAGATGTAAACCATTCAACAGGTAGGCATGACGTATTAGACAGTGTAGATACGACCATGCATGCCTATCATGAACCTATGAAGACAAAGAAGGTGAATATTGGATCAGATGCTGAGACAAAGGAAGCCATAATTAGGGACTATTGGTCAGACTATGAAGTGGCAAAAATCATAGAGTTATTAAGGGATTATCATGACTTATTCCCTAGGGGGTACCATGAACTTAAATACGTACATGAATCGTTAGGGGAGATGAAGATAAAGCTTAAAGAGGATGTGTACCCAGTTAGAAAGAGACCCTACAAGATGAACCCCAACTTGCGGGAAGAGGCAAAAGAAGAGATTGAAAAAATGTTGAAGTCTAGAATTATCAAGCCCCTTGATGAGTCAAAATGGGTTAGTCCAATGGTGATCAGTATCAAGAAGGATGGATGGATTAGGATCTATGTGGACTACATGGAGTTGAATTTTGCATGTGTGACAAATCTCTTTCCTACGCCATTCACTGAAGAAATACTAGAAGGTGTTATAAGGTGTGATATCTATTCATTTATAGATGGGTTATATGGGTATCATTAGGTTAGGATTGCCTAGGAGGATCAGGAAAAGACTACATTTACTATTGAATGGGGTAGTTTTTCCTATACTATAATGCCTTTTGGTCTGAAAAATGTCACCTATTGTATTTTTCGCACATAGTTGTTCAAGCATTCAAGGAATTTATTCACAAATTCTCTAAAGGTTTATTTGGATGATTGGATGGTGTGTGGATTAGTTAGGGATCATTGTGACAATCTACGCTTAATGTTTAAAAGATGTAGACAATTACAGTATTTATTTAAACATCAAGAAGTGCATATTTGTTACGCCATTTGGAATACTGTTAGGACACATAATTAGCAAGGAATGTTTGTTGGTTGATCCAACCAAGGTTGTAGTCATTATAGGCCTTAGAGAGCCTACCACTCAAAGTCAAATGTGTAAATTTTTGGGTCATACAAGATATTACAGGAATTTTATAAAAGGATATGCCAAAGTTGCCACACCATTGGAAGAGTTACTGAAAGGGAAAGGTATAATGTACTCGGGAGAACCACAAAAGTGTGCATTAGAGACATTAAAGGAAAAAGTTTGTAACGCACCTATTCTACATTTTCCTTAGTGGGACCAACCATTTCATGTACATGTTGATGCCTCTGGCATGGCCATTAGCATGGTGTTGGCTCAACCTAGAGAAGGTATTGTAGATCATCCTATATGTTTTGCTAGTAGAAAGCTAACTCGTGCATAACATAATTAAATAACTATAGAGTGCAAATCTTTGTCAATGATCTATGCGCTACATGAATTATTCCAGTACCTACTAGCTACACCATTCATCTTTTATACAAATCACATGGAATTGAATTATTTAGTAAACAATCCTATTCTACAAGGGCACATATGTTAATGGGTGCTCTTATTTCAAGAATTTGATTTCATAGTTGTTATAAAACCATGGAAAAGTAAATATGGAGTAGACCATCTATCCAGAATATAGTCAGGAGAAGAAGCAAATGTAATTGAACACACCATGACCGATGCACAATTATATAGGTTACAATGAGCACCATTAGAACTAAAGGACATTGTTGTCTTTCTACGAATAGGGATGACGCTAGAAGGAATGAAATCCTTGGAGAAGAAACAACTTGCTATATGCATAACTCCTTATATGTTAATTAGTGGTGACCTATACAAATTAAGTTTGGATGAAGTAATGCACCGTATTGGAACATGAGCACACAAATATTATGGAAGAAGCTCATGGTAGTATTGTAAGTGGCCAGTATGCAGGTGATGACACTATGTGTAAGATTCTACTCACTGGATTATGGCGGGAGACCTTGTATAAAGATTGTAAGGAATTTTGTAAGGCATATGATCATTGTCAATGCCTTGGGAAACTAGGTGAATGAGATGAAATGCCTATAAGACCCATTACTAGTGTCGAACCATTTGAGAAATGGGATATAGATTACATGGGTCCTATTTCACCATTTACACGTAGAACTTGATCATGCTAAATTATAACTTGCACAGATTATCTGACAAGGTGGGTAGAAGCAACACCTACAAAGGATTGTAGAGAAGCTATAGTAGTTAGGTTTCTTTGGGAAAATATTGTTACAGGGTATGGGTGTCCTTTAAGTTTGACAAGTGATAGGGGCACACATTTTATTGGATGAATTCATGATTACACACCATAATACTACACCCTATCATCCTCAGGTGAATGGAACTACTCAGGATTTTTAAAAAAATTTGAGACATATATTGACAAAAATCCATGATGTTAGAAGAACGGATTGGGATGATAAAATATTTGCAGTCCTTTAGGAATATCAGACAACATATAAAAGGTTGAACAAAGCCACACCATTTCAGTTAGTGTTTTTCATAGAAGCAGTTATTCATATGGAATTAATGTTACCTTCTTTGCATATTGTGCTCACTAGAGGTCTAGCTGATGAGAAAGCATTAGAAGAATGGTTTTAATAGTTAATCTAGTTGGATGAGTGATGAACCATAGCACGTTGGAGTCAAAAACAAGAGAATGCCAAATAGAAAGCATGGCATGATAGGTACATCAGGGATTAAAAGTTAGAGATAGGACAAATGGTGCTCCTTTATGATTCTAAGTTTTGTGCCATCCAGGTAATCTCAAGATACATTGGTTGGGGCCGTATGTTATCACTCACATAATTGAATCAAGTGCTTTCTAGTTAGAGGAACTTGATGTAATACGGTTACTCGGTTACTTCAATGGGAGTAGGCTAAAGCCCTACTATAAATAAGTCTTCTTGGTGTTTATAATAAGGTAGTGTTTCCATTTAGATTACATTTTCAATTCTACATTTATTGCATGTATTTCGTTCTTTGTTGCTATACTTTGTCAATTTAGCTAGTGTGTTTGTGTAATAAGCATGTTTATGCACCAGAAGTTAATTAATTTAAAGAATTTTTATGCACAAAGGATTAAACATACACTTAGTGTGGGGTAGGTTTTTGACATCCAGGTACAAAACAATTGAAAATAAGTACACATGAAAGGAACTATCTACGAGTGCTACTCCACATTGGTGAATTGAAAAACAAAAGAGATTGCTTCTAGACACAGGGACCATAGAGAGAGATGAATGAAGAAATAAGTATAACATGAGGTAACCAGAGGCCAGCAAGACTACCAGTGGAAGGTGCAGTGATGAGGTACTCAAGTGTATGGAAGTGCGTTGAAGAGAAGTCTACATCCAAAAGGTAGAAGGGCACACTATAGGGTTATAGATTTGGGCATGAATATGTACCACATAGAAATAATAAAAAATGGTCAATTAATCAGAGGATTGTTGGTAGGTGGAGGAGCAATAAATTCACTAACTTTTGAAAATTCTATATAAAGGTAGGATGTGAGTTCTTTTTTACCATTTCAATTGAGATAATTTGAAAAGGGTTAAGTTTGCAAATGAGTCGACCAATCATGTTGAGGTGTAAAGAGTGTGAAACCAGACAAGGAGAGAAGGGTTGTGTGCAACAGAAGCTTCCAGTTCCCATACGATGAAGAGTTTGAGTGAAGAAGATGCATTACAAACTGAGCTAAGGCGAACATGATTTCCACTGAGGGCATAGAGATTTAAACTAGGGTTTTGACTTGTCTTGATTACAAAGGGAAGAAAAGAGAGATTTTTTTCAAATAACACCAAAGAAAGCACCCGTAGTAGGAGATAAAGGGAAGAAGAAGGTTGAAGTGGAAGAAGAAATTTCTCCTCAAGAGTAATTTCTCATCAATGTAGTATGCTAAAGGGTGTGATTATGGGATAGGAATGGGATTCTCAATATCCACCAATGTAAAATCAAGGATTATAACCATCAAACATCATATAATATCAAGGATCTTGATGCATTGTTGAGCACAAAAATGAACAAGTACACAACATAGGATATGCCAGTATACGATGACACTAGTGAGAAGTTGCTGAAGTAGAATGAAGTCTACCAGCTATATGAGCTTCCATATTTTGGAAAGTATGAACCATTGTATTAGTGGTTGATGAGTAGATTCCATGAGGACTTCTTCTACTTCACCAGACGGAGCGTAAGAATCACAACTTCTTTGATTTCAACAGTGACATAACTAAGGGCCTCAGGGTTCGATTTGGATAGTTATTTAATTGATAACAGCTACAATCTTAGAAGATAAGGAAACATCTGGGGTATACTAAAAGTCCTCATGCATCATGGACATTGAAAAATTGAAAAATTACCCATTAGTGCAGGTAGTTGCACATCTTCTAACAAATTTGAATGACCAAAAAAGGTGGTCATAGGTAAACATAATGTGATTGCATCATCGCAAAGAAAATATCTCAAGGAGTGGTCTATAATATTGTAGATCACATAGTAAAGACAATCATTGAAGAAGCGTGCAGACAGGTGACGGATATTATGTTTTGGTGTTGTATTATTGTCTTTAGTATTTATAGAGATTGGGGTACCTAATAGGCCAAAGGAGAAGATTTGGGAATACCCCACAGAAGCACAAGTCACCTGGTGGAAACATTTGGCAAGTACTTGTGTGATGGATCAATGAGTGGACCATTCAAGTAGAGGGCAGAGATGTGGTATGATAGACTTTGTACGGTGCATTGAAAGAAGAGTGGTGCATACCCAAGTATTTTTCTTCGATTGTGGGTAAGGTAGTTTAAGTTTGCAATCTATCAAACTTTTTTGCATCGCGCTATTTGTGATGAAGGATGGAGACTTGGAGCCCATGGTGCAAACTGTTCGTATGCCTTCTTAGTGAGATATTTCTAGGCATCAGTTCACCAATTCTCATATGTTTAATTCCTAACCTTCAATGTAGAAAAGGTAGATTGTGACTACCACACTCTGAGAAAGAAATATGTATATCCAGGGTGGAATGCCTACATTGAAAGACTTATTTCATATATTATAAGCATGAATCCTATAAGCTTGGTAGTTGGGGACACCGGTGAAGAACTTGTGTACCTACAACTCAAAGCCAAGCTAGAGAACACTAAGTATGTGAAGAATGATTTTTTGCTCCCAGGGCTGCCAAAGGGTAAGCATACAATGGAAAATTTTGCAATACCTAAGCCCACAGAAACAATTCAAGTAGATGATGAAGAAGAAGAACATGAAGATAATGATGGTTTAGAACACAGAGGTAAACAAAAACCTCCAAATAAGGAATAAGATGAGTGTGCAACTACACCACCTCAGCCACAAGAGGGAGATGATGAGGACTTCGATACAGTCCAAGGAGAGAGCCATTTCAAGAGAATATTCAAGAGAACAAGGAACCAAAATGCTACTCTGTAAAGAGTGCACAAATTTCCTTAACTTTCTCAATAGAAGGAGATAACTGAGAAAAGGAGAAGGAAATTGAAGTTGAATGAGGAAGTGGAAGAGTAGTAGGAAAGTGCACCCAATTCTCCTACACCTCAAAAGAATGTGAAAAAGCAAAAAGATGAAGAAATGAAGGATGGAGAAAAGGAAGAAAAAGGAGCAGATGAGACATCAACCAAGATTTCTCAAGACATAGCCACACAAATTCCAAATCTTGAAGCCCAATTTCCTAAGCATCCTAGATCAATAAGAAAAAGTGGGGAGTATATTACACTAGCCATGGGCTACACCAAGGACATAGGTAAAATTGTTTGTGCACATTTCCAGATCATAATGACACAAAAGGAGTTGTATGGATGAGAGTTGATGGATAAAGATATGGAAACAATGCGCACACATAACCAATTGTCATGGTTGATGCACATACACATGGATGAACCAGAATTTGATGTGTGTGAGGAGTCATGTGTGTTAAGAAGGTTTAAAAATACACCTTAGGTTAGACACATAATAGTAAATCCTACTGTTATGTTAGATGAACAGGTGAGTAATGCTTTGGTAAAATTCTCGACTGAAATCACACAAGGGAATATGGATAAAGCTTCCATAATTAGGGCACTGAGGGAGGAGATCAAGACTAAGGATGAATAAATAGCGTGCCTAAAGAAGGAAAGATATTTGGCATAAAAGAAGAATTTTATGTTTATCAACATGGTAGAGGAGATTAGGGACAATTTCATGAAGGCTAGGCCACACTTAGAGCCAAAGGTACCCAAGACATTTCCTTCGGCAATACATTATGTAATTACATTGGTGGACTTAGTGCTTGAAGATATGATAGAACCAAAGGATCCAACACAAAAATAAGGGTGGGAAAAGGATTTAGTGATGCAGAAGATTGCATTGTATGAAAGGTTGCTTGAAATCTTGCAGGAGGAACTAAAGAAGACAGATCAAGCATTGAATATTTCTATAGTGTTAGAAGCTGTTATAAGGACCAAGACCATTTTGGAAGACAATGATGTCCTGAAGGCCATGAAGGATGAGACATTGGTCCATGTAGAATGATTAACACTCGTTAAGCAGAAGTGAAAGGCCCTTACAACAGCTCAGGAACCATACAAGGAAAGGTTGGATGAGCTTGGGAAACTCATTGCTCAAAATATGGACTTGTTGGAATGGAGAATGATTGGCATGTCTAGAATTGTGTTGGTCTTATAGAATGAGAAGGTAGAGATTGCAAGGGATGAATTAGAGTCAATTGTAGTGGATATTATAGAGAAGGTAGAGGTTTCACTCAATGACTAATAGACCTTAGAGGTGGAGATAAAAGAAGAATATCCTGTATTAATTATTCATATTGAAGCAGAAGATACTACAATGAAAAAAAATTCTTTTATTCATAGAAATTTATTCTATTCATATTATTTGATTCATTTCTGAGACAACCATTATCGGGGTAGAAATGCAAGTAGTGTGGGGTAATGTTGATCAATCAGACTCTAGCACTTAGCGAAGAAAATATAGAAGGTTTACACGGGAAAGTAGAGCACATTCAAAGGCGTGACATTATCGGAGAGGATCACACATAGAACAAAAATAGGTTTAGGGCTTATGAATTTTCACGGTGAGGATCTATTTTTGTAGATAGCATGCAAAGTACAAAAACCGGTCAAAGACTTGTGTGACATGCATTGGATATTTTTGGAGGATCAGCTACAAAGTTCTTTACATGGAAACAAGATAGGAATAGATCTACTACTGTCAGTTAAATAAAAGTTGTCTATTGTTAGTGCACTTACATGTGTGGATATTTTTGTAATGACGCTTGGATAATAATAACATGTAACCTATTTTGGGTTTAGATAAGCAGTGAAGGGAAAGTTCCCACCCATATAAATATGTATTGAATTATGTAATAGAGACAACATAGACATAGGTATGAGAAATAGGTTATAGTGAGATTATGTTGCTAGATCTGTTACGTGCGTGAGCGTATACTACTTTTATTGTAAGGAATCTTCTATGTATTTACTGTAATTAATATAATGGAGATTATGGACTGAAACAAGGTGTTATCATGGTTATATTTTAGTATTGCATGATTGATTCCATTATGGTTATCTTCTAAGTACGTTATGTTCTCGATCTAGATATGAATATGCACTATAGAAAAATATATTAGTCATACATCTGAATGATTTAAGTCTTCATCATTATAACATCCTACAGTAGTAACCCTAAATAGGGGCCTTGTACCTTTGCGTGCTTCGGGTGAGTGTTCAGTCTAGGTTGAGTGATGTGTCAGCATGCCTGGGCTTGTATTGGTGAATTTTAGTCTCAATCAATGGGTCCCAATGGGCGTGCTAAATTTTTCACTAAATTTTTTTATGATAAAAGAGATTAGGTTAAAGGTCAAGAAAGAATACCTATTATCATGTAGATGGTAGGTTGAGTGTGCGCATTACTGATTTTATCCAAGATGCTTGTAGAGTACCCCTTTTTATCTATAAAGGACTATCTATAAATATAAAACAAGACCACCAAATGATATTAAATAGCAAGATTCATAGAACTTCCTCGCAAGGCTAGATCTAGGAAGCATGATGATTCCTTGAATGGTTTTCAATTGTCTTATTTTATCAACTTAATGAAAGTAAATGCAAGAAATAAAGGTCCTAGTGCTAACACTTTGATTTAGGTATCTCAAACGTTTATTAAAATACTATATTATGAAATTTATTTAAATCTAAACTAATCTAGCATCAAGAAAGGTATGTTTCTGGTTGGGACTGATCACAGTGGTGCTAGGTAAGGTTAAAAAGGTATCTGGTAAGGTATGGGTGAAATTTGGGTGATGTTAGAGGCAGTTTGGTGAAGGTTAGCACAAAACACATATACTAATGTCAGTCTAATTACTAATGCCGACAAAGAGGGGCAACTGATGATGGTTAAGGTGACTGACATTGGTAGGGGAAATTTGGTGGTAATTAAATAAAATTAGTTTTGGACTTCTCTGTGATTACACAAAGAATGAAGGAAGAATGGTTTGATTTGTAATAATTCCAAGAAGACTTAGGAATGCATAGAGGTTAGGTACAAAGATACAAAAGGTTGTGGGTGGTTGGATGAGTTGATTGGTATGAAGGTGGGGATAGAGGAACTTAGGAAGGGATAAGATGTAATAACAAAATATAATGAACCTACACTTCAAGCAAGTAAAAAAAAATGAAAATCAAGTATACTAACTTACATTTGTAGGTCTGGTAGGTGTAAGGAAGACAATAGTTGATCCGTGAAGAACTTTAGTGTTCATTGTAACAATAATACTTCCCTGAGTGTTCCCGTGAATATTATAATGCCTTGGGACAAGCATTAGGTGTTTTCTTGGGCATGTGGTTGAGTATATCTTGTCATCTAGATGTTGAGAAGTCTCTTATTTTTTCTTGAATGCAATAGAACTCTCCAAACTAAAAATGACCAACCTGGGTAAATAGTTATGAAAGTGTATATAAGGTAACCGATGACAGTTAGAGTGAACAACATCGGTTAGGGTGGGGAAGTCTAGGTTTACCAAAAATAAGAAAATATTTACTATTTTTGGTGTGATTCTGATTAAGACCACTTAGGGAAGTGGATTTCACGTGAGAGAAGGCACAAAGGTCATAGAAGAAGTCTAATTAGATTTTTGGAAGAAGTCTTAGTTAGTTAGGTTAAGTGGTGACTCAGCACTAGGAGTAATGACTTAGTGATGAGAGTGATGACTTGGTCACTGTGAGTTAAATGCCCCTCGAGTGGGTCCACGGTGATGTTTCTAGGTGATTTGTAAATTAACTTAATTAAAGTAATTAAATTAATTAATAAGGTGAGGATGAACATTAATTCAATTGTAAGTAATTAAATTAATATGGATGTGGGGTAAAGGGGTCATGGTTAGGTGAACATGTTACATTAATTGATAAAAGGGGACCAAGGGGAGTGTGACCCAAATTTTTTGTCTACACCAATCACTAGCAATTGGTAGTTAATGGAATTTTAGTATTAAGATGATAAAATTACAAATTTGCAAGGGGCTTGGGTTCTGTTGGGCATGCCAAAATGTCTTATGTGGTTTTTACCTTAGTTGTCTTCACATTTTGAAGAGGTAATAACCAAACTCGACCTCGATATGGCAAGGTTTCTGGGATATCCATTGATGTTGATTATGTTTTTGCACACCATGTTTAGATACAATCAAAACAAGTCTTTTTTGTAAATAACACTCCTTTAATCAAAGATGTAATGTTATGTTAAGAAAAATATTATTGATCAAGATGAAACACTCTGATCTTTATTTAATACATATAATTGTGTGTATGAAATATCTTGCTAAACAAGATCTATTTATCACCTATTTAAGTACATATATGATTTAAGGGTAATTAATGATTAAATCCACAAGTCAGACTGCTGATCAGTATATATATTTTTCAGAGACAAAGGAATGAGAATTATAAGAATTAGTAGTTTACTCCTCTTCTTCAGTCAGGTCTGAGTTAGTGATGGAAATGTAATCCTCAGTGAAGAAATATGAATCTTCTTCCTAGGAATTATATTGCAAAGGTGAATTATGATTTGGAGATGCTGATGTGACTAATGGAATTGGATTCTGAAGAAGTAAAATAATTCTTTCAAATGATTAAGACCGGTTTCATAGCAGTGTTCAAATTTAGCAAGATCTTCTCGTAGCCTCAGTGTCTCATCATATGAATTTCAGAAGACATCAATGGCTTCACAGATACATTTATTTCAAGTGAAGATGGCTTCAAGAATATCAATCAGATCATCTTGAATGACACATAATTCCAAATTGTTAATCAAATCATATTGTTCCCAATAAAGAGGGTGGCGGATGTGAGAGAATGAATTAGCTGTAGGAAAATTAGGACCTCCTAATACCATATGAGATCATGAAATTTGACAAAACATTTGTAGACACCAAAATTCGGTCACACTCCCCTTACTCCCTCGATAAATAAATACCTTGAACACATCCAACTAGCCATTGCCACCTTCACCCCACTATAATATTAATTTAATTAAATTAACTCATTATCCTCACAAGATTTAGTATTTAAATATCCTAATTGGGATAATGCCCACATATCCACCTCACCTAGAAACATCATCGAGCCACCTTACCCTAATACCTATTCTCAGTAAGTTGCCATAACTAACTAAGACCTACCCAAACCCTAAAAATCAATGCCTACATTCCCTCTAACCATATTCCTGACCATTAGAACAAAGCTTCTATTCTAATCCATGGAGTTAATGAAACGAGATCCTAGAAAATCAAGGGGATCTACCTAGTTTAGTAAACCTAGGAAATCCCACCCTAGTCGATGCTGGTTACCCTTAACCGCTACCAGTTAAGCCAGAACCACTGTTGGTTACCATTTAACCCCAAAAACAACCTTATTTCAAGGTTGGAACATTTATGAGAGATAGAGACATTTTCTGAGAACAAGTGACAAAACCAGAGTTTCATGCAAGAAGAACCAACATCTGTACGAGCATCAGAACATCCATATCCAGCACTTGAAGCAACCATGAAGCCATTTGTCTTCATGGGAACATCTAGGGAAGCATCAAAACCACATCAAGTTCATTCCATTTGATCACCCATAATTACCAAACAAGCATTAGACTCATACAAACATTACGTTTTGTTAACCACCACTTATCCATTTATCATTTAGTAGATCCTTGTACATATGTTATTAGATTTTGCTCTCATTTCCATTCCCCATCATCTACCTCCATTCAAACTTGAATATATTTTTATAAAAACCCTTGCACTGCCCCTACTTAGACCTTGGTCATTTTTTTGCATATCTAGGATCCACATAAACCTTGCCATTGCCATTCCTCTTCATCTAGCTTTAGATCTATAATCCAACCAAGTTTTTATTGAGTTTCCTGTACCCCGACTATACCAACGCCAGTCACCCATAACCATCACCGGTTAACCTAAACCGATGTCGGTCTCTGTCTCTTTTACTAAAAACCCATATCATAGCCTAAAACCTCCACCAAATACCCTAAATAGCCCAAAACATGACCCTGACCAGTACCAATACCTTGACAGTGATCTTGACCTTCAGATTCAATCATAGCCTAGCCTGTTGTGAATGAATTTCCTTATTGTAGATAAATGAGATACCTACATCATTTTAACTACAATAGAATTTACTTTATTACTAGTATTACGTTGTTTTAAACAGTGGATTGATAGCTATCTAGGAAGTATCACACTTCTTGGATCTAGCACATGCTAGGTAGTCTACTGCATATATTTTTTAAATTTTATTTGGTGGTATTTTTTCCCATTTTATGTAGTTCCTCCAAGAAAAAAGGAATCTCTCACAATCAACTATGGATTCATAAGTCATACACACACAAAAACCTACAACCAGCATCTTAACAAGTATTCTTCCTAGCCCTTTACCCTTATTTGTTTTGTCAACATTTGAAGAAATGATCTACAATCAAGTAAAACATTTTAGCATGCCTTGTGCAACCCATTTAGGGTTCTTTGCATTCTTTCATTTCTAGGTAAAGATGTTTAATGTTTGTTTCTTTTCTAAAAAAGTTCTTACACTAAAATTTCTCCCCTAGAATCTCCTTTTCTTCTATTGTCTAACAGTAATCATATTTTGGTGCTTAAATTTTATTTTTTTTCCCTTTCATTAGTATCACATTAGTGAAAGAGCATCCCTTCTCATGTTCATCTATTTATGGCATCAAATTCTACATTTCGATTTGGGTTTAAAAATCATTGCATTTCATTCTACTTTTCTGCATTAGCTCACATTAATTGAGGGCAACCTATATGTTGGAAGTCTTTCCCAGCTGATGGTTGACAAACGAATCATAGAAAGAACTTTCTTTCTATTTCTCTCTCTCTGAGTCTTATCAAAACATTACAAATTTAAAATATATACACATTCTTAAAAAACATCTCACCCATAAGAATCTGTAGGTGATCACATGATCATGGCGCAGTGGGTACCCCGCTAGTTATCTCTATCCAGTACCTCATCAGAGGATGGCCCGCCCCCACCATAATATACTTGAAACCTCTCCTTATAGATCTCCTTATTTGTAGGAATTCATCCTCACCAAAAAACTCTATTCTACAGTTCATGAGTCAGTCCTTAAATAGAATAAGCTAAACAAACATAATAGAAAAAGCACTCTTAGGATCGTATTTTTCTTAGTGTTTCTACTTGGATTGCATTTTGAAGTGATAGGTCATGATCTTCTTTTTTCTTATTTCTCCTTACACGCTCCTCATCATAATTGGTGTATTCCAACTTGATCTGTGTGTGCTTGGACGATATTCTCATCATTCTCAAGATTCTGGGTTTGATTCCATATTAAGTTTAACTCACAACAACAATTTCTTCATCATTGTTTCAATTTCACAGTAACTGGTGTCATTCCAGTGACCATCGTCAGTTACCCTCTGACCTTCATCAGTTTCACCGAACCGACATCGGCTCCATGTTCTTTCAGTTAACCTACCCAAAAGGACACCTATTCACCTTCTTTGACTATTCATAGTCTCTGTCACTCTTATCATATTCAATAACCTGGTAAGTCCCATTAACATCTTACATACTGGGAAATTTTTTTTCCTTTTACCTTTTTTTGAGCAACTCTCCACTTTCCACAGTGACCAACCATGATTACCTGTGACCAACGTTGGTTTACCCTAACCAGTATCAGTTATACTGTGTAATTTTATAGCTAAAATTTGATACCTAATCCACCTACTACTACCTGTTTCTCCTATCTTTCTTGTATTTCTGTGTCATCTACATAAAACAGTCCAACCCGATCAGTATCTATTCACATGGTAATAACCCAAAGAAAAGAAAATTCCCTCATATTCCATGCCAATCATCAACCACTCCCCTAGTCCTTCACCACCTTCTATTTTATCACCCATGGATCCTACTCAACCTACCACTATTGCCACAGGAGACAAGGAGTTCACATGACTCCATAACCAAAATCTTGCCAATTTGTAGTTTTATCTTTCCCACTCATCCACTTGATATGCCTTGGGTCAGTTAATATACGGCATGCCCATATCTATCCACCTGACCCTTGTTCCCACTCATGCATCAACCCCATCTAGCTCTATGCTACCCTTGCCTACTTTGCCTCCTGTCATTTCGTAGTTAGGCCCTATACCTACTATGACCATCACATCTGCCACATTTGTTGCACCCGCTACATCCACTATACCATTGCCAACCACCCAGAACACAACCTCATCTACCCCTATTATCTCACACATATCCGTAGCTACACTACCACCCCTGGTTTACGTGACCCCTACCCCTTTTCAAAATGTCATCCTTTCTATTCCACAATCTTTATCCCCTATTGCCACTAGGGTCACAAAAACCCTTTCACCTCCATATACATACTATCAGTAACCTCATATTTTATCTATTCATCACTCTGGGTATGTACCCCTTATTTCAATGCCTTCTTCTCAATCTACCTATACATCAACACCAAATACTGGAATGCCACCATCGTTATATGCCTAAAAACAACCCTCTTACGCTATAGGAGTCACCCACCCATTACAACCTGCCAGCAACCTAATCAAGTTAATGGTGGACAAGATGCAGACATTGAAGGAATTGGTTTCTAGCTCCCACAACACTCTCACCTACGATGAGATTTTTAATGAGCCTATACATTCATCCATTCCTATCCGTCCATATCCCATACATTGGGAAACGTCTAAATTCAACCGTTTCAATAGCAAAGAATACCCACAACAACATCTATAGTCTTTCAAATGTGGGTGTTATCTGATCGCCCATGATGATGCTTTGCTCCCGAGGACCTTTCCCATGTCTCTGAGTGAACCTACGTTAGATTGGTATAGTGGGTTACCTAGACACTTTATATTCTCATTTAATTAGGTAGCCCAAGCCTTCTTGGATCACTTCTCCATTAACGTTGTTAAGAAGGTTATTGTACAAAGGAAAAGTGACATGCAAGCATGGGAATCTAAAAGTGACTCTTCCTCACACCCGACCTCCTGAGGTCATGCCGAGACAGCCGGTGGGTATGGAATATATGTGAGATGTAGATAAACTAGTTAGGTAATCTAATGTCTTCAATACACATTAGAGGAATTTGTGAGTCTAAGGCAAAGAAGGCCCTCCTAACTTAAATTGGTGTGATAGATCGGTCAGCAAGGATGACTACGCGAAGGATCCAATCAATATCGAGATCTGGCGTGATACGATCTATAGGTTGTGGAATATGTGGAAAATGACCCCGGGATAGTTTCGTGTATGTCTCTGAACAGGGTCATGAAATGAATGATGGGTATAGTTACTTCTATGGGCTATTCTCTGGCCTAGTCCAGAATTCCCTAGCTCTGTTAGTTGTTGTGTCTAGCAAGGATAATTGTTTGATGATGATAGGTGGAAGTGGGGTAGACCAGAATACTAATGTGTGTAGGCCAGTGTCTATGTCTAATTCTCCTATGGATTCATTGGGATGCGGTATTTATGGGTCACAACCGTATATTCTTATTTGTTGTGGACCTGTTATGGTCATGTGTTAAATCAAGTCCTAATCCCTAGTATCCAGTAATCGTATGCTTTCTCAACCTCTATACTTAGGATCAATAACTATGTGATTTTCTCATAATATCTTACAGGCGTTCGTGTAGCCTGGATTCTTAGGCTGGTATCTATATCTAGAAGAGTGTCTCCTGCATCTGGATTTGGGACCAAAGGATCACAACCAAAGGTTTGTTCTCTTTCAAACCCTTCTACAGTCATATGAATGTTGTTTAGGGTAATCTGTAGTTCGGTTGATTCGACCAAAATGTGTGTGCTTGGTCGTCTTCTATGTTTAGTCCGTTCAACTAGGAATTCATTTGTTGCAAGCTTACCATTGTTCAGAAGACTTGGATTTTGAGATTTTGATCTATATCAGTTATCGTTGTGATGAGATTGCACTGAGGCACGATTGGCTTGAATATGTATTCCCTAGGCTCTCTAGGTCCCGTTATTGTCATACAAAAGCAAAATGTAAAATGAACTACAGTAAAATGAAATTTAACTATGTGAAGTATATCTATACAATGTATGACTTCTCTATTTTTGTGTGTTTTCTGACGAGCTTTATGAATTTAAGAAAGTAGCTATTTAAAATATCTAGAATTGACAGCTAAAATAACAATTTAAAACAAACAAAATAACCGAGTGTAGCTATCTGTTTGTGTAATTTGTAGATCTATTCTAAACAATAAAATAGATTATCTAATCTATTTGCAAGAGACTCTCGATTCTACCTCAGAAGTGAGGAGTGAATCATAGTTTCTCAAAAACTATCAATCCCCACAGCTTCCCTGGCAATATCGAGAATAGAATTAACTGAAATAAAGCAATTAACTACTCTATTTGATATGATTCTAACTAGAACTTTGAAAGCTAGAACCTAGATTCTGTAGAATAGTGGCAAATCTGATGGTGTGTGTGATCTTGTCCCCTAAGTGTGATCTCCTCATTCCTTCGTGTTCATGTGGATCCAGAAAAGTGTGTAATGCTAGCATCAACAGAAGTATATATTGGGACAAAGGTAGCTCAAGGCACAGACTTAATACAATGCGAGTAGGAGAGGGATAGTGCAAGAGTACAAAGCTTGGCTTATGTAATTCCTAGCGGGATCTATTGTGAGTCATGCAACATAAAGCATCTAGAACGTAAAACTATCCTATTTGAAGAATAAAACCTGTAACTTTAATGGCTTCCTAAGCTATTCTACTCCAATGGATTAGATGAAATAATAGCAGTTCTTGCACAAGATGGATATGTGGCTTACTAATAGTAAAACAATGCTAACTAAGCATGCAATGAAAGAAACTAAGAACTCTTAGCAAAATGAAAACTAAATCTATTGCAAAGAGAAATCAGAGGCAAATTTTGAGGGGCCATTTGCTTGAGCACAAGCCCACTATTTATAGTATTTGCATTTACCCAAGGTAAAAGCCAAATAGAACTCTTAAACTATAAAAAATGGGAAAACACTATTCGAGGGAACCAGAATCATAAATGCAAGCTTATGGTGGTGAAATAATGCTGGTAAAACGTTGAAATTACGTGAGTCATGTTAAAAGAGATTTTTGAAAATGCGTAAAGGACCGCCGCCCTGAGCAGGATGGTGGTTACAGGACCTCCGCCTTGTTCAGGGTGGCGGTCATGAGACCGCCACCCAGGCAAGGCGACGGTCACGAGACCGCCACCCAAGTAGGGTGGCGGTTTCATCACTGAAGAGAAAAAGGCCAAGAAAAGAGGGGAAAATGGAAAAATAAAGAACACGGGGGCTAAGTGGGGCATGCAGGTTGTTAACACACACTTGGACAGCTTTTTCGGATCCCGAACACCTTGCGAGGAGACCTGTATCATCATTGGGGCACATGTCACGTTGTTCTGATAGTACAATACCTTAAAATTTTGGGTACATACATATTGCCCTCTCAGAGAAGAGTTTTAGCCATGAAGAGGCGTAAAACAGTGGGTCTAAGTATGGAGGTCCCGAAATGGGAAGTTAGAAGTTATACCTGATACATCCGTGTGTTGAAATGATGCCATCCAAAATTCCCACTACCTGCAAAACGAAAAGAGAACTCAAGTGCAGATAGACACAATAGTTTGAAAAATAAATGCTAAAATAATAGGGAATGAGAACGCACCATTTGTGCGGGGATAGGAACTTACCTTCGTCAGCGCTCCAAACCTGTGAAAAATTCATTTAAAACGACTCAGGGCGCTATATATATGAAAGTGGGCCCATTTTCCTGTTCATTTGTGTGAGTCGATTTGATTTATTTTGAGCTCTGAGACCCACGGTGATGGTTTCTTGTGTGAGTAGAGTTGAAACGTCTATGACGAGATAGCGATCATGCCTCCATGTGCGGAAAATCGACCCATGAGATCACAGGTTAGTTTTCTTTAGTTTATCCTTTTTACCAAATTAAATTTTGAAATGCTAAATATTTTGTCATCCGGGGGTAATTTTTGAAAATGTTAGTGTTAAAAGGTCCACCTAGGGGGGGTGCCTACTAGGTAGGCTTTGTTTTTAGGTAAAATGGTCATTTTTTGCACTTTTTAGGCTTTTTTAAGTTTAAAAACCAACATGGGTTTTCAGACCACGACCGCCGTCCTTCCCAGGGTGGCGGTTACATGACCGCCGCCCTATTCACGGTGGTGGTTACACGACTGCCGCCCTTAAGGTGGCGGTTACAAAACCGCCTCTCTGCTCAGGGTGGCGGTTTTGCACAGAATACAAAAGGATCATCTGTTTGAAATTGTTTTAGCTTTTCTAGCATCTCTACATGTCTTCGTGATTTTTCCAGTGTTACTCAGATGCTAACTTGCTCAGTTTTGTGTGTTTTTGGGTGTATGCAGGCGAGAGAGGAGTATATCCGGTGGAGTAGAGAGAGGGAGTGTGATTGGCTCCCAGGGGTACTAGATGCCCTCTCACAGAATGAGGAGGACACTCTTCAGCGGGCTGGGATACTACGTATTTCACACGTGCCCCATGTTACACCATCTAGTCACATCCTTTGTGACTTGTTCTGATACTGGGATGTAGATCGGAACACCTTCCGATTACCAGGGGTCCACGGTGAGTGGACTATTACACTGGAGGATGTATATCATATTCTGGAGGTCCCGATCATCGGGAGATGACTCACCCTAGAGACAGCAGGTTCATGAGCAAAGATTACACAGTGGGCTACATATATGGGAGATGTAGTCATCTCCATGGGGTCGAAGAAGGGGGTTAGAGTTTGATCCATTCCTACTTTACCCATCCCCTTACTTCGCTAGGCCATCATGGGGATCCTTGCCTCGAGACTGATCGAGGGACAAGGGAGGAGACACTTTGTTATACTGCTGGTCCCCTATTATTGCACAATTAGAGTGGCATGGTCGGATATATGCTTAGGGAGCAGAAATTCTTGGGACCACTTACCATGACTTATACAGGGTGGTCCATTTATAGGGGAAGTCCTTAAGCCACCCGACCCTAGTCATGAGTTGGGTCTATGAGCACTTCATCCCGTACGGCAGAGGTGTAGAGGTGACAGACCCTGGAGCTATGAGGGCAGCCAGATGGAAAGACATGTCGGTGCTTAGAGCACCTCATCAGCCAGTTACCTCCCTGACTACTACTGACATGGAGGCTACACCATACCAGACTATGACAGGTATATGGGGCGAGGAGGCTCTTACCTTGATCTCCTGCTCTACCACAGGGCAGCTTATTGATAAGGTGGGGCAAGTGGAGATGCACCCATTTGGCCGAGTTCCTCGGCAGTTTGTCTTACCATACATGGGTATGCTTCCCCCAGTGGTGCCGGTATACAAATCAGTCTGAGAGGCTAGAGGGGGGCCTAGAGGCCAGGGTTGGACAGTGGTTACTCCTAGAATTCCTATTACAGCCAGGAGGATAGTACGTGCTAGAGGGAGAGCCAGTGCACCTCGGGCACCCTTGCTTTAGATTACCGTGGGTCCTGCCCATAACAGTGATGACCTTATTGAGGTAGACTCCTAGTCTGAGGAGTTTACAGGGGGAGAGACAAAGGAGGAGACCGAGGACAGTGATCCTGAGTGGCATGACACCCAAGATATCATGCAGGTGGAGAGGGCCAAGCAGAGTACAGAGAGGGTGACTCTAGTTTCAGAGGAGCCACTCTCCCAGGGCCATGGGGAGGATGAGTCTGTTGCGGGGTGATATGTTGCTCGAACCACAGGAGTAGCCCCTCATTTGGCAGTGGCATCCGTGGCGGGTGCTGATCCCATAGATCCATCTTGGAGGCCTGGTGATCTGAGTAAGTTACCCTCTCTCCCCTTTAATGTTCATTTTTAGTTAGGATCTCCTTAGTTGCTATCTTGTATTTCTAATTTCTTTTCTCCTTTGTTTGCAAAGACCACCAATGAGTGGAGAGGTTTGATTCACAGGGTATACACTGATACCCTGATGATCCCCATGGAGAGGATCCATGCAGAGCTATCCGTGGACGTTGGGGAGCCTTTAGCAGCCAGTAGACATACTAATGTCTTTGCCCCAATCTGGCATGTGGCCAGGATGGTATTGAATCTCCGCACAGAGTTAACGGGGTATAGGACGGCTGAGTGCCTAATGAGGAGCCATTCTCGTGGTGAGACTGTGGCTGCCCCTCGGGATCCTGAGCCCTCTACGCACTCAGAGCGCCGGTGTAGCCGGAGTCCTAGGCGTGGGCGTGCACCTTCAGAGGGGTCTCGTAGGGATCGAGAAGCCACTTGGCTCTCGTAGTTTTTTGTATGATACATTCTTTTGTATATCCCAAGCTCTTTGAGTGTTTTGACCATGCCTAGTGCATGATGGCATTATACATAAACGTTGATCATTTATATATATGCATATTTGTTCTGGATCAAACTCTTGGCATTCATGGCTCACTTTCTATTTCTAGTTTCCTTATGCATACTATGATTTATGTTTTTTTTTTTTAGAATGTATGCAATGGTGAACAAATGATGGAAGTGTTTTACTTTCATTTTTTGTATTTCATGATGATGATATATGATGATGTAGATATAATGTGATTTTGAATCTTAGTTTCTGTAAGCAATTTGGATACTTCATATTTGTTTTGGTAAAGTGATGAAAATAAACCGGTACGATGAATAGATAAAACTGCCCCTACCCCCAACTCCACACAACTAGTAAGATGCAAGGGCTTATCACCAAGAGTTGGGAAGGGTGCAAGTTATGAGATGTAGTGAAATGATAGTGATGGAAGATAGACAAAGCTTTGGTGGAACCAAATTAGGATACCACAAGTCCACTCTACGTGAGTGACTTCATAGTTTTGGATGCAACTTGCTTTGTGGTTTATCCAGACTTAGATCCTTAGATGGCCACATGGTAGACAAAATCTGGGTTTTTAGGATTTTAACTCTCTTGGGATATTGAACATCTGATTCATTTGTTTTTGACTCAAAGCTTCAAGGTTTGAATTGTTTATGTATGACCTTTTGCATTTATTTGTCAAGAGGACCCCCTACACTTTTCCCCATGCTACTAGTAAGAAGCGTGGGTTTATCACCGTGGGCAAAGCATAGGTGAGTAAGGGCACTTCCATCCTTTCCCAACCCTACATCACTAGTAAGAGATGTAAGCTCATCACCAAAGGTTGGTGGGGCAAGGAAATGTGTAAAATTAAAATTTTCTGTTTGATCAATGTTTGACTTGTTTATTTGAGAAAAATGTCAATATGTGTTTATTTCCAAAGAGATATACATATGGGATATATGTGACACCATGAAGCTTCTAGAACAGACCATACGTAAGACACCTACCTTAAGAAGAAACCAAAAGTGAGAATAAACTTGCAGATCTTGGTATGGTTACTGTTAAGACTTTGTCATTTCTAGCTTTATTTGATAAAATGATTCCGAGATAATTTGATGATATCATGAAAAATGGAGAGGTACGATTAGAAATTTTATGCCAACAACATCATGAGTTTGTAATGAATTGCTTTGAGAATAAATTCCTTGATCACAATTTGTGTATGAAACAAGAGGACAATATGATCCTAATCTATATAAAGATGCAATGTAGATATATATATAAGTTGTGTTAGCTGCTCATGCATAGAACCGCTTGAGGTGCAAGGAATTGACTGTTTCACCAAATTCATCACCTTCTAGCATACATAAGAGGTATGCACCATTTCCATAGTCCTTCATGACTCGGTATGGGCCCAACCATTTAGGCCAAAATTTCCTTCCTTCACCGGTCTTCTTGTCGATCCGGCTGTCTAGCCTTAGAGCTAGATCACCTTCATATATGTCGCGTTCATAGACTTTCTTGTTATATTTCTGGCACATCCAATTAGCATAGACTCTATGCCATTGTTCAGCATCTAACATAGCTTCATCTAGGCTTTCTAGTCCGGAAATACGTGCTTCTCTATAAGAATTTTCATCCACAATCCCTTGTAATGAAATGCGGATACTGGGTATTTCAACCTCAAGCTAGAGAACTGCCTCTTCCCTGAATACTAGTGAGAAAGGAGTTGCTCCCATTGGTGTTCTTATTGAGGTTCGGTGGGCCCATAAGGCTGGATATAACCTCAAGTACCAATCTCGTTTGTTTTCTTTCACCGTTTTAAGGAGAATGGATTTTAGTGTTTTATTCATCGCTTCGGCCTGTCTGTTGGCTTGAGGGTAATACAAGGAGCCGTATGATGGCTTATCTTAAATTTATTGCATAGTTTGCGAACCTCTTCATTTTTAAAAGAAGTTCCATTATCGGAGATAATGATTTGCGGGATACCATACCTGTAAATGATTTGGTTCAAAATGAACTTGGTGATTATAGAACCAGGTATAGTAGTAAGAGGCATAGCCTCTACCCATTTGGTAAAATATTCGGTGGCCGTGATTATAAAATTATGGCCATCTGTGGATGAGGGAGAGAATTTCCCTATTAGATCTAGGCCCCATGTAGAAAAGGGCCATGGAGTAGTGATTGGTTGCAGAGCTTGTGCCGACATGTGGATCTCATGGGAGAATTCTTGGCACTTATGATACCTGCATACGAACTCTACTGCGTTGTGTTCTAGAGTAGGCCAGAAATAGCCCATTCGATGTATTTTATGAGTGGTGGAATTGCCACCGAAGTGGCCTCCACACATTCCACTATGATATTCATGGAGAATCTTCTTGGACTCTTCTGCATTGACACATATCAGAAGCATTCCATCGAATGCTTTTCGATAGAGCACTTGCTCTATAATGATGTATTTAGCTACGATAATATGTAACCACCTTCTTTGTTGCAGTGTAACCCCTTTTGGATACGTATGGTCCATGATATAATTAATGATATCAGTGTACCAAGGACACTCAGAGATAGAGGGTCAGGTTTCAATGTAGTATATGCACTCATCTGGAAAATCTAGATCTACTAGATCGCCTCCATCTAATGGATTATCATTTAACCAATCCACGATGATTTTTCCCTTAACTGATTTCTAATTTACAAATGTTAATTCGAATTCTCCCATTAGGGTTATAAAATGTCCAGCCTTCTTAGATAAGGACCCTTGCATGAGAAAAGTTTACAAATGGTTCGTTTTTACCATGACCCTTGTTTCTTGATTCAGCATATAGTGTCTTAAGCATTTGGTTGCAAAGAATATGGCGAGGCATTCTCGTTCTGCTTGTGTATAACGTGTTTCATAGTCGAGAAACATTCGGCTAATGAAATAAATCACACATTCTCTCTTGCCATCATCTTCTTGAGCCAGCATACAGGCTAGCGAGACACTGGTAGCTTGTGAATATAAAATTAATGGGTGGTCTAGTTTAGGTGGCATTAGCGTAGGTGGTGACAACAAGAAATGCTTAACTATGTTGAAAGCTTCATTGCAATCTTCAGTCCAATCAATGCTATAGTATTTCTTCAGTAAATTGTTGATTGGATGAATGGCGAAACTTAAGTCTGAGATGAATCTTTGGATTGCACCCAGCTTTCCGAGAAATGACCTGATTTCATATTCATCCGAAGTTGGAACCATTTTGAGGACAGCCCAAATTTTGGTTGGGTCAACATCTATCCCTCGTGATGATATGATGTAACCTAGGAGCCTCCCTCCTGTTACACCAAAGATGCATTTTTCTGGATTTAGCGTGACTCTGTATTCTATCAGATGTGAGAGAATGACGTGGAGTACTTCCGGATGGTCACAACACTTTTTTTCTTTAGCCAACAAGTCATCTACGTAGAATTCCATGATTTTATGAATTAGATCATGGAATATATATGTCATAGCTCGTTGGTATGTAGCACCAGCGTTCTTGAGACCAAATGACATAACAGCATAGCAATAAGTTCCCCATGGAGTTATAAACGTGGTTTTAGCTTGATCTTGTTCAGATATTTTGATTTTATTGTATCCCAAGAATCCATCCATGAGAGACAAAAGTTCAAACCCAGATATTGCATCAACAATGACATCAACGGATGGCAACGGGAAGTCGTCTTTAGGACACACTTTGTTGATGTCTCGGAAATCTATGCAGATGCATATCTTCCCATTCTTCTTGAGAACGGGAACGATATTAGATATCCATTGGGACTAATCGATTGGCTTGATGAATCCTACTTGGAGGAGTTTTATTACCTCCTCTTTTACCATGAGAGCTACCTTGGGTTTCATGGGTCTTGATTTTTGTTTAACTGGATTTGCATCAGATTTAGTGACGAGGTTGTGCACCGTAATGTGGGGTGCAACTCCTGTCATTTCCTTATAATTGAATGCAAAAGCCTTCTGATGTTCTCTGAGAATTCAAGTGTGTATTTCTACTTCCTCTGGGGTTAACGAGGATCCTAGTTTCAATATCCTTGGTTCATCTTGTGTTCTGATGTTAATATCAATCATTTCTTCGATTAGAGAGGCATTACCTTCTTCAAACTCAGGTGGCACTGGAGGTAAATCCAAATCATCCCCATTTTCTACTATGTATATGCTAGGTTCCATTTCTAAGGGAAGATCCATCATGGGATTTCCGAAGTAGGAAGACAAATGTGGGATTAAGGACAAATCTATCATATGATAGGAGAGATGTAGTGCCACATAGGCATTTAAGTAATCCAGAGTGGCCATATCACTATCAACATGGTCTAGGATAGTAGATTCATTTCCGTTTAAAAGAGAATTCATCATTTTTTTTATCAATGGTTCATCACGAAGGGATACCATGAAATGGGTATCCTCTAACTCATTTCTTGGAGTAAAACGTGATGCTGAAGTTGCTATTGAATCAGCGAGAAGATTTTTCTCTCATGGGATTGCTTCAATTGATATGAATTCAAACTCCTTGCTTAAATCTAATACAGCTTTTTTGTAAAGTTGTAAGTGCTCGGCTCTGGTTTCATATATCTCAGAGACTTGGTTTGCTATTAATTGTGAGTCTCCTAAAACTTTGATGTTATCAACACCGATTCTCTTAGCTAAGTTGAGGCCAAGGAGGAGGGCTTCATACTCAGCGCCATTGTTTGTGCACTTGAAATTTAGTTTAAAGGCAAAAGGTAAGACTTTTCCTTCAGGGTAAGTAAAGATTATACCTGCCCCCACTCCGTAACGACATCTAGCTCCATCAAAATGGAGTGTCCAATATTTATCTGGGAGTATAGATGTTGGGACATTTGTTGTGTTTGCACATTCTACTTCCACCATGCAAAGATCCTCTGCTGGCAGAGAACCAACACCTAGGGAATATCCTATGCCTACTGAATCGAATGGTAAGAATATTGGTAGATCCTTTTCTAGCAATTCAATGATTTTTGTAGTAGTTCCTAATGATATTGTTTTTATAGTGTTAGCCTCATCTTTTGGTGTTGGGGTTGCTTTGGCTAGGCTCATAGTTTCAAGATCTATCGTAGGTACCAAATTTTCTTTTGTTTTTCCGTTGGTAGGTTTATTAAGTTTTTTTGTTGGGAGTTCAAACTCCAAGTGCATGCCTGGTCTTTTCTTTAAGTCAGCTAGGTGTACATCAAATGGTTTTGGATCACCTTTGGCCACGAATATCTTTCCTAAATGTAAAAACCTTACTTCTTGAAATAGTGTAGAAGGGATTGCCTTCATACGGTGTATCCATGGTCGGCCGAGGATCATATTATAGTTAGTTTCCCGATCTATAATATAAAACTCAGTCAAGATGGTTTTGGGTCCGAAGGTGACCGGTAATATTATACTTCCAACCGAGGTGGCTTTAAGGCTATCATAGCCCCTTAGTGTGTTTCGAGTTGTGGAACAATTGGTTTCTCCATACCCTAGCTTTTGAAGGAAAGAGAAGGGGACTATGTTAACTGCTTCCCCATCGTTTATCATTGTGTGCTTCACATAGTTGTTATAAACCCATACTTGTAAATGTAAGGTTGGATCACCTTGGCGTGTGATCTCAGCATCTGTCGGCATTTTGTTTATCTCGAATATGAATTTGACATCCCTATCCACCTGCCCTAGAGGATGAACATCAAAGTCCACATGATTTACCTATGTTTCAGGAGGTGGAGTGATGTTAATTAAATGACCTAAACCTAATGATTCTAAAAGAGCAGCCCTGTGAGTAGGAGAGTTCTTTAGTAAGTCTAAGAATGAAATGTGAGAGAAGGTTTTTGTTAGGTCTTTAATCAAATCATAGGTACCCACAGGTTTTACTACGATTTGTTGGATGTCATCTACCTCTAGCAGGTGGCTTGGACTTGGTTGAGAGAAATAATCTCGCGTCCTTGTTATAGCTTCGATGGGTAGTTCAACATCTAACTCCACTAAACCGACTACCTTAGGTTGTGGCTGAATTCCTAGTTGTGGCGCAACTAATGGATTTAGCAAGGTTGAGGCTTCATGATCATTATTTCCTGTCATTACACCCTTGTTCATCCTAGTTAGATTTAGCCTGTTGTTAACATGATTTGGGAGTGGATCATTAAAGATCTTCAGGGGTGCATTTTGAGGGGAAACTGCCCCTTAAAAAGTATTTGATGTTGGTGACATAGGATCTACCAAGAACATATCCATGAAAAGTTGTCTTTGTTCATCTGGCAAGCGTTGTATGAATTTATTGTAGTCACGGCACGTTCTAGTGTCATGGCCCCAAATTTTTTGGAAACCACAATACGAATTAGGATTGTAATTCCTAGTTTGTTGGTTTGATTTGTATTATGGCCCAAAATTTTGATCAAACCGTTGTCTATTAAAATTTTGCATTTGTTGTCTTTGGTTTGAATTCTGGTTTTGGTACCTAGTTGAATTTTGGCTTGGACCCTGTATGGGATTTCGCTGTTGTTGTTGTTGTTGTTGTTATGGATGATTAAAATCCACTGTATTAATTGTCAGGGTAAAGTTGTTATTTTGTTGGTTGTTTATTTGTGATGGAGTATTGACAACATTTACCTTTTTAGGCTCGTCGGTTACTCCATCTATTGTTACACCCTAATTTTTGTTAAGGATTTTAGGTCCTTGATTGACGTTCGTGGTAGTAGGATAAGTTGTGGTGTTCTGGTTGGGGGTGATTAACCTCTCGTTTGCTCCATATGTTTTACGACCATTGTCAATTTCCGCTTGATCTATTCAAAGAGCGCTCTTAAGTACTTCATCGTAAGTTCTTAATGGGAACTTCTGGACTTCTTCCTTCACTTCTCTGCTAAGAGAATGAAGGAATAAATCGCATAGTTCCATTTGATCCATGTTTGGAGAACTTTCCGAAGAATAAAGAACTATACGCCACCTTTGGATGAAATGGGTAAAAGATTCGTTGTGTTCTTGTTTGATGTGTAAGAACTCCCTGATTCCTGTTCTTAATAATTTGTTCATGTCGAAGGCCTTGATGAACTCTGACATGAGTTGTTTGAATGAATGTATGGAAGCCTCAGGTATTCTATAATACCAATCGAGAGCGATGCCTTCCAAGGTTTTTGGGAATATTTTAGCAACAACCCCATCCCATGGGAGTAGTTCTCGAATGGCCGTAGCGTAAGCTTTGATATGTGCGTTTGGATCTCCCTCACCTTTGTATTTGGGTAAACTGGGGAGAGGTCTTGGAAGCATGATGCTTCGTATGGTGAAATCCAAGGGTTCTTTCAAATATTCTGAGTAAGTCCCTATCACATATTTTTTGACCATTGATGGTGTTTGTTGAGGGAGCGGTGGTGGAATGGGTTGTTGATATGGCGCAACGTATGCGTTGGTAGGGGCATAAGGAAGCCCCTGTGTTTGAGAAAACATGCCTGGAGAGGAGAACATATCCCCTTGTGGTGATTTGGAGTATATGTTTAAGTATGATGGGGTACTATCCAGGAATGGATTGTTTTGTACTAGACCGGGAGGAACAGTGTTAGAGATGGTGGGTCTAGTTGGTGTTTCTTGTGAATACTGAGGAGTCATGCCTAATGTGCCTACTCCTGTGAGGAGATCTATTTGGCTAGGAGGATTAGAATTTCCTGTTTTTATGAATTGAGAATGATGATTTTCTTGGGCAAGTTTTAACCCTCTCACTTTTTCTACTAACGTTGAAATGATTTCATTTGGTGAAGTCATGGTGTTTTTCTGTAGTGGCGTTTGTTGTATACCATGGTTTTTTATAGGCATGTGATACCTCGCTATGAAATGATCACTATCTTGCCAAGTTTCTCTGAGGGTATTTCCTATATACAGTGGCATAGAGGTATTTTCTTGAAAAGAGACCTCGGGTTGTGTTTGTAAATCTCCTACAGGTGGATACATACTTCGAGAACGTTGGTCATTCCTGAAATAACATACCAAATATTCATCATCTAAACCTCAGTATGAGTCTGATTGTCTACTAATTTGTGGTCTAAGTAGCATATGAGGAGATGAACCAGATTCTCTGGTGAACGTCATGTTATTCAAGCCTGAAGGCTCTGTTAGTTGCGTTTGAGTGAGCTGATCTAACTCCTCAGTTTGGAAAGATGAGTTATATCTGATTCTCAGAGTTTGTGTTGACAACTGGTTAGTTGAGTAGTTGTCACCCCATACTAAGAGTGAGGGTAATGATTGTCTATTTTGCTGGGTGTAGTATGCCTCAAGACCCAAGAGGGGTCTGCCATATGCATCAAATCCTGACATATTTGGGGGGTATATGAATACCCGCAGAATAATGGGAGGGAGCAAAAGTGATGGTTAATGAGGTAGAAAATGACTAATGATATGGAGAAGGTGAATTTTTTTTTTGTTTCACGTCGGGTTCACCAATTTTGTACGACAGAAAAGTGACATGCAAGCATCAGAATCTACAAGTGACTCTTCCTCGCACCTGACCTCCTGAGGTTGTGCCGAGACAGGCGGTGGGTATGGAATATATGTGAGATTCAGATAAACTAGTTAGGCAATCTTATGTCTTCAATACGCACTAGAGGAATTTGTGAGTCTAAGGTAAAGAAGGCCCTCCTAACTTGAACTGGTGTGATAGATCGATCAGTAAGGATGACTGCTCGAAGGATCCAATCAATATCGAGATCTGGTGTGATTCGATCTATAGGTTGTGGAATACGTGGAAAATGACCCGGGATAGTTTTGTGTACATCTCTGGATAGGGTCATGAAATGATTGATGGGTATATTTACTTCTATGGGCGATTCTCTGGCCTAGTCCAGAATTCCCTAGCTCTGTTAGCTGTTGTGTCTAGCAAGGATAATTGTTCGATGATGATAGGTGGTAGTGGGGTAGACCAGAATACTAATGTCCGTAGGCCAGTGTCTATGTCTAATTCTCCTATGGATTCGTATGGCTGTGGGATTTTTGGGTCACAACCATAGATTCTTAGTTGTTGTGGACCTGTTATGGTCATGCATTAAATCAAGTCCTAATCCCTAGTATCTAGTAATCGTATGCTTTCTCAACTTCTATATTTAGGATCAATAACTGTGTGATTTTCTCAGAATATCTTACAGGTGTTTGTGTAGCCTGGATTCTTAGGCTGGTGGTATCTATATCTAGAAGAGTGTCTCCTGCATTTGGCTGTGGGACCAAAGGATCAAAACCAAAGGTTTGTTCTCTTTCAAGCCCTTCTACAGTCATATGAATGTTATCTAGGGTAATCTGTAGTTCGGTTGATTTGACCAAAATGTGTGTGCTTGGTTGTCTTCTATGTTTAGTCCACTCAACTGGGAATTGATTGGTTGCAAGCTTACCATTGTTTGGAAGACTTGGATCCTAAGATTTTGATCTATATCAGTTATCACTATGATGAGATTGGGCTGAGGCACAATTGGTTCGAATACGTATTCCCTGGGCTCTCTAGGTCCCGTTATTGTCATACAAAATCAACAATGTAAAATGAACTACAGTAAAATGAAATTTAACTATGTGAAGTATATCAATAGCATGTATGACTTCTCTATTTTTTTGTGTTTTCGGATGAGCTATATGAATTTAAGAAAGAAGTTATTTAAAAAATATAGAATTGAAAGCTAAAATAACAATTTAAAACAAACAAAATAACCAAGTGCAGCTATCTGTCTGTGTAATTTTTAGATCTATTCTAAATAATAAAATAGCTTATCTAATCTATTTCCAAGACTCTCGATCCTACCTCAGAAGTGAGAAGTGAATCATAGTTTCTCAGAAACTATCAATCCCCACAACTTCCCTGGCAATATCGAGAATAGAATTAACTGAAATAAAGCAATTAACTACTCTATTTGATATGATTCTAACTAGAACTTTGAAAGCTAGAACCTGGATTCTGCAGAACAGTGGCGAATCCGATGGTGTGTGTGATCTTTTCCTCTCAGTGTGATCTCCTCGTTCCTTCGTGTTCACGTGGATCCAGAAAAGCGTGTAATGCTAGCATAAATAGAAGTAGATATTGGGACAAAGGTAGCTCAAGGCACAGATTAAATATAATGCGAGTAGGAGAGGGATAGCGCAAGAGTACAGAGCTTGGCTTATGTAATTCCTAGTGGGATCTATTGTGAGTCATGCAACATAAAGCGTCCATAACCTGAAACTATCCTATTTGAAGAACAAAGCATGCAACTTTAATGGCTTCCTAAGCTATACTACTCCAATGGATTGGATGAAATAACAACAGTGCTTGCACAAGATGGATATGTGGCTTACTAACAGTAAAACAATGCTAACCAAGCATGCAATGAAAGAAACTAAGAACTCTAAGCAAAATGAAAACTAAATCTATTGCAAAGAGAAATTAGAGGCAAATTTTGAGGGGTTATTTTCTTGAGCACAAGCCCACTATTTATAGCATTTGCATTTACCCAAGGTAAAAGCCAAATAGAAATCTTAAACTATAAACAATGGCAAAACACTATTCCAGGGAACCAGAATCATAAATGCAAGCTTATGGCGGTGAAAGAAAGCTGGTATAATGTTGAAATTACCTGAGTCGTGTTAAAAGAGATTTTTAAAAAATGCGTAAAGGACCGCTGCCCTGAGCAAGGCGGCGGTTACAGGGCGGTTGTCACGAGACTGCCGCCCAGGTAGGGTGGTGGTTTCTTCACTGAAGAGAAAAAGATGAAGAAAAGAGGGGAAAAGGGAAAAATAAAGCATGCAGGGGCTAAGCGGGGCATGCGGGATGTTAACGCACACTTGGAGAGATTTTCCGGATCCCGAACACCTTGCGAGGAGACCTGTATCATCATTGGGGCACATGTCATGTTGTTTTGATAGTACAATACCTTACAATTTTGGGTACGTATAGTTACCATGACTGACCTCTATTATATATGTAAGTATGAAAACGAATTTATCGCAGATTTTGTTGCTCATTGGCATAGTTTGATCAATCAACTCACATTCCAACTACCACATACTAAACTCATCGATCTCTTTATGTGGGCTTGTTTTAGACATATCTCACCGACCCTGTATGTCCAGACTTTCCAAACCTTCGACGAAGCATTCACCATGGCATGAAAACTAGAGATTCAGGCCATGGAAGAGAAGAAAATCCAACTACGTAATAAGAACTCAGAATTCAAGTAGAATGATACCTCTTCTTCTTCAAAACCACAAAACATTTATTCAAAGGCCAAGGGGACCACTAATGTAGTGGTACTAAAAGCTGGCCTAGCTCATTTGTCAAATCAGGCTAGCCTCTCATCTAATCTCTCACCCGTTCAGACTTTTCAATTCAGACGGGAACAATGGAAATATACCCCAATTGGGGAACCTTATTCTTCTATCTTAGAAATTCTCATCAAATCCAGGGCCATCATCCTTCCTCCCATGAAACCGCACACTGGTTTTGACCTTGCTTGCCCCACACCTATGTGGTATAAAGAGCATGACTTTTGCAACTACCATCGAGTAAAGGGTCATAGTGACGGAAATTGCATCACTTTTAAAAACATTGTCCAAGAAATGCTCAAGAAAGGTGAGCTAACCTTGGATAATCCTAACACACCTACCAATCAAAATCTACATATCTTCAAGAAACCTTTCCCTAATCATGCCTCTTCTTTTAATAAAACTGAAGAGACCTCAACTCATGATATCCATACCAGCAAGGTCCATGCTATTTTTAGTGGTACACCCGCTCCTGCCTAATTACCTCATATTCATTCCATAGAGGAAATCCTATCCCGAAACCCGCCTTCTGCGCTTGAACCCATTTTACCTATTCCTCCACCCATAGAAGAATACCTTTCACCTCCTTTATCACCCATGGAGGATCCTTCAATTAATATCGAGGATATTTCACCTTTAGCTTCTCTACCTAGAGAACCGTCACCCACAGTACTTCTTCAGTGCAAGGAGGATATGTGCTTATTTCTTCCACCCACAGAGGAGCACCCATCATCTCCTCCACCTATAGAGGACCACGCATCATCTCCTCCACCTATAGAGGACCACGCATCATCTCCTCCACCTATAGAGGAGCACCCATTTTCTCCTTCACCTATAAGGGATCCAGTAGAGATACCTTTTCCTCTAGGTGATCATTCTCCATCAACTACCCAAGATCTTACAGACCTACTTTTGGCTCTCTTACCCACGAAAGATGGAGCTATCAAATTCCATGTCTCTAAGATAAATTTTATGGGAATTTCCATTAGGTCCTCATCATCCTCGCCTACAGACATGTCGTTATTGCACTTATCCAATCACTTAGATTATGTGAATAAAAAATTACTGTGGGGGCACCTTCTACTTCCTGTCTCAATGTAAATACAAATGTCACTTGCTGACACTTCCACTATCTATCCAAAACTATTTCGACAAATTGAACCAAGCACAACCACCTCTATCACAACTTCTTCCATGAAACCCATCATAGCTCAACACACAAACTTACCCATAACCTAACATACATCTAAATCCAAACCCACACATACATCATCTTCCTTAACTAAACCTTTTAGTACCTTAGGGGTCACCCTAACCACCAACCTTACTCTTCCACCCATCAAATTATATTTAGCTACATCCTCCAAGGCCAATACCAAACCTACTCTGACACCCAAACAAAGGGGCCAACCCTATAAATCTCATACTCCAACCTCACTGATCACACCTTCATCACCTTCACCCTCTTTTTTTGTCTTAGGACCTCACCCTTCTAGCACAATTAAGAAACCTCCACCCACTAGTAAACTAAAAACACAACATCCCATTCCACCATCACAAACCACTACCATACCCAAGAGCCTGACATGACTTCTACCCACATCTGTAACATCTTTACCACCCATACCTTTAATACCATTGATCACTCCTTCACTACCCATGACACTTCAGTCTCTTTCCCTCACACCTCTAGTATGACCTACACCATCTACCTTCATAGTACCTTCGTTATCCCCATGGGTAACTCACCCTTTTCCACCATCTAGTTTTCCCTCTAGGTGTCATGCCCCCATATCACCTTTACCCAAAAAGGTATAACCTAAGGACAAAAATCCCCTACCCTCCGATAAGGTACTCAGAACAACCATACACTCTCTTGCCAGTTCATCTACCATGCCCCTACCAAAACAAACATGACCAATGCCTACGATCACACCGACACTTAAAATTGTAGCTTGACCTACTCCCCCTCGTGTAAAGACCATTCCTCTACAGTCGGCCATACCTACACCCAAACCCACTTTCACTTCCCATTGTGATCCACTAATAGGGTCCTATGCCAAAATCTTAACAAACCTCATTAAAACTTTTGTCATCACATTACCACCTCTCAAACCTTACGACCCACTCAAACCCATACCAAAGGGATTTGACAACACCAAAATTTGTGCCTACCATCGTGTGCCAGGACACGATGTAGAGAAGTATAAGGATTTGAAAAACGTTCTTATCTAGTTATGCCCTCGCGAAGAAAACTTTGACGATGATGACCTTCATGATGAGAACCCCATTTCAAAAAAACCCATTCCCATAGCTCCTCCTGCACTACCTACTCAATGACCTGTACCTTTACCCCCACAGGTCCTAGAACCACCTTTAAGATTTGAAATTAACATGGTTTGTATCAATAACCACGTTAAACCTCCACCCAAATGTTGATGTGCCCAGATCATACCGTAAAGTTACTTCTCATCACTGGATTTTTTCCCTTCAGGTCGCTATACCTTTCACGGCTAACCTACCTTGCCTACCTCCCCACCTCAAGTAAACATGATTCACGTTGCTACCTGTGCTCAGAAGGACAAAGACAAGGAAAAGGGAACTGAATCACCAACCAATCCTATACCCAACATACCATCTGTGCCCACAACTAAAATCACTATCCATGGCCCCACATATCCTATTTCTAATGATGTCACACACCGCGTGATGCTCAAACTACTACACCAATCCCCCCTAAAAATGTCCTTATATGACCTCATCCAAACCTCAGAATCCCATTGTCAAGCTCTCATGGAGTTCTTGTAATCTATTTAGGTTTTACCCAATGACCCTACACCCATAGCCTCCATTATCACACCCCATCATATAGCCTCTCTCACCAAATTTCCACCTTTATCGACACCTCAACATACTCACCAAGTAGCCTTCCTTAGATTCTTAGAGGAATAGATTGCACCACACCAAACTGATGACGTAGACCCATCTCTCTTCTTCTCTATCCACATTGATGATATACATGTATGATGTGTAATGATCAATGGGAGTGCTAGCATTAATATCATTTCATCCCATGAATTCACTCAAATGTGCATACCTGACAATTACATGCATAAACATTTTGTCATGTTGCATTCATTCAATGACGCTATCACATCTATATTAGGCATTATCATCCTCCACATTCACGTGCGCCCCCATTTTGTTCCAAAATTATTTTACGTCTTGGATGGGGAATTTCAAAATAATTTTTTACTTGGCAAACCCTGGATTCATGTCACGGGTTGTGTTCCTTCCACTTTGCATCACTATGTAAAGTTTGAGCATGAAGGACAAACCTATACTATTCCAGCTGATCCATCACCTTTTAAAACATGCAACATGCTTTACTAACCCAATGATGTGCTCACACCTATCAAAGCATCTACCTCTATAACCACTACCACGTCACTTACACCTCTCCTCACCATTTCAACCGCTACCTTAACCACACCAACATCCTCCATTCCTACCACTACCACGACCTCCACAGCTGAACCATCATCCTCCTAGTCTGTTAGCTCCACCTCCGCGTCGACCTCTGACACATCATCTATTCCAGCTACCCACATACTAACCACCAATCCCTTGGAATTTATTTTTCAATGCCTGACTTTGGGGGAGTATTGCTTATACAGTGTCAACACATTCCTTACTCCACAAGAGTATGGAAGTCTTCAACAACACCCTTGCTACGATCACCGCATAGCATAACACCTCCTTTATGGTCCTCACCTTTGTACTAGTCTCACCTATGGGGGACTTGATACTACCACTTACACACCCAAACCACCATCACAAACCCCCCCATTTTCTGTTGACTTCCAGTCACTCATCAATCACCATTTCACCCATACCTTCCAACACTAATGTTCATGGAAGGGTTTTGGTTTTGGATTTTACGAGAAAGGTCACCATACTATTATTCCATGTACTACCCATAAACATAACAAATGTAGTGGTATCGGCTTTGCTGAACAACCTACCAAGCAAGCCCACATTGAACTCATCAAGGACATCAGCGCTTCTCCACTTTCTTCACCCACTCCACCTTCATGACCATCTTCACCGACGGAGTTTATGGATCCAAAATCCATTCCTCGTAAAAAAAAATTCATAAACACCATCTCCTTAGGGCCTCTGACTTATCAATGTGACAGCGAGGCTCCCTCCTCTCTTCCCTTTATGTATCCTTAAATGATCGATGATGATACACCTTCGATCAATGTCATTAAATGTCAGGATGATAAATCTATACTCACCTACTTTGGTACAGAAGACTCATATAGTCATCAGTTGTTACCCTTTGAGATGCAAACCATGTTGAACAAATCAACTATCGAAATCAAAATTCATACTCAGGATGACCCACACATCCTAAAGATTGGTCAATCTTAGATGTTGCTAAACAGGAAGCCATCACATCTTTTCTCAAAGATCATAACCATGTTTTTGCTTGGTCTTATGTATACATGCCTAGTATTGACCCCACCATAGTAGTCCACAATATCATAACCATTCCCGATGCAAAATCTGTCAAACAAAAGCTGAGGAAAATGCACCCTCACATTACCCTTCTTGTCAAAGAATAACTTCAGCACCTTCTTTTTGTTTCCTTCATCTTACCCATTGATTATCCTCATTGGATTTATAACATTGTCCCTATCACTAAGGAGATAGGGGGAATCTACATTTACATGGATTTTTGTGACCTCAATCTAGCTTTCCATAAAAATGACTTTCCTCTACTTGGTATTGATTAGCTGGTTAACCTTACCGGTGGTCATGAGATGCTATCACTCATGGATGGCTTCTTGGGTTATAACCAAATCTTGCTTACCCTAGAGGATCAACAGAAAACTACATTCATCACCCCTTAGGGGACCTTCTGCTATCAAGTCATGCCTTCTGGCCTTAAAAATACTTGTGCCACATATCAACGGGCTATGACTTATATCTTCCATGACATCATGCATCATATATTGGAATATTACGTGGATGATCTCCTAGCCAAATCTAAACGCCACTCCAAGCACCTCACCGTCCTAAAAACCATCTTTGACTGCCTCATTAAATATTACGTTCACATTTATCCAAAGAAGTGTGTCTTTATGGTCCTCTCAGGAAAACTCTTGTGATTTATCATTTCCCTACGTGGTATATAAGTTGACCCTATTAAACTCAAGGCCATTCTAGACATGCCTCCACCCACTAACCTTAGGAAACTCTGTATCTTGCAAGGTAAGTTGTAGTCTATACGTCATTTCATTTCACAATTGTCTTATCACTGTCAACCATTTAATCACCTTCTCAAGAAGCATGTATCCCGTAAATGGGATGATGATTACCACAAATATTTTGATGCCTTAAAAAAATACCTTCTTCAACCCCACGTACTCATTCCACTTAATGACGATCAACCTTTCTACCTATACATCTCAGCTATTGATCACTCCTTGGGGGCCATGCTTTCTCATCATCATGAACAACACAGAGAGCAGAAAATTTATTACATAAGTTGTACTCTTTTGAACTATGAAACATGACACACCCACCCCGAAAAACTTTTCTTAGCCTTATTTTTTGTTGCCACAAAACTCTGACATTACTTACTCAACCATAAAACCTATGTTTTGACCAACACCGACCCCTTACAGTTCATGTATGAAAAACCTTACCAAAATCAATGTGTTGCATGCTGGCTTATGATTTTGGCTGACCTCGACCTCAAATTCATTCATCAAAATTCCATCAAGGGACAAGCTATCACTGACCAATTGGATGATGCACCTATTTCTGGGAATTAACACTCTAATTTTTACTTTCTAGATGAATCAATTACTACCCTTTTCTTGGATGAACCCGCTTACCAAATGACACTCTTATTCGATGGTTCCACGTGTCATAATGGGGGTGGTGCAGGATTTATCCTCATTCCACTTGATGGTGAACCCATGCCTTTTTCTTTCAAACTAGATTTTGATTGTATAAATACTATTGTCAAATACAAAGCACTCGTTTTAGGTCTCCAAGATGCCTATGCCTTGGATGTCAAATCCATACACATCTTTGGTGATTCCCAATTGGTCATAAACTAGGTCAATGGTATATACTAATGTCATAATGATACACTTCAAAAATATAAACATCACGTAGACATGATTTTGACCACCTTTGACCGTTACGCCCTTCAAACAGTCCCTCGTTCAACCAACAAATTTATAGATACCATGGCCTGCTTGTCTTCTCAAATAACCACTTCGCCTGCCAATTCTAAAATCTTTGTCACCATACAACAACTCCAATCACCCTCTTATTTACCTTGTGATGTTTACTCTATAGGAAATGCTACCCCCGACCCAAGTGACCTTTGGTATAAACAATACTCTGAATATCTTTCTCTCTGTCTTACCTCCTGATCTCACCCGTAATGGACAATGCACCTTCCTTAAAAAGGTCTCACATTACATCATCATGGGGGGCCTCCTCTATAAGCACAAATTTGATGGTATTCTCTTATAATGCCTCACGAGCTCTGAAATTCCTTTACCATTAAGGAGGTTCATGATGGCATATGAGGAGGTCACTTCAGTGGCATTTCTGTTGCTAAGTGTATTCTTCACCTTGGCTATTACTGGCCGACCCTCAACCATGATTGTTGTGACAATGTCAAATGTTGTGTAAAATACCAACAACATGCCAACCTTCATCATACACCTAGTCATGCCTTATAGGTCACCCATGACCTTTGGCCCTTCTCTCAATGGGGTTTGGATCTTGTCGAAGAGATCAATCCCCATTATTTCCAACACCATTAGTGGATCATCACCACTACCAAATACTACAAAAAATGGGTTGAAGCCATACCTCTCATTTCCACGAAAGATAAGAAAATATGTGAGTTCATTAATCATCATATAATATGTTGCTTTGGTGTCCCACATCTCTTCATCACTGATAATGGAAAACAATTCAAAAAAAAGACCGTGCAAAAACTTTGTGACACCTTCGGCATTCAGCTAAGTTTCTTGTCACCTTATTACCCATAAACCAATGGCCAAGCCAAATCCACTAACCAAACCTTGAAAAAATTTCTCATGAAAGTTGTTAACAATACTAGGAAGGACTCACATATGCACATTCCTTTTTCTCTGTGGGCATACTGCACTAGTATCCTTACTTCCACTACTACTACACCCTTTTCTCTGGTCTACAGTACAGAGGCTGTTCTTACTCTTGAAGTTTAGATTTCCTCACTCCACATTTCTCTCCATGATATGCTTGTGGATGACTAATTTCGTCAAGAACGTTTAGCACAACTTGAGTTATTAGACGAACATCATCTTAATTCTCTTGACCACCTTCAAGTTTACTAAAAATGTATCAAACGTGTCTATGATAAATGTGTCCATGAATGAACCTTCTGAGTCGGTGATCTTGTCTTGAAAGAAAATCAACATGTAACTAAAGCAGAAAAAATTAAATGTGGTAAATTTTCTCCTAATTGTCTTGGACCATACAACACGACCCATACTTACAAATCAGGTGCTTATTGTTTATCTTCACTCGATGGAAAACCTGAACCTGTCCCCTTAATGCCTTGCATCTTTGACCATTCTACTATTGACTTTTAGTCCTACCTCAATTTTTACCTCTTTCCATACTCATCCCTTGAGCGCTATCCACTTCCTATGCCATCACCAATGATTAAATAAGAATCATGTGCATACCTATCACCTTTTTTCTTCTCTTAAATATGTGTACCACAGTGTTCCACATAGCATGATTCTCATGGATACTTTTCATCTACCTTTAGATGAGATCCCATGGTAATTTCACCCTGCTTTATGAACAAGAATCCTATTCTTCATCTTGGTATTTTCCATGACTTCGAATCCCTCACATGGAATCTAACTCCTTGAGTCAAACTTCCAATAAAAAGATGACTCCCTCAAAAGGACATCTTTCTCTCTATAATCACTTCTATAAATAGAGTGTTCCCTCAAAGGACAACTATGTAAAGCTCTTTAAAAAAAAAAAATAGAGAGAATCTGAAGCTTCCTGTATCGATCAACTTCATGAAGACATCAAGGGGTTAATTTCCTCATCCCATATAGAATTCCTACATCAATCAGTCTATCTCAAATACCAGTCAACATAGAAAGCCTTTTAGTCATGGACTTACCCATTGTGACCTTGGATACCTTTCCCAAAGAGCATGCTACCTCATACCATATAAAAATTAACCACCTTTCACCCCTCTCACCATTCGCACTCCCATTTCCTAGCACCTCAAGGAACCTCTCAGAAACCATGACATTTGGTGATCATGTGACTACTTTTCACCCTTTGAACAATCAATCATGTAATTTCTTTAGGGTATTACGTTCATCACCTCATCTAAGGTATGACCTACTCGGTATGATCCTAACCAATTAGGTGGATTTCTTGCCTCCTCTCATCTTTTAACCTTCTTTATTATGTATTGATTACCTTATACAGGACTTGGTCCTTAGCGTTTACCTTCAGGTAATCTTCTTCTTCCACCACAATAAAAATCACCTATACCAATTTTCCCACAACTCATCCATACCTAACAGACCTAAACTCAAATCATACCTATAACATACCCACCCACACTCTTACCTCATCACATACTTCCCTAGCTTATGGGAGAACTACATTGGCCTGAGGTCCCTTTTTTTTTAGGACTATGTAGGTAACACTCTGAGGGCATGGGGCCCTTGGAGGTTAGCTCTGTCACTCTCTACACTAACTAATTCATTTTTTCATTTTCCTCAAATCACATTCTACCCTACTTAGTTTCCTTTTATATCCAATATTGGAAATTAAACCAAACAAACAAAAAAATTCTTCACATTTTTATCATTGTCAAAACAGACATTTATTATGACTACCATTTCTTTACCATCATCATCCATATATTATAAAACATATAAAAAATGACTATATCATCATTAATCACACACATTAATGAATTACAAACTCAACCCTGCCTATGACCGGACTCCATCATGCCTAACAATGACCTAACTCCATCAAGCCTAAATCCATGACCTGACTCAATCCATGCCTAAATCATGACCTGACTTCATCATGCCAAAATCCATGACCTAACTCAATCCATGCCTAAAACCTAACTCAACCATGCCTAGAACACAAACCTAAATCAACCATGCTTATGACCTGACTCAGTCCATGCCTAACACACCTATCCTGACTCCATCTCTACATAGTACACCAATGCTGAATCAACACATGCACATAACACACCATAGTCACTCATCCATCTATACATATAACATATCCACAGTCTATCAAATATCAAAGAATCATGGACACGCAAATCAGTCAATATCATCCAATCTCATCATATAAATCTCATGGACAGTCCATCACAATATACATGGAGCATAGGCAAATAACATGTATCAAAAATCCAAAACTCTCATATACAACCTCACCATATTCAGTGCACGTAGGATAGTATATGCTCCAAAATATAAAACTCTCGTACATCCTCACCCTCTTTCAGCACGTAGGCCGGTATGTGATCAAAAATATAACAACTCTCGGCATGCAGGCCGGTATATATCAAAAATCAAAACTATGTCAAAATTGAGGGCCATATATCAGACATCATCATGGTAGACATCCTCCATATATGTCTTGCACCTGTCCCCTCCGCCTCCTCGGCCCCTATCTGAAAACCTACTAACATCTCCCCACCCATCATAGGTGGTGGTTGGGTCCCTGCTAGCACATTAACTAGAACTAGCCTCCAGGAACTCATGGCCTCACCCTAACCATGTCTTGGGGCTCAATGGCCCCCTATGCTCTCCATGTTATGGATGTGCATGATCTGGTCCTCTTACGTTAGAGGCCTGTTGTGCCCTGTACTCGAGCATATGATAAACAATCTATCCCTACTACCGTCAACTGGTACTAATAGTATCGGGTACCTCATCTCTTGCCTCCCGTAACTCTAGATACAAGTATTGTCTGTGATGGTCCCCATTAGCCTCTGACCCTGTACCTATCCTATGTGACCCTATCCCACCCCTACTTGTGAATTGGGACCCTATTCCAGTTCTTGTGGTGGTGCCATCGGCTTCTGCTCTTGTGCCTGTATTTAGGCCTATAAAGTCCCTAATATGTGACTTGTGTCATGGCTAACTGGCCCTGTCAACCCTGTCATCTTGTGCCTGTAGGGTGGCCACCCAACCAGCATCTCCATCTCCATCTCCATCCCCACCCTGGGCCATATAGGTCCTGAAGACTGGCCACATGTGCATGTAACTCAGCCACCTCCTGCTCTTACATTGGCTAACTGTCCCTACACCATACCCAACTAGGTAATCAGGGTCATCAACCTGCCCCTGTAGGGCGTCTCTCTGTACATTATAATCATGGCTAAATCCAGCTACCCCAGCTTGGGTGGTACTGCTCATAAATGGAGCCACCCACCACTATCTGTATCTATCTGTAACCCTGGCATCAATCCGCTAGTCTACCACCTACTCCTCCTGCCTGTGGGCACTGTCAGTTGTGGTAGAGGTAATGGCCTCTCCACGTCATCTCTCCTATACTGCGGGAAGAGTGGAGGTATGTCCTGTAGTAGCCCAAACTGATGTCTAACCCTGCACACTGGGATCATCTCATGCTCCCCAACATGACACCCCTTTATCCATCTCATTAGTTGAAGTCCATCTAGCTCATCATGCATCTACCTATATGAGGGATAACCCACATACGGTCTCCATATGATGTCTACTCCGGAAAATCCCTCTAGTAGCACCTATAGTATGCTACATCATGTGTAGCCATGTCTAATTGGTTCTCTCCAATCATGGGTACCCATCGCATGTACCCCATCTGAACCAATCTCGGTAAAAATGCATTTTCTTGGGGCATACCCACTGGGCATACACAAACTATGTGGTCATAGGCCCAACATTGTAGTAAAAAGGTGCAACATAGGCTAAACCTACGCAGACAACCATACGCCCACAACTCTCTATATAACTACACCACAAATGCTAGCACCCAGGTGAAACAGGTCCAATCCATCACCATGTCATGTAGCACCCCCATTAACAAGCAGGGGAATATCCCTCCCTCTACATCTAGCAGTGTGAAATAGCACACTGCCTCCATCAATAAAATAACTAGCCTCATCTCCTCTGGATGGGCTAGGTACATCCCGTCATAACTCAAGCTGGTACTAAGGAATGTCATGTCGGCTAGTCCCTCCCCAAAAACTATCAACATCAACTCCTCTGAGGCCTCAGAGGAGATTTAGTACACCTACCTCCCCAATAATGGTAACCACAGGATCCTAAACACATCCTTTAGGGTGACTGTTATCTCATCTATCAGTAGGTGAAACATGTTGGTCGTTGAATCCCATCTATCAATGAGAGCAACCATCAGACTCGGCTGCCAGACTGCATAGTGATAGTGTCAGACCCTAATCAGGCCCACCTCCTATGTGTGTCACCATTCCTCAACTATCACCATGCCTCGCACTCTCAAGAGTAGGGGTGGCAGAATGTCTCTTATCTGTAGCTAATCTCTCCCCTACATCTAATACAAACATCAAATTAATATACCTTCATCATACCCATACTCACCAATGACACCTCACCTATACCAACTGTCTCACCTCTTTCTATCTTCACAACCTACTTTCCTATCACATTTTCTCTCCCCTCCCCCTACCGTCACCCACTATCATTTCCCCATACCCATTTTATCCCTCACCTACACTAGGTTTTTCACCAACACACCCTATTCTACCCTTCCCTATCTCACCCACTCGACCTAGGACCCTTTTTGACCCCTTTTCCTCCAAAACCTGACCGATGCCGGTTATCTCTAACTGACCCCGGTCACCCCTCAACCGGCATCGGTCAGCTATTTCGTGACTGATACCGGTTTGACCCTACCGATGTCGGCTATCCCAGACCAACGCCGGTCACTGTCTCAGCAAAAACCATGACCCCCAAACCCTACCTTCTCAAAAAAACTCCCTCTCCTAACCCTTCTACCCATCCATTCTCACCTACACTTTCCCTTAACCCCATCCTACCCCCTATTCACCTACTTACCTCTCTCCCCGCTCCTATTCTACCCAATTCACCCTCCCACATTTCAAATTGTATTTTCCCCCCAAAAAACACACAATAAACCCAATTTTCTTTCCACCCGACCTCTCACCTAATCTATCTCCCAAAACACAAAAAGGGTTCAACACTTACCTCATTATGCTATCAATGTCATGGTGGCAAGTTTGGCCACTACACCGGTGGCCTGCCCAATCCCTCTCTGAGCTTTACCATCACCAATTGGTCACCTCATCTCCAACCACCCAAATCCAACAATCTGATCTCGTGGACCTACCTCTCAACTACCAATCACCCACCGTTCAGCTCACCAACTCAGCTTTGTGTTCCATCCAGACACTTTCCAACTTTCCCTCTCTCTCATGTCATTTTCCTCTATTTCACACGGGACAAATGATTCCACAAAACATGGAATTTTTCTTTTTTATAACATCCTCAACCTAACAGACACTAATTTTAACTTCATCGGCATCAGTCACATGCCCTACCTTACCATGGTTAGTTACCCTATACCAGCATCAGTTACCCTTGACTGGCGTCAGTCACCCTCTCTTCCACATTACCCATAATTTCACCCTATTACCCTTCCCGTCACTCTTTTTCCCCTCACCCAACACTTACCCTCACCATTCACCTGACCTTCATGACCTCATAATTTACTACCTAACCTCATCCTCATTTGGGGAATCAATATTTTATTGATACCTCAGCCCTACCCATGTCGTGACCTAGATACTTGGACCTGGAACATCACTAGTGACCTTTGACCTCATGTGTTCACTATAACCTTATGGTACTGTTACCTGTATTGATTGACCTAATGACCTTACCTTGCCTCTTGTCATGACCATTTATCCTGACCCAACCCTTGGTGTACCAAAACATACCTAAACGTTCCTGCACCTAACCTGCATTGTGTTTCCTAACCATATCCTATACCTTATATACCAGAATCACTTCAACCTTGTTTGGATAAACCTATTGACCTTGGACAATGTAGATTTTTCATACTCTTTAACTTGGTATTGTGTTACAGTTTATACATGTGCATGCATTTGAATGTTATTACCTTTGACCCTGACCCATTACATGGATTATCCGCATGGACCTTTTTCCTTTTTTTACCCCAATTACCCACCTTCCTCTTCATCACATTCACCTTTTATCAAACCACTCACCACTTCTTCCTTCTGCTTCATCAGTTCTTGGTTTGAGGGGAATCACCTTCACCCAAACATAGGGAAACCACATCTTATTTTTGTCAGCGTCACTTACCAATACAAGCTATGCAACAAAAAGGGGCAAAATGTAGACACCAAAATTGGGTCACACTCCCCTTAGTCCCTCGATAAATAAATACCTTGAACACATCCACCTAGCCATGGCCCCATTCGCCCCACTATAATATTAATTTAATTAATTAAATTAAATTAACTCATTATCCTCACAATATTTAGTATTTAAATATCCTAATTGGGATAATACCCATATATCCACCTCACCCTAAGACCTATTCTTAGTAAGTTGTCATAACTAACTAAGACCTACCCAAACCATAAAAATAAATGCCTACATTACCTCTAACCACATTCCCACCTGTTAGAAGGATGCTTCCATGCTAATTAGCAGAGTTAATGAAACGAGATCCCAGAAAATCAAGGGGATCTTCCTAGTTTAGTAAACATAGGAAATCCCACCCTAACCAACGCCGGTTACCCTTAACCACCGCCGGTTAAGCCAGAACCACCGTTGGTTACCATTTAACCCCCAAAATAACCTTATTTTGAGGTTGGCACATTTCTAAGAGATAGATACATTTTTTTAGAACAAGTGATGAAACTAGAGTTGCATGAAAGGAGAACCAACATCTTTATGAGCATTAGAACATCCATAGCCAGCACCTGAAGCAACCACGAAGCCATTTGTCTTCACGGGAGCATTCGGGGAAGTGCCAGCACCACATCAAGTTCATTCCATTTTATTACCCACCATTACCAACCAAGAATTAGGCTCATACAAATAGTAAGTTTTGTTAACCAACACTTATCCATTTATCATTTAGTAGATCCTTTTACATTTGTTATTAGATTTTTCTCTCATTTCCATTCCCCCATCATGTACCTCAATGAAAACTTGACCATCTTTTTATCCACACCCTTGCACTGCCCCTACCTGGACCTTGGTCGTTCCTGTGCATATCCATGATCCACATAAACCTTTTCATTACCGTTCCTCTTCATCTAGCCTCAGATCTGTCACCCACCGAAGTTTTTATTGATTTTCCTGTACCCTGACCATACCGACGCCAGTTAGCCATAACCATCACCGGTTAACCTAAACCAATGTTAGTCTTTGTTTCCTTTACTAACCTCCACCAAATAGCCAAAATAGCCCAGAACCTGACCCTGACTAGTACCAGTACCTTGACAGTGGCGTTGACCTTCAGATTTAATCATAGCCTAGCATGTTGTGAATGAATTTTCTTATTGTAAACAAATGAGATACCTAAATCATTTTAACTACACTAGGATTTACTTTATTATCAGCATTAAGTTGTTTTAAACAGTGGATTGACAGTCATCTAGGAAGTATCACACTTCCCAGATCTAGCACATGCTAGGCAGTCCACTGCATATATTGTTTAACTTTCTATTTGGTGGTATTGTTTTCCATTTCAGGTAGTTACTCCAAGTAAAAAGGAATCTCTCACGATCATCTGTGGATTCATAAGTCATACATGCACAACAACCTGTAACCAACATCTTAATACGTATTCCTCCTCGCCCTTTACCCTTATTTGTTTTGTCAACATTCAAAGAAACGATCTAGAATCAGGTGAAACAACAGTAGTACAAAACAAGAAATATATGTTCATTTTGATCAAATTTAGAAAAAATTAATGAAAGAATAAAATAAACAGGAATTGCTAATGATTCAAGGGAATCACAAACAATTGGTGTAATCATTGACGATTACTGTGAAAGTTAACATTTTCCTAAATAGAGTTAAATTTAATGTTTTACGCTATTAATTTTTTCAAAAATCTAGAGAATTAAAGATGTTTAAATTATGTTTAAAAAATGTACCTGACATTAGTGCAAGGAATGAATAAAATGAAAGATTTACCTTGCAGGATGTCGATATGAATGATAGATGAAAATGAATGTTTGAAGAGAAAGAATGAGTATTTTGGTGACAACTCTGACATTTTACGAGTAGCATAATGTTGTGGTGTATTGATGTTGAAGACTTGAATACCTGATGGATTGAGAAAATGGTAGAATATACCTTCAAAACCTATGGATTCGTGATCCAAAATGATGTGTGAAAAGTTGTATTTATAGATCCCTGATGTTTTTTGTGCAATATTAGTTGGGCTAGAAACTAAATGATTTCCATCTATTATTCATTCCAAAGGATCGGTTTTGAGTTTTTTTTATGTAATGGAGGTTAAAAAAGCATGAGATAACATACTTGGATGTGGAGAGGATTTATATTTTAGTATATTTTGTTGGTGTCCATTTTGATCTTGCAATACTTTTTCCCTAATTTTCCTTTCACTCTACATTTCCTGAAACATTTTTACAGTTTTAATGGGTAAAATGAAGTTGTTTCCTCTTCTTCCATTCCTTAATTCATTTGAAAAATCATTTTTCCATGCCTCATTTTGAAGAATGCACCCATGCATGCCTTGTTTTGCCCTAATTTTTCCAAATCCATATGCCGTTTTCCCATTTTTTCCATCATCCTAGAAAAATCAAATTTTCTCGTTTTATACCATATATGCCTTCAAAAATCCTTCCCCATGGTTGAAACTTGCATAAAATCAACTTCCCCTTGTTTTTTGAGAAAAAAATCCATCACCCACGAAGAAAAAATCAAATTCAGGCATCTTGGAAAATTCTATGTTTTTTGACGGTCGTACAAGTGTCATTTGACCATCAAAATTAAGCTCAAAATTCTCCTCCTATGTGGCCGCTTCTGGTTGGACAAGATCGGCGGGTTTCTTTGAAAAAACTTAATCATTTTTTTTCAAAATTAGCCCCCGTAAAGGGGAGGACAATGTTCAAGAAAAGGCAGCTGAGTGGGAAGTCGACGGGGAACTTAGAATTTTTTGCCTAGGAGGGACAAGTGTCATGGTCCGAATTGGAGCAGGGGGTAGAGGAGTGGTGGCACGGGGAACAAAATGGAATTGTTTCCCTTTTCCAGAAAAGGACCTAAAGTAAAATTTTTGGAGTACGGCCCCATGGCCAATCATAGGTGGACACATGTCCATGAAAAGTCAGAGGGAAGTGCAGGCCATGCGGAAGGAAATGGGGAATTTTTCCCTTTTTGGCAAAAGGAGTTAAGGAAAAAAATTAAGCCATGGGCCTGCGAATGAGCCACAGGGAGACATGGTGAAGGTAGAGCAGGTCGGTGGGGGTGGCGGAGGCAAAAGGGAAATTTTTTCCTTTTTGCAAAAAGGGAGTTAAAATGGAAATTTGAAGCAGTGGCCTATTGAGCGAATCATCGAGCGACACGTGGCAAGGGAGAAATCAGGTGTGCGGGCCCGCGGAGAAAAGGTGAAAATTTTCCAATTTTCCAAAAAAGGTCAAAATGCATGGAATTGAAGTGCAATCCCAATGGAACCCACCATGTGCCACGTGTCATCACCAAAATTCAAGGGCGGAGGGGCGGAGAAAAAAGTCAATTTTTTCCATTTTTCCAAAAATGTTAAAAAGTCAAAAGGTGAGCCCGAATTCATTCCCAATCATATTTTGACCCGTGGAGGGCCCAGATTGAAGGAGAAAGAGAAGATCAAGGGTAAATGTACATTTTCATTTTTGGCCACCATTTTTTCTCCAGGAAGCTTGGAATGTGAATTTTGCATCATTTTCAATCAAATTTTTGATGAATTCCATGTCGTTTTGCCTGCAAAGATCAATGGAAGTGGTTTTAGGGATTAATTTGCAGATTTGAGGTGTTTTTGAAACAAAGTTTTTCCCTAATCCATCCAAAAACATGAAATGTCAAATTTGAAAGTTGCAGAGGTAGTTTTAAAAGGTGAAAAGGTGAAATGATGAGAGGAAAGACATCTGTATTCCTTGATGATGAAAAATGTGCCTCCAGGAAGGATAATGATCTGAATATTTGTAATGATTCAGTCTTTTTAAAACACCTGGAAACTCTCGTTGCAAATTTGTTAAATGTCATTTTCAGTGAATCATGAGAAATTGTTGTAACAAACTTGATCCCTTGGCATATGCTTTTCTTGGGAAAGAAGGCTCCAATGTGGCAAGAGGTATATAATGCATTTTTGAGAAATGCAAATGGTCAGGAAGTTGAAAATCATGAGCAAATTCTGAGAGAAAGCTCATTTTCTGAGAAACCCACCAAAGAACCAGGTTAATTTCTTCTGTGTTGGATCTTCATGTATGTGAGTTGGTTACAAGTGTATAGCCATCACACAGCTCTGAGATTGTTCATGAAACTCTCCCCTGTTGATGAATCTAACAAGCTTTTGAGTTAATCTGTGTTTTTCTGGGCAATATGATGTTTGTTATCATTTTAAATACCTGCAAATAGTTTTCATTGTTCTTGTTGCAATCTTGCATTGAAAGTCTTTAGAAATCACACAAAATCTCATCCTTATTGATAGTTTAGTGGCACTTGCAGTTTTGTTTGTCAGAAGAGCTTTCATCTGGCATTGAAAATAAGTAGTTTAAAATCACTCCACCTTCATTTGTTGATTGGGATTGCTTGTAAGCCTTTGGGGGTACCTTAGGCATGGTTTGATCAAGGATTTTTGTGTTTAATTGAGTTCTTTACTTCAAAATTTTGTGGTGAGTTCTCAAAGATTATGTGAAGAGTGCAACCTGGGCTTCCATTTATGCATCTTCTGGTTGAAAGAACATCCTGATTATTTGAAGCATTTTATCTGATAGTTGTTCAAGTATTGTAGAGGTTGTCAAAGATTTGATATATCCAAGTTTGTCTTGTCAATACCCCACCAAAAAATCATTTGAATAACTAATCCTACCATACTACCCCTGCATTGCATTGTGTGTCAACAAAAGAATCTAACCCATCTACAAAAATGCACAAAGCAAATCAAGATCATACAATGTCTTCAGCAGCCTCAGCCTTGTCTTGAAATCATTTCCATCATTTAGTAGTGACAACTCTATTGAGTTTGAATAATGGAAAATTGATCATGTTTTCCCAAGGCCATCTCCATACAATATGCACAGTATAAGGATATCTCCACCTCCTTCACAAAACAGAGGCTACAATATAGGTTCTCTTACCTTGGTTGAAAGGCACAACCTAAAATAGTGAGGGTTAGATCAAAATCCTTTCAAGTGTATCCATCTCTCCACAAATCTTGCAGATCCTGAGTATCTAGATCAAGCCAAATAAATTTTTTGACTTCCCTGGCTACAAAATGACATATCAAATCTATTTACCTGCCTCAAGTGTCTTGTAAAATCCATGATGCTTTGACTCAAATTGAAGGAGATTAAATCTGGGTACCAATACCACTAAATGGCACCATTGCCGGGGACTTGTTTTAAATTTTGGGAAATAATTTACACTGCTGAGATTGATTTATCTGATTCATTTGCCAGTCTATGTCTATTTATGCCATCAACACTTACCTTTTTGGCACCGTTTCCAGGGACATTATTCAGTATTTCAATATTTTAGATCCCTGGTAATACTTCTTGTGTGATTTATGTGTAATTACAAATCTAAGTATCATCTTCTGATCAGATTTATAAGATTGGAATGAAGAGTAGAGTTCTGAGTTTGATATTCTCTTAGTTCAATCTGATCCATGTGCATACATATTTGAGATATTTGAATGCATATCAAACCCTGGTAAAGTCCCTTGCAAATTCTGCATGCAAATACATTGTTGAAGCATCATTTTATAATCAGATTTGTAAGGATTGTGTGAAGATATAAGTTCTTCCTGCAAATTTTACCAGTTTCCAGTAGTTGTTGCACTTCATTTGCATTTGTGGTTGATAAATTCAAGAAGAAAGGAAGGTCTGATCTATAAAGTTTGGCAAGGTTTTCAGTGTTGATAGATATTTGATAGAGTATTTTAGTGCATTTGCACAACTAGGGTGAAATTCCTTAGTGGTGACTCCATGCTATTCTAATCTTGATAAAGTACCAGTGTCTTAACCTTTATGTCATTTACTTTTGTGTTGCTAATCTCTACAAAACTAGAAGGAAGAAGATCTCTCTTCCTTAGAGACTCTGCTAAGAAGTTGTTTACAGATTCAAGAAACTCAGAGTTGGAAGGGAGAAGAGTTTGGAAAGTTGTTAAAGGTCAGACATCAGGAAAAGATATATCCATTGGTGAGAGAGATCAGCCTTTGGTAGAGGATTATCACTCTTCTTCAAGTGATTCTGATTCAAGCAATCCTCTCATAAACTTGTTTGCCTCAGCTAGTGAAGGTCCTTCTGTTGTACCTGGTAAGTTCCTTCTCCAATCTGCACCTCTGTGTTTCAATTCAAATAAAACTTTCCAAGAAAATCAGCATTTAGAGAATACCAGTCTTGTGAATCACATTCTTGAGCCCCAAAGACCTTGCACTCCTCATCAGCTTGTTTCACCCCCAAGATCACCTCCACCAAACAATATGGCTCAGCCTAGACCTCCATTTGTTGTTAACACCTTTGGTCCTATAGACTTTAGAGGAATGGATGGTTACCCAAATGCTGTCCCACAAGATGTCAGAAATAGATTGCCAAAATTCCAAGGTAACAATGCAATAACTGGTGATCAACATCTCAAACTTTTTGTTAACATGATGGAAGATTTTGAGATAGAGTTTGAAGATTTGTATATTAAATTGTTCATTCATACACTAGAAGAGGATTCTAGGGATTGGTATAAGGACCTTCCTGATAATTCAATTGATTCATGGACTGAAGATGAAGAATGCATTTAGATTGCAATATGGTGACAAGACTGATCCTAGGTTTCTCTTGTCTGAGTTTGAGAATATCAAGAATAACCCCAATGATCAGTTGACTTTAACACAAGGTTTAACCTTTCTGTCAGTTAATCTGAGGCCTTGTGATGAATCTTGTTTAATCAAAATGGAGATGGATTTCAGAAGGCATCTCTATTACTTAAGAGACAAGAACCTTACCAATGCTAAGAAGTTGTTTACCATGATTCAAATTGAAAATCAAAGCAATTGGGAAACCTCTCAAGAGAGATAGTTGTAAAGTTGATAAACCGTGAGAAACCTCAAGAAAAGGGTGTATTTAGATTGGTTGAGAAAATCAGCCTTTGGTCAAAGGAATATCATATTCTTCAAGAGCTGTGATTCTGAATTCAAAATCCTCTCAAGGTCACTTGTTTTCAACTCAGCTATGAAGATTTTCCAATCATCCTAGAGGTGATGAAAGGGTAGATCCTTCTCCAATCTGCACCCATGTGTTTGCAAATCATCAAGCATGTGAAAAATGTTACCTAATCCCCTAACTCAGCATTTACAGAAGACCAGTCTTGTGAATTGATTGGTTGAGCCCCAAATTTACACTCATCATCTAGAGTTCACCCCCATGAGATCACCTCTTGACCAAACAATATGGCTTAGGGTTAGACCTACATTTGTTGTTAACACCTTTGCATCCTATAGACTTTAGAGGAATGGATGGTTACCCAAATGCTGTCCCACAAGATGTCAAAAATAGATTGCAAAAATTCCAAGGTAACAATGCAATAACTGGTGATCAGCATCTCAAACTTTTTTAGTTAACATGATGGAAGATTTTGAGATAGAAGTTTGAAGATTTGTATATTAAATTGCAATCATTCATACACTAGAAGAGGATGCTAGGGATTGGTATAAGGACTCTAAGGTTGATAATTATATTGATTCATGGACTAAGATGAAGAATGCATTTAGGGTTACAATATGATGACAAGACTGATCCTAGATTTCTCTTGTCTGAGTTTGAGAATATCAATAATAACCCCAATGAATCATTCCATGACTTTAACACAAGGTTTAAAAAAACTTTGAGAAGGCTACCTTTTGGTTTGAGGCCCTGTGATGAGTCTTGTTTACTCAAATATGTAGATGCAGTTGACAAGAAGGCAACCTATTACCTAAGAGATAAGAACCCTACCAATCTAGGACAAGCTTTCACAATGTCACTTAAAATTTATCTCCTAATATCAAAGTAATTGGGAAACCTCTTAAGAGATATGGTGTAAAATTGATAAACCCTAAAAAATATCAAGCTAGCAAGGGTGCTAATTTACAAGAGGTTGTGAAAACTTTGACAGGGGCTATCAAGGAGATCTCATATAAGTTGGCAAGAGGGGTGAGAAGGGAATTGGGAAGACTTCACAAAGTCATCCAAGAGCACAAAACCATGAAAGATTTTCCAATCATCCTAGAGGTGATCAAAGGGCAAATGATAGAGGGAAAGGACCCATGGGGTCTGCAAATAGACATCCTCAAGCACGTGAAGGAAGAGTGTTACTTGATCCCCTAACTGCTAGGGTTGTTGTTGTTGAAGAAGTTGCTGATATTGATTGGTGTGATAGGTGTTTTTTACCCCATCCTCCATGTGAAGTGGACCAGCAAGAATGTGAAGCTAATAATGATGATGGTACTGATGATGATATTTACATGGTGGGCTGTCCTTCAAGCTCACAAGGAGGAGCAACATCTACTGAAGTGATAACTGCAAGGACAACTACAAATTTTTGGGATTGCATCAAACGGGTACAAGTTTTCCTTCCCCCTCATACTCTTGAAGTTGATGTAGTGCAAGCTTTTGAAATTCCTAACAATGACTTTGAATACTTAAGAGCTTTGATGATTAAGAAGTATGATGGTGGTATCCCTTCGGAAGAAGATAAACAATTGTTGATGAATGTTGTTGTAGCTCAAGAGAAATACTATAACACTAGAAGCAAAGTTGTTAAGGGAGTTGGGCCTCAAGCCAAACCTAAAACACCCTTGCTCACAAGCATTCCAAAAGAATCTACTAGGAGAGAAACACTTGCCAAAAGCTCTGTTGTCCCAAGAAAAAATTACAGTCCTCCTCATGCCCAAGCTGCCAAGAATCCCTTGCCATCAAATGAATCTTCTTGTCTCCCTTCCAATGACTGCTTTTCCAAAGAGTGTTCCCTATGACATAGCCCAAGTATTGATCCAAATCAAAGTGAGTGTTCCAATCATTGAGTTGCTTAGGATTCTTGAGCATAAGAAAGAGAGCATTTGAGTACTTGGGGTTGAAGGAAAAGAAGACTACTCTAGGCAGAAATGTAAATGTTGTTGAAACTCCTCCTCAAATCATTGTTGACCTTGAAACACCACCAGTAGTAGAGGATCTTGGAGAGACACCTGAGGTATATTTGGGGACATCCTTGGTTGATTCCTAATTGAATGTTGATCCATTCTTCACAACTTTGATCATAAAGGATAGGCTACTTCACAATTGTATGTTTGATTCTGGTGCATCATGTAATGTCATGCCTCTAGAAGTAATGAATGAGTTGGATATCAAAGTAGCAACAGCCTATGGAAAGTGTACTACCGTGGAATCAAGAGAAGTGCCGGTTGTTTGTTGTGTGAAGGGTTTGGTAGTGTAACTTGCATCTTATCCCGGAGGAATTTAAAATTGGATGTTGTGATTGTTGATTGCCCTGCCAAATGGGGTATGTTATTGTCAAGAAAGTGGGATGCAAGTGTTGGAGGGAGTGTCCAAATGGATATGTCTTTTTCCACCATTCCCATTGAGGGAAGCCTTGTCAAGCTCTATGGAGAAAAGAAAATGTTGCATCTAATTGAGGACCCAAACAATGCTTCTTATGAAGTATTATTTGCTGATGTTGATGCTGATAATTTTATTGGTTTTGCTGATGGAAAAGAACACAAAATGGATCAGTCAAAGTGCCTTGAACAGGTATGTTCTCCTTGGACCTTGCTATTTGATGGAGCTTGCTCCAAATTTGGAAATGGTGCTGGTGTAATTCTGATTTCTCCTAGCTTGCAAGAATTTATTTTTCCCTTCAAGCTTAATTTGTAATGTACTAACAACATTTATGGGTATGAAGCCTTGTTGTTGGGTCTGAGAATTACATGGAAGTATGGTGTCAAGGAAATCATTGCAAAGGGAGATTTAGAGCTAGTTGTCAAAAAAATAAGAAAACTGTATGCTACAAAAAATCAATGGATGAAGCAGTATAAGCATGCAGTTTGGGATCTAATTGAGATGTTTGATTCCTTCAATATTGTGCACCATGATAGAAGTTTGAATGCTTCTGCTGACAAGTTGGTAGTGTTGGGGTCAAGATTTGGAGATTGCACCATTTCACCTTATTGTGAGTACAATGTTGAAGTGTTAACTAGGCCAGCTGTCCCTGACAACATCAAGCATTGGCAAGTGTTTGATGATGATGCTCAAGTGCAAAGGTTCTTACAAAATCAAGGTGAGTTTGTAGATCAGCATATTGATTGGGAACCAATGGTGTGTGTGACTGAAGGAAGAGAGACTTTGTTTGGAAAAGATATTATCCAATTGAAAACTAACACCATTCCTAGAGGTCTTGTTGCTCTTGAGTCAAATTTTAGCAATGCATTGCATCATCAATAGAAACATGTCTGCCTCAAGGGATGTGGAAGAGCATGAATTGGGAACAAAGGAAAAACTAAGAAAAGTTTGGTTGGGAAGCAGTTTAAACAAGGAAGAAAAATAGTCCTACCTTCAATTGTTGAAACAATATCAAGACTGCCTTGCCTGGTCATATTCAGAGCTGAAAGCATATAGAGAAGACTTGTTTCAGCATGAGATCCCTCTTGAGAAAAATGCCAAACCATTCAGATAGAAGCAAAGGCCAATTAATCCACTCCTCTCCATGAAAATGCAAGATGAATTGAAGAAACTGAAGGAGGGAGGGATCATTCAGCCCACAAGGTATTCATCTTGGGTTGCAAACCTTGTGCCAGTCAGAAAGAAGAATGGAGATATCAGACTTTGTGTAGACTTCAGAAATCTTGAATAGAGCTTCATTGAAAGATAATTATCCTTTTCAAAACATGGAGAACATGCTGCAGTTAGTGACTAGATCTGAATTTTTGTCCACCTTGGATGGTTTCTCTAGCTACAATCAGGTTGTTGTCAAGGAGTCAGAAAGATTTAAAACTACCTTTACCACTCCTTGGGGAACATATGTTTATGTGAGAATGCCTTTTGGTCTCATGAATGTTGGAGCTACCTTCCAAAGAGAAATGGATGTTGCTTTTGCTGGTTATATAAATGACTTCATTGTAGTTTATCAGGATGATGTGACTGTATTTTCAAGGAGCAGAAAAGATCACTTGCAGCATTTGGAAAGAATGTTGATCAGATGTAGAGAATTTGGAATCTCTCTCAATCCAAAGAAGTGTCACTTTGGGGTGCAAAAGGCCAAGCTTCTTGGTCATATTGTTTCAAAGGCTAGTGTTCATGATTGACCCTAAGAGAGTAGAAGCAATCAGTAAGGTGCCAATTCCAAGAACAAGAAGGGCATCCAATCTTTCTTTGGGAAAATCAATTTCATTAGAAGGTTTGTGTCCAATTTTGCTGAGTTGACTCTTCCTATCACATGCATGTTAAAGAAAGATCAAGTTATCAAATGGGAGGAGGCTGCTATTCAGGATTTTGAAGGAATCAAGGAAGCACTTAAACATGCACCTGTCTTGACAGCTCCGAATTACAAGAAGCCTTTCCAAATCTTCTCCTTTGCTTCTGAAAATACTATTGCATCTGTTTTTCTCCAAAAGGATGAAGATGGGGCTGAGAGGCCTATTGCCTTCTTTAGCAAGGCTTTACAAGTTGCTGAGTTAAATTTACAATCATGGAAAAACAAGCATTTTCCTTAGGAAAGCAACAAAGGTTTTCAGGCCTTATATTTTAAGTTCAAAATTTGTTGCTTATGTTCCCCACACCATGGTAAAAGACATCATTATTAGAGATGGAGATCTCAAGTAAAAGATGTAGATGGGTGAACAAACTATAGGAGTATGACATGGACATCCAAACCACAAAGTTGGTAAGAGGTTTGGGTCTTGCTAAGCTCATGGCTGAGAGCAACTTGCAGACTGTGGAAGTGAATGAAGTAGAGGAAGAAAGGGTAGATGTTCTTGAGAAATTGGTAAGTTTTGAGTGGTACAAGGATATAATCTTTTACCTCAGACACCTATGTTGTCCTGATCATTTAAATAAAAATAAGAAAATATCCCTCAAGCTAGCTTCTCAAAAATACATCATCACAAACTTTGGGCTAGCTCAGTAGAACCCTGAAGGTGTCCTCTTGAAGTTTGTAACTGAAGATGAAGCTCCCAAAGTAATTACTTATTTCCATGGGAGATTTTATGGAGGACACTTTGCTGGAAGGGTTATAACACACAAGGTTTTGAGAGTTGGTTATTGGTGGCCTACTCTCTTCAAAGATGTAACCATGCTGATTAAAAAATGTGAAAGCTGTCAACATTTCTCTGGAAGAATGAAAGCTTCAGGCTCCCTTCCTTTACAGGCTGTATTAATTGAAGCTCCTTTCAAACAGTGGGGGATGGACTTCATTGGTGAGATTTCAGACCCTTCTAGTGCTGGACATAAGTGGATCCTTATAGCCACATATTACTTCACCAAGTGGGTAGAGGAAATCCCCACCAAGAAAGCAACACACCAAGTTGTTATGGACTTCTTGCTGAATAATATCATATGCAGATTTGGTGTGCCAGTCAAGATTGTGGCTGATAATGCCATGTGTTTTAGAGCTAAACCTTTGATGGAAATGTGCAAGGAGTATGGAACCAATCTAAATTATTATTCTTCAAACTATAATCCCTAAGGAAATGGACAAGCTGAGTCCAGAAATAAGAATTTGTTAAAGATCATTAGGAGGACCTTGGAGTTGAACAAGAGAAAATGGGGTGAACAACTAAAATTTGTAGTTTCGGCTGATAGAATCACTACCAAAAGAGCTATTAGTAAGATCCCATTTGAATTGGTGTATGGAACTCAAGCTCTGTTGCCCTTATATCTACAATTATCTTCATTTCAATTTTTTCAACAACTTTAAGATTAAGAGGTCAGTCCATATGACGCAAGGATTAATAAAATTGTGGAGCTAGATGAAGAGAGAAGAGCATCTCACCATAAGTATGTTAAATTTAGAGAGGAGTTGAAAAGATTGTTTGACAAGAAGGTCACTCCTAAGGCCTTCAATATTGGAGATCTGTTTTTGTTGTGGGATAGCAGAAATGAAGATAAGGGAAAACATGGAAAATTGTATGCATTATAGATGGGCCCTTACTCCATTGATATCTGAATTGGTGAGAATACCTTTTTCTCAAAGATTTAGATGGGGAATTGCTTGAAATACCTATTAATGGAAGGAATATAAAGCATTTCTTGGATTAATCCCCAAATTTGAGGTATACATAGCTTGTACAATGTATAGTGTTTGGTTTTTTGCTCTGTTTTTGGTGTTTTGTCGGTTTGTGGTTTGCCTTGCTATGTGGCAGCCATTTTTGATAAGTTCTCAACTAGTTTTTGGTGATTTTGGCTCATGACTCCTTTACCCAATGGATTTTTTGGAACTTGGTCTACTTATTGTTCTTGTGGCACTCATTCGGAGTGCCCATCCCCAAGATGGAGCCGATGTTGGTGTCCATTTTGATCTTGCAATACTTTTTCCCTAATTTTCCTTTCACTCTGCATTTCTTGAAACATTTCTATAGTTTGAATGGGTAAAATGAAGTTGCAGCCTCTGCTCCCATGCTTTAATTCATTTGAAAAATCATTTGACATGCCCCATTTTGCAAGAATGCTCAAGTTTGCCTTAATTTTTTCCCTAGTTTTCCAAATCCACGGCCCTCTATCATTTTTTCCATCTTTCGCAGACTTTGGAGCTCATCCTTGTTTTTTTTCCACCTATATGCCTTCAAAAATCCTTCCCCATGGTTGAAACTTGCATAAAATGAACTTCTCCTTGTTTTTTGAGCAAAAAATCCATCGCCCACGAAGAAAAAATCAAATTCAGGCATCATTTGGCAAATTCTATGTTTTTTGACGGTTATACGTGTATCATTTCACTGTCAAAATTAAGCTCAAAATTCTCCTCCTACGTGGCTACTTCTGGTTGGACAAGAATCAGTGAGGAACTTAAGGCATTTTTTTCCTTTTTGGCAAAGGGGAGAAAAGAGGAGGAAAATCTCACGGGTCTGCAATGGAGTAGGTGGTGAACATGTGGCTGAGTGGGAACAGAGCATGCTGGTAGAAGCAAAAGGGAATTATTTCCCTTTTGCAAACAAGGACCTAAGGTCATATTTTGGAGTGTGGCCCCATGGCCAATCACAGGTGGACACGTTTCCATGAAAATTCAGACGGAAGTGCGGTTCGCGGAAGGAAATGGGAACTTTTCCCTTTTTGGCAAAAGGAGTTAATGAAAAAAATTAAGCCGAAGGCCCACGAATGAGCCACAGGGAGACATGTGGTGAATTAGAGAGGGTTGGAGGGGTAGTAGAGACAAAAGGGAAATTTTTCCCTTTTGCAAAAAAGACTTAGTATGGAAATTTGAAGCGCTGGCCCATGAGCAAATCATCAAGCGACACATGCCAAGGAAGAAATTAGGTGTCTGAGCCCGCGGGGTAAAGGGTGAAATTTTTCCAATTTTCAAAACAAGGTCAAAATGTACAAAATTGAAGCACAATCCCAATGGGACCCACCATGTGCCACGTATCATCACCAAAATTCAAGGGAAGAGGGGCGGAAAAAAAATTTAATTTTTTCCATTTTTCTAAAAATGTGGAAAAGTCAAAAATGATCCCAATTTCATTCCCAATTGTAGTTTGACATGTGGAGGTCCCAGATTGAAGGAGAAAGAGCAGATCAAGGGAAGCTATACATTTTCACTATTGGCCACATTTTTTTCTCCAAGAAGCTTGGAAATGTAAATTTTACGTCATTTTTAATCAAAATTTTGATGAATTCATGTCCTTTGTGCTTGCAAAGATCAATGCAAGTGGTTTTAGGGATTAATATGTAGATCTGAGGTGTTTTTGGAACAAAATTTTTCCCTAATCCGTCCAAACACGTGAAATGTCAAATTTGAAAGTTGTAGAGGTATTTTTAAAAGGTGAAAAAGTGAAATGATGAGAGGAAAGGTATCTGCATGCCTTGATGATGAATAATGTGCCTCCAGGAAGGATAATGATATGAATATTTGTAATGATTCAATCTTTTTAAACACCTGACAACTCTCATTATAAATTTGTTAAATGTCATTTTTAATGAATCATGAGAAATTGTTGTAGCAAACTTGATCCCTTGGCATATGATTTTCTCGGAAAAGAAGGTTCCAATGTGGCAAGAGGTATATAATGCATTTGGAGAAATGTAAATGGTTGGGAAGTTGAAAATCATGAGAAAATTCTGAGAGAAAGCTCATTTTCTGAGAAACTCACCAAAGAACCAGGTTAATTTGTTCTGTGTTGTATCTTCATGTATGTGAGTTGGTTACAAGTGTATAGACATCACACAACTCTGAGATTGTTCATGAAACTCTCCCCTGGTGATGAATCTAACAAGCTTTTGAGTTAATCTATATTTTTCTGGGCAATATGATGTCTGTTATCATTTTAAATACCTGCAAATAGTTTTCATTGTTATTGTTGCAATCTTGCATTAAAATTATTTAGAAATCACACAAAATCTCATCCTTATTAATAGTTTAGTGGCACTTGCAGTTTTGTTTGCCAGAAGAGCTTTCATCTGGCATTGAAGATGAGCATTTTAAAATCACTTCACCTTCATTTTTTGATTTAGAATTCTTGTAAGCCTTTGGGGGTACCTTAGGCATGGTTTGATCAAGGATTTTTATGTTTAATTGAGTTCTTTACTTCAAGATTTTGTGTTGAGTTCTCAAATATTGTGTGAAGAGTGCAACCTGGGCTTCCATTTATACATCTTCTAGTTGAAAGAACATCCTGATTATTTAAATCATTTTATCTGATAGTTGTTCAAGTATTGTAGAGGTTGTCGAAGATTTGATATATCCAAGTTTGTCTTGTCAATACCCCACCAAAAAATCATTTGAACAACTAATCCTACCCATACTACCCCTACATTGCATTGTGTGTCAACAAAAGAATCTAACCCATCTACAAAAATTCACAAAGCAAATTAGGATCATACAATGTCTTTAGCAGCCTTAGCCTTGTATTGAAATAATTTCCATCATTTAGTAGTGACATCTCTGTTAAGTTTGAATAATGGAAAATTGATCATGTTTTTCCAAGGCCATCTCCATAAAATATGCACAACATAAGGATATCCCCACCTCCTTCACAAAAAAAAGGCTACAATATAGGTTCTCTGACCTTGGTTGAAAGGCACAACCTAAAATAGTGAGGATTAGATCAAAATCCTTTCAAGGTGCTACCCACTTCTTCAAATCCTAAGTGCTAACAAGCCAGATAATTTGCTTCCCCGGATACAAAATGACATATAAATCATTTATTTGCCTCTAAGTGTCTTGTAAAATCGATGATGTTGCTCAAGTTTTGAAGGACATTAAATGTGGGTACCAACATATTTTATTAGTTAATAAGATAATTCAAATTAGGAAGGTTACTAATATGATTTTAGTAATTTGTTAAATTAATCGGCGAGGTGTTGTGGTGAACTAGATCAGGTGGGAAAGTGAGGTGTGAGGGGATAATATCCATTCATATATTTTAAACATTTAAATAATTATTTTATATATTAGAAATATGATGGGATAAATTAATTATAAGAGGGTGATATAAAAAAGCATCACAAGTGTGTCATTTTTAGTCATGGGCTTGGTGAATTTTGGGGGGCACAATTATTTTGTTTCTATAGATGATTTATGGGATGATCGGATCACTCCAAAAAGATAAATTGGTATGTCACCGTTCCAGCTCCTATATGGGATAAATGTAGAATTTATAATCACTGTATATTTACCAACATTACAACTAATAAAAGTAATGGAGGATGACGTGTTCCAAGACTCACTCGATAAAATAAATTTGTATCTAGAGAAGATATGCGAGCATAGAGTGTTGGTGGCTGGCCAGATAAAGGACCATGAGTTGAAAGTAAAGAAAATATTTGACAAGAAGGAAAAAAATATATTTTCATATTGGTGATATTTTCCTACTGTGGGAGAAGAGGAGAGAACCTAAAGGAAGATATGGAAATTTTGATTCATTGTGGCTTGGCCCATTTTAAATGTGAGACACATGTAGAGAGAATAATTTCTTATTATCTTATGTATATGACACTCACTTGGAATTACCTCATAATGGGAAATACCAAAAATTTACAAAACTTTAATGTAGGTTTTCCCCCACATCTACCATAGGTGAATATAGGTTTGTGTGTCTCCATTTATATTATGTGTTTCCCATTCTATTATTTGTTTTTGTTTTTCTTTTTATTTGTTCAATAAAGAAGGTTTTGTTGTATCTATCTCTTTTTTGTAATGACTCCTATAGCCCAATGGATAAGGTACTTGTCCTCTTAGTGTATTGGTATTATGGGATTCCTACTTGCTTTGTCTTAACATTATTCAGTCTGAGACAAGTCCCCAAGATAGAGCCACCTGTTTCCATGCTAAATTTCAATCATAAAAAGTTTATTTTTTTGCCATGACAATCAATCCCACACTCAAAAATATCCATGAAAAGGGTATTGTGAACCTTCCCTCCCACCAATATCTGACTATGTAAACCCCATCATGGTCGAGAGGGATGTGGTAATTGGATTTCTAAATTTTTTTTCATGTGTAGGTAAGTTGGTGAGAAACAATTTGTGAGTTCATCATGATTCACCTAGAAGGAGTTTTTCCTAAAGACCTAAAAAGGTCTTATTTTCAAACTTCTTACACCGGCAGAGCACCCTCGGAGATGTCCCAAAAATACATAATTCCTTCAAGAAGTGTATGATAGAGTTTTGAAATCATTTGAGGTAGTTTAGGAAGGTTCTTGTACAAAATTAATGTTTAGGAGAAAGTTTTGTGATATTGGGTCATTAGGAGCAAGGTATTAGGAAATTTGAGTCCTAAAAATGCTAGTCACCTTGTTCCAAGATTTTTAGGAGCTCAATGAAGATTCATAAGGTCATACCCTAGGCATTAAAGAGATAAAAGATCACAATCCATGCTAAAATCATCGAGTAAAGGTTTTGGAAACATTAATAGGTTAAAAATTATCTGAGAATGCGACACAAAGGTCTTGGTATAATATGTAACTTGCTCAAAAGACTTTAGGATCCTCATGAATATTTGGGAGCCTAACCAAAGCTCAAATTAAATTATATTTAATATTCTTCATGATTGATAAGATGTTTTTGTTTGTGGTGATCATAAAATCTTTCTATCACTCATTATATTGTCACGCAATTAGATGCAAAAGTGAAAATTAGGGTAAACGATGATGAATAATTAATTTCAAGGACTTCTAGATATTCTCATTCAATTCATTCACCCTTTTTCTTAAAGATTCATATATTGGATGACCTATTTTTGTTAAAACTTTCTCCCAAATTGGCCAAAACAAGTTTACATTGATACTTTAAGTTGTTACGCATGACAATAAAATTGTTGACGCATGTCAAGACAATTTTTGTTGATGTACAACAACAAATCAACTCTTGATGCCCGAAAAAAAAGTCTTGACACCTGAAAGTGACTTTTTTGAATCCTGACAAGAAATTTTTGTCGCCCAATAGTGATTTTTAGGTATCAAGAAAGTTTGAGATGCATGACAATATGGTGTTCACGTGCAACAATGAGGATCCTTAAAGCATGAAAAAAAGGATTATTGATGCAAAATAATGAGGATTATTGATACACGATAATAAGGGTTTCTGATATGTGACACAGAAATCTATTTGATAATGAAAATTTTGATATGCGACAATGATATGCTAGCATGCAACAGGGACTCAAATACTAATGGGTGACAAGAGGGTCAACATGTTGTCATGTGACATGGAAAACGAGGTCAATTTTTAAAGAATTTTTTTTACGACCCAATCTAATGTCACATGTCAGGAAGATGATTTCATGCAGAGAGGGAATTTTTTGTGGAACAGAAAATGATGTCATACGTTAAGGATATTTTTAGAAACCTTAAGATCATGTGAGAAGAAGATGAAGGGTCACAAGTGATGGTAATCTGAAAGGTCAACAATCATGAGGGAAGGTTAAAGGACATGTTAGGGAGACAAAAGGACAATGTTAGCATTATAAATATGAATGATGCCCTCATTTCAAGGGGATGGTTTATGCTTGTTTGCTAGCTCTCGATTTCTTTCTAGAAGCAAGTTCTTCCATTTCCTTTGTTCCCTATCTACTAATATTCTCTCTCCATCTCAACATTTACTCTAGGAGCATTGTAAATTATACAATATGATGCAATAAGACTTTTTGTTTCTTAGTTAGTGTTCCTCTTTCTTTGCAAATGGTTTCTTCTAATTGATTACAAGTGAAATGTTTTGATTTTGATGCAACAAACTCTATTATGATATTTGTTGGTTGAAATCCTTTTTTAGTTTCCTTTCTTATCTCCCTCACTAAGAAATTTTCTTCTCTTGCATTGAATACAAGCAATTGGCACAGGTTTAGGGAAGTATTCTTATGTGATCTTCAGTATTTAGGCCACCCCAAAAATTAGTTAACATTGTTTTCATTTGCTTGTTTTCAATAAATGAAGCTATGTCATTCAACGAGAGGGGCTCATTCTCATGAACTATTGGTGAGAAATCATTAATTTTCCCACTCGAAAAATTATTTCACCAACACACTGCCTCAATCCGAATTGATCAATTTTTTTTCTTGATCATGTTCCTATCACATCTTGTCTATCCTATAGATCCACACATTTCAAACCTTTGATGAAACCTTCACCATGGCCAAGAAATTAACAATCTAATCCCTCAAAGAAGTCCATCTTGATCCTTAATCTAAACATTTCCCGTCTGATTCTTTTAGGCCTTCCTACAAACCTGAGGAAAATACCACATCTAATGTCATTAATTGTCTTCTTGACCCAACACCCTCGATATAATCATTCCATATATATACTATGCATCCCTCGAGTCATGTAATCAACACTATTATATATGATGTTCCCTATGAAGAGACCCTTTCATAACCAATTCTTCCTCTTGAATACTCAAAGTCCCTAGATCCTATTTTTGATGATCCTCACACATTGATATTTCCTTTGTCCATTATCCAATCATCCATTACCTTCGTGCAGCCCTTAGACTCTATCTTATATAACTTTACTAAGGAGGAAACTAATTTTTAAACTAATCAAAGAATTAGAAAACTCACAATATAAACCACCTTAATCATGTCTCGAAAAAATATCTCTCTCATCTTAATCACAGCCAACCCTATCCCAAAATACTCACTCACCATCTAGTCTAGAACCCTATCTTGAATCAAACACTATACAATCAAATAATATCACATCAACAGCCCCACCCTCATCATATGATGTGAGACCCTCTCCTCTATGTAAAAAAAACATTACACAATCGAAACCTATCACATCTACTACCTCATCCTCATCATTAGTCATAAAACACCGTCCTTTTCCTAAAAATGACATTACAAAATAAAAATAAACATCATCTAGGGCCCCAAATTTACTATCCATTTTAGGCCCATACATTATCACAATCTAAAACTATCTGATCTATAGTTTCACCCTCATCATCAATATTATTCCCCCATCATTTATCTCAATATCATATCACACATCTGTACCCTATCTCATCTATAATCCATCCCTCTTTGTCCATTTTAGGACCTCATCCATCATCCAATTATATAAATTCCAAATTGTACCTTCTCTCTTATCAACCTCAAAATGTCCCTATGATGTTTCAACACCATACAAAATTTATGAATCCACCCCCATCTAAAAATAAGACGTGTCCTACTAATTGTTTTCATAAACCAAAACCAAAATCAAAATCTATTAATCCAAATCCCCCAAAAGGGATTTACATTACCACATTACCACCAATAAAAACACCACCAATCAAAACACCTAATCCACACACTCATAATACTACTTGGTAAAATAAAATTAAAATGTGTGCTTATCATAGAATCCCAAGTCATACAACGGAGAGTTGTAAAGCACTCAAATTCATAATCCAACGATTCTTCCTTATCAATGACCTTCTCCTAAAAGAAGACCATCATAAGACATCATTAACATCACCTTCACTTCTTCCCTTATCAATGTCCTCACTAAAATCTGTAGGATAAGGGGACATCCTAAATCTTGTATTGTCAAACCTTTATCAGACATGTTTTCAACACATTGCATTGAAGGTATCTCAATCTTGTCAACGTCAGCACCTTTCATTTAAGTTCTCTAAATATCATCAATGTCCACTCCTTCCCTTGAAGGTATTTGAATGTCATTAACATCTATACCCATGTCACTCGCAATGTATTCAATGAAATCTATAGGACCAGGAGGTCATCCTCAATAATATCTCAACAAAAATTTATCATCTGTCTTCTCATCACATTCAAGTGAAGGTACCTAATCTCAAATTAGTACGGTTCACCCACCTATGTGAACATGAAATCATCACACACAAATAAAATGTCAAATCAAACCTTCTTCATCTACCCCTCCTCATCAATTGTTCTCTCATACCCCATCCAAATTTTCAATGGCTCCTTTTTCAAGGGATTATTTATTTACCATATACTCAATCAATCAAGATCAATACTTACACCATCCTAATATGAAATTTTTCATTCCTTTCACCGCATGTCATCTCTATCTACAATGTCATGCTAGGGGGAATCCTCTCTACTGAAACTTCAAAATATTACCTTACACATTCCCCTAACTCATCTTCATCAAACAAATAAAAATGTTAGTGCTCTAGAAAGGGGTAAACATGGAAATTTTTCCCTTAGCTGGATTAGTCTATATAGTATGGGTCAACCTTTAGATGCCTTGCACTTGTAGCCTTTCCTACTATTAACACATTGACCATTATTACAATAGTCACATCAAAGATATTATTCCACCAGTAACCATCCATCTTATCATCATAATGATTTAAAAACATTTGGTCTTCCATAGAAAAATCTTAAATATGAGCACCATGAGTCTGTTATTCACATCTTTCACATGGAAAAGTTCCTCCCTAATAGGAACCCCGCAATAAATACATCCATCTACCTTGTACCAACTAAAATCATGTCATGGGGAACACATGTGTAGGTCATGTACACATTTCTTCTACCCTCCTTGAAACAATATATTAGGGTTTTTCCCTCAGCTCAAAGATAGTCAAAAATATCTATTGATGCGTCCTAAAAAAATAATATATTGATCCCTCGAAGGAAAACTACTAGTAAAAATAATATACCATTCCCTCAAAGGATGGATTTTTTAAAATTCACAGTCAAAATTCATCATTGTAGACCAATCCCTCGAAGGATGGCTACCCATGTAAAAAGAATTCCCACATCGATCAACATTTTAAAAAGCCAAATATCAAAAAAATTCTAGGAAAGCTTCCTACATTGATACACTTTCCCATCAAAGAAAAATTGATGCATCGATCAATTTGTGTTAAGAATATGTATGGTTGAGGAATTTCCCTATTAAGTTTTTGAAATGGAGAACACTCTTTTCTGAAACATCCTACACATGTTAAACCCCTTCTCATGTCATAGGAAGGTAAAACTTATCACTTGATGTATATATCAAAGATCCTGCATGTGACTACCCATTTTTAGTCATTTGTTAAATGTTTTTGAAGGACACAAGTGAAAGTGCCTTCACTCTGTTGTTTCCCATCACATATGTATCAAATCTAGTATGAAGTAACCAATCCACGTTTCATTCTTGACCATGATTTTGACAAAAATTAATATCACTTTAAAATCAATATCAAGTAACACATCATCAAAATCTATCAATATATATAGTCATATCAAAATATCTCAATATCAATACAATCCTAAGTATATTTCATTGTTACATCAACATCACATTTACTCAATAAAATCAACATTTATCAAACAACTTCCTCCTCAAGTTTTACACCTGTAATCACTGACAAGACCCCCATCTAGTCCTTGAATTTTAACCCTTGTGGAAACATCAATCTATGGTACTTTGACCTCATCAATTCATAATTTCATCCCCCATCTCCATTAAGTCATATGTCTTTAGGACACAAACCCTTTGCTTACCTTATCACTTGAATTCTTGGTATTATAATTCCACCTTTGTGGAAACATCAATTTTTTATCCCTTGGCCTTGTCAACAATCATATTTTTTGTCATTAATTCATATGTATATAGGACATGAACCCTTTGGTTCTCCTAGCACTTGAATTATGGAATAATAATTTTTTGGTTATTTGACCTCATAAAACATCCTTTTTATTTTTCCTTATCATTGTAAAATCATATGTCTATAGGACATGAACCCTTTCATTTTGTTATCACTTGAATTTATGTTAGTACCGATATTTTTTCTATACCTTATCTTAGAGAATCATCTCTCATCTTCCCATCCTTACATCCTTCATCCATCTACCTATTTCAAACTCGTGATAGATTCCCTTTTAGTTGATCAATCCACAGTTTGAGGGGGAACACCTTATGATATAATTCTACACCTTTCCCTATTTATCACATCTCATTTTTGTCATGTGGCTTCCATACACCAAACCTCTCAACAAAAAGGGAAAAAATGTATACACCTAAAATTATCACCGCTAATATACATCTATGTGTCTGCTAACACCCATTCATTATCACATCACTATAATATATTATATTAAATCCTTATTCTAAGTCTTATTCCTCCACTAATATTTAATCCTCATAAATAGTCTTCTACAAATGTAAAATTTTATCCTACCCCCTGTTAAAACAACCCAAAACTACTTACAAACCATAATCATATAAAAAAAATCAAGTCAACAACCTTACAACCATTCAACAACATTTCTAACCCATATGATCCATTTCCAATATATAAACAAAAAAAAAACTTGATCTGGGAAGCTTTTTCAACCACTTTCCCATTTTTTACGGATCACCGGTGATTCTATCCAATCGTCAGTGATTATCCTTTGTTCATACAAACCTATATAAATGTGTCTCATACCTTCATTCAAGATTATATTCCTCTACTTCGACTTGTTGGTTGGACTTCCATAAAGATTGTCACATAGTAATCTTGTTATATCATAGTCCATCATCACATCAACAATAAAGACGTCAACATCTATTCTTCAGACTTTGGAGGCCATTCAAACACTAGAAGAAAGACATCAATATTTGTACATCTACAACATTCCTTATCGGTTACTTTTCATCCTCTCCATATTATCTGTCAACGTATGTAAGGTAAGTGTATTCCTCTTTATCTATTAACTTATTCATTCATCATTTACAATATTAAGTCTGTTGTATCTCACCTATTATTAACCTACATAATATCTACAGCAATCACCGATGACTTGGTTAAGTGACAACTGATTCTCCTTAATATTCGGTTATCCCTATCTATTAGACTATTTAATCCAAGATATTTTCCTTCAAACATTTAGATCACATAATTTACTATTGAAAGACCCCAAAAAGTTTCTTTCAAGTCATATCAAGATCCTTTCAGCCGTCTTTAACACTTTATCACGTATCCAAATCAAATATATCACCTTATACACCTTTATGAGTACAAAACTATCTACATCCTTGCTCCTTTAAGACATTCTTTGATTCCTAGACTCCCTTTTGATCAGGTATCACCATTAGACCATCATATATCCTTTGAACATGTTAGTCCCTTTTCCTTTGCATTGTTGGTTATAAAGTTTCTTTTATAAATTTATCTTATTATTATCGCATTGATTTCTTGAACGTGGATTGGCATCCTTACAAGGAATCCCATCAACTTCTAAGGACTATAATTTTCCATTAAATAAACCATATATCTATCTAATCCCATCTTATTCTTTGTGTATTTGATCTATAGATCCCTCCGTCTGCCAAAAAAAGAAGGAGATTTCATCCATCAGCTATAACACCTATCTCTATGGTTATCGGTAAACCCCAAATATTTTGAGGTCAATTTTTTGTTTATTACTTCGCTTCGTTAATGTAAAGTGGAAAGGTAAATACATCTCTTAAAAATTCGTATAGAGAATAGATAGGATCCCAATTGGATTCGAAAGCTACAAGTGCAGCTATATATAGTTAGAAATCTAAAGTTGGGAGTTTTTTTAGGACAACTATATAAATATATCCTAGATGGGATATAAATAAATTAGTCTAGCTCCCCTATATCTATTCTTGATGCCCCAACTAGACTATATATATATCCCAATCTACAAGTAAAATTATATATCTAGTTCCCCCCCTATAGTACTTGTATATGTCTGGGGGCCAATAATTTGTATTCAAGCTCAAATCATTTTAACTCATTCATTTAGATGGATTCTCATTGATATATGGATAGAAGGAAGTAGAGAACCCTATATCTATAAGGGTGTAACACCTATCAATTACTCACTTAAAAACTACCATAAAGTCAGTCATGCACCTCCAGATATCTATATAGGGTCTCTCCCCCATCCATTATAGTATATACATCTGTATATAAATATGGGGAGGGATACATCTGCCCTACCCTTATATTTGATTAATAGCGTGATGTGATAGTCCCTACATATGGTATGGGGGGACCAACCTCTCTATATAGTGCCAAATACCATTTCTATTAATTGATTGGCCACCCGTACTCTATATAAAACTTGGGTGGGATCAAGGAATTGGGATGAAAGAATTTTTTCCTTGGATCTCAATGATATCAAATACATATTAAATATATAGTCTAGGCTATAAGAAATATTCTCAGGTTAGAGCACCGTAGTGAAAAATGAAGTGATGGGACAAGATATATAGAATAGTGACAGAGTATCTACTCAGAGATCGAACATTATAAGAAATCTAGATCTATATGGGCTACTAAAACACCAGGTTATCTATATCTATTAGGGTATCAGGTAGCATAAGGAAATTGTTATATAAATATCCCCCTTTTATATAACTAATTATATATAGATGTTGGCGGAAGGATAAAGAAACGAAAAATATTCCCTAGTGAATCCTTGATTCATAGATTTTGATATCTCAAACAAAGAATCCAAGAGATCTCCCATATCTATGTAGGGAAAACTCATATGGATAGTTATATATATATATATATATATCTGTGTGTGTGTGTGTGTGTATGTATGTATGTATGTATGTATGTATGTATTTATGTATATATATAGGGGGTGGGCATTCAATTCAGGTGATTGAAAGTATATCTATATATTGTAGGCTAGGTCCATATAGATCTTATCTTAGTGGTGGGTCACGAGTGTAGGTCTCTGCTATATTCCATTGTGGATATCTCTATATAGCCCTGAACATAGATATAAAGATGGGGAAATGATACACATATTACCAACATCATGACTTATGTTCTGATACTCACACACATATATTTTTCTTCTCACTAGTTACAATAGTTAAATATTCACTATATATTTCTATAGCAATCGAGTGCACAATTCAAAGATATAAGTATATATATATATATAGATATACATATCGATAGGTCCTATCTAAATATATATCTTCTCCTTCGAGATCGATCTGGTTGTTGAATTTAGATTACCTATCAGAGAAACCCCATACATAGATATTGTATTACATATATAGATGGGTCTCTCCCCATTAGAGCATATATAGACATTATATATGTCTTTGTGGATATGGAGGCACCCCTCAACATTATGATTTGTTAATTTGTTTTCCTACTATAGAAAAATATCATTAATGTCACCCAATATATAAGGCTCTATGAATAGTACTAGAACCATGAATATATAGTAGGGTGGCCCAATTATATCTATATCTGAGTTAGGGGTTCCCCACCCAATACTTTCATAGATATATGAAGTCTAAACTATATTGACCATATAGATATAGGTGCTCATATATATTTGATTAAGGAAATTCACTTGATGATGCCCTATAAATAGTTGGCAATCTCCATATATGGTGCCCCTCTCTATATAACTTAAAAGTGATAGGATATTAGTTACTAGGGTAACTCTTCGATTATCTATATCTGGGGGAGGCTATAGATTGAGTTTACAAAACTATAGATACGGGAGATAGTTTAGGTTTATATATATATAGGGGAACTCTTGATATATCTATCTAAGGGTAGGGAAAATATAAATTAGATAGACTTTAGTCGCGTTATCTATATATTTTAAGTTGGGTTGGGTCGGTTATCCATCTCATCTATAATAACTCTATGTGGAGTGGGACAAATAATCTCATAAAATTCAACATAGTTGGGCCATCCCATCCCATCTATAGAGAGGGCGATCTGATCTGATCCAGGACACCATCAACTCAAGCGAAAACAATCTCATCCCATCCCATCGATATAAAAGGTAATATGATCAAATCATTAACCATATATACATATGGGGGGATTTGGAATTTACCATATATACATATAGGGGGATTGAGGTTTTCTATCTATATCAGACACCCCTCTTCATATCCTATGGCTGGGCTAAAGAGAATAGGTGGATCTGGGATATATATTATTGACCAAAGGGGAGTGACTATTATGTAAAAAAAGTAGCACCCTAGGATTTTAACATTCCAAAACCCTATTTTTGACTAACATGGGGATTGTATCAAGGCGTAGGACCCTTACAATTAAGACAAACCTCCAGAGAAGGATTCTTCCTCTACCTATTCTAATGGTAAAACTACTCTTAGGAAGGGAAATTCATCTATTCTAACACTAACCTAGATTTCCAAAGGGCTAAGGAAGAAAGAGAAGGGGGTGGAGATATTATTAGCGAGTGAAAATGGGAAGAAAACAAAGTGGGATCGGTAAGAAAAAAGTGTCACAATATGAAAACAATGTTTACATCTCCATCTTCATGGGGCATAATAAAAACTTTGTACTGCTTCCATTAATTCCTAGTCCATTGCTTTATTTAGGTGGTTACATAAAATAGCCAGCTGGTAACATTTTTTCCCTACTGTTGGTATCCTATTTCATCATGTCATGAATACTCACATTTCCACTACTAGCCAATAGCTCAAAAAAAATTGTCAGCTGGTAGCATCCGTAAAAAATCCAAGGGAACCCCTCAATTTCTCCTGATTTTTACGTTGTGCAATGGACCGGTAATACTAAAAATGATACCAGTCAGTAACATTTAAAATCCATTATTGATGACTACTTCATTTTTATGACCTGTCATAATTCTGACACCATCCTAGTACCATCCCCCATGCTACTGGTTGGTAGCATCCGTACATGCTACAGACTGGCTGTATTTAGAGTGTTACCAATGACCTATGTTATTTTCCTCTATGACCTATCTAATCTTGCTACCGGTTGGTGGCATATTAAATACTCCCAAATTGTGGCATTGATACCTGCTAAAAGGAGAGCAACTCACAAGCCACCCTACTATCAACCAGTGTTTGATTTATCAACCACTACTGCTTAGTCCTTGTTAAGTTTTTCATTTTACAAGGGTGCAAAAATGGATAATAGTCACCCCATATTATAGAGGATTACTGACCAAGGTGTTATATAGAAAATAAACTACTTGAACCCTTTTCTGGATGGGTGGGTGAAAAGATCAACTTGAAGGTATATATATGTGTGTGTGTGTGTATATATATGTATATGTATATATGTATATATATATATATATATATGTATATATATATACACATACATATATGTATACTTGTTATTCATTTTGTAGATTGTAATGTATGAAATAGTGCACAGACGTAGATTGTCCTTCACGTTTGATAGAGAATGTTGTTAGAATGGAAGGGCAAGTCATCAAGTCGATAGGATCCCAAGTTGATTGTATTTGAATGAGATTAACCATTTAGATTCTTTGGGGAATCAAACTGTGACTTGGTGTTTAGGTTTTAGATTGAAACATAATATGGATTCAGGTTTACTAAGGTAAATTCGATGCTTTTAAGGTAATGATATAGTACCATTAATAGGGACTTCGGATTTACTAAGGTAATTCCCATGATTTTAAGTTATTAATATAGTATCATTACTTGTTTAAATCAACATGTTGACTATTATTATTGTTATAGTTTGTTAAACTAAACCACATTTTTTATAAGGCATATCCATAAGCTGATGTCTCTATAGATATGAGTAACTGTTTTGATTAATCATGTTTGTATCATAGTTTTAACCCATATGTATGATATATCGTGTCAAGTAATTGTAATTATGTAGTTGTTGGATTTTTTAAAAAAATCATTTAAATAATTGAAATAAATAGTCAGTATGGGAAATAAAAAAATTTCCCATAATTTGAAGTATTGAAAAGTAGGGGTTACATTTTGGTATCATAGTTGAAGGTTATAGCTCTTAGATATATTGATTCATTGCACTAACTAAAACTTAATTCTTGTTTAATAGAGAACATGGTTAAAATAAGGGGAAATGTTGTAAAAAACCAAGCTGTAGGTGGAATAAAAATCCATAGTGCAGAAGTTGGATGAGATTATCACTATCATTCAGGATACATGAAACCATATGATTATTCTTGAACTAAGTCATGGATAATGACAAAAGTGAGGATAGTCAAGGTAATGAACCATCTCAAGAACAACATAATGTTGTAAACATCAATGTCGTAGATCTTAATACAACCAATAATGATACTTCAAATGCAAATACAAATGAAAATATTAATGTAAATCTCAATTCTAATGAGGTAAACCAACATGATAATAAGAGAGGACATCTACCAACTGAACAATCAAATGATATCAAGAGGATCATCCCACTAAAGTTCAATGATACAAGATGAGGTGATGGAGTTAAGAATTGACTCAGAAAAATGGAGAAATTTCAATATTAGAAACTTCTCAGAGGAAACAAAGGTAGTTCAGAGATCTTATCATGTCTCCAACAAGGCATCCTCATGGTGGGATAGCTAAAACATTGAGCTAGATGTGGATGAGGAAAATCTAACTTGGGAAAAATTTAAGGAATACTTTAGAGAGCGTTGGTTACCTCACCTATACTATGATCAATAGATGTTTAGACACTAACCCAGGGAAAATTGACAGTAACTAAATATTGGGACAAGTTCACTAAACTTTTGAAGTATGTACCTCAATACCAAACTGAGAGAAATTTCGTGTCAGGAATTTTATCATGGGATTGAACCCAGTAATACAATTTGAAGTTGATGTCCACAGACCATCAACTATGGAAGCTATATTTAAGAAGGCAATAAGAGAAGAACAAAAACTACAAACTATTTCTACACAGAGAGGAAAAGAAAAATAAATATATTAATAAACCATCATATTTAACACATAAAGAGGTGGCATGGAAGAAATTAGGTATAAAAAATAGAAATGATAAGAAAAACACAGCTGTTAAGACTGTTACAAATAATAAGTAAAATGGATAGAATAATGCAGACAGTAAGGAAAGTAAAACCAAGAGGAAAAGACCATTTGGGGGCTATTATATCTATGGTGTAGAACATTATGCTAACAATTTTCCTCAAAGGAATAAGGATAACAACCAACAACACCATATTCATGTTGAAGTGACTGAAAAATAGGATGAAAAGTAGGCTACGCCAGTCGAAGTGGCAGGTAAGTTGGATGGATTACCTATAACCATTTTATTTGATACTGGTGTAATTGAATATTTTATTTCTATTAAATTAACATATAATATTAAAATAGAAATATTGTTCTATGAAAAAATCATGGCCTTTTCAATATGCAAACAACAATTTCCACAGTGTTACATAATGTCTGTTTGGCACAACATTGGAACTCTCAAACTCTAGCACTAAAGTAGACCTTTACCTATCTCCTCTAGGCTCATATGACATAGTTATATGTATTAATTATTTAGCCTAACACAAGGTGATAATAAACTACCATGAAAAATGGATAAAATTCCTTGATGACCTATAGAAAATAATAGAAATTTAAGGAGTAAAAATAGGTTTTACATTTAAACAAACCACAGCTATCCAACTTAAGAAGCATAAGAACTATGGTTGTGTGTTATATGCTATAAAAATTACAAATTTGGGAAAAGAAGGTAATACTATTATGGAATATCATCCTCTTCTACCTAAGTACAATGATGTATTTATGAAATAACTACGTAGTGTTCCACCTAAAAGAGATTTTGATTTCACAATAGATATCAAAAGGGGAAATAAACACATTTTAAAGGATCCCTATAAAATGATGACAACTAAACTTGTTGAAGTGAAAGAAAAACTTCATGAGATAATATCAAAAAGTTTGATAAGATTGGGTGTTTCTCTTTGGGGAGCACTGATCATATTTGTAAAGAAGAAAGATGGAACACTTAGGCTATGCATCAATTATCAGATGCTTAAAAAATCCACAATCAAAAATAGGTATCCCATTCCAAGAATTGATGATATTTTTTATCAGATGTGTGGTTTTGCTACCCAAATTGATTCTTCCTTTGAAACTGAGTAGCATCACAAGTTGATCAAGATACTTAGAGACAAACAAATCATAATATGAGTCATTTTGTCTCTGGGGATAGATTTAAATGACTCTTTATTACTTGGACTTGGAAAAGAGTGGATAACACTATGTTAAGGGTTTGACCTACCCTTACTACTTTAGGTTGTGTCTTCAACTAGGGTGAGAGGACCCATTTTGTAACCTATTTTGGTGAATAATATCAATGGATCTACAATATTTGACTCTCCCTCTATAATGTTTGAAGGATACCTTGAGAAAACATGGTCAATGCAACATAATCGAACTCTCATGAGTTGTTACCCTAGAAAATGAAGATGTCTTCTAGACAAGGTCTAGGTTACTAAAAACAATGATAAAAACTAATTACACCTGCATATTTTTTTAAAGGATGGGAAAAATCAATGAATTTCCTTGGCATTTATAGATACACAATGTAAACAGGGGTGTTTCTTATATAATTCATCACTTAATGTATAATTTGTTGTTGGGAAGTTAAGTACGATAAAGTTTATTATACCAAATTCTTGAGAAATTTTAACAAATTTTGGAAAATCTACAAAGCAAAATGAAAAAAAGCTTCAAATAGCCAGAATGAACCTTCAGCTAGAGGATGTGCATCCATGAAAGCCCAAAGATGCACGGTTTCACGTATTCTTTAAGGATTTAACACAAAATATCATGTTAAAGACTTAATTAAACATTATAAGTCCCGATTCATCACGCCTAAGATACACTCATAGACTAACAAACAATCTGTATCATCATAATGAAAGTAGAGTGAATTTAAATTTTTTATTGCATCATGAAATGAAATCTCTCTTCATGATGTAATTGAAAATTCCACAATACTATCACAAGGAAAATATCTTGTGTGATTCAGAGGAACTCCTAACATAAGATTACAACAGGAACATAGATAACTACTTGAAGATATCTCAAAATGAAACGAGACACAACTATGCTCATGATTAACATGATTTACTCAAGGTTCCTCAAATTTATCAATGAGGGAAAGTTTTATTTACAATCTCAAATCTTTCCAATGGCTGGACACTTGCAACCATCTTGACGTGATCAAATTTAAAGACATATAGGAAATAATAGGTTTCTCAGATAATTTCTTTGGGAAAATGGTTTCTCTCAACTTTCTCTCCTTTTCTTTTCTTTGAATAATTCTCAGAAAAATTAACCCCCCTTTTCTGGTGTGATTATCTCTTTGCTTTTATATCACCCATTCATTTTCTGACCTTCAAAATTACCCCTCACCAAAAGCACAAATATTCCAGGGAATATTTCCTTTTACAATACTTGTTCTAGAACATGACATTTAAAAGTTTTACTTTAAACTGTCCAGGTGTACAAAATTCAATTATTTTCAATGGGTCCCAATTGAGTTTGATTGTGATATTAGGTCATCATTTATGGAAAATTACTATAATCATTCTTTCCTAATATTCATTAGATAGTCATTTCAAATGATCTCTCAACACTTCTAGATGACTCTGATATAACATATATCCATATTCAACTTTCAAGAATCCACCTTAGGGAATACACACTCTACTTTGTTTCCTATTGGGTTAATTGTCATATATGGTTCATGTCAAATCATATTGATTTACCAACTTTTCTCATTCCCAATCTCTTCCAACTTCGAATCTATTTTTGTGTAAAATTGAGCAAGATCTCCCTCATCTCATGGGAAATATTTCTTTAAATCAAAACCATATGTACTTTTTTCACTATAAAACCTAGCTCAAATTCATTATCATTACATATTTCCCTTCTTATTCTGAATATAAGGAATTTGATCAGAAAAATGGTAAAGGTACTTATAGCACACCGTCTGAAGGAAATTTCCTAAGAAGATTTAAATCAAATATTCAATTTGAGTGGTCCTGTTGAAGCCTTTGTTAGGGCCTGCTTGACATAGAGTGTGTAGGTGATACCAAAGGACCTTTGACATACCGAGCAGGTCTGATTAGCGCTTTTGACAAGGATGATTAAGGATTAATCTTATATTTGCAAGCCTTTCAAGTCATGTATTTTCATCTTTTAAATGGGAGAACTTGAAATCTCCTAAAGATTTAAAGAGATATTGGGTCGAGAGAAGACCTCAAGTATCTAGGAAAACTAATTTTCAATGTCCCTTTTTATGTGATGAGGGATTTGTATCAAGGATATTCCCAAGGAATCATATGTCTTATATGAAAAATCCTCTATTGACATTGTGCCTGTCATTTCCCACAAAATAGAGGAGTTAGAGTGAAGGATCAACTCTCCTAGAGAAAAAACAAGTAGAGATTGTGTCTTCACAACTAGGTTTGCAACACCAACGTCATCTTCAGGTAAGAGAAAGGGTGAAGCACAACCTCAACTTCCAATCATTATCTCTGGATGGAGAAGAAGATCAATCATTATCTTCTCACCATTCAAGGGGAGTAATCTTCCTCCACTCAGGACAATAGGGGAATATTTTCAATTCAGTCATCTACCAATTTAATGCAGCATGCTCCTCATTCTAAGCATGAGTTTTTGGGACCTCAACCCATTCCTTCTTCGAGAGACAATCCACCCCTCACAAGGAAGTGGGAGACTGGGTCAGGCTCAAGACCTCGCAATCTACCCAGTCAACAACATGTAGTATTTTCCCTTCCAATCACCCTGGATATCCCTTCTCAAACCACTCCTATTAAGTTGACCCTTCACAAGGGAAAGGGAAAATGACATTCTTCATAGGTGGTTTGGATCTTTTGGATTGGGTATCATCATAGTAGAAGAAAATCAAGCTAGAAAAGATCATGAGTTGTCTTAGAATGACTTTGGAATCATTGATGGACATGGGAATGTCCTAGGACCTGATAGGATAATTTATTTTTATTCAGACAACACAAGGTTCAAGTGAGTTCTTGGTGAGAAAGAATAAGCTTTTGAATAAGCTTCCCCTACTGGGAGGAAACTATGAAACAGGACTGAAAAATGTCTGAATGTTTCTTTCCTTTCATTGTCTCTACTTTTGATGTGTATATATTTCTTTATCATGGGAAGGGGCCCTATAGAACCCCATTTTGTTCCTTATTCAAAATGCAAGAAGCACAAAAATATCAATAGTTTACATGCTTATCCAAATGTATGTAAAAATTTATCTAAGTCAATGTGAAACTACTGCATTCTTCCACTTTACAATTGAAATAAGGAAACAATAAAGTTCAGAATAACAATTACATCCCATGTAACAAAAATATTATTTTAAAGCATTAGTTTAAAGGAGTATGAAAAGAGAATACATCTTAAGGAACAATGCTTAAGCATGTTCATCATCTTTGTATCTGCATTCTTTTCTTCCTCAGCTTCCATTTTTGCATCTTGTTCCTTTGCAAACCTTGCCACATATACATCGTACCTTTGGAACAACTCATTTATCTCATCCTCATCTAGTCCAGTGTGATGCTAGAAGATTAGTGTTTTCCTAGCTATTGCATCTATGCAATGGCTCATCTTCTGTTTATACTCCAATGGTCTGGCCTTTAATTCTATAATTCTGTTCTCAACCTTTCTCATTGTTTTAATGATTTCATAGGAGAAATCATCCTTTTGAATATTATTTTCAAAAGATTTAAGAAAAAAATCAATCTTCATATCCCCATCACTCTTTTTGAATTTATCAGATACCATATCTTCTAATTTCACGTCAATGGCATCAAGAGTGTCATCAACCCAATTTCTTTTGACTTCAAGATTTTCCTTGATCCCATTCAAGGTCTCCACTCTGATTTTTGATAACTCTTCTATGGCATGTTGACTTCCTTTGAATTTCACTAGCACAATGTTTTCCTACTCAACCAATTCATCACTGAGTTGAGTTATGCGGTCTAGTTTGGGAAAAATTCCCTCAAAGTAGAAGATCTCATTGTCACATTATTCAATTATCTCATCGATCTCATTGAGTCTATTCTTAAGCTCTTCATACTTTGATCTAGCTTCATTAATTGCTTATTTTCCCTTTTTGATTAATTTTTCAATCCATGTATCCACTGTTTGGACCTTCTTGACAACTTTTCTAATATTTTCTATTCCCTCAGGGGTATCTATAGAGGCACTTTCCTAAGTGTGACTATGATGCCTAATAAATTGATGCAAACTAGAGCTCAAGGCTTTAACTTGTTCTTTTAACTGCCTTTTTTCATCCTGTCTTCATCAACCTTTTACAAAAGGTCATTCACTACCTTAGATACTCTTTATTCTAGTTGGTATCTTGAGGGCTTTCCTAAGGGAATGATCTAAACATTATAATCATTACCTGTTATATCTTCTCTAATTTTTCCCTCAAAATGGATTGCTAATTCCATATTCTTGGCACCTAATGGATCAATGTGGGTTTTGGTGATAGTTCTAGCCCTTTTTTAAGCTTTTACTATCTTTGGAAAATACAAAGTAGTAAGGTCAATATATTGAACAGGGAGGACCTCCTTTTCCTCCTTTGAAATTAATTTTCCAATCCACCCTTTAGCCAGATTTTTTCCATCCTTTACTTCTTGTGATTTCTATTAGTGTTTCTCAGGAAAAAACCATCAATTGTTTGAACACCCCTTGTTAATCCTGAGCCAGTGGTTTTTCCTGTTCTTCATCATTTATTTTGATAACTAGTTTTCTACTCTAACCATGTGCTAATAATTATTTCAAATGTGATTTTCCTTAGTTTAGAACCTGGGATTGATCATTCTTTTCATGATTTGTGCAAGTATTCAAGGGATATTCCTTCCTTATTTCTCCAATTGATGCCATATTGTACCCAATTTCTCCTCCAACACTTTCTTGTACCAGTGACTAGCTCGCAAGCTCTTCCTTCCCCAAAAATGGTTGAGTTGGAATCCTACTATCCTTATGTTCTGATGATGCATCTTGTAATGGCATGGTAGGTTGTTCTTTTGAATAAAAATTCAGATGTCCATATAGAGGTTGTATATCCCTAGCAATAATGATTTTCTCACCAATAGTTACATCTTGTGCCACTTCTATTTTCTCCTCAAAGATAAATTTTCCTATGTGTGAAAGTTCATCAATTGTAGTATATTAAACAGAAAAGCAAGCAATTTATTTAACTAATACCTCTGCATTAGTGTCTTCTCCGCCAAGAAATCTTGGTTTCTCTGATTCTGAAACTACTTGTCATGTAGAAAACATTTCCATTACCTGGACTTTCTCTTCACTAGTTAGCACATGACTATTTATTTCCATTTCCTTTTTTTTTAAGGCCATCTATTGGTGTCATTATTGGTTCATTCATATATAAATTAAGTGAATCTTACATAGAAAACCCTCACCAGTATCAACATCGATCACATTAGTCTAAATCTTTACAAACTCATGTAGTGTTTCAACCAAAGGCATATTTTCATCCTTAGTAGGCCAGGTCTAAGATATTTTCATACTTGGAGTTAAAAATTGGATCCCTACTAAATTAGCTTTAAAATTTTCTTGGGATACTTGATCCTGAGTGCCTTTCATTATTATTTCCTCTAGAGACAAAGGTGGGAATAGAGGCTCTGATTGTTCCACTTGTGGTAGTGATGTAACATGATGTGCCTAAAAAACATCATTCCTTTCAAATTTAGGAGAATCAATTACAATATCTTTATGTTTGTGTTTTTAGGGTGTGTGGGCACCCAACCTTTCCAAAAATGGCTCATTTACCAGATTGTGTTTCTTTTGTGCTCTTTCAAACTTCTTCAAATTTGATGTTTTTCTTCACTCCTCCTTATGTGACTTAGACTGAGAATGACCACTTGTTATAGCTCCACTCATTAATTTTTTAGCATTATGTGGTTTCGGTAAAACACTTTAGTGAACCCCATGATATTCCAACCCTTTTACCTTTTCTTGAATTGGCACTGTAAAGGTAAAGGGGAAATTTTCCATGGATTTGAGGAGCATTTATTCAGTATTTTACTTCAAAGCAAATATAGAGGTTCCGGTCCCACTAGTAGTTGAGGTCCACTCATCTACTAGTTAATAAGTGGGTCTCTTTGATGGGATCTAAGGATCCTATCCTCCTAATGGATAAATTATGTCTGGACCTTCTCTCAAGGGTGGAAGATCATCACTAAGAAACCTAAACTCTGAAATCATTTAAACTCTTATATTAGATTGACAGATCAATATTATTTTGGGCTAACCAATTTATAGTCCTCCTCATTACATTAGTTATCCGTATGTAAGAATCATCAAATTCTATTTCATTCCAATTCAGAAGTCCTATAGGCTTTCCTTCCATCTTCTAATCAAGGTAATATTTACTTAGTGTATGTGGATCATCCACAATTCCTTCTGGGATAACTGTAATTTTGAAATCTATGACCTGTACAAGAGTCATTCTGGAGAAATATCTTAGCTTGACCTCTTCTTCATCCCTAAAATTCATTTAATAATCTTCAAAATGAGGTTCATGCTCAAAATTATTTGCAATGTTAGTGAATACCCATCTAATATCATAATTGGCCCTTGCCTCAAATTTTTCCATGTCAAACTTCTTCATTTCATCCTCAATCAATCTGGATTTTATGATGGAAGGGCATGAATACCTTCCAATTCTAATGGGGTACTTGTATTTTTCATGTGCCTTCGAACAATCAATTTATGCACAGGTGTTAACTGCCTTGCCAATTCAAATAAATCTAATTTATCACATAAATACATAGGAAATTTATAAGGTTTACCCTCAAAACCACTAACCCTTATGTATGTGAATCTTTTATATTGAATGAAGAAACACCCATACTCCAAAATCACTTTCCTGGCTTGTTCAAAAATTCTATATTGTCCCCACTCTGGTTTGAAATTACAAATGATTGGGGAAAATAAAGGTTCATTAACCAACCTCACATTCCCACTCCAATTGACCAATTACAGTTGAGAAAATATCTCGTGCATTTGGCACTACTTAAAATCAGCATGTGGTAATAGTCCTAGGAAATGTCTATTCCCTACAACATTGTAAATTAGGTAGGTCATCATGTAGAATTCCATATCTAAAGAGTCAGCCATCTTAATCTATAATACTAAAGCAACCATGTGGTCATGGAGTGCTTCTGCAATAAAACTGATCCAGCAGATTCTCCCTTTTCTTTCCAAAATGATCCTCATGTAGGTAGTCATCCAATCCTTGAATTTATTTGTGGTTTCCAACCCCACCATTTAACTTAGTAACACAATGATATATTTAGCCTCTTCAAAAAATTGTGCCCTAACTAGCCTTTGAGGAATTCTAGATATTTCCTTTTTCTCCATGAGGATCCATTTTGTATTTATGATCTTCACGTAGTCCTTTTTCTTCTCTTTGTAATCCGGTAAATCTAAGTTGATACCAATGATGATTCAGTTTATGATTATAGGAAATTTAAGCATTATTCTAATGGATGCAGGTGTCAACGTCAATACTATATCACCACTTCCATCTAATGCTTCCCTTTTCTCCAGGTCATAATGCATAGCATAATTCCATACTAATTCTAGGCACTGAATCAATGGTGGGATAACACCAGCTAAGGTGATGTAACTATTCTTAATTTCTTTAAAATATTCACTCTGATTAGGATCATTTCATCACTAAAGAAATTCCTCCAAGTCAATTTTCATCAGGTGTGTGTCTATAATTCTGTCTAAATAAATTATAATCCCAGATGAAATTGAGAACAAAGATGGCATGGTCTTCATGCTTGAAAACCCTAATTTTACCTCAAACTTTCTTGCCAATAATATGAAAAGTACAAGAGTTTCTAGTTCTTACCAATTCTCTAATGGATTCGTAAGAAGTTTAAATCCAAATCGACAACCTTTTCAATCCTCTAGGTCCCAATTCAAGCTCCACAATTAAAATCACGATATTTCCCAACAAAATCACCAATAATAGAAAAACATTATAGCAAATTGGTAATAAAAAATGAATGCATTCGTAGACTTTAAAATGTACTTGATTTACATAGAAGCATTAATGGTGGTAGAAATTAATGCATTGTATTGTAGCCATTCATTCTTCCTTTCCCAATTTTAAAAGTGATCTGTCAACATGGAAAACATTTTCATTAATGCGGGCTCGGGGGAACTTTTTGAATTTTTTGCCTTGTTTCAAAACTTATACACTTTTGGTCATTTGACTCACTCATCTGCCTTTGAATTTCAACACGAGCTTAACACATGGTCATATTTAAGTGATTACAAAACTATAGGACCTTTATGCAATTTTAATCCCTTTTTAGTTTAAAATGTAAAATGTTGAAGTGCTCTGATGACCCGCCTCCATGCTTCATTCATAAAAAATAGCCACGTGTCCTTTTCAGGTCTCAGGAATATTTTTTACACTTTTACACTTTTCTTCTTAGCATGCAAAAATACAATCATGCATCGCTTCCTTGCATCCACTTAGTTTGTGAAAAATGTACACCTTCAGAGGTGAATTGAAATTTTATTTACGTCACTTTATGATTGTGATTATTTGAAGAATATTCATCAGATCATAGGACCGACATACATTTTGTGAATGCCATAGAAATTTATAAGTTTTTAAGTTACACCTGACATACCACATTTAATTTAGAACTTCCACATACCAACGGGTGAAGGGATAAAAAACAAAAATAGAGACATGAACAAGGAACAGTGTATACAAACGATCCTTTAGATTTCAAACCTAAATCACAATTGGTTTCCCATGAGAATTTTCAAAAATAGTACATATTCAAACACAATCCTTGACCAAAACATAGGAAAGACAAATCCATAAACATGAGAACCAAAATATCAACTCACACCCCCATGGGAAAATAGAAAATAACCCAAGCAATGAAGGAAAATATTAAAAAAAATGAGGGAGAGATTAATTCGCACCAACGCTAGCTTTGACTAAGGGATGGGCACTCCTCGCGAGTGCCTCAATAACAAACCATCGTACAAAGAATAATAGAACATGTGCCAAAAATACATTGGTGTATGGAGTCAAGAACCAATGCACTAGGAAAAGTGATCATACTCTACACTCCAAGAAACACACTGAAAAACCCCAAAACAACCGGTCACCAAAGATTGGGACAAACAGAGAAAAAAACTGAAAAAACAAACAAAAACAAAACATAAAACTATACACTATAAAATAATGTGTACCTCAATTTGAGAGATTATTCAAGAAATTTCTTCAAGTGCCTTCCATTAACATGTAACTTAATTAGTTCTCCATCTATATCCTTTAGAAAGAAAGTACGCTCACCAATTCTGATGTCAATGGAGTAAGGACCCATCCATAATGCATCAAATTTTCCATGTTTTCCCTTTTCCTCATGTTTGTTATCCCATAACAACACAAGATATCCCACACTACAAACTCTAGGAGTCACCTTTTTATCAAATAATATTTTTAGATTTTCCCTGAATTTTAAATGTCTCTGGTGGGACTCTCTTCTTTGTTCATCCAATTCCATAATTTTATTTATTCTTGAATCATAAGGGTTGTCTTCTTGATCCTCAAGTTGTCAAATAAATTGGCAAGAAGATAATTTAAACTGCACGGGAAGGAGGGCTTGAGTTCCATATACCAATCAAAATGGGATTTTTCCAATATCTCTCTTAGTAGTGATTCTATCCACCTAAACAAAAAACTTCAATTATTCACCCCATCTTTGTTAATTTATCTCCAATGTTCTCGTGATTATCTTCAAAAAAATTGTGTTACTTGAATCTACTTGTCCATTACCTTGAGGATTGTAATTAGATGCATATTTTAGATTTATCCAATACTCTTAACACATGGCCACTAAGGTTTTAGCTCAAAAACTCATATCATTGTATGTAATTATTTTTGCAGGCACTCCAAACCTGCATAGTATGTGATTTAAGAAAAAATCTATAACAATTTGGTGGGTTGATTTCTTAGTAGGGATTTCCTAAACCGATTTAGTGAAATAATTAGTAGCCACCAATATCCATATGTGTCTTGCACTTAAAGGATATGAAATTTCCCCAATGAATTCCATACCCCACTGCTTAAAAGGGGCTTCAATTCGCACTTGTTGTAAAGGGAGAGCTCCTCAAGCTTTCAATCTTCCTGAAAGTCACTGACAACTTTAACATTTTCTTACTAGCAAAGTTGTATCTTTAAAAAGTGTGGGACACCAATAACCAGCCCTTAAGAACTTGTGGGCAGTTACTCTTCCAACAAATACTCCCTCCACAAACTCCTCCATGAAAATATGCAATTAACTTAGGAGCTTCATCCTCAATAATACATCTTAAGAGGACTCCTTCAGGATTCTTCCATGTCAATCCATAATCAAGGATGATGTATTTCTGGGAAGCTAATTTGAGTGCAATCTTTTGGTTTTTACTTAGATACCCAAGACATTGTAGATGTTTGAGGTAAAATATTATGTCTTTGTACCATGTGAAATTAACCAATCTCTCATTGGAATCCATATCTCCTTCCTCAACTTCATTTATCTCTATTATTTGTAGTTTTCTCTCTTCCATTAGCTTCACCAACCCTAAACCCCTAACTAACTTGGTCATTTGAATATCCATGTCATATTCTTGTAATTTTTTTACCCATTGACATATTTTACTTGATATTTCCATTTATGAGAAGATGTCCTTGACCATAGTATAGGGAACATATGTTGTGATCTTGGAACTCAAGATATATGGTTTGAAATTTTTTGTAGCTTTAACCAAAGAAAAAACCTACTTTTCCATGATAGTTTATTTAAACTCTACCAGTTAGAGTGCTTTACTAAAGAAAGAAATTGGCCTTTCATTTCCTTATTTTTCCTTTTGGAATAGGATGAATGCAATAGTTTTTTTTGAAGCAAAATAAAACATTTGAAAACCCTTTTTATAATCAGAAGTTACCAAAACAAAAGCATTCTTTATTGTTTCCTTAATTCCAGTGAAATATTGGAAAATCTCCTCCTCCCATTTGATAATCTAATACTTTTTTAGCATACTTTTGAGAGGGATAGTCATTTCAGAAAATTTAGAAATGAATCTCCTGATAAAATTTATCTATCCAAAGAAGGATTATATTCCTTTATTAGTTTTAGGAATAAGAACTTTTCTAATAGCCTCCACTCTTTCAAGGTCAATCGTGACCCCCTCCTTTAATACAATATGTCCCAACAGTTTTCCCTTTTAAACCCTGAAGTGACACTTTTTAGGGTTTAATGAAATACCATGTTCTTTACATCTTAACAACATCTTATCCACGTGTTACAGGTGATCATTTATCTTTCTTGAAAACAATGTTACATCATCTTGATATACAAAAATGAAATCATTTATGTATCATTTCTCTTTCTTCTATACCGAGGTTACTACCTAGGCATTTTTTTCTAGGTTTATCAATTGTCCCTAAGTTGTGTTCCTCAACATCTCTTGAAACAAACATATGTCTATTAACAATGTGATCAACATTATCAAATTTTGACTCTAATGCAACCAATCCTGTTGGAATAGTATTGGTTTTTAATTGAATAATATCCTTACCAAATAAGGTCTCTTTACTATCATTAACGGAAACCATTGGCTCTCAGTCCACATTTTGGTTTGTAAATTCTCCTTTGTTTTGTAAAAAAACATCTAAATTTGGGCATCATCTTCAAAAACTTGCCAATGTTTGTCATTATCAGGGACAAATGGTCTTATAAATATTTCAATGTCATACTCAGAATAAGGAGATACTGTACAATTTTAAAACCTAGAACCTAATATTTTCAGCCTATCTGCTATGGTATTATGTTTTTTTCATGGTGTATTTTGTCGAAAGAGTCAAACATTTCAATAAAATCCCAAACTACATGCTTGTATTGTTTCATTCTTTAATTTTTTGTTGCATACAGTTTCCGAACTTGCTTGACTACCAGTTCAAAATACCCTTTAACAATAATGTCCCTAATACCATACCTCCAATAAATCCTTAAACCCAAAAGCAGTTCCTCATATTCTATAATATTATTTGTGCATTCGAACTTGAGTTTAAGAGAAAAATTAAATTCTTCCTTATTTGGAGATATCAAGACAACGCTTGTCAATTTCATGTTCCTTAAAATATGCATAACCAACAAAATTATCAAAATCTACATCTGCATATAATACTTCATAAGAATCATTGTTAGGATCTTTAATCAGATGTAACATCTTCTTTTCACCATAAAATTTTACAAGGTTTCATTTTACTAGATTGGTTTCATATGACATATCCATCTGAACATTTCCTCCCACACCAATAGCCCATTTTTTAGACAATAACATTACCCATTTGGTCGAGCAATCGAAAATCACCACATTCATGGTTAAGAACCTACCTAGGTAAGTTGCTAACTTCACTATCAATCCTTTAACATATCCATCACCAACACTTCTCTTGAATCCATGGCAGTGCACTTTCCAAAGGTTGTTGTTACTTTTATATTTAATTCATTCATTACCTCAAGGGGCATCACATTACATGAGGCTCCTGAATCTAACATAAAATTGTGCACCAACCTATCCTTGATGATTAGAGTGGTATAAAAAGGATCTACATCAAGCTGAGACTCAACAAGTGAAGTACCTAAATATACCTCAGCAAATTCTTCAAATTCTTCCAGGGCTTGTGGTACCTCTAGCCTTGCAATGATAGGAAGAACATCCACACCACCCACATTTTTTCCTTCGGTTTTCACTTCCTCTTTAAATCTTGATTATTAAAATTCCCTTTTTTTATGCTCAAGGATCATGAGAAATTCAAAAATAGACACAGTAAATTTAATCCGACTCAAAATATGGGCTATATCACAGGGAAAATATTTTGGAAAGACTATGTTAGGAGGGATATTTATGGCTCCTTCTGCGGTATGAGAGTCTTTACAGTTTATGCATGAGTGGGGCTACAAGCCTTATTTGGAGAAATAGGACCTTTTTTAAGTGTATCCTTTTTAAGGGGTTCATTTAGGATATTAGTGAGAAGTGGATTTTGAGATTTAGCTTGAGGACCTCCCCCTTTGACAACTCTACTTATGGTATTATATTCCTTTTCCTGAGTAACTATTGCATTCATCAAAAGTTTCCTATCTTCCTCAGAAGGTATTCCCCCATCATATTTCTTAATCATTAAAGCCCTTAAATATTCAAAATCATGATTAGGTAAATCAAATTCTTACACCATATCAATCTCAACACCATCATCAGGAGGGAGAGGTAATACCTAGTGAATGCAATCCCATAAACCTCGAAAATTTCTAGCACTTATTAACTCAATTGAAGTGGACCTTTGTTGTGAATTTTCAGGTCATTCGATCATACATACATCGCCATAAGTGTCATCATCATTTTATTCTTCAATATCCTTACTTAAATCACATGGGGAATGTGGAAAAAAAACTTTTCACGCTAATCAATAACATGGGCCTCTTCTATTGTAGTAACCCTGGAAGTCAAAGGATCAGGGACCAATCTATTCTCTTTAATATGTGGTTGTTTATTACCTGATCCCATCGGCCACTTTCCTCTGTCATCTAATCTGTGATCACTCCTAAGATGATTTATAGATCTATCCTAGCCTTGTGGTTTATGCTAACCCTAAGAATGTTTTCCTATTCCTTTTTCTGCTCTTACCAACTTGTAATATATTTCTTTAATTTACCTATCTAAAGTCTTCACAACTTCCTCCAGATTGACTGCTTTGTTTGACTGGTGTCTGTCAAGATTAACCAATTTGACACCCTCTCTCTTAGGGGGTTTCCCAACTACCTTGATGTTGTTTTCAATTTGTAAGTCCATGGTGAAATTCTACCTTAACATTCCAGGGTTCTTGATCTCTCAAGTAATAAGCAACTTTCTTGTCAAACAATTCAGAATATTTAATTAGGAAAGACTCATCACTAGGTCTCAAAATTATGGGTAATCTATTTAAAGTCTTATTGAGTCTAGTATTGAAATCCTAGACAAAATCATTGGGATTATTTTTTCTATTGTCAAACTCAGATAAGAGGAATCTCAGGTAAGTCTTATCACCGTATTGTAGCATGAAATCATTCTTCATCTCATTCCATGAGTATATTGAGTTATCTAGTAATGATTTGTACCAATCACATGCATCTTCTTCGAGAGTATGAATGAATAATTTTATATACACATCCTCATATTCAATTTCAAAATATTCCATCATATTAATGAAGAGTCTCAAATTTTGATCACCAGTGATGGCATTATTTCCTTGAAATTTAGGCAACCTATTTCTCACATCTTGAGGTACAACATTAGGATACCCAACCATTCCTCTAAAATTTATTGGTCCAAATATATTGGCAACAAAATGAGGTATAAGTGGAGGAGGAGCCATGTTGTGTTTTGAGGGTGATCCTATAGGAGAATAAAAATGGTTTGGGACAAGGGATCTTTGGGACACAGTTGCATGATCTTCAAAGTAAATATCCTCTAGTGACTTGGTTTAATGAACTACCCCATTAGTTTTTAGTGATAAATAAAAGAAATGAGAACACTTATCCAAATTACAAATGATGGCCCCTCACTATCTAGAGTAGTTAAATTTATACGAGGGCTACTCGAATTTGAATTATTTGAAGATATTGGACAATCCTCAACTATAGGTTGGTCACTTTCCACAACTGGTATTTCTCTCTCACTTGACTCTTGATCCCCCAATGCTTTCCAGACTTGTCTTCCCTTTAGATTTGTTTTCCCAAGCTCTGAAAACAATATTCTAGTAGGATATTTATTAAAGAAAGACCTTCTTCCTTCCATCTTTGCAAATATCAAAGAAAAAACTTACTTGAAAAAGATTAAGACACTGGTAATTACCAAAAATTTCAAACCAACACGGAGTCACCACCAAGGATTTTCACCTTAGATATGCTAAAGCACTATAAGTAATTTGTCAAATGTCTATCAATACTCAATTTCTACAAAGCTATCAATGGATCTGATCATCCTTTGTCAATATTTATCACTATCAATACGATCTAGTGCAACATTTACTAAAACAAAAAAATGCACAACAAACTTCTGATCTCGCACAATCCTCACAAATCTTAACAAAGGATAACATTTAAACAATGTATTTGCACTCAAATCATATAAGAATCATTACCAGAGGTTGATATGTATATTTATTTGCACAAATATTCCCCGAAATGGCACTAGATCAGTGTTGGTACCCAAATTGATTCTCCCTTTGAAACCCGAGCAACATCACAAGTTGAGTAGGATGCTTAGAGATAGATAGATCATAATATGAGTCATTTTGTATAGGGGGAAGGATTTAAATGACTCTTTGTTACTCAGGCTTGGAAAGAATTGGATAACACTATACTAAGGGTTTGACCTACCCTTACTACTTTAGGTTGTGCCTTCAACCAGGGTGAGAGGACCCATTTTGTAACCTGTGTTAGTGAAGAATATCAACAGATCAACAATATTTGACTCTCCCTTGCAATTCAAAGGAAACCTTGAGAAAACATGGTCAATGCAACATAATCTAACTCTCATGAGTTATAACCCTAGAGAATGAATATGTCTTCTAGACAAGCTCCAGGTTACTAAAGACAATGATAAAAACTTATTGTACTTGCATATTTTGGTAAAGGATGGGAAAAATCAATGAATTTCCTCAACATTTATGGATACACAATGCAAGTAGGGGTGGTTCTTGTAGGATTCATCACTTAAATAATTTTTTGTTGGGAAGTTAAGAAGGATAAAGTTGATTATACCAAGTTCTTGAAAAATTTTAACAAATGTTGGGACATCTACCAAGCAAAATGACAATAATGTTTCAAGTGGTCAAAATGAACCTTCAACTAGAAGATGTGTACCCATGAAAGCCCAAAGATACACATTTCACACATTATTTAAGAATTCAACACAAAAGCTCATGTTAAAGACTCAATTAAACATTAGAAATCCTTGATTCATCACACCTAAGATACACTCATAGACTAACAAATAATCTGTATCATCATAATGAAAGTAGAGTGAATTTAAATTGTTTATTGCATCATGAAATGAAATCTCTCTTCATGATGTAATTGTAAATGCCACAATACTATCACAAGGAAAAGATATTGTGTGATTCAAAGGAACTCCTAACATAAGATTGCAACAAGAACAAGGATAACTACTTGAATATATCTCAAAATGAAAGAAGGCGCAACTATACTCATCATTAACATGATTTATTCAAGTTTATTCAAATTGATCAATAAGGGAAATTTTTATTTACAATCTCAAAGCTTTTTCAATGGCTGGACACTTGCAACCATCTTGACATGATCAAATTTAAAAACACACAAGAAATAATAGGTTTCTCATATAGGTTCTTTGGGAAAATGGCTTCTCTCAACTTTCTCTCCTTTTCTTTTCTTTGAATAACTCTCTAGAAAATTAACCCCCTTTTGCGTGATTATTCTTTTGCATTTTTATATCACCCAATTCACTTGCTATCCTTTGAATTTTTTTCCCCAAAAGCAAAAATATTCCCAGGGAATATTTCCTTTTACAATACTTGTTCTAGAACATGACATTTAAAATTTTTACTTTAAACTGTCAGGTGTAAAAAATGCAAGTCTTTTCAATTGGTTCCACTTGTGCTCAATTGGGATATTAGGTCATCATTTCTAGAAAATTAATTTAATCATTCTTTCCCTCATATTGATTAGATAATCATTTCAAATGATCTCTGAACACTTCCAGATGACTCTGATATGACATATATCCACATTCACCTTTCAAGAATCCACCTTGGGTGTTACACACTCTATTTTATGTCTTATTGGCTTAATTTCCACACATGGTTCCTGTCAAATCATATTGATTTACCAGTTCTGCTCATTCCTAATCTCTTCCAAATTTTAAATTCCTTTTTGTAAACTAAGAAAGATCTCCCTCATCTCATGGGAAAGATTTCTTTAAATCAAAACCATATGCACTTTTTCCACTATAAAACCTAGTTCAACTTCATTATCATTATGTATTTCCCTTCTTATTTTGAATATAAGGAATTTCATTAGAAAAATGGCGAAGGTACTTATAGCACACAGTCTAAAAGGAAATTTCCTCAAAAGATTTAAATCAAATCTTTGATTTGAGTGGTCCTAATGAAGCCTTTGTTAGGGCTCTATTTGACGTAGAGTGTGTAGGTGATACTAGAGGACCTTTGACATATCGGCAGGTTTTATTAGCACTTCTTACAAGGATGATCAGGATTAATCCTATGTTTGTAGCCTTTCAGGTTATGTATTTTCATCTCTTTAGATGGGAACATATTGAAAACTCCTGAAGATTTAAAGAGATATTGGGTCAAGAGAAGACCCCAAGTATCTAGGGAAAATTGATTTTCAATGTCCATTTTTATGCGATGAAGGATTTGTATTGAAGGAGATTCCAAATAAATCATATGTGCTATATGAAAAATCCTCCATTGACACTGTTCCTGTCATTTCTCACAAAGTAGAGGAGTTAGAGTGGAGGATCAACTCTTTAGAGACAAACTAAGAAGATATTGTGCCCTTAGAACTAGGTTTAACGCCAGTATAATTTTTGGGTAAGAGAAAAGGTGAGCCACATCCTCAACCTCTAATCATTATCTCAGATGGAGAATAAGATCAATCATTATCTAATTATCATTCAAGGATAAAAACTTCCTCTACTCGGGACAACAGGGGAAGATTTGTAATTCGTTCATCCACCCGTTTAATGCAGTGTGCTCCTCAGTCTGAGCATGATTTTTTGGGACCTCAACCCATTCCTTCTCCGAGAGATAATCCACCCCTCATAAGGAAGTGGGAGACTGGGTCAAGCTCAAGACCTCGCAATCTTCCCCAGTCAACAACATGCAGTTCTTTCCCTTCCAATCACCCTAGATATCCCTTCTCAAACCTCTCCTAGTAAGTTGACCCTTCACAAGGGGAAAGGGAAAATGGCATTCTTCACAGGTGGTTTGGATCTTTTGGATTGGGTATCGTCACAACAAGAAGAAAATCAAGCTTGAACAGATCATGAGTCATCCTAGAATGACTCTGGAATCATTGATGGACATGGGAATGTCCCGGGACTTAGTAGGGTCAGTATATTTTTTTCAGACAACACAAGTTTCAAGTGAGTTCGTGCTGAGAATGAATAAGCTTCCCCTTCTAGGAGAACAATATGAAACAAGACTAAAAAATGTCAAAATATTTCTTTCCTTTCATTTATCCCTACTTTTGGCATGTATATATATTTCTTTATCATGGGAAGGGGCCCCTATAGAACCCTAATTTGTTCCTTTTTCAAACTGCAAAAGCACAAAAATATAAACAGTTTACATGCTTATCCAAATATATGTAAAACTTTATCTAATTCAATGTGAAAATAATGCATTCTTCTGTTTTATAATTGACATAAGGAAACAATAAAGTTCATAAAACAATTACATCCAATGTAACAGAAATATTATTTTAAAGCATCAGTTTAAAAAAATTATGAAAATAAAATACAACTTAAGGAACAACACGCTTAATCTTGTTCATCATCTTTTATATCTGCATTCTTTTCCTCCTCAGCTTCCATTTCCGCATCTTGTTCCTCTGGTAACCTTGTCACATATACATCATACCTTTGGAACAACTCATTTATCTCACCCTCATCTATTCCAGTGTGGTCATGGAAGATTAGTGTTTGCCTAGCTATTGCATCTATGCAATGGCTCATATTTTGTTTGTACTCCAATGGTTTGGCCTTTAATTCTGTAATTCTGTTCTCAACCTTTCTCATTGTTTTAATGATTTCATAGGATAAATCATCCTTCTGAATATTATTTTCAAATGATTTAAGTAAAAAATCAATCTTCAGATCCCCGTAACTCTTTTTGAATTTATCAGCTACCATATCTTCTAATTTCACGTCAATGGCATCAAGAGTTTCATCAACCCAATTTATTTTGACTTCAAGCTTTTCCTTGATCCCATTCAAGGTTTCCACTCTGATTTTTGATAACTCTTCTATGGCATGTTGACTTCCTTTGAATTCCACTGGCACAATGTTTTCCTGCTCAACCAATTCATCACTGAGCTGAGTTATATGGTCTATTTTGGGAAAAATTACCTCAAAGTAGAAGATATCATTATCACATTGTTCAATTATCTCATGGATCTCATTGAGTCTATTCTTGAGCTCTTCATACTTTGATCTAGCTTCATGCTAATTGCTTCTTTTCCCTTTTTGATTAATTTTTCAATCCATGTATCCACCGCCTGGACCTTCTTGATAGCTTTGTTAATCTTTTCTATTCCCTCAGGGGTATCTATAGAGGCACTTTCCTGAGTGTGACTATGCTGCCCAATCAACTGCATGCAAACTAGAGCTCAAGGATTTAACATGTTCTTTTAACTATCTTTTTGTCATTCTCTCTTTGTCCACCTTTTACAAAAGGTCATTCACTGCCTCAAATACTCCTTGTTTTAGTTGGTCTCTTGATGGATTTCCTAAAAGGAATGATCTGAACATTATAATCATTAGATGTCATATCTTCTCTAGTTTTTCCCTCAAAAGGGATTGTTATTTCAAGATTCTTGACCTCCTAATGAATCAGTGTGGGTTTTGGTGATAGTCCTAGCCCTTTTTGAGGCTCTTACTACCTTTGGAAAAGAAAAATCAGTAAGGTCAATAGCTTGAACAGGGAGGACCTCCTTTTCCTCATTCAAAATTAATTCACCAATCTATCATTTTTTGATTCCTTGTAATTCCTGTTCCAGGGACCTTTTTTAACTTCTTGTGATTCTTGTTTGGGTTTCTCAGGAAAAACATCAATTTTTTGATTTTCATCTTGAGCCAGTGATTTTTCTCTTCCTCATTTATTTCAATAACCACTTTGCTACTCTCACCCTGTGCTGAAAATTATTTCAATTCTCCTTCTCTGTGGTCTATAACCTGAAATTCATCATTCTTTTCTTGATTTATATCAGTAATTAAGGGAGATTCCTTCCTTATTTCTCCTATTGATGCCACATTAAACTCAATTTCTCCCCTGACATTTTCTTGTACCAATGATTGGCTAATAGGATCTTTCTTCCCCAAAATCTACTGAGTTGACATCCTACTATCCTCATGTTTTGATGATACATTAGGTAATGATCATGGTATTGTTCTTTTGATGTCAACTTGCACATTCCCATCTAGATGTTGTAGATCAAGTATAAAAAATGATTTTCTCTTTATCAGTTGAATATTTTGCCATTTCTATTTTCTCTTCAAAGATAGACTTTTCTACTTGACAAAGCTTATCAACTTTAGTAACTTTAACATAATGGGAAATAGTTCTTCCACTAATATCTCTACATTAATGTTCTTCTCCACCAAGAAATCTCTGGTTTTTTTATTCTGAAACCACTTGTCCTGTAGGAGAAGGATTCTTTTGCTTGGATTTTCTCTTCACTAGTAAGCACATGAGTATTTCCTTCTAATTCCTTATTTGTTTGAAGGCCATCTACTGGTGTCATTATTGGTTCACTCATAGATAAATTAAGTTCATATAACATAGAAAATTCCTCACCAGTATCAACATCAATCACATCAGTTTGAGTCTTTGAAATTCATGCAATGTTTCAACCGAGGGCATATTTTCATCCTTAGCAGGAAAGGTCTCAGATATTTTCATACCTGGAGTTAAAAATTGGTTTCCTACTAGATTAGCTGCAACATTTTCTTGGTTTACTTAATCTTGAGTGCCTTTCATTGTTATTTCCTCCAAAGATAAAGGATGGGAACAGAGGCTCTGATTGTTCCAATGGTGGCAGTGATGCAACATGTTGTGCCTGAAAAGAATCATTACTTTAAAACTGAGGAGGATCAATTACCAAATCTCTATGTTTGTGTTTTTTGGGTGTGTGGGCACCCACCCTTACCAAAAATGGCTCATATACCACCTTGTGTTTCTTGTGTGCTCTTTCAAACTTATTCAAGTCAAGTGTTTCCTTTCACTCTTCTTTATGTAGCATAGACTTAGAATGACCGTTTGTTATAGCTCCGCTCATTAATTTTTTAGCACTGTGTGGTTTTAGCAAAATACACCGAAGTGAACCCCATGAGATGCCAAACCTTTCCCCTTTGCTTGAATTGGAATTAAAAAAGTAATGGGGGATTTTTCCATGGATTTGAGGAGAATTTCCTTAGTCTTTTGCTTCAAATAAGATATAGAGGTGTTAGTCCCACTAGTAGCTGAGGTCCACTTCATATACTAGTTCAGAAGTGGGTCTCTTTAATGGTAGCTAAGGATCCTTTCCTCCCAATGGATCAATTATGTCTACACCTTCTCTCAAGGGCTTAAGTCATCACTAAGAAACCTAAGTTATCTGAAATTATTTATAACTCTTGTACTCTAGATTGACAGATGAATATTATTTTGGGATAACCAATTTATAGTCCTCCTCATTACATCAGTTATCTGTATGTAAGAATCATAAGATTGTATTTCATTCCAATTCAGAGGGGCTATAGGTTGTCCTTCCACCTTCTGATCAAGGTAATATTTACTTATTATATGTGGATCATCCACAATTCCCTCTGAGATAATTGTAATTTTGAAATCTATGACTTGTAGGCAAGGGTCATTCTAGAGAAATATCTTACCCTGACCTCTTCTTCATCCCTACAATTCATCCAATAATCTTCAAAATGAGGCATCATGCTCAAAAGTATTTGCAATGTTAGTGAATACCCATCTAATATCATAATTTTCTCTTGCCTCAAATCTTTTACATATCAAATTTCTTCATTTCATCCTCAATCAGTTTGGATTTTATGATTGAAGGGCGTGAATACCTTACAATTCTAATGGGAAACTTAATATTTGCCTTATGTCTTCCAGAAATCAATTTGTGCAATAGGTGTTACCTGCCTTACCAATTCACATAAAGCTAATTTATCATCTAAATATCTAGGCAATTTACAAGGTTTACCCTCAAAACCACTAGCCCTTATGTATGTGAATTTTTGTATTGAATGAAGTAACACCCATACTTCAAAATTACTTTCCTGGCCTATTCATAAATTCTATACTACCCCCACTCTAGTTTGAAAAGATAGATGATTGGGGTAAAGAAAGCATCATTGACCAACCTCACATTTCCACTCCAATTGACCAGCTACAGTTGAGGAAAAATCTCATGCATTTGGCACTGCTTAAAATCAGCATGTGGTAAAAAACCTGGGAAACATCTATGCCCTACAACATTGTAAATTAGGTAGGTCATCATGTAAAATTCCAGCTCTGAAGTGTCACCCATCTCAATTTTTTCTGTTAAAGAGACCATGTGACTATGGAGTGCTTCTGTAATAAAAGTATCCCAACAGATGTTCCCTTTTCTTTCCAAAATAATCCACATGTAGGTACACATCCATTCCTTGAATTCAGTTATAGTTTCCAACCCCTCCATTTGACTTAATAACATAGTAATATCTTTAGCCTCTTCAACAAATTATGCCCTAACTAGCCTTTTAGGAATTCTAGTTGTTGCCTTTTTCTCCTTGAGGAGCCATTTTGTATTTATGATCTTTGCATAGTATTTTTTCTTCTTTTCATAATCTTGTAAAGCTAATTTGATACCAATGGTGATTGGATTTGTGATTATAGGAATTTAAGCATTATTCTAATGGCCACAGGTGTCAATGTCAACACTACATCACCACTTCTGTCTAATACTTCCCTTTTCTCCAGGTCATAATTCATAGCACAATGCCATACCAATTTTGGGCACTGAACCAATGGCAGGATAACACCAGCTAAGTCGATGTGGTTATCCTTAATGTCTTTCAAAGACTCACTTTGATTAGGATCATTTATTTGCTAAAGAAATTCCTCTAAGTCAGTGTTCATCAAGTATGTGTCTGTAATTATGTCTAAATCACTTGTAATCCTAGATGAAATTGAGAATGAAGATGGCATGGTTTTCATCCTTGAAAACCCTAACTTCACCTCAAACTTTCTTGCCAATAATATGAAAAGTACAAGAGTTTCCATCTCTTACCGATTTTGCATGAATCCTTAAACCATTCAACTTTAATTTGACTATCTTTTGATCTCTTGATTCTTAGAACAATCTCCACAATCAGATTTCACGCTATTGCACAATGAAAATATCAACAATGGCACTTAGATCTTGACAAAGTTGATAATAAAGGATCGAAACACTTGAATTTTTTTTGAAAATATGTCCTTGACTTGTGCAAAATGCATTAATGGCAGCAGAAATAAATGCAATGCATCGAGGCCATTCATTCCACTTTTTTCATTTTAAAATTGAATCATCCACTTGGAAAAGTCTTTCATTAATGCGGGATCAAGGAGACATTTTGTATTTTTTTCCATGCTTTAAAAACTCATACACTTTCAGTCATTTGACCTGCCCATCCACCTTTGAATTTCAACATGGGCTTGACACATGGTCATATTTAAGTGATAGCAGAACTGCGGACCGTTTCTGTAATTTTAATCCCTTTGGAGTTTTAAAACCAAAAGTGTCAAATTTCTCTGATGACCTGCTTCAATTCTCCTTGCATAAAAAAAATATCCACGTGTCCTTTGCGGGTCTCGAGAACCTTTTTACATTTTCATAATTTTTCTCCTTGGTGTGAAAAAATACAATCATGCACTACTTCCCCGCATCCACTTAGTTTGCGACAAGTGTACACTTTTGGAGGTGAATTGAATTTATTTTTTTGTCACTTTATGATTGCAAATATTTGAAGAATATTCATCGGGTCACGGGACCGAATTTTCAATTTTTGAATGCAATAGAAATTTATAAGTTTGTGAGTTATACCCCCCATACCACATTCAATTGGAAACCGCCACCTACCAATGGGTGAAGGTTCAAAAATGAAAATAGAGACATGACGTAGGAAAAATTTATACAGGTGATCCTTTAGATTTCAACCTTAAATCACAATTGTTTTCTTGTGAGAATTTTTAGAAATAGTACATATCCAAACATGATCCTCAACCAAAAAAGAGAAAAGAAAAATCCACAAATAGGAGAATCAAAATATCAACTAGTTTCAGTAGTACTAGTGATCCAAGTATACAACAAGCTGATGAATGTAGAAGGATCCAAAAATGGTGTAAGATGAGAGAAGATAGGTGTAATTCAAGTATTTGTACATTATCCTACAAGAAGGCAGGTAGAAGAGGAAGGTAAAAGTCATTAGATCTCCACTCTCCTCACTAATGGATCTAGACTCTTTCAACACCTCCATCAATCGTAGCCCTTCAATACAGTCAGCAATTTCACACTTCTTAGATCGATTAGATATGGCTCATCAACTGTCAACCGCAGCCACAAATATTTCCCCTATATGTAAACTTCACAGGTAGCTATATCCACTCACCTTGAATGCTCAGTTGTCCTATTTATAGTAGATAGGTTCCTTAAAAAACATCCCATATTTTACTAGAGAAATATTGAGCCACTACTCATGTTGATCACATTCAAGGATACTACAAATGTACCTGTGGTATCCAATGAGATTGGTGAGATGGATGTGGCAGTCAATTAGTTCTTGGCTATCATGTTGCTTAATACACAATTAAGCTCTACATCCATGGTTCAAAATCCACTACAGGGTAGGAACATATTCAGATACTAGTGAAATCAATTACAATAACTACAGCCCTTTGTGATTATTTTGTAGAAAGAGCAGACAACCTATCTCTTGTTAGATTGATAAATCAATCAATCATGAAAATCAAGAGATCTATAGAGGGGAAGAATGATATATAGGTAAATCAATCATTGAATTCAGCCATGACCTAAAGAGATATAGATATCTAGGGAAGTCCTTCACCCCATATATATAGGTAGGGTGTCTATTTACTTTTTAAAAGCTCTTAACTCTGATATAGCTCATTATGATATAATCTATGGGAGGAAAAAATGGCCTACTAGCTTCCTATGCAATTGCAGGATTTCAGAGCTGATCTATATAGTTGGTTATCATATCGATATGTAAGGAACCATTTATCATCCTAGACCACCGATTCCATTGTATCTAGGTGTCAACTAAACTTCAAGCTGCTCAACCTTCTATCTGCTCCCCTATCCCCTGATTTTCTCAAAGCCACATACTTGTTGCTAATCCACCTCACAAACCCCTACATCAAAAAAGTGAGGATGAAGAGATCCATAGGATCTAGAGGGCTTAGACTAAATTATAGACAAACAAAGTCACCTCTATCCTTAAAGAAAGGTTGAGGCCAATCTATCTATAAGAATTCTCAAAATCATAGGGGATTAGTATCCCCTCCCATATCTATATAAAGGGTGCACCATAACCCTAAAATATAGGGCATAATGGATAATATATACATATATAAGTGAACTCTGTAAAAAATAATATATGGTAGGGAACAAGGTAGCTCCTCTTCCATTAGCATATATAGGTCCTCCTTCATAGAAACTCCTTAGCTCTCTAGTTCAAGGCAGGTTGTAGTTCATATACTAATATACAATATGGCACATAGAAACAGGTAAGTGTTTTTATATCCATGTAGGGCCTCCACAGATGACCATATTGGGTATATAAAAGGGCAATGCACCTATCAAGAAGACTATGGTATAAAGGATATTTCAGTCAATAAGAACTACTATCTAGAGGTCCCACCTATATCTACCATGTGGAGGAAGGGGAAGTCAGTCCCATGGGAGAGGGGTAATGATACAAACCTCATGTATCTTTGAAGCTGAGGACTTATTTGTAGTATAACCAAATGACAGTTGAATATTCTAGCAGAGGTGGGATCAATCCCCCAACATTGTTGATAATACACGGCAGGGAGAAAATATATGTTGGAAGGTCACAATATTCACCTTTCGTAGATCAAGTCGAAATGATCGCGGGTAAGGGAAAAGAAGTTGCGGTGACACAAAAACACAGCCACCTGCAGGTACCTAGAATAAATCCACGTACAAAGAGGTTGTTTGTTCAGGCCAAAGACGCCATATATCAAATGGGGGACAACACTCAGAGAAGAGAAATTAGTACTGTCGCATATACAAAAATCACATCTATGTACCCTATTTTTAATATTGTTGAGAAAATGGACATATATATATCAATCATATCAATGTACTACATATAAGTGGGATGCGCTTGTTATTCCATCACAGATGAGATCTCCATGTGTGAAGCCCTTAAGCAGTATGCCTCTAGTGGATCTAGTAATGCATAAAGGCCTCATCCCGTGGTTCATGTATGTCACCTAAATATAGATAGACCAAGTTTTATGTAAGAATAAGTCAAGACCCCACCCTTAACAACATGTCAATGGTTGTGGGCAAATAACTATTTCATAACTGTACTAATTGATCTCAGGGGCAAGTACCTCTGGTTGATGCCCAAGAAATATCGTTGGATTATCAAGTTAGTGCCTCAAGTACATTTGAGATTGGCCTGTCTTAGGGGAGTTTTACAACTTGATGGATCATATATGTGAATGTACTAGGTGGTAATAACAATACCTTTAGCTTACACTTCATGCCTTTCCAAGCCTCACGAGGAACCCATGACATATGTTAAAGGGGCATTGATTCTACCTTCTAGATAGTTTTACAATATATCTATCTAGAGACTATCATTGCTAGAGAAGCCCATAGGCAGCTATTTGTCACTCTTGATTGGACCAAGTCACTATAGATTCTTGGATAACCAAATATGGTACCAAATATACATATATACAGAGCTGAACCCATATTCATCCTACATCTATAGTTGAGCCATATGACCCTACCCCCCATCTAATCAAATTCCCCCTCTTTATATACAATAAGAAAATGAGCTATAGCCTTGGCTCTATGATGAACAATCTATTCCCCCTTCAATGTCTAGATCTGGTGCCATATGAATGGGTTTTCCCCCATAAGAGAGACAATAAGTTTGACTCCATTTATGATGGAAATAGCTATCTAGGACCTTTGGGGAGACTAGTCTGGGAACCTATCTGCATCTCTTTAGTTAAAGATATCTATGATGCCCAGGAGTGTTCAAACAAGTATGAAGATAGAAGCTATCTAGATCCATGCCATCATGTTATTTGATGGACTTATCAGAAGCAAAATGGAGCTAGGGAATGGATGGCATTGTGACTTGAATCTCCCCAAGGGATGAGACCAATTTATTCTTCACTCATAGATATGCAGTTTACATAGATCCAACAATGTAGATGGAATGATGAAGCATCCCCTGCTCTGGTCATTTTGATTTTGGAATTAGGGAACTCTATAATCAAGGGGTATGATAGATCTTTGGAGACACCTGATCTATGGACTCGATACCCCTCATAGTTCCACGAAAGATGTGATACAAAGAAAAATCTTTTAAAAGCCCTACAAACATAGAACTTCGGGATCTATCTAGCCTATTTTTGATGCGATATATACCTACATAGCTGGTGCCTAGGGCCATATAGAATAAGGAATATGATCAGAGATGGTGGCTCATATGGTTCTAGAGTTCTTACCCGCGGATGATCTTGTGAAAGGAAATGAGCAACATATGCAAGGTGAGTAGTGTGGCCTTCTTAATTCTCAAACAATAAAACTAGCTGGCAGGTATTTGACATTGATGATGAAGCATTGTCCTGATTCATACAAATATGAAGGACAATAAGTTTTCTTCGTAAGTATGTAATCTCAAATATTACAAGATACTCTACCGGGATTGAGATCATCTCAACTTATAATAGCAACTTATTTCTATATAAGGCCATCTATTGGTCCATCTCTATGGAGTAGATCTTCAGTCCAGATGATGAGTTCAGAAATCAGGTGAGGAGAAGAACTATGGCTAGACTATATAGCATAGATAGATCCTGTCAACCATATTACAATGATGCTCGCAGGAAAAGAAATCTCTATACTTGGGATTAGGTATGTGAGGTCCATAATTCACCCTTAAATATGGACCTATTTGGACTAAGAATCTAGATTTATAGTATCTATCTATTTCTGGTTTTAGGAACTTGATTGATAACCCTATGGATTCCTAAATTTCGCAGCTATATGGTTTTTGATCTACCCCTTTGATATCGGATTCCAATATAGATACGATATATGACATCCTACTCTATATATAATTGGTGAGTGATTCTATATAGAGTTTAATTAATTGGAATTTAAGTAGTGTGATATCGGGATTCCAATATTTACGATTGGTCTCCTATCTACATATATGGATCCCCTATATATATTGAGATAAAATTTCCCAGAATGGGACATACTGCCAGTTCTCATATACACTCATAGTACAACTAATGTCTCTCTAATGATTATTTATGTGTTTATGACTTTATCTCATTTTTTTGTATGGATTCCTAATATGAGGCATTTTGATCCCTTTTGAAAATTAAAACAATGTGATACGGGTACATGTTATATGAAGTAGGAATTTGAAACTATTGAGTATATGGGTAAGTGCAGCAAGTTGGGGGACAAAAAAGGGGTCATAAGTGGACGTCATATTGCAAATAACAACATAATATCAACTTGTAGGGATTATTAGCAATGCATACACTCAAAATTAGAAAAAATTATATCAATATGAATCGTAGCATCCAGAATCTAGTTTCTAAAATACTATTTTTTAAAAAAAATGGACAAGTTTAGCTATATTAAACACTCAAAATTCAATGACTTGGTATTTTTTTTTAAAATGCCTATAAGATTGTAGTCCGTTTGCCCATGATTTGGATGACCAAAAATTGATATATATTTTTTTCCTTTAGTGAGAATTTAGATGCCACTATCTATCTTGGGATAGATTTTATTTTGTATTTTTTTGAGCAATATTTTATTTTTTATGATTTTTTCCGTGAAAGTGGTCTGAAAACATAAAGAAAACAAAGCACTTTCCATTTGCCCACCATAACTTCATCAAAAAATATTGAAATCAAATATTTTTTTTGAACATGTATATAATTTCACCATGGTTGGGATGGTATAATTTTTATCACATTCTAATAAGTGAAACAAAATTTGCAGTCTTAAACATAGACATAAACATTCACGGGAAAAAGTGTCTTAAAGACCTACTATTAGTAAAAAATTATAAAATGATATTTATCCTATTCTATTCACTTTAAAATCAATATTTATACAAAGCTAACACCCTCCCCTACACGATGGTACCATTTTTATGACATAGTTTTTACTTTTCGGCATGATTCAAGTCCGCGGAAGACTAAATATGATGTTTTGTTATTTTTGATGTAAAATGTAGGATTTGATGTCTAATTAATTGTCCCCCAACTTTATGCACTTACCCCTCTGATGGATAGCATTTTATGAGCAACATCTAGATTGCTCCAACCACCTAAGAAGTCATGATATTAATCCACCCTCCTTTCATCCTTCAACATGCCAAACAAGCTCTGGGGAAGCATATCTCACATATCTCCAAACAGATTTGCTAGGCATTGAATGTTATCTTGTTGGGTGGTTGCATTTCAAATTTGAGTTTTCCCCTTTCTTGAACTTCTTAGCTCCATGGAAATTCATCTATAAATGTAAGAGATAGACTCGTTTGGGATTAATGTTGGTACACTCTAGATCCTTACGCGTTTTGCTAAGAAGACTCCAACAACTTTCTAAAAGTAATTTTGAGTTCACAGACCTCTAGATTATGGATATCTTGCTATGTGGATATCGGCCTCCTTCAATACATTGTAATAGCTCTGTCACAATTTCTAGAAGATGAATAATAAGCATACATTCAAATGACTATTCTCTATCCTAACAATGTTTAGCATAAACTATCATTTTTCACTTTTCTTTTACTGTTGTGTGTTGGTAAAGTTCCATTTCAAAATCCCTTGCAATTCTTTATTTAAGTTTCAAGCAGCTTCCAAAATGAGACATGCAGATCTGGTACAATACAAAGTGTTGAAATAACTATGCTACAAAGTATAACTAGCTTCCTTTCACTCATTTCCTTTCATTCTCGCTCATAATAAATAGTGTTCATCCATCTTTTCTGGTGTTATCACCTTCCTAAATAAAATGTAAATAGGATTCCTTAGTTACATGTCAATCCTTCTATCCCTGGCTCCAAAAGTGGCATTAGTTGAGAATTAGTATTCCCCTTCCAGCACTAGGAGTAGCATTGTTTGCAGTAGCGTAGTAGAAATAGATAGAGGAACCGGCCTTCTCTGGAGATCAAATGTCATCAAGCGCGCAAGTGATCCCACAACTTAGGGGTAAGTTCCTAAATGTGGTTTCAAACAACTTGATGTAACTCTATTAAACTAAGTTAATTAAGTTTTACAATGGAGTTTAATTACTTCATTACATTTTCTGATAAAGAGAAAGAGGAGACCTTGATCTAGACTAAGAAGTTTATATTTTCATTCAATAACAAGAATATATTTTAAGACCTTGACATACAGTTATTCCAATTGAATGGGACCTAATTATGTGTGACTATGTTCTTCCTATTTGAAGGTATCTATCATGGTTTAAGTTGATGAGATAAAATTTGCTAAGCCCTAGACTAAACCTAACCTATAGGGATTATAATGTTGGCGTCCAAAGTTATATTAATTAAGGAATTGGATCCAAATGCGGATTTCTATTATCAAAGTTGAGTAATTTCCTATATTAAATAATTGGTATTCCATTGGTCACTACCATGATTGTCCCTGAAAGGCTATATGCTAATATTATGGTAGATCAAAGTTATAGTCTTGGATAAATATTTTGGCAGTGATTGTTAATCTAAGTTGACACTTCTCTAAATTTAAACTGGTAAAAATGGATGGTGGGAAAAAGTTGAAGGAATTATTCCATATCTTTTGATAGCTTTACAACATTGTATTTTGTGACATTATAAATGCAATCATTGAGCCCATCCATAGATTTCTCCACCTTTCCTTCTTGAAAATTCATTTCTTCCATCATTCCATTAAGTACCTTCTTGCGGAAAGAGCTAGTTAGTTATTCTTTATTGATATTGTAGGTACAATTTGTTCTTCAATAAACACATTTTCCGATAGTGAGCTTATTGCTTTAATAATTTCTAATTAGATATTTGTAATCCAACACTTGTTGTGAACCTCTAGTCTTATACTCTTATATTTATCCCACTTATCAGGATAATATTTCATCTTGATTAGAACCTATGCATATTCTTCCTTATCCATTATAGAGATCTTTGATATCCATTCATCTACGCCTTTGACCTTGTCACCTATATCTTCCATTATTGTGATGACTTGGGGATTTAACTGATCCCTTATTACTACATGTTGAGAGGGAGTCCTATCAACCTTCACAATAATTTCAAACAACTTATATATTTATTCCTTTAACTTAGCTTTATTATCATTTTATTTACCATCCTTAAGGAATAGAGGATAAATTATGGTCTAAGTATCCTTCTTAATCCCTTAAGTAGTTACATCACCCACGGAAACTCCTTTCACAGTGACATCTTCTTCAGTTAATTTTCCTTTCTGTTTTCCTACTACTTGGGTGGAAAATTAAAAAAATTTCTATCTTGATGACTCAATTATTATCTTCGAAGTAACTTTATATTTATTTCCTCTTTTATCAATACTCTTAAGCATATTTAAATCTATTTTTATAGATTTAATATCTCTTTGGAACTTGTGACTATCTTCAATGCTAATCGTGATGATAAATTTTGTCCCAACGGAGTAGGAGCACTAGAATGTATGACCATTTCTTGACTAGTAGCAACAACAGGATGTACAATCATCTGTTATTGTACTTTAGGTGGTTTAGCTATAATACCTTATAACATTACCTTTTCTAATTCAGCCATCTTCTGGGGTATCTTCTTATTTTCTAACTCCTCTTTAGCAGTCTTACTACTTGAATCCAGATTAGCTTCTTCCCTATCTTAAGTTTCTTCTTGTACTTGAGACTCTTATAAGGTCTCTAACCCAGTGTGCTCCTCACTTCCTTTCAAAATTTATCCTTATTTCATTTCCATATTTTCCATCACAACTTTACCTTTCACTTGTGGTTGAGATACTTCACGAAGATAATATTTTTCTATGGTAGAATCATCTCTCTCCTCATGTAGAGTACTAGGTTGATATTCTGATGATGGAGGAGGAGGATTTCCTAGTGAATAGAAAGGGGGAGGATGAGGTGATGGATTATCTACCCTTATTGAGGGGATAATAAATGTGGTAGGCTTCAAAGGTGTTATTGAAACCCCCACTTGTGAAGATGGAATTTGTATTGAAGGGTCAGTAATGGATGAGGACACTATTTATAATGATGAGTGAGAGACTCTACTTAGAGTGAGTTTAGGGGTTGATGTTTCATTTGATGATGAGCACTTTTTTCTAGGTTTCTTGATTGGTGTATATCCCTTAGTACTTTCACCTGGTCCTTTTTTCCTTTTCATGCTCTTCTCATCATATGTTTCATTATTGATTCTTCAATACAATAACCTCTATCAAGGAGCCAATTTGATGTGTAAACAAAGACTATTGATTTTATATCCCCAAGTATCTTAGCCTTATTTCTCAAAGACGAAAGTGGAGCATTATCTCCTCCCATTTGATATTAGGAAGCAAAAATCACATCCCATTATTCGATAGATCTGTGGGTATATTTTCCAAGATGAAAAAAGTAATCTGTTATGCTATCATCTTGGTATAATCTTTCCATCTAACTTCGAATTCATCCCAACAATCTATCTAAAAAAATTGTAGTGTTGGGATATGCATGAACTCTAACGAGACTCTCTTTTATTTAATATTCATGAATTCAAATTTTTCCCAGGATTCATAGTCTTGTTTTTCATAATGATGAAACATATCTTTTAAACATTCTAAGCCTTATGTATGTTAGCACAATGATAATGGATAATGATAATTTTGAATATAACAACATGTTTATGAAGTGTTGATTGTAGCTCATGTAGCTCCACCCTGCATAGTTCTAATAGTATCCACTAATGATTAGGATATCTCAGTACTTTAAGTGTTTCACTAGAGAAGCCACAGACTCATAGATAAGTGAAAGTAGAGAATTTAATGAAGAAACACCCATATTGAGTAACTTTGTTCCATATTTCATCAATCACTCTTTTTTACTTTTACCTTAGTATTGTGTTGGAAAATGATGTCATAAAATAAAAATCATTTACTTTCTTGTATTTCTTGTAATATTATGTCAATACCAACTAAGGGTAATACTCATAGAAAGGTTTTGAAACCAAAATTTACTTTATGATACAACCTAGAAAAAGTGCCAATTTTTTCTATAACATATACTAAATAAGAGATCATCTTTAAATTAAACATTTTTATAGCCTGCTACACCTGATGATCAATATTTCCACTTATGATCTTGACCAAATTGATCATTGCATTATATTTGTTTGTCTCAATGGTTGTAATGAAATAGTACATCCATGTCGAGAAGTACTTGGGATTTTCTCTCCATTGATTCTACATAAAAAATGGCTTATATCATCCATCTCCTAAACAAAATCTGACCTCAAAATGGTTTTAACAAACCTAGAAGCTTGTATTTTCATACTCAATTAATTCAAAATTACAATCTTGGTGGCATCATTTATGTTCTTCTCCCAATGTTCATTGGCCTTTTCCATATTCACATCAAGAACTTTTGGGTTTGTGGGGATCATTAAGATAGAGTTGAAAAATTGAGTGTCAAGTATCACCAAGAGGTTTCATGAGGTATATTTTACTGACCTTTTTAAAGGATCATAAGACTTGGCACATTTAGAGATAAATTCAAGTAACTGAGGAGTACTAGGAAATGTATCTTCTTGTATCAATCCAATGTTAGCCATGACCTGCATAAGAGGTTCCTGCCTTATGGCATTCAATTTTTCTATAAACTTGGTTGTGGAAACATGCCCCATATCTGTGTTACTAATTTCAACAAGCTTGGATGCCACAAAATATTCAACTAGATAACCTTTATATTCATACTTCATTTTATCCCCTTGTGTTTCAATAATTATCGTGGATCTAGATTTTCCCTTTCCTTTTCAATCCTTTGAGGTTTATTCAATCATAAGATTAAGGTCTTCTTAAATGATGGAGACTTTCTCTACTTCCACTAAATATTCCCTTGATTTAGGTGATCCCTCTCTTCTCTCAGAAATTTGCTTTATTTTTTTTCAAATGAATAGTGTTTTCTACCTACTAAAATATTAGCAACAATCCCTACATAAAATATATAATTAAATTTAATCTAAATGAATTCAATTTCATAATCATATCCATATTTAATTTTGTCATGAAATTACTTAAAAATATTTTTAGAAGTGAAGTTCTAAGCTTACAACAAGTGAGATAGTAAAATAAATTGTTTTATAATTTATTGTGGGATTTTAGTATGTTATTACTTGAAACTTTGAGTAAGTAAGTAATGTAGTAATTGAGATCATCCATAGCTAAATCTATCTTTCCTTCTAGAAGCTTCATCTCCTCCATCATTCCATTAAGTACCTTCTTATAGATAGAGAGAGTCAATTATTCTTCTTTACCACTCATTATTGATCCTTTTGGTATAATTTATTCTTTAATCAACACATTTTCTGATAGTGGTCGTATTGTTTTAATAATTTATAATTGAAGATATGTAATCCAACACTCATTGTCATCCTCTATTCTTATACTTTTATATTTATCCACCTTATCATGATATTATTTCATCTTGATTAGAACCTCTACATATTATTCCTTAGTCATCGTAGAGATATTTTTTATCCATTCATCTACAGCTTTGACCTTGTCACATGTTTCTCCCATCATTGTGATGACTTGGGAATTGGCATGCTTCCCTATTAGCACAGGTTGAGAGAGAGACTCAGAAACCATCACAATAATTTCATTCAACTTAGATATTTTTTCCTTTAGCTTAGATTTATCATCATTTTATTCATCAATCTTAAGGAAGAGAGAATCAATCATGGTATGAGTATCCTATTTAATCCCTTCAACAGTTACTGCACCTAGGGGCCCTCTTGTCACGATGACATCTTCTTTATTTAATTTTCTTTTTTTCATTTTCTACTCTAGTGGACACTTGGGAAAATTTATGTCCTAATGACTCAATTATTAGCTTATAAGTAATTGTGGATTTCTTTCCTCTTTTATCAATACTCCTATATAAATGTAAATACATTTCCTTTATCTTCACTATCTCTTTTGAACTTGGGACTATCTGTAATGCTAACCATGATGAGAAATATTGTCTTGAGGGAGTAGGAGCACTGGAATGTATGGAAATTTATTTACTAGTAGTTGTAGTAGGATGTACAATCATCTCTTGTTGTGTTTCAGGTGGTTTAACTAAAATACCTTGTAATATTAACTTTTCTACTTCATCCATCTTCTGGGTTATCTTCTTATTTTCCAAGTCCTTATCTTCAAAAATTTTTGTTATTGAATCTAGATTAACTTCTTCCCTCTCTCCATTTTCCTCTTCTACTTGAGACTCTTACATGGTCTCTAGTTGCGTATGTCCCTAACTTCCTTTCTCAACTTCTCCTTCTTTCATTTCCATAGTTTCCATCTCAACTTTACCTTTCTCTTGTGGTTGTTATGCTTCATGAAGATAAGATATTTCTATGGTATAATCAAGTTTCTCCTCATTCTGAGTAATAGATTAATCTTATGATGATGGAGTAGGAGGATTTTATAGTGGGGAGAAAGGGGGAGGATGAGTTGATGGAGTATTTACGTTTATTTAGGGGAGAATGAATATGGCAGGCTTCAAGGGTGGTATGATAACCCCCACTTGTGTAACAAGAATTTGCATTAAAGGGGAAATAATGGATGAGGACACCATTTATGATGAGTGAGATAATCCACTAAGAGTGACTGTAGGGGTTGATTTTTGTGTCTAACAAGGTTTTTACCTTGGTTTTCTTGATTTTATCGAGGGGTGATAGCCAATCTTGACCTCAGTATGGTAGGGATTCTAGGATATCCACAATGTTGATTATGTTTTGTTTGTGCACTATTTTAAAGCAATGGATAAAAGCCTTTTCCTGTAGGCAATATTCCTGTTAAAAATGATACAAATTATGTTAAGATAATATTAATGCTCAGGAAAACATTCAATTTTTATGTAGTAGATATAATAGTGTTTACAAATATTTTAGATAAACATGTGATTATCACTTATTTAACTAGATACATATATGGCTAGTGTGGATTACGATTACACTAATAAACTAGAATCATGTTATGTATAGAGATTCTCAGATACCAAAGAATCTATAGAATCAATGATTCCCACCTCTTCTTTAGTAAGATCACAGTTAGGAACAACGATATTGTCTTCGGAAAATAATTCTTACTCTCCTTCATGAGTGTTATATTGATAGGTGAAGGTAGAGTCTGAGCTGGATATGTTAATATGGCTAGTGGAATTAGATTGAGGCAGTATGGTAGTCCTCCTCCAAGTGCTCAAGGCTAGTCTCATAGTGACTTTCGTATTGGGAAAGTTCCTCTTGTAGGCTCAATGTTTCACCATAGGCATCTCAAAAGGTGTTAGTGGCTTCACAAATGTGTTGTGTGAAGGTGAAGATGGCTTCTAGGTGATCAAGTGGGGCTACTTGGATGACATATAGTTCTAAATCATGAGGTAATTTGTATTAATCCCAATATAGTGGATGGTGGATGAAAAGGAATGAATCAACAGTATGAAAATTAGAGACTCCTAATGACATCTATAGACATCATGCTAGAAAAAATATTAGTAGATAACAAGAAAAATCTTTGCATTTTGGTTGGATTTAGTTGAAAATGATGAAAAAGTATAGAAATAAAGGAATCATTAGCGATTCACAGATGTTGTTGGCAATTGGGGTAATCACTAGTGATTACTGTGAAATCTTAAAACTTATTAAAGAAAGTTAAAATAAATTGACTAATATACCAATATAATAAAGATAGAGTGTTATCGACATGTTTAATGGTGTATAAGAAAGAACATACCTTATCCTAGTGTTTAAAATGAATTAAAATAGGTGATTTACCTTCCTGAATGGATCAGTGTGATAAATGAATGGAAGAAGGTCGTTGGAGGGAAAAAATGAGTAATCCAGTGATGAATTTGACATTCCTTAAACAAAATGAAGTTGAATAAATTTGGTGTGAAGTGCTTGGATTCTTGATGAGATGGGATTCATACAGATTGAACCTACAAAGCTTGAGGATTCTTGTTTAAAAACGAATTATACAAAAAAGTATTTATAGATCACCCACAATAGGGAAAATTGTCACTGATTTTGGGGAAATCTAGTCTTGGTTAGAAAATCAAATGATTTCCTTCCATTTTGAGATCAAAATTTGTGGATTTTGAAGTTTTTAATGTGAGGGGTGGTTAAAAAATCACAAGCTAACTTATTTGGATGAGGAGTTAGCTTTTTGGCATATTTGATTAGTTAAAAGACTTGTTAGTTTAGTGAATGGGTTATTGTTTTTTTAGGAAAGTTTTTAGGTGGTTTTAGTTACAATTTCATAAGGTTAGTAATTTGGTTGAAGTGACCAAGTGAGGTGTTCTATTTAATAAGGGTGAGGTGTGAGAATGAGGATAATTGAATATTTAGTAAATAATTAATCTAAACTTTATAGATTTGTGAAGGATGAGTGAAGTAAATTAATTAAAGTCAATCGAAATGGTAAAGTGTCATAAAATGTGTCATTTTTTCTCGTGAATGTGCCTAATTCAATGGATGCAAATTTTTAGTGTCTACATTTTCCCCTTTTTGTTTGGTGATTTTTGACAAATCATTAGACAAAAAATAATGAAGGAAAGTTGTGTTGTCATTGGTGATTCCACTGTAGTGCATTACAACGAGAACCGATGTGTTTCTTTTATAAAAGGCTTACCCCAAATTTGGGGGTGAAAATAAAAATGCTATAGAACCAAGTGACAGGGTGCCCAAAGGGTTCAACACTTATAGATATATGATCCTTACCAGGTTAAGTTATTGACTAGGAACACCAAGTGATGGAGGCCAAGGAGCTCGTCTCCTATAGACATCTTGAAAATACTAATGTAGTGACTATGTTATTATGAAAGATGTGAGGGATAAGACCCTTTTTTATAAGCATGACACACTTTTGCAAAGGGAAGAATGAAATATTCTTGGGAAATGTAGGCATGGAAGACCAAAATAAGATAATCGTCGTCGATTAAGGAAATTGCTAAAAATTTCCTCAATCACTAGCGATTGATGTTATGGAAAATTTAATGGTATAAATACCCAAATGGTTTGTTTATTTATCATTTTTCACTGTAAACGAAAGTGACCTTGTCAGAAAAGCTAAAAAGCATATTTTTTGAGAAAACAGTTGTCAAATGGCCTCCTCTAGCCAAAACCAGAAGCCCATCCTTGCTGAGGTAAGCTCTAATCATGTTTTTATTTAATTTTTGTAGTTTTTAAGGATTTTTAGGGTTTTAGAGGGATTTAGGGTTGTATCGAGGTGTGTGGATGCCCTAGGGAAAGTTTACAAGAATCACTAGTGATTCTTTCAATTGCTAGTGATTGAGGTGAATCACTAGCAATCCACCTACAATCCAATTTTTTTTTGTTTTGAGTGAGAAAATGTGGTTTTTGGACAAAGTGTTTAACTTTATTTACAAAATTAAAAATGTTGGTTTTTTAGGCTTGTGTTTTATGAAGATATTTTATGGTTGCAAGTGTTTATTTTTTAGAATTTTGACGTCACTATTAATGTTCATTTTTGTGTTTTTCTTTGGTGGGTGGATGCTCAGTTGACTATCTGAGATAGTATCCCCTTGATGTTAGATAAGATTAGGTTGGATTTTTCTGATGATGACTTGGATGATTTGGAGAGTTTTTGTTTTGGTGGGATGATATTTTATAGGTGGATTCATAGATGTCGTAGCTTGATACCTTCATTTCTAGAGAGGTGGAATCCTTCCACCAATACTTTTTGGCTGCACATAAGAGAGATGCACATCACCTTGGAGGATGTTTACCATATTACTAGAATACCAATTAGGGGGGCTCCTATTTATTGTATTTCAAATGTAGAGAGAGGGGATCCTATGCAGTGATTACACAAAGATAAGACCAGGGTGTGAGATACTCATCAGGAGATTTTGATTATCAGGACTTATATGAGTCTTAGAGAGTAGGGTACCCATATATGACTATGATTATGATGGGCATTTCATGTTTCGAACTTCCATATTTAGGAAGTGTATGATTCCAATGGATGATGGAAGTGGTTTTTATAGAGATAATGGATCACCATATGGTTTTTGAGTGGGCTCCTACATTGTTAGCATAGACATACACAGAGGGTTGGGCTTGGATGTCCCACAATTGCTATGAGATTGATGTTGGTTTTCTACTATAGTTTTGGGCCCATGAGCACATTGCCATTTCTCATCCGTTTCGATTTCTGAGTGTTATTTATATGAGGCACCCAAGCTTCATGAGATGGAGTGTAAATCTCGGCAGAGCTAGGAAGGCTAAGGGGCCTACCTATTATAGAGACTTGATATTTGTTTTACAAGTTAGTGATGTGATCTGGCATCTGTATGTGGGTTCACAATTAGATGGATTTTTTTGAGGATATATTGTATTTATAGTAGCACACCTAGGTATAGGGCCACATGATTGAAAATGATTACTTGATACACTTTAGTCAGGTTATGAGATAGTTTGGGTTGGTTCAGGATATACCTAAGGATCTAGTTTTATATAGGAAAGAGGATGGGGATATTGACATCCCATAGATAGTTGTGACATGCCCAACACCCATTTTTTAGTGGCTAGTTGTGATGTTTTTAGATGAGGATTGTCATGTGGTGTCGATTGATGATGCAGGGTTCACCCCATATTTCACTGCTTGGTGGTCATGCTCATTGATGAGTTTTGAGAGGATGAAAGAAGTGGTGAGGGGGGCCTGATAAGTTATAAAAGTGTGGGATCGAGAAGAGGGAGGAGCCGAGGAGCGTGGTGACGGTGATGAGGATATTGTTGAGCCTGATGCTCTTATAAATGTTGATGTCATTGTGTGATGACTGAGAAGGTCGTAGTGGAGACAGAGAGATATGTCACTTAGAGAGAGTGAGATGAATTAGTTGGAGTGTGGGACATACTCATTATGGAGCATGATTGTTTTATTATAGAGCATGACAAGCTCCAGGCATAACTTGGATAGGTCTCTTTTAATATAGACCAATACAAGAGTTAGAGAGATACATTCAGGAAGGCCTTGGAGATCACATGGCCTTCTATTTCTTACATGAATTTATTGGCATTGGTCAAACATAGAGGAAATTATATAGAACCTTATAGTATGATTTTAGTGTCCCATTATGAGGCTATGAGATCATAGAGGGACTATTATGTGGCTATGATCATTATAAACTACCTTAATACCAATTTTTATGTTCATCATATAGTTTCCCAAGGGGGCACCATAGTAGCGGCCAGACCTAGTGACAATGTAGCAAGTGTGGGGCACTCATCTCGGAGACCACTGAGAAGAGATGATGGTACAGGAGGATCTGGTGGTGCAGTAGTGAGATGAACTCTCGATCCTATTTTAATGGACTTTATCATCTGATTTGTAGGCTCATAGAATCCCTTTTTCCTATGTATGACATTATTTTGATTTTATGGATAGTGAATTTTGACATATATGATGGTATTGATTTTTAGTTCTTGTGTTGATAGACTCTTGATGATGATGATTATGATTTTTTTGATTGTTTTGATGTGTATGATGTTTTCTATGTTGTATGAAGTATGTGTTGGATATACTGATGTTCAAGTTTTAATTATGAGCCTTGATGTTCAACTATCTCTTATAGGAAAAAGTGACTTAACCATGATGTATAAGATTAAAATGTGATAAAATAAAATGAAGTAAAAGTGGAAATAATGTGCCATTGAATAATATGTGTGTGATGATTTTTGGTAACGTTTACACTTGTGGAATTTCAAATTGTTAAATGAGACTATCAATGGATAGTTCATATTGATCATGGTTGATGTAAATAAAAAGCATGAAAGGACCATATGAATACATGCCTTTCTGGGGAATAAGGGTTCTCTTTCTTGAAAAAATTAGAGGGAACCAATGCCCCAAATATTTTATGAAGTGAATTGATCAGTGTGGGAAGCTTGCTTATGGGAAATCTAATTGATGTAGGTAGCTTTCAAAGATGATATTAGATCTTGATATGTTTGTAGAGGCTGATCAAAACATGAATCCTTTTTCATGTGTAGCCATCCTTTGAGGGTATTGTCTACATCTTATATTTTTATTGAATGGTCATCCTTCAAGGGATCACTCCATGATTTTAAAATGGTATAAATCCTTCAAGTTATTAGTCTACTTTTCTTTTGACAATATGATATTCAAATAGTTGTGCTTTGAGGGATCTATCTTTTTATTTTGATTTTAATAAGAAGCATCTATATGTGTTTTTTAATTTATTTAGAGCTGGGAGAAAGACCTTAATAAATAATTCTTTAAGGAAGGGATATATGTATAGTTGAAACATATCCATATGCCCCAGGTATATGTGTAGAGGTTTCGAAGAATGTTTGTAAACTGGCATTTATTTTTTATAATGGAATGATAATATTTGACCGAAATTGTCGTCATGATAGTCAATAATTTAACAGTAGAAAGTTCATAAGTGCAAAGCATTTAGAGGTTCCATTTCAAGATCTCCATCAATAGAACTAAGACAATACATTTCTGACACATATTTATGAGTGATAATGCAGTTGCCAATCTAATTAGGGGAAAAATTTCCACATTTACTATGTTCTAATTTAGTCACAATTTAATTTTCCTTAAGTATTAGGTCATCAATTTTGAAGTCACATTCCTTCATATCCTTGTTGTATGCCCTAATAATGTGTTGTTGATAAATTTGGTGATGTTCAAGATCTCTTAGATACTTTTCATCCAAAAATTCTAGTGGTGTAATATGATTTAGGTGATATTCTTCATCAGGAATTAAATACTTTAAGGATACATGGAATGATGAGATTTAAATATCTATTGGTATGATGGATTTAGATCCATAAAAAGTGAATAAGGCATTGCACTAGTAGGCATACAAATACTGGTTCAATAACCCCATAGAGCGAAGAGGAGTTGAGTATGCCAATTCTTGTCTGTTTCATTTACAATTTTCAGAAGGATTTTGTTAAGTGTTTCGTTGGAAGCTTCAGCTTGTCCATTTTCTTAAGGATAATATGGCTATGAGAAGTTTATCTTGATGTTAAATGTATCACATATATTTTTAACCTCCTTGTTCTTGAAGGATATGCCATTTTCTGTGATAAGATTATGTGGGATTCTAAAGTGACAAATGATGTTTTGATATATGAAGTTGATGATGGGTCCAAAAATATTCAAGGTCAAAGGAATAACTTCAACCCATTTAGTAAAATATTTGGTTGCAGTGATGATTTAATCATTTTGTTGAGATTATTTTGCATTAATTTCACCAATGAGGTATAACCCCCATTGAGAGAAAGGCCCAAATTCTTATGCGGGTTGTAGTGCTTGACTAGGTATGTGAATAAGATCATAATAGAGTTGACATTTAACACACTTTTTCACATATACAAAATAGTCTTTGGTGATAGTGATTTGAGACACCATGGACCTATTTGATTACATTGGTTGATTCATGTGATTTAAGAAACTATAATAATACACCATCAAAACTACATTTATAAAGGATGCCTCCTATGATAATAAAGTGAGTGACATGTTGAAGGAATGATCATTTAGTGCCATGTGATAGGTCTAGTGGGATTTTAGACTAAGTAAGATAATCAAATATTTGGGTGTACCATAGATATGATGGATTTTCTTCAATGATGTTTATAACAGGTAGCTCATTTTGATGTGAAGGATGGCCTAGTCGTTTAAATACTACTAAAAAATTATATTTACCCTTATATTTTTGTTTCAAATTGGAAAAGGAATCCTAGAGAATCCAGTGTCTGTAAACATGTTAAAATATTGTGGAATGGCTTGAATGGTATAATGATTGAATGTGCTAAGGAGAAAATCAACAATGACCTTATATTTTTGAAGCATTTAATTTTTACATTAATAATTTTCTTTAACCTAACTAATGAATAGTTGTGAGTCTCCATAGATTTATAGGGCTTGGAAACCTAAGAGATTTCTATAGATTAAAGCTTCGTATTCTCCTAGATTATTGGTACACTCAATATTGATCTTGAACGATAATGGAATGGGAATGTTCTACAATGGCATGATTACAACATTGGTTCATCCTCCTTGAAATTTAGCACCGTCAAAGAAGAGGATAATTTTAATAGGGACAAAATATGATTCATAATTGTTAGATTCAATGATGCGGTTAGTGGACTCGTCGGGGAAGCATTCATCTGGTGGTTGATTGTCTAGAAGAGGTGCTTTAGTGATTTGATCATCAATGAGCCATCGTGTTATGTTGTCATTATGATAAGATTTGACATGAATGGATTTAAGCAGGTTAAAACTAGTGACGACGTATGTTTTGTGATTAAGAAGATAATGTCATAGTTTGGAAGTGGAAAAGTATAATGCATAACAAGAATTTTGTTCTCAAGTATAATGTGCTTCATATTCATACAAGGTGTGACTAATGTAATACAAAAATTTCTCATAGCCTTGATTATCATGGTTGGCAAGCATGACTCCCAGGGCATGCTTCGAAGTGGATATGTATAAGTAAAATGGTTCCCCTTCATGTGGTGGAGTGAGGATGGGTAGTGATAACAAATATTGTTTAAATTTATCAAAGGCATTTTGGCAATCAAAATCCCAATGTAACTTGAAATATTTATGGAGCAGATGATGAAATGGTTGACAATGGTCAGAAAAATTGTGATATGATTGTCAAATGGACAATTAGTTTTCCTTGAAGATTACGTAGTTAATTAAGGATAGAAAGTGGAGGCATTTCGATAATTTCCCTTACTTTTGTGGGATCAAAATCAATTCCATGGATAGATATGATAAATCCTAAAAGCTTTCCAATGAGAACACCAAAAAGGCACTTTTCAAGATTGAGGATACATAATTGAATGAGACGAGTGAAAATTAATTGAATGATTTCAAGGTAGTTCTTTCGAGATTTGGACTTCCCAAGGAGGTCATCAACATAATCCTCGAGAATTTTTTGGATATGGTCATGGAAGATATATGTCAAGGCATGTTGATATGTTGTCCCAACATTTTTAATCCCAAAAGGAATAACATGGTAGAAAAAGGTTCCCCAAGGGGTGATACAAGATGTTTTATGTTGGTTATCAGGAAAAATGATAATTTGATTATAACCTAAAAAACCATCCATAAGGGAGAGCATTCATGTCCTTTCACTCAGTCGATGAGTTGATCTATGTTCAGGAGAGGGAAATCATCTTTTGGACAAGAAGGATTGATATCCTTGAAGTTTGTGCAAATATAGATTTTACCTGAAGCTTTGGTTATGGGGAAAACATTCAAAACCCTTGTGGATAAATGATAGGTATAATAAAATTAGCATTCAAGAGACGTTGCAACTCTTCTTTAACAAGGAGAGCTATATGGGAATGTATCTTGCGCAGTTTCTGTTTAACTAGCCTGATGTTATGATATGTGACTATGTTATGTACCATGATCTTAGGGTCAATCCTGGGCATATCACTATATGATCAAGAAAAGGCTGGATGATATTTTGTCAAGAATGTTTTGAAATCATGTAATACTTATGAAATAAGGTTTTGACCGACTTTGACTATGTGGGGATCTTGTGAGGTTCCTAAGTTAACATTAATGTTTGATTCATTTAAAAGAGCAGGTCTGTTAGATGGTAAATTTTTTTAATAGAACGCTATTGATCTCCCATGTGATAGAGATATCTTGCTCATGTTGAAAATGAAGAACATCTATAATAAGTGAGTTTTCCTTAATCATTTCTAGATGAATGATAGGTAATGTTTGAAAGAGTTTGTTAGAATTGAATCAGAAATGATGTACCATGAATTAGTTGCACTCAAATGGAATTTTGATAGCTCCAGCGTAATTGCAAGGATCAATCAAAAATGGAATAAATTTATCAAAAGAAACAAAGCTTGCACATAGAGGAAAGACAACAGAGTGTTTTGGCATACTCATAAATCAAGAATAAAAGGGTACATATAGGGTGTTGAGTAACCCTAGTGCATGACACACAAGAAAACCCTAAATCTAACCCATGTGATATGACCCTACATATTTGAGTGGAGGACACATAGGATCCCACACAACAACACCCCCCTTCATCGAAGTTGGGGTAGCAGCTATGATGAGTCAAATAGAACAAGAAGGAACTCCTAGACAACTAAAAAAGATGTGTCAATGGGGCCTAACAGCTAAAGGCCTAATAAGGTGCCCATATACAAACAACATCTTCCTAGAAGAAGAAGAGAAGGACTATATAGCCCAAAGAAGATGAATAGTTGCGTAAGACCTCGCCGCAAGAAGAGACCACAAGTGAAGAAACTTCACCTTAGTGAAGGGATTGGTAAATAAATCTGCAATCTGATCAGATGGCTGAATTTACTAAATGTCGATGATACCATCATGAATAAGCTCTCGTATTAAGTGTATATGGATCTCAATGTGCTTAGTCCATTGATGTTGAAATGGATTTATGAAAATTGAGATAATTCTCGTATTATCACAATAGATAATGGTAGGCCACCAAAAGTGGATGCCAAACTATGTTAGAATACCCTGTATCTAAACAACTTATGTGGCAACATTAACTGCCCCTCTGTATTTTGCCTTTGTAGAAGATATTGCAGTTGCATTTTGCTTTTTTCTAGAAAAAATAAAAGGACCCGAACTAAGAGAGAAACTGTAGCCATAGGTATATTTATGATGATCTAAGTCATCAACCTAATCAAAATCTGTGAACCTGATCAAGTCAATATCCACCCCTCCATAATAGTGAATGCCATTAGTATAGGTGCCACAAACATAATGAAAGATCATCTTAGCTACTTTCCAATGTAGCTCATGTGAATCCTACATGAATTTGGACACGATCCCAAAAAAATGAGATAAATTTTGTCAAGTGTGAGTCAAGTAAATCAAGCTCCCCACTAACTGTCGATAAAGGGTACCATTAACCAAGGGAGTAGAGCAATCAGAAACCAACTTAACCCTGAAAAGAAAAGGAGTAGGAGAAGACTTGTAATCAGACATCTGAAAATGAGCAAGCAAGTCAAGAGCATGCTTAGGTTGCGAAATCACAATTCCTAAGTCAGATTGTGAAATTTGGATCCCAAGAAAGTAATGAAGCAGACCTAAGTCAGTCATGGAAAACCTGTTGGCCAAGGTGATCTTTACATAATCAATGATATAGGAAGAGATTCTTGTGATCAACAAGTCATTAACATATAAAACAAGGATGAGTATGGAGTCATCTTGCCATATAATATAAACATTTGGATCAAAGTGACACCTAGTAAACCCTGATATAAGTAAAAAGGAGTCCATCTTGGCATACCAAGCCCAAGGGGATTATTTAAGGCCATAAAGATACTTTGTTAACTTACAAACAAGGGAGATATCATGAACATAACTCAAAGGTTATTTCATGTAGATATCTTCCTCTAGGTCACCATGAAGGAAGGCACTGTTAACATCAATTTGATGGACTTTCCATCAATTTTCTATGGCAATGGAAAGGGTCAGTCGAATAGAAATCATCTTCATAGCCAGAGTAAAGGTTTTAGTATAATCAACGGCAACTATCTGGGAGAAACGTTTAGCTACTAATCACGCTTTAAAATTTTTGATGTCTCCATCTACTCCATAATTTGTTCGGAAAACCCACTTACACCGAACAATTTTTATTCCTTTCGGAAGAGTGGTGAGATACCAAGTATCATTCTTCATGATAGAGGAATACTCCTCATCCATGGAAAAATCCCTCTCATGAATACAAGAAGCCTTCCAGAAATACTATGGATGAGAAGAAGAGGTGAAGAAAGAGTGGGGTCTAATGAAATTTGAGAAAGTACGTCTCATATCCTAAGTATCACCAACTAAATCTCTAGAACTTTGTAAAGTTTTCCTACACCAAAGAGGACTAGGAGGATCAGGCTCAGATTCAAAATATTCTTCACTCAAGTGAGAAGGTATATAGTCCTCATCATCACTACTATTTGAATCAGAAGACTCAAAGGTTTTATGGTCAGGAGGATTAGGAAGAGGAGCACACTCAACAACATCATCATATGATGAGTTAGAATCTGAATTAGCGAGCTCAAGAACCTTAATAGGTAGAGAAGTAGAATTTGAAGAAAACTCATCAAACATAACACTTCTCTCAATATAAATCTCATGAGAATTAGGATTCAACAATAAATATCCCTTCATGCCATTAGGAAACCCTACAAAGATACAAGGTTTGAATTTTGGTTCGAATTCCTTACGTTTTTTCTTGGGAATCCAAGCCATAGCCTTAGATCCGAGGACTCAAAAGTGCTCAACATCAGGATTTCATCCAAACTAGCCTTCAAAGGGTTTCATCCCTCTTACTACCTTATGTGGAACATGGATCTGAATGTAATTATCACAATTCACTACTTCAGCCCAATACTACGGAGGAAGAGACTTCAAGTGAATCATACAAGTGGCCATCTCCTTAAGAGTACAGTTCTTTCTTTCTACTACTCCATTATGTGAAGGGCTATAAGTAATTGTATGTTGCAAGGAGATCCCTTCAGAAGTACTAAAATCCATGAACCTATTGTTTACATATTCACCTCCATTTTTGGCAGTTCGAAGAACCTTAATAGACCATTCTACCTGTTTCTCAGAAGAGCCTTAAATTCCTAAAAATGTTCAAAGACTTTAGACTTAAGCTTAAGAAAATATACCCACATTATATCGTGAATAGTCATTAATGAAGGTTAGCACATAAAGAGCTCTAGTAAAAGAAGGATATGGAAATGAACCAGAAATATCACTGTGAACAAGATCTAAGGGATGAGTAGCTCTCCAAGATTCTCATTTGTCAAATTTATTGTTCAGGATGCTTTCCAAGGGTACAACCCTCATAAAGACCCTCTACAAAACATGACGTGGGGAAACCTGTTCACCATTTCGTTTTGGCTCAATTGTTCAAGGTAGCGATAATTTAGATGTCTAAAAACGCTCATAGCCATAGCTTAATAACCTCATTCACATGAGTGAGCAAGAAAGTGGGTGTAGAATCAGAAGTAAAGTGGGGAAAATGTATGTAACAATGACCGGTGATCCACCTTTTCCTCAACCACTCTAGTGTCATCGTTAAGCTCACGAATAATCACCAAGTTAGGACCAAATTCCAATTGCATTCCTTCACCAAGGTGAGTAATTTGGTAAACCGATAGGAGATTGGTAGAGAGATCATGAACACTCAACACTTGGTTGAATGTTCCCCCCATCCATCTCTACCGATCCACTACCAGAAACTGACACATTTTGTGTCATTACCCATCGTGATTTGGGACATGCCACAAGGCTCAATGTTGGAGAACTCAACATGTGAAGAAACCATGTGGTGTGAGGCACCAAGAATCTATAATCCAAGTTGATGAAGGGGAAACTCTGGCTACAAGGGCCTTTCCTTTCTTCTTATCATATTTAGAACCTTTTGCAGTAGAAGACTTGGACCTTTGGAGCATTTTGTTTAATAGACTTAGGAACACCTATTTTATTCACGTTCTCAAGTAAATGAGTAAGGTGATTAATTTGTTTTCTCATACATAGATGATCACTTTGTGACCAAGCACTTCTTGGAATAGGAACAGCAAATACAGTGTCTTTCTACGCTCTAGGCTCAAAATTTGAAGCGTTCGTGTTATTCAATATTTAGCCCCTATTGGTTTTGGTGTGTGGCTTCGTAATGGCTTCTACATGTTTTCTTTCATTCATTTGGTCAGTCTTGTTTTCCTTACTAGTACTTGCTTGGGCATGTTAATTGGACTTGAGATACCCCATTCTGAATGAGTTTTTCCTATTCTCAAATGAGTTGGGACAAAAAACAGTGAAAGGAGTTTCATTTTCACTGACAAGTTAAGTCTACCAAAGTAGCTTTTGTAGTGTTTAAAGGATGTTGACATGAAAGACAAACCCCATATTCAGGACCTAAGCTTAGAGAGAATCGACAAGATCAGTTGAGAATCTTTCTTCTCTACTTGACATTCCTTTAACAACTTGGCCATCACCCTAGTGTGGACAAATTTAGAGAAGAATGCTTGTAGGTTTTCAAAATCACTAGGATTTAACCCTAGTAGTTCATTTTCCAACTCATGCACTTTCATGTCATCTTTTTTCCAAACATTTCATCTTGCTTACTTTTTCCACATCCAGAATTAGGTGTTTCATTTCATGCCTCAATGTTGAAGAGCAAGTCTTTTTGAGAAATAGACATGCAAAGAAGACCTAAAGCTTCTTTATCACTATGGTTTAACCACTTAGATTTTTCAAGGTCGTCATCTGGTTCAGTCTCAGTTCCCATGGTGATGCAATAACCCTTTACCTCTTAGTTTCATAATCATTTTTGATCTCCATCGAAAACATTTGAACGGTCTTAGTAACATAAAGGAATTGAATAAGCATCCATTGTGAAGAGAGAGAGAGAGGAATGCAGAAAAGAATCAAAAATCACAACCACCCAGGACAATATAATAACCCCCTGATTTCGACACTTTATAGTTTAGTGCATTGAATACAATCAGGTATTCATAGTGTGCATCTGTAAAACAGATTGGTAACTCACCTTGCAATCCTAATAACACGTAAGCTGCATTTTCCATTATGTTTCCCCTGGAGCAATCCAAGTGACACCGTATACAAGAGTCACAACTTGTAAAAAACTAGGAAGAAGGTGAAATCAAATCCTGGTTGTGAGAAAAAGTATTCTCATGTCACAATGGATAGTTCCCTTGCTGCAAATTGTGGCAGGATGTGCTCACTAGTCACAAGCAATAATAAGGGTAAATACAAGTTTTAGATGAACTCAAGATGAGTTCCGCTGATCTTTAGAACATCTGGAAAAGTGTTTGATCAGCTTCAGATCAAATAGCTGCTCAGAGTGTCACTGCACACTTGAGCGCATGATTAGTAAAAAAATCGACAATAATGCCTAAAGAATTAGATAACATTTGGAAACGTCTGAATTAAACTAATTTTAAAGCTATTGGAGATTTTAAAAATGAAAATTAATTCGTTAATTTAAAAGATGGATTTAAATTATTTATCTTTTCAAAAATGATAGAAGTAAAATTAATTAGGATTTAATCACGGTGAAACTAGATTTAATTGAAATCTAATTAATTACGAGTGAATAAATTCTAATTAAGATCTAATGAAAATTAAATCCTAATTAAAGCAATCAAATCTAATTTCCCTTTTGTGATGTGAAATTCCTCACATTTCCAAAAATCTCCTTGGATAAATAATCTTTCATACATGCTCTATAAAAAACTGTACCCACTTAAAAGCAATTTTAATCTTTAAGATCTCATTAAATCTTCTTTAAATGTAAAATCCTAATTTTGTAAGGATCTATTAATTGAGTGAAAATAGATTCATGAAAATTCTTACCGTTTGTTTTAAATACTAATTTAGTATTTGAAACTTCCAAAATAGGTTGGTGAGGATTAGCTTATTTGAGTTCTTGTATTATTGAAATGTATTTTAAGAAATACTTACATTTTTGACTGGATAAATTCATACCCTGGAAAAGGGTCATGTAGGCGATGCCAGATTTGAGTCAGGAGGATAGTCCTTTCAAAATTTAAGGATGAAATGAAGTGATCAATGGATGGCATTAGACTTCAATCTGGGGCTGGAAAGGTTTGGACCATATCCCATGGAATCACGCTAGGCAATATGAGAAGGTTATCTTCAGGCTCGACAGGTGTGCAAAGGAGTTCTTCTTTTCTGTACTGGATAGCTGATAATGCACAAGTGAGCATCAAGAAGGAGTACCTGAGGTGCATGATGGAAGAGCCCTTGGAAAGATTGCCACCTTCTTATGGAAGTGAGAATGGAGGGCTTCAGGATTTCAATCCGCATATCAACGTTGCTCACATCATTGATAAAATTTGGCTCACTAAGTGACAATACCTATAGTAGAGGCATCAAGGTAGAAACATGAATTGGCTCCACTTTTCTCTAGAACAAATCCATTCTGAATGACTCGGCTGCAAGACACGACTTGCAGGGAGAACAGATCCACAAAATCACAAGGAGTAAGCTCGAGTTGAGGTGCTCAAAGAGGACAGGAGAAGATGAGCTCATAGATTTCCAGGTGAGTTCTTCAGCTCAGGTGGAGAGCTTGGTTATGAAACACCAGTGCACAAAAACACCATAGGGTATTTTTCAAAGCCTAAAACTTACATTAAAGTATCTATAGAATGGGATGCAAAAATCAAGAGAGATCTAGGTAAAATAGAGATCTCAAAAATTTCTCAGTTTAATAAAAAATAAAAAACTAGAAAATAACCTCTATTTTAACTAATTTTCCAGATTTAGCTGTAGTTAGCTAAATGTAGCTGTAAAACCCTTAAAAACTCAAGGAGATACATACACATATACAAAGAACACAGTAAATCAAAACAAATTTCAAAGAACAACTTGTTAAATACGTTAGCAATAAATTTCTAAAATATAATGATCAAAAAACTTGCATGAGGGAAAAAAATGAAACCAAGAGTAATCACAACTCAAATGATGAATAAATGTTTACCCAACCTCTCTCTGATTCCGTGAAAGAGTTTGTGAGAATCGAATCAGAAATGATTCACCACGAAGTAGTTTTCTCAAACGAATCATAATGGCTCCAACGTAATCACAAGGACTTAACGATCATTAATGGAAGAAATTTAGAGTCAATGAGAAACAAAGCTTGCACATAGAGGAAAGACAGCCACTAGTGTCTTGGCATACTCATAAATAAGAAATGAAAGGGTACATATAGGGTGTTAAGTAACCCTAGTGCATGACACACAAGTAAACCCTAAACCTAACCCATGTGAGATGACCCTCCATATGTGAGTGGAGGACACATAGGATCCCACACACCCAATAATCTTTTAATGTCTTGAGTAGTTTCAGCATTGATAAGTGATGGGAACCTTATTTATAGTGTTGATTGTCACATCATAAATTTAGACTATGAGATCTCACTTAGGGTATGCCAGTTCTTTATCTTGTTAAGCATGAATTGTTCTACAAGATTAAATATTATAGGTATTTGATATAGATTTACAAATCCTTGTTTCCCAATGATATAGGGCCTTAAGCTTCAAATGATGTAGACCTTATTATATCCCATGACCATTTTCTTGTTTCAAGATTTTGGGTATGAGCTAAGTGAACATTGAATAGGATAATGGTTCATTAGTGTTGTTTGCATTCACATCCCAGATCCATTGGTAAGAAAATCATTGGTCACTTCTAGCATCAGAACTAATCCAAGTATGTGAGAAACATTAGGGGTTATCCAGAGATTCTCTTCATAATTTTAGTGTGAATTATCAGAAAAGGAATGTGGATTTGAAATAGATTTTTACCCCAACCTGGTTGATCCACTCGAACTCCACTTGATGAGATCTGTGTAAGGTGATTACCATTGGGCTCCATAGGGGGTTTTTAGACAATCCTTTGAATCAACAAGTTTATACCTCTTAGACCTTTCATTAGGGAGACCATATGGTCTCATGGTGCATGTGGATCTATCAAGGACCATGAAAGGGTTATTGGCTCAAATTTCAAGAGTTTCTATTGATTTCAATCCTCAATGCACAAAACTATCAATTCTAGCTGGTGCAATTAGTGATAACTATCAGTTGATTGTCACTAGAGATGAATTGACAGACACCAGATTCATTCATACATTTGTTTCAAGTAATCATGGATTGCATGAACATGGATGTATGAGTCATAAGAATATGAACTTCTTATCTCAACTATATAAGTTAGAGTGTTCAATGTTCATAAGCTGTCATGCAAACGTAGATCATTGTGAAGGAATGAAATGTTTGAGAGTTTCATATCCAATAAAGCATAGTTAATTGTACTCATATTTTGAGTATTTTTAGAAGTATTAGATAAGGTAATCCAGGTCATGATTTCATAGTTTAGGACTTCAGTACTTCAGATCCAAAGTTATGAGTGGGATAGGATAATTTATGTGACCTTATGTGGGTTGTGATTATGTCATTAACAAGATGTCAATAATGTATGTTAGTGATTCAATTTGAGGTTATGAATAACTTAGTCAAAATTCCAAGTGACTAGAGATAGGATTATAGCTAATGGAACTACTATTCACTTCAAGACCTATGGAATGTTTTGTGTTACCCCGAGTTAATATCCATTTTTTTTTTTTTATTGTCGTCAACACAAAATGGTGAATTTCCATCAATGAAAATGGGATTTTCATAACCCATGATGCAACTGAATTTTCATTGAGTCAAAGATATATGTATTTCCTGTAATGCCCACTTCCCTTTGACACTATTTAGATGTTGATTTACTATATTGTTGATCATTTTGGACATTATTATGTTTTGAATTAGTATGATGTGTATATGTTAGATCATGGATTATTATTGATCTTGATTCAGTTATTGATGCATGATGATTATTAGAGACACCTTTCATTATGTGGATGATGATATAATATTTGACATGGATTATTGGATGTTGATTTAGACATGTGATATTTGGATATTATGAGTTGATCTAGTATGATTCAGGATGATGATAAGTGTTGAAAAAAATTTAAAATGATAATGTTGAATTCTTGATATTGTTGTGATTCATGGATTAGATGGATTTTGAAGATGTTGTTTATATCATTTTGGATGTTCTGATATGGCCACAAGGCTGAAGGAGGTATTGTTATTTTGCAAGTTAAAATATCACAACAATGTCGGGGGACTGGAGACTAACCATATTAAAATTATGGATGAATTCAACGAGGTCACCATGGCAACTGTGATTGTTTGTGTGTTGTGTTATGTTAGGATTTCACATGGGGGGGATTTCCATTACATGTGACCATGGGATATTATGTGTTTTATTTATGTGTATCCATTTTTATTATTGTTGTATGTATTTTATTTGTAATGTGTTCCTTCTTATTAATTAATGGGTAAATGTGATAGATTAGTTAAAGTTGACTTAAGAATTTGGGATGTGGATTTATTAATAAAGTTGTTGTCTTAATTCTTTAATTAAATTGGAATTATATTATGAAACCATATGTTAAATAATAAATCATTATGTTATGTTAAATGAAGTCATATGATATTTATTCATGTTGTAAGAATGTGTAAGAGGTGTAAGAAAAATGTAAGAGTATTTGTGTAAGGACCATAGATTTTGGAGTGTAGAACACTCCATCCTTTTGTATGGAATTCGAATTTGTCCTTGGAGGGCCAAATTTTGAGGCTTGTGGGACAAGTTAAAATTGTCCCACACCTCTTAAAATGTATCCACCAACCATACCAATGGTTTGGAGTTAAATTTTAGGCTTTATAATGAATTTTTGAAATGACTATGTGTAAGTTTTATTGCACTTTCCTTACAAATTTTTAATTCAGTCCTTGTTTAAGTATGGGGTTAATTTTAGAGTGTGTAACTGTTGCTTGTCATCTCCATTTATTGTGATTTAGTTTGTGAGGTTGAATTTTCTTTTGGGGTTGAGGAAGAATGATGTGGCATCCCATATGGATCCACATCATCCTCTTCTCTCCCTCTCCTATAAAATTTGAAACTCCTTGCTTGTTTTGGGTTGTTGAAACTTTTTCTCTCATCCTTGGGGTCAAATTTTTGATTGTTTTCTGGAGCTTGTTTGACGGAAGGAATTTGGAAATTCTTTGCATGCTTATACCTTGATGTTTTGGACTTGAGTATTTGAGCATTGTAGAAATTGTTGTTTGGAAAAAACTCCACTATGGAGAGGTAGGATTTTGAGCCTTTTTTAAATGTTTTCCTTTTTCTTGCATGCATTTTTTGAATGGTGTTTGTGCTTTGTGTGATTCTTGGCTTGGTTGGGTAGATTGCTTAGGGCAAGGTGTAGGAGAAGACTATGGGGATTTCATATAGGGGGGCATAAGGGATTGCCAATGGCACATTTTGTGGAGGGAGTGTTTGGTTTGGGATCCACCTAGGAAAATAAATTGCTTACATTTCTTACTCTTGGGGGGGCATAAGGGAGAATTTGTTTTGGGGGGGGGCATAAAGGAGGGGTTGGGAGATATAAGGTTTATGGGATTTGGTATGATTAAATTGGTGGTATGTATTTGGTGGATGCCCAATTCTAACTTGGGAGGCATAAGGAGCTCCCCATAGCTCTTGCTCTTGTTTGGCTTGTTTGATCAAGCCTGATGTGTTGTATGAAATATTTCAAATGTAGTTTATAGAACTGTTGTCTTGTTTGAACTAGTGTACTTTGTTTTTATTGTATGGAAAAGAATGTTGTTTGTTGTGATAGAAGCCAGTTGTTGCCATGTGTTGATATTCATGTTCCATTTCAATATGGTTGGGGATTGAGGGGCCAATGGGGAAGGATGGCTTCTCCTTTCTCATTGGATGTCTTGGTTGGGTGGAGAATCGTTGCCTTTCCCCCTTCCTTTGTTGGTGATCAAAGTTTCAAATGAAGATGAAACAGTGCATGTTACTATTGGGAGCTTAGAGAAAACTACAGTTTGACAGTCATAGCCTCATTTGAGAAATTTATTTGTAAATCTTTCCCCTTACTTTTAGTGGATGAAATTATAATTATGTATGTTATTGTGAAGAAAGCATTATGTATTGTTAATGGAAAGTTGAATATTCAAATTGAAAATGCACAAGAAGTTTTGTACTTCTCTGTTTTGTTTGGAAAGAAAATGTGAATGATATTTTATCTTTGTATTATGTACATTTGAATTCAAATGGAAGAATGAAAGTTGTTAAAAGTTGTTATTTGAATTATGAATAAAAGAATTGACAGTAATTTCCTCTTATTTGTATTGTTGTACTTCCAATTGGAATTTGTTTAAGATGAAATCTCTGTTGAAAAGAAAAGAAAATGTTGTGTATGTATTGAAGTTTCAAAGAAAAAATGGAGAGTAGCAATAATTTTGTTCCTTGTAGGATTGGGATTTCTCAGAAATTGAAATACCTCAAATATGCTTATGTTTTGAATGAGGAGAATAATTGATTTAAGTCAATGCTTTCTAAGGTATTAGGATTGACATATGAAATGAAAGTCAGTGTTACTTAAATGGCTTACAAAATGTTATTAAATGAAATCAGAAATAGTATTTCATTTATACAGTAGATAAAATTTATACTGGCAATTGTATTGTTACCTAATAAATGTATAGTTCAGATTTGCAACATTAAAAAACTGGAGATTCTAATGTAAACAATTTAGTAGATGTAATAACTTCAAAGGAATTCAATTTGACAAAGTTCAATACTTGCAGAAACAATAAGTTAGAACATTGCAAAATTAGACTTATTTTACCTAAGTGATCTTGCAAATTGTTTCCTGTCAAGAATGAATGTGGCCAAACTTTAGACCTAATTTTGAATTGCAGTCATTTTTTTCCGTAAAATTGCAACCTTGAAAATAATTGGAAAACTTGACTCCCTGAGAAGAAATTCTAGACTCCATGTAGTGTTTGACATCTTGAGAGAAGGAAAAGTTGGCAATAATTTGCCATAAATTTCAGTAAGTTGGAAATTGCCAGTTTGCTAAATTAAGTGCCTTGCAGATCAATTTCTTACAAAATTGACCCTTAAAACTTCATCAAAAAGTAAATTTTATGATTTCTATGCAAAGAGGATTTGATATATTTTTGAAAAGTCCTTGTTTTCCCAAAACTAAGCTTTCTAGCTCATGTTATGACACTTTGAAGTTTTTGTGCCTTGGCGGGAAAATTTAGGAAAATTTTCCCTATCGGGCCCGCGACCCAAAAATTTCCCATCAAATTTTCCTTAGAAATTTTTTTAAAATTTTGGGCTCGGGAAAATTTTCACTTTTCCCTCCACCGGCCCACATCCAATCAAAGGCTGCCATGTGTCCTCACATGGGCTAGGTGGTGGAGCGTGATGGAATTTTACTTTTTCCTTAACTTTTTGAAAATTTTGGCCTGGAAAATTTTCCCAATTTTAGCCCCGCAGGCCCTGCGGCCCCCGCAACCAATCAGAGCTGCACCACGTGGCAGCTTTGGATGGGCTATGCCAGGAGGGGTGCAGACTTTGTAAATTTTTATCTTTAGAAAAAATTTTGGAGAAATTTCCCATGTTGACCCCGCATCCGCCAGCCCTCGGCCTACTAAAAGCGTGTCCCTTACGCGGCACGGACCCGCGCAAGCGAGGGTTTGGGATTTTAAATTCTTTTTGGGGCCTTTGGTGAAAAATGTTCTAAAACTTCCCCTGCCTAGCCACAACTGTCCATCTCCCTTCTCCCTAGGTTGGTTCACTGTTCATGCATGTGTCTTCTGGCAATGTAGCAGAGGTTTGGAGAAAAAATTTCCCTTTTTCCCTTTTAGGGTTCAGACTTTGAAGCGGTCAAATCGGTTTGCCCCCGCCCTTCCCTCTATCCCCTTTGAGCACCTGGCACTTAGGGCCTAACCACGTGTCCCTTGGAGGACCCCACGGAGGCACGGGAGCACATTTCGTGGCTTTGAGACCAAAGTGATGGAAAAAATTCCCAATGTCAACCTACCTATGGACTTCTAGCCAACCCGATCCCACGTGGTCCCACTAAAGGGGTTCGTCCCTCCTCTTGCGCGTGGACGTGTCCCTTGCTAAGGGGAAAATTTGACCCCTAAAACTCCACCCATGCTCATAACTTGAGTTTTTCAGAGGAGTTAGGAGTACTTATTTATATCACCGGAAAGGTGAGAGAAATTTCCTATCCAATGGAAATGATTTAGGAAATTTTTGAAGCACCCTAAGTATGATGAAAAATCAAGTTTGAAGTTCTGATAAGACTGTTAGAGAGCAGGTATGGGGTAAATTACTCCCTAAACCTAACTATGAACTTCTAACCCTATAAATTTGAACCTTGTGAAATGCTTGTTATAATTATTAATAAAGTAAATTATGATATAGGTAATTTTAGAGTTTTTTAACTTGAACCTATTAGTGGAAAATATGATCTTGCAACTTAGTTGTAAACACTTCAAATCAAAAAAAAATTATTCCATAATTTTCTAGCTAACCCTAGGTTGTTTCTTGGGTCTCAAGTGGTCAGTTTGAACGTAGGAACTACACTTTGGTATCAGAGTAGTGGTTCAAAGGCTTGGACCATTGGGCACACTAGAAAAATTGAGACATGAAAACTTAAACCTAGTACACCTTTTAAATCCTAGAAAACAACTTAGCAAGAATTTGTATGTTTTTAGTAAACATGGAAGTTGTGTAAACTCAGCAAAATGAACTAACTCTCACTTTGGTCTATGTAGGAGGCTAATATGGAGTGAGAGGAACATTCACATAGACTTGGAGTCACCACCACCACTACCCCCACCACCACCACCCCCACCACCACCACCACCACCACCAGATCAGGGTGTAGCTGCCATTTTACCTCAGATTCTATAGACTCTTCAAGATGTTAATGCCACTCTACGTGGAGAATCGGTAGGAGGGCATTCAGGTGGATATGACAAAGTTACTTCTATTGAGGGACATGTACCTCCTCCACTCAGCAAGAAGCATAGAGGATATAACTCCCATGTGGAGTTAGTCAGAGTAGATTCACCACCTAGTTGGCAGGATGCCAAAGTTCTGGAGCATAGGGAGAGGTCTCGGAGCCCTAGGCTTAGAGATGAGCTTATAGAGAGGCCTAGAGGCCGACAGACCATAGCAGTGGATCACATTAGGGAGATCCTAAAGCTTAGGCCCTCACATTACTTAGGTGATGCAGGTGGATTTTAGGCAGAGGCCTAGCTAGTGAGCTTGAGTGGTTGCTTCAAGCTTTGTCCTTGTTCTAGCAACATGAAAGCTCATGTTACGATCCATCTACTAAGGGATGGAGTAGGAGTATGGTGGAGGACAGAGGAGTAGAATCTCCATGTAGATTCAGAGACAGTGACTTGGGAGATATTTAAGGAGAGATTAAGTTGTATTTGTCATGGAGGTTCATACAGGAGGATTGATGAGTTCCATGACCTCCAACAGGCTACCCTTTCAGTAGCAGAGTATGAGAGTAGATTTCTAGATCTACTTCAATATTTTGAGTATATGCAAGATGAGTAGGTGCAGATTCAAAGGTTCATCTGGGGCCTGAACTTGGACATTGGAGGTGCAGTTTGGATTCACTGCCCACAGACATTAGCAAAGGCCATAGAGAAGGCCGATATTATATAAGAGACTTAGGGTAAAATCCAGTAGGCTAGAGACCAAGTCAGAAGCCACATTCAGTAGATACAGGATGGTAGATCATGAGGTTTAGCACCTCTCCCTCATGGTGGTCAGCATTCAACATAGTCATCCTTTAGGCCATAGTAGCAAAAATAGCAGTCTTGCCCACCATATAGACCTCCACAGAGAGTTGATGCACAAAGAGGTCAGAGTATGGGGCCTCCTCCTAGGGATACCATCAGGACATAGGGTGGACCTAGAGCACAGTCAGTGGGAGCTCGCCAGTAGAGGTCACAACAAACCACATCCCGATCATCAGGATCCACACCATAGGCTTCTAGGACATCTACTTGAGGTGTTTCTCCTTGGAGAGGATCGGGTGGTTGATTTGGATGTGGAGTAGCTGGACATTTCCTGAGATATTTCCCTCAGAACCCTAACAAGGGTAAGACACTAGTTTCTAACATGATAGTTGGTGACATGGGATGCAGCCATAGGATTTATGCAGTGGTTGAGAACCGTCAGGCTGAGCACCAGAGCACAGTCATTGAGACCACATGTAGCATTAGTGGTATTCCTACCTCTGTATTGTTTGATTCTGGTTCTTCTGATTCTTTCATTGCACCATCTTTAGTAGAGCGATGCAGGATGGTGGCAGTTAGGTAAGGTCTTAGTTGGATGTCAAGATGGCTTCTGGAGCTAAGATCTCTGTAGACTCCTTAGTTAAGGAGTGTGTTGTGGATTTGGGACCTTTCACCACTACCTTAGATATATGTATTCTTCCTTTGGGCTCGTATGGAGTCATTTTAGGTATGGATTGGCTATCTGCACATAGGTCCAGGATGGATTGTTATCATAAGACTATATCTTGTGCAGATGATTTGGGGGTAGATTTGTTGATTACAGGGGTCAAGAGACCCATTTCTATTCACACCATCTTCGCTATGTAGCTCAAGCGGTGTGTGTGATGGGGTTGTCAGATGTATACTGTTACAGTTACGTTGGTCAAAAATCTGTCGGGTGGACAGATCTATGGACAGACGAGCCAACAGTGTGCAGGGCATAGCCCCTCTTTGAGTCAGCAAAGTGAAACTGGTTTATTGTTATTCTACCAGCAGGAATCTTGTGCAAGTCTCACAATATTCTGCCTTCAGGGGTTGGGATCTCATCCCAGTAGAGGTATTTCCAACTGTAAAAGAAGGGAAAGAAACGAGGTGGGGAGATAGGAAAGATCTGAAGGGAGAAAAGAAATGAATTCCAAAGCAGAAAGGTCAGAAGGTCTATGATTTGGGTTGGTAGTATACAGAGCCGAACCTACTTTGCATAGACGAATAAAGCAATACTGATGAATAAATGACAACAAAGTAGAAGTAGATTCAACAGAACAATCACACAGATCTAACATAAGAAAGGTCTGATGTAAAACACATGTATTCAGCACAAAGTCTAAATATTGTATTAATATTTGTTTCTGTTACAAAAAGTTCAAAATCTTTTCTTCCTACTTCTATTTCTCATCTGAAAAGTATCCACACTTGAATACAACAAGTATTCAAGTATATATAGAAGGAGAGAAGAAAAGAAGGCAAAAACAAACCAACCACCTAATTACAAAAATATCTTACAAGAGATTCTAAAGTCATTTGTTGACTTTTGACAACTTTGTGGATGACATCATCTCATGATGCAACATGGATGATGTCATCATTTGTGTCAACATACTTTAGATAATTACAAGGAGAAGGTCGGGAAGAATGAAACTATTCATCATCATCCCGCGGCTGAAAGGGGGTATCCTGCTTTTGCTGCTGCTCAGGTGACGAGATGTGGAACTGGGCACGGTATTCCATGAACTTGCTGATCATGGGTTGAAGTTGATCCTGGGAAGGATCCTTGTGTCGATCACTGATAGCCTCGCAAGTCTCCCACTCGTCTGTGAGCTTTTCTGGGAGCTTGGAATATTCATTTTCTGCATCTATCAGGTACCCAATGAAGTCACGACAGGCCAGCAGGTTGTTGATGGATTCGGCGTCGAAAGTGACTTCTGGTCCCAGCCCCTGCGAAACGATCTCCTTGAAGATCCGAATAGTTTCATCAACCTTTCTTAAGGCGAAAGAAGGAGTGAGCAAGCCCAGAGACATTCTCAGGACAATTTTCTCCATTTGATGCATTGCATCCAGGGCTTCCTCCTTGATCTTGTCAATCTTCTCTAGGACGAACTCCAACTGATCGACCCGGTAATCCAGAGTAGAAAGGATTTTGTTGAGGGCTCTGGGGTGACCAAAGACGCCGAACTTGACCAGATCTTCGACTGAACAGTCAAGCATTTTCTGAAAGGTCTCATGCTGCATCTTGGCATGGTCCAGCTCTTTGAAGATGGATCCTGCTATCTCCTGGAGTTCTTTGTTCACCCGATTGATATTCTGATATAAACTGGTGAACTTGGCGATTACTCCCTCACTTTCCTTGAGGATTTGGCTCCTCCAGGTGGAAACTGCCATACCCTGCTCACCGATTTTGGCGTATTCATTAATCTTATCCTGGCTCAGAGGCTCAGGAGTTTCAGCGGCAGTTGTAGGAGGTGCACTGCCCATTTTCTGCAAGGCGTGGAGAAGATGTTTATTTTTCTCCTTTAACAACCTCTTTTCTTCCTTTGCTTCCTGGAGCTTCTTGCAAAGGGCGTCAACTGCAGATAGGGCCTCTCCTTGAAGGCTTTCTGAAGACGTCCCCATTGTGACTTGGGTCACTATATAATCTGTCGAAGACAGATCCTTTTTATCCTTTAAAGGATTGGGGTATGCTATCTCCATTACTCTCTCTCCTGACGCACTCTGAGAGAAGCGGGTTATAGGCTTTTGCTTCTTGGCCCCCTTTGATGGGATGACGGAGAAGTCCATCGGTGCGATGGGAACTTTCCTCTTTTGTTGGCTCAGGTGCTGAGAGATCCATGCTGGACTTATGGGAGAGGGGCCGGAAATAGAAAAGGGAGCAGCTGCAGTAGTAGAAGGAAAATGCGTGGAGACACTTGGAGGCGGCATTGAGAGGGAGGCCGAGAAAGTGCTCACGGGAGGAAGAGATACTGCAGGGGAGGTAGACATGGAAATGGAAGGGAGCTGAGAGATGAGGGAAGAAATGGTGGGGGACAGCTCCGCGAGAGAAGAGAAGATGGATGATGAGGAAGGGGGAACAGTAGAAGATGGGGGAGAGGACACGACCAAAGGAATGGTCGCTTGGGTCACTCAAGGAGGGGAAGGAGGAGAGGGAGAAGGGATAGAAGGGACCTCAACAGTTGCAGTAGTGGTAACATCCTGAGTGGATGTGCCCATCGGAACATCCTCAGCCGCTTCTTTCTCTGGAGAAACCAGAGTTACAACTTGTTCTTGCACGGCGGAAGGGGGACTCTCAGGAGTCTCTTCTTGGGCAGAGCTTGACTCACCCTCCTTGTCTTTACCTTTGCTCTTTGGTAGATGTTTTGGTCTGGAAGGTGCGTTGCCCAATGGAGATGTGGTGAAATCAACTCCGAGGTAGATGAGACCATTCATCCTGCACCAGTGCTCTGTTCTCCGCAGAGTTTCTTTGACCCTTTCTTCTATCGTTTGAGGCGCTTTAGTTCTGTCGATCACAGCAAATGGCCAGTCGTCCCCACTCGTGTCAAGATATACCTGATCAACTTCTTGATTAGCAGTTTGATAACCTTTTGGGATGATGGCTACACCGTACTGGATGATTTCAGCCAAGGCCAAGCGGGAATGATCTTTCCTTCTGAGCTCGACCTCATGATATAGGTCGATATAAATATCCTCGATCTGTGGAATGTGGATTGGATCGAGTTTGGCCCTGGGAAGGCAATTCCTAGGGTCGAAAGTGGGCCTTGCCGGGAAGTTGTGCTTTAGATTGAGCAGTTCCAGCTCTGCAAACATCTCCCGGGCTTTGTGGTGGGAAAGACAAGTGTACCTGCCCACTGTGAGGGGGAAAGGAGTTCCACCCTTCTTTCTCTTCAAGCACTTCTCATGGTAGGTTATGAGTTGTCTTGATAGCTCCAACAGGATCAGCTTGGGGCTGGCATATCTTGGCAATTTGGTTGGTTCCCCCAAGAAGTTGGCTGCCCTTAGGTAGGTGAAGGTGGGGAATTGCATGAATAAGGCCCCCCACTTCTCTGTTGCTGCAACAATGCTCTTGGTCGTACGACCGTGAGTCATGTTTGGCCTCAAAAGGTAGACGATGCCGTAGAAGAAGGCATCGTTAATCTTTGTAAACTGAGAAATACTGTTTTCCAGCTTCAGCTCTGGATAGTATTCATATATTTTTACTTGGGGCCAAACCCCGCACCGCATCAACGCTGGATAATCTCTCTCCGAGGCTGCAGCATAAACTACGTAGGAGTTCATGTAGAACCTCCCCGTTGTGGTGAGTTGTTGGAGCTGCTCGGATATAGTGTTGCTTATGATCTCCGCCCACTCAAAGCGTTGATCTGGCACATTCTTGTTCATTGTCTCCAGGTATCTAAGCATCCATTTATGAAAGTAGTGGGCATCAAGAAGCCCAAATACTCTGCTTAGGAACGTGATGGTATCACTTAGTTCCTCTGAGAAATCACTGCGATGAATGACTTGTGGCCATCTGGTCACCACCTTCTTGTTTTTCAGGTATACCTCATTCATCAATTGCATACACTGGTCTTCATTATCTTCCCAAGCCTTGGTGCAGTCTTCTTGGCTTACGGCCACAAAGTTCCGGTGGTGAGGAATGCCAAGCATTATTTCGAAGTGCCGGGCAGTGAGGTTGATCACGACCTCGCCCTTCTCATTCAGGACGCACCTCGTGTCTTTGTTGTAGCAGCGGGCTACTACCATCATGAATTCATTATTTACTGCACTAACTGGGATCCCCCTAGCAAAATGCAGGCCACTGCCTACCAGCTTGTCCATCCACGGACTCCCTGTGACCCTCCTGGTTCTAGCCCAAAAATCTTCCATATCAATGTGCCCGAGCTCAGAGTCTCTTATGTCCAGGTCACATTCTGCCTGGGATTCGGGCATCCTGACCCTTTGATATTTATACTTCATCTCTTCCTCTGTAAGTTTGGCTTTGCCCTTAGATTTGGTTGGTCTCTTGCTTGATGTAGACATATGTAGTTCTGAACTCAGTTGTTGATCTGCAAGGAGAAGAAGCGAAACCCAACGTAGAAGAGTCATGTTAGCTATTTGATCTTCCATTAAAGTATTGACAGAAGGAAGAGTTATTAATTTTAAGGCATCAGGGTGCAGGGCACATGAACACTGCAGACTGCAGGGTTAAATAGTATGGCACACAGAAAAGGGGTGCTACAAGGGACAAATCAGCACCAAAGGGTGCAAGGTGCATGGATACTGTAGACTGCATTTTTGTTGTTGCAAGTGGAAGCGCGCCTGCGCCATTTACATGTGTTTTATACATGGCGCGGATAATTTTCATGTTGCACGGGGACAGGATGCGCCAGGGGTATATAATTTTAATGTTACATGGAACTTTGGTGCAATGAAGGGTACATATATAGTGTGTGTAACATATGCTTTATGTTCGCAAAAGGGAACTCGGCGTGGCGCAGGGAAGGATTGCATGACATTGTTCTTCTGTAATTGGAGATGCGCTTGCGCCGTTTAAGCGGTTTTGTACTGGGTGCAAGTAATGCTTGTGTTACATAGGGGAAGGGTGCGCCTATGGCGCAAGGTTTTTGACATGTTACATGGGAGTTGGGTGCGCCCAAGGGCATGCAGATTTATTACGTGTAGCAAGCATGACATTTTTATTGCTTTGATAAGGAAAGCGCCTACTGTCCATATGGAGACTGTTTTTGCAAAGCATGGAGCTCATGTGCGCCGCCGGGTGCACCATAGGCGCGACTGTGCAATTCTTGTTACAAGGGTTGCGATTGCGCTAAAGGGAAAACACATCTTTGGAAAATGCTTTTAAGTCTTCCCTTCTCTGACAGGGATTACATGGTTTAAGCCTCTTATGCAGGGTTCCTTCAAGATGATGAAGAGGATGTAATAAAGAGACCCAAGTGATTTTTCTTTCGAGGCAGAGTCCTCTTTACCAGCAGATCTGGAAAGAGGGGGAAGCAGCATGGGGGAGAAGGACAAAAAAACAAGCAAAGGGGGGTTTTCATGGCTTCACAGATCATTCTATCCAACCCCACAAACAAATAGCCAACAATCAAAACATAAAACATGAGAGCAATAAGGACCACTTACCCGGAATATATAGAATGTGAGAGGTGAAACTGGGTCCACGAATGCGACACGAGGACGACAGGCGTGCTGACAGGTGCAGAGGAAAAAGATCAATCACGTGTTTCAATTGTGAAAGTGACAGGGCGGATGTGCCTATATATAGGCAAAGGTGTAATAAATGTGCCAACCACTTTTTGAAGTGGCGCATCAAAACACCTGTCGACATTGCAAAGCTTGCGCCCTGTGGTGCACCAAAACACATGTTAACACGTGGTTATGTGTGCCTTTAGCACACCAAAAATGTTGTCAACACTGAAATACGTGCGCCCTTGGCACACCAAAACGTGGCGCAACAAAAATATTGTTGACACGAAGGCGCATGCGCCTTGGCGCATGCAAGAAAGGCGCAACACGGGGAGGCGCACCAAAATGTGTGTTAACACGTCAAAGGGTGCGCCAAAGGAAATGAAGGGGGCGCAGATTTACTCTGTGTTGCATAGACAAAAGGTGCGCCCAACCAAAAAAGACCAAAAATGGCTAAGTTCGGAAAACCAGATTTCCCGGGAAAGGGTTTTGCAACGTTCCGAACGCAGAGGGGTCCCTGATGAGGGACCAGAACAAAATTTTCATGGGTTACCCGTGAAATTGCCCTTGCCAATTTTATGAGATAACAAGTTAGTGACAGATCTGAGGATGAGTCTAGTGGACCATCGCTAGATGATCATCCCATCTTGAAAGAGTTTTCTGATGTTCTACCAGGGGAGCTACTGGGGATTCCACCTCCACATGCTATTGGTTTCCATAAATACCTAGTCGTAGGAGTAGAGCCTATCTCACGGGAACCTTATCAGATGACCACCCCGGAGCTCTGTGAGCTCAAGTTGTAGCTTAAAGGCCTTTTGGATAAGGGCCTTATCCATCCTAGTGTATCCCCTTGGAGTGCACTGGTGATTTTCATGAAGAAGAAGGATGGGTCATTGCGGTTGTGTATTGATTACCGCCATTCGAACAAAGTGACGATCAAGAATCGTTACCCTCTTCCTCACATTGATGACCTATTTGATCAGATGAAGGGAGCCACATTGTTCTCTAAAATTTATCTCAATTTGGGCTACCATCAGTTGAGGATTTCGGAGGTGGACATTCATAAGACCACCTTCCGTAAGAGATATGAGCACTATGAGTTCACAATGGTGCCTTTTGGTTTGACGAATGCCCCTACAGTGTTTATGAGTTTGATGAATGGGGTATTCATGAACCTTTTAGATAACTTCATGCTCATCTTCCTTGATGACATCTTTGATATAATCACATAAACGTGAGGAGCACGAGGGGAACCTTCAACAGGTTCTTCAGTGTCTTCGTGAGTAGCAGCTTTACAGGAACTTGGAGAAGTGTGCTTTCTTCCAGACAGAGGTGTAGTATTTGGGACATGTTATTTCTGGGGAAGGTATCACAGTTGATCCTTCCAAGATTAGAGCCATTATGGATTGGCTAGCACCCACTACAGTGACTGAGGTGCGCAGCTTCATGGGTTTAGTAGGATACTTCCAGAGATTTGTTTAGGACTTCTCTCAGATTACACACCCTATCACTTCCCTTCAGAGGAAAGGGAAGAAGTTTGTTTGGATGGACAGATGTGAGTAGGCCTTCAGGACACTGAAGGAGTGCCTCACTATAGCACCCATTCTTGCAGTACTAGATCCATAGGGTGAGTTCTTTGTTTGCACAGATGCTTCTTTAGCAGGGCTTGGAGGTGTGTTGATGCAGGATGGCAGGGTTGTAGCTTTTGAGTCTCACAAACTCAAGGATCACGAGATTAATTATCCTACCCATGATCTTGAGCTTGCGGCAGTTGTGCATGCTTTGGTTAGATGGAGACATTTTCTTCTTGGATGGAGATTCACACTCAGGACAGATCATTTGAGTCTTCACCACCTCTTCATGCAGCCCAATCTAAACGCTCGTCAATGGCATTGGATGGAGTTGCTTTGTGAGTATGACATGGAGATAGAGCATGTGAAGGGGAAGGAGAATGTGGTAGCAGATGCTCTCAACAGATGAAGACATGTGACTATGGCCACTACAGTGAGCACAGATTTGTGGAGCAGGATTCTTCAGCAACTTCCTCTTGATAGCTTCTACATGATAGTACGAGCAGAGATAGAGTCATAGAGACCCCTTGAGGGGAATTTTGATGGTTTCACCTTAGAGACATATGGTCTTCTTAGGCATAAAGGTAGGATATATGTTCTTAGAGATGGAGGCTTGAGGTAGGACATCTTGGTAGAGGCACATTGTGCACCCTATTCAGCCCATCCCGGGGTGAAGAAGATGCACGCCACTTTGCGACAGTTGTATCCCTAGAGAGGACTTCATTAAGATGTTAGCTCTAGTTTGTGTCATGGTTTTTAGATTTCCAGAGGGTTAAGGTTGAGCATCAACATCTAGTAGGTCTTCTTTATCCTCATGCCATACTGGAATGGAAGTGGAACACCATTTCCATGGATTTCATTGTTAGGCTACCTATGTCGAGATATCGACATGATGCCATCATGGTCACGGTTGATAAATTGATAAAAGTAGCTCACTTTTCTCTAATAAAGACCACTTATACAACTAGAGCAGTGGCAAGAGTATATTTGGATGAGATCGTTAGGTTGCACGGGATTCCGTGGAAGATCATTTGTGACCGCGATCCCTTGTACACTTCACATTTCTGGACTACCATGTAGTATGTCCTTGGGACGAGGATTAATTTCAGCATAGAATATCATCCTAAGATAGATGGAAACACTGAGTGAGTGAATCAAGATTTTAGAGGATATGCTCAGGATGTACGTGATGGATCAATAGTCTAAGTGGGAGGAGTACCTGTAATTTGTGGAGTTTTCCTATAATAATAGTTTTTAGAGTTCTATAGGCATGGCTCCTTTTCAGGCATTATATGGTAGAGAGTGCAAGACACCCTTTAGCTGGGACAGGTTGGAGGATAGAGTATCTCTTGGACCAACTCTTTTGCAGGACATGGAGCAGTAGGTAGTGTTGATTAGGTAGAGATTGTAAGAGGCACATGACAAGACAAAAGAAGTATGTGGATCAACATAGGATCGATCGTACCTTTGATGTGGGCATGAAGGTGTTCCTTCGTGTTAGGCCACACAAGATCCCTATCCACTATGGAAAAGGCTCTAAGTTAGCTCCTAGATTCATTGGTCCTTTTGAGATCTTGGAGCATATCGGCCCTTTGGCCTACCGTCTAGCATTTCCACCTAGCTTGTCTCGTGTACATGATGTGTTTCATGTTTTTGTCCTTAGGAGGTACATTGCAGATCCTTCTCATGTGTTGGAATGGACATCATTGCAGGTGCAGGATCAGGGGTAGGTGATAGTGGAGCCCATCTATATCATAGATTGCAGGACCCTGGGCCTTCGAGGAAGAGAGATTGATTAGGTACAGGTACAGTGGGAAAGATATGATGAGACTGCAGCCACTTGGGAGGATGCTACTATGTTATGAGTGTAGTTTCCACATTTGTTCCAGTGACTTCTAGGAGGAAGTCAAGTCTAAGGGGAGGGGGATGTAGTGCCCACTTTCCTTTGACACTATTTAGATATTGATCTTGCTACTGTTGATCTCATTTTGGACATTATTATGTTTTGACTTAGTATGATGTGTATATGTTAGATCATGGATTATTATGGACCTTGATTCAGTCAGCATGCATGATGATTATTGGAGACATTATTATATATGGATGATGATATACTGCTTGATATGGACAGGTTATTGATGTTGATTTTAGACATGTGACATTTGACATTATGAGTAGCTCTAGTATAGAGACTTAGTTGGATGATGATATAGTGGTAAAATTGAATTTGAAATGATAATGTTGAATTCCTGATATTGTTGTGATTTGGATTTGATATTTATATGTTGCTTATATCATTTTGGATGTTCTGATATGGCCACGAGGCCAAAGGAGGTATTGTTATTTTGTAGGTTAAAATATCACAACAATGTCGAGGGACTGGAGACTAACCATATTGAAATTCTGGATGAACTCAACGGGGTCACCATGGCAACTGTAATTGTTTGTGTGTTGTGTTGTGTTAGGATTTCTCATGGTGTGGATTTCCATTATATGTGACCATGGGATATGTGTTTTATTTATGTGTTCACCTTTTTATTATTGTTGTATGTATTTTATTTGTAATGTGTTCCTTTCTATTATTTAATTTAAATGTGATAGTTTTAATGTGATAGCCATATAGTTAAACTTTACCTAAATTTAATTGGGATGTGGAATGTAAGTAATAAAGTGTTGCCTTGGTTATTAATTAAATTGGATTTATGTCATGTATAACCATATGAGAAATAAATAAATCATTATGTCCAAAAAGTATGTAATAAATGAAGTCATAGATATTAATTCATGTTGTAAGAATGTGTAAGAGGATGTAAGAGATGTGTAACTGATGTGAAGAGTTTGTGTAAGTCAGATTTTGGAGTGTAGAACACTCCATCCTCTTGGGAATTGGAATTTGACCTTGGAGGCCAAATTTGGAGGCTTGTGGGACAAGTTAAACTTGTTACCACACCTCTTAAAATCATCCACCAACCATGCCTATGGTTTTGGAGTCTAAATTTAATCTTTTTAGTTGTATTTTGAAATGACCATGTGTAAGTTTTTATTGCACTTTTCTTACAAGTTTTTAATTCAGTCTTTGTTAAAGTATTGGTTAATTTTAAGTGTATAAGTTGATTGTTATCTCCATTTATTGTGACTTTATTGTGAGGTTGATTTTCTCCTTTTGGGGTTGAGTAAGAATGATGTGGCATCCCACTTGGAATCCACATCATCCTCTCCCTCCCTCTCCTTTAAAATTTGAATTTCTCCTCTTTTTGTGGGTTGTTGAAACTTTGTTCTCTCATGCTTGGGTTCAAATTTTTCATTGCTGTTGGAGCTTGCTTTGACAGAAGGATTTGGAAATAATCTTTGCATGCTTATACCTTGTTGTTTTGGACTGCATATTTGAGCATTGAAGAACTACTGTTTTATGAAACAATCTCCACTATGGAGAGGTAGGATTCTGTCCCATTTTATATGTTCTTTTTTCCCTTTTTCTTGCATGAATGAAATGGTGGTTGTGTTTTAAATTCATGGCTGGTTGGGTAGACTTCTTAGGGCAAGGTGTAGGAGAAGACTATGGGGATTTCATATGGGGGGTATAAGGGATTGCCAATGGCACTTATTATTTGTAGAGGGAGTGTTGGTTTGGGATCCACCTAGGAAAAGAAATTGATTACATTTCTTACTCTTGGGGGGGCATAAGGGAGAAAATTTGGGGGGCATAAGGAGGGGTTGGGAGATATAAGATTTATGGGATTTGGTATGTTTTATGGTGGTATGCATTTGGTGGATGCCCAATTCCAACTTGGGAGGTATAAGGAGCTCCCCATAGCTCTTGCTCTTGTTTGGCTTGCTTGAAGAAGCCTTTGTGTTGTTTGAAATGTTTAAATGTAGTTGGGAACTACTGTCTTGTTTTGAATTGTGTATTTTGTTGTTCTATGCATGTGAAAAGAATGTTGTTTGTTGTGAAAGAAGCCCATGTTGCCATGTGTTGATATTCATGCTCCATTTCAATATGGTTGGGGCTTGGGGGCCAATGGGGAAGAATGGCTTCTCCTTTCCCATTGGATGTCTTGGTTGGGTGGAGAGCATTTCCTTTCCCCCTTATTTGTTATGATTAAAGTTGCAAAAGAAGGAGAAATCAGCATGTTGTTTTTTGGAGTTTAGAGAAGAACACAATTTTGACAGTCGCCTTCCTTTGAGAAAATTCATTGTATCCCTTCCCACCTTCGTAGTGGATGAAATGTATAATTATTGTAATTGGAAGCCATGTCTTGTATTGTAAATGGAAAAGATGAGAGATTTATTGAGAAATGTAAAGATTTAAAATTTCATTCTCTGTTTTAGAAAATATGTGAATACAGTTGCTCGTAAATTGTCATATTGAAATTCAAATGAAAAGAAATAAAAGTTGTAATGTTGTTGTTGGAAATCAATGAAAGAGAAACATCCCTTTTTCTCAAATTAGTGTACTGATTGATTTCAATTGTAATTTAATTATATTGTTACTATCTGAAATTATCTATTTTGAAAAAAATAAAATGCGTGTGGAAGAAAAAGTTAACAAGTGTTATAATATCCTTGTATTTAGATTAAAATTGAAATATCAACTTTTGCATTATGTATTTGAATGAGAAGATGGATCAATTAACTATTGATATATCTGCAATAAGCTTCCGTAGTTTGATAAGTGGAAAATAAATTATTACTAAATTGTCCAAAAGAAAGAACTCCGTGTTCTTTTTATAAATCTTCCAATTGAATTTTATCAAATAAATGTAGAAGTTCTCAGATACTATAACTCAAATTGAGTTATTGAAACAATGCATTTTAGATGTAATAAGTTCTAAGGAATTCAATTTGACTTCAATACCAAAGAAAGACATTTTTGAACCTCATAAAATTCAAGGAATTTCAAATTCGGAGCTTGCATCAGATTGTTTCTTCGTCAAAAGATTATAAAAATATATAAATTGTAACTCAATCCAAAATTGAACTTTGAAAACAATCTAAACCTTACCCAATATCATTCCTCCATGTTTAATTTACATGTTGAGGATAAGGAGAAGTTCTAATTTGAATCAAAACTCACAAGTTGAAAAAATGCTTAGTTTTACATATCAAAAGCGCTGCAGATCAATTTCTTAAAATTGACCCTAAAAAATTCATCAAAATCCAAATTTAACAATCTTTTGTGCAAAGAGAAATCTGAGGGATTTCTGGAAAGTCCTTGTTTTTCCCAGAACTGGAGTTTCTTTATCAAAAGTTATGGCCATTTGAATTTTTACTTCAAAAATGGCCATCGAAAAATAAATCTAACTATGTATTAAAATCAAAATTTGAAACTTTGGAAAAATCTCCCCAAAAATGGTCCGCGACCCTGCAACACTCCTCTCATACAATCAGGTGTCATGCCACATGGCTACTTGGGAGGGGTAGGCCAATCTTATTGAAAACTTAAAGTTTTTACAATTTTTGCATTTGGGAAAATTTTTCCAATTTTCCTCCGCAACCTCGTGGACCCCGCAGCCAATCACATGATGACAAGTGGCTTGGCAGACGGGCACACGAATGAAAATTTGAAAACTTTAATTTCTTTGGCTCTTTGGGAAAAATGTCATCACTTTTCCCTCCATGGCCCCACACACTCACAAACTAATGGGCTATTGACCACGTGTCCTAGAGCGGACGCACGGGCCCATGCGAGGAGTTCATTCGGCCTTTTTAAAACCTTTTTGGTACAAAATTTGAATTCCCTTCGTCACCTCCGCCAACCCACGCCCACTCACAAGATGCACACAGGTGGCATATTTGGTGATGGTAGAGGAGGAAAGGAAAAATTTCTTTTGGAAAAATTTTAGGGTTCGGACCTAGGGAAAAATTTCCCAAATTTTTCCCCGCTTCCAATAGGCGTTTGACACTTGGAACTAGAGCATCGACGTACGCATGCGACCCTTTTTTCCTCTTAGTGCTTTTTGGTGATTGACACTCAAATTCTCAAACTACTCCATCAGCCTGCCGATCCTTCTAACCAACCTAGGATTATGCCACGTGTCCAAATTCATCGGCCCCGATGAGCATGCGGAGGTGTTTTGCACCATGTACAACTAACTAAGGGAAAATTTCTCCCCAAAACTCCACCGCCCCATAACTTGAGTTTTAAAAGGAGTTGTAAGGACTTCTTTATATGATTGGAAAGGTAAGAGAATTTCCTATCCAATGGGAATTATTTAGGAAATTTTTGATGACTCTAAATGTGTGAAAAATTCAAGTTGAATCCTGTAACCTGTTAGGGCAGGGAGGAGTGAGAATTTACTCTCCTAACCTAAGTTATGAATTTATCCCTAGATTTGACCTTATGCTTGTTGTGAGATGTTGTAAAAATCATTTCTATAGTTCAATCATGTTTTATAACCTGAACTTGGTTTGTGGTAACTATGATCTTGTAACCTTTGTTCCGAACACCCTTAACAAAATAAAATTATTCCATAATTTTCCTAGCTAAAGCTAGTTTGTTTCTTGGTCTCAAGTGGTAGTTGAAGTGGGCATCATAGAGAAGGTATTTCATATGGTTTAAATGATATAGAGGTGGATGTTTTGAGACCTCCTAAAATTTTTGTAAACAAATTTGTGTCATTAGAAGGTATAGTGATGGATTGAAAGGATTCTATCATGACTTGGTTATAGCTAGGTGATGTTTGGAAAATCTCATAGAATGACATACAGACTGAGGCTTGGTGTAATTTTTTGAAAACAACCCTTTGTATTGTAGTGGAGGGTGGTTTCATCATTGGTATATAAATTTTGGCTCTTGATGATGTTCGATTAGATTGTTCAGGTGTTATGGAAATAGATACCTTAGACTTATCAAATGGAGATGATAACCTTGTAGGTAGAGGTATGGAAACTAAAGCCCTACTTTCTTGAGGCTTGAGAGGCATTTTATCATAGTCTTGTGAGTGAATGGTGATGTGGACAACGTCAAATTGACAAATCAAGGTTTCCAGGATTGATTCTTCTAGTGATATTTTGTTTGATTTCGATGTTGTGTTTGATTGAGAGGGAAGAAAAAATGAACTATCAATCTTCTCAACCTTCTACTGAAAAGCTCTACAATATTTTATGGAGTGACCTTGTGTTCTATGGTAATCACAAAAGGAATTAAATTCATATCAGGATGGTTTCTACCCCTGATGATTTAACAACTTAGGAGATGGTAACATAATTATTGATTCCCGTAACAGATTGTTGAAAATGGTGGCATAGCACCCTTTTCATTTGAATGTGACTAAGCATTCATTCCTCTTGGGGGTAGGTGAAACATGTCATTTAGAAGTGGTTTGTTTATTTGGTGGGCACAGAGACCTTATAGCTTTCCAAACAAAAACAAGATGGGGACTTTGTATGGGTGATGAATGTAGAAGGTAATCAAATTATGCAGGAATGAATGTATGAGGTTCAGATGTGGTTATCCACTATGGGATGGTAGACATGGCATTAATACTTACTGTAGGAACATGATGAATAGGTTTTCCCCCTATAATAATGGGGTGATTAACCAGTAAGATGGAAGAGGAATCACACGGGGGACCTTGATTAGGATTTTGGACAAGTTTTAGATTGGGGAACCTTATAGGTCTTGGATTTGGCATAACAAGGCGCTCCCTTAGATGAAGAGGTGTGAAAAATGGTGGAGGACCATGGAGATGATAAGTTTTGTCTTAATGAAGACTTATTAAGAGCTGGAAACCACGTTGTTTGTTGGATTCCTTTGAATTTTTGGAGGGAATAGTTGTAATCATTGATGCTAATGGAGGTAGGGGGTTTGAATAATACGATTGATGTAATATAAATGGGTCACAAATTTTTGATTATTTATGTTTACGTATTTTTTTTATTTACATTTACGTGTTGAGGATGACTACAATCCTTGATTATTTTAGGTGGAGTTTGTTGAGATAAGAATTTTTTGAGTGGTACCATAGTTATGTTTGAAAATATAGATGAAGGCATTGGTATAACTGTACCTAAGGGTGTGGGCATGGATTTGGGAGCAACGTCTGGTGAAGGTATGAAAACTAGTTTAGTGAAAACTAGCGGTTCCACAATTATGAGTTTATCAAACTTTGGTATTTCTTATGTGGGTATTGGATCACTGGGTGACATGCATGTTTAAATATTTTGTATGTTGATTTTAGCAAGAGAATATTATACAATTTCAGGTTCATCAGCTTCTAGTGTTAAGTCTGTGGCTTTTGTTTCATTAGGTGATAAGATGGGATAAGAAATAAGCTCAAATTTTGCTATTGTATTAATGGTGTAGATGATATTTTCTTGTGGTGATTTAGAATATGAGGGATTATTTGGGAAAGTATGTTTGAATATGTCAAGATTATGGTTCAGAGGCATGTTTGAATTATCTAAGTGAAGGTCACCCTTGTGAATCAAATCTTGAAGCACGTTACAGAATGTGTGACACCTCTCTATGTCATGATGGTTAACCTTATGGAATTTACAATATTCATTATCATGGTACTAAATGGGTTTTGATAGTGATATATCAATGGGTCAAATGGGTGGAAGTGAGATTATGTTAGAGGAAAATAGTTTGTCAAAAATTGTGCCATAAGTTTTTGCTATGGGTGTGTAGTTACATTGTTGACGAATGCGTTCAGTTGAAGGATTTTCTTTAGGATCATATTTGAATACAATGGCATTGGTAGATGATTTAGACTTATCTTAGTTGGATGTTGTCTTGGGAAAAAATTCCATTTTTGGTTTCTTAGGAAAAATATTTACCCGACCATCTTCTAGGGCTTGAAATTCTAATTTACGGGCCATGGTAAATTCCTCATTGAAATCTTGGAACGATTGAATCTATAAGGTGCATGGAATATGTTTAGCACAGGTTTGATAGAAGATCTCAATTAGTTCTGGATGTGGTAGATAAAAGGACAATTGATTAGTAGTGGCCCTCCAACATGAGAAAAAATCAGTGATGGACTCATCTTCAAATTTTATAATGGCATATAGGTCATTAATGGTTATTTTATGGGCTATGTTGATGGAAAAGTGATCTAAGAATAAATGTTCAAGTTATATGAAATCGAAGAGGGAGTGTTGTGGAATGTTGGTGTACCAGTCAAAGGTGGGACCGATAAGATACAAGGGAAAGATCCTCGGCATGAGGTCCTAATCATGAGCTATTAGGTAGCACACATGATGAAAGGCATGGATGTGTTGTTGAGGGTCTTCTTTTCTATAAAACTTAGTGACATTTAAAAGCTTCTAGTGATGTGGATATGATTTATATGGTACAGAAGGATGAATGGGATCAGTACAAATTTGTTCGTAAGAGAGCATATTTTTTTATGTTGATGAAGTGGCTTCTAACCTAGATATGTGCCTTAGAAGGGCCTAAAGAGAGTCAATTTGCATCGATTTCTATAGAGATGAGATAAGTTAATATAGAGTTTTATTGGGTTGTGAGTATGATTCATATTGTTGTGGGATATTTTGTTGATAGAAGGTGTTTTATTGAGGGATGTTAGGTTGATATGGGACGTGATGTTGATAAGAGTTGTTCTACTGTGGGGTATGATGTTGCAGAATATTTTGTTGACGTATATAATGTTGAGTTATGTGTTGTTGATATGGTATATTTTATTGAGGGATGTTTTGGTGATAAGGGATGTTGTGTTGTGGGATTTTTTGATGAGATGAGGAGCCTTGTTTTGAAGTAATAGGTTGTTAGGTTTGTAGATATTAGTACTGTAATTACATTGATACATGTGTATAAGACTGTGAATATGTAGGGGTTTGTTGAAAAGATATGACCAAGGTGGAAAAGTAAGGCACTTTTTATGGAACAATTTCTTGTGGGATATGGTATTATGGTACATTTTTTTGTGGTGCAAAGGTAAATGGTTATAAAGGTTGTGGCATGTATTGTAAAATGGGGTGTGTACTAGCAAAGACAGTAGCATCAACTAATGGTGTTGTTATGGGAACGGACATAGTGATGTTCTAGATAGGGGTAGTAACTTGTTGGGAAGACATAACTCTAGAAGGGGAGACGACACTCAAAAGAGGTGTTTGTACTTGTGTAGACACTTGAGGAGTGGACAAGGATCCAACACTAATTAGAGGAGGTCTAGAACCTATAGAAGGACTAGGTGAGGATGCGTATTGTTGAGTACATGTGCTTCACGATGAGATCATGTGAAGTTCATAGATAAGATCTTAGGAGACATCAAATGCCTTGGGATGACTTGTGAATAATTTTTCATTCAATGCATCAAATAGGTTAGTAGAGCTGGTAGAAATCAAGGGTGGACTATTGTTTGGTATTTCGAGTTGACTTGAAGTGTATGGATATAATTGGTTGACAACATGGTCTTGGCTTTTATCAATGAGTTTTATAATGGCAAGTGAAGAGTTATGAGCATGCATAATGGATTTAAGTGTGAATGGTTGTCTTTGAATATTTCTTGCTGCCAGATAAGCATTGACATAAATATGATTTCAATCTAACATTTCTTGAAAAAAATGATCCTCGTATTATAGAAAGGAGGTTCGAATACTGTGGGAGAAAAAAAATGCTCTGAATCTAGTGTATAGATAATTTTCTTGTGATATTGTTGTGGAGGGTGAAAATATTGTTGTCTTGTTTCATTTTTATAACCAGTCCCTAATTTATTCCAAGTTTGGTTGTCAGAAAAGGGGTTGGATGCGTTTTTTTGATAAAGTAAAGTTTGTGGTTGCATATGTATGGAAAATTTCATAGTTAGGGGAGTGGTGTGAGTTGGATTTTTGTGTTGGAATGCAAATGGTGAGGTGGACATGTTTTCAGAAATCTGATTACATGTTTGTTGTCTAGTGAGAACCATAATAAGCAAACACACATGTGAAACAAACAGTAAATTATTAATGAATAAGTGGGTTAATTAACATACAATAAGAAAGAGGAATTGATGTTTCCATTTATACTTATCTTTCTTAGTTATAAAAAGGTGAAATGTGTAAATGGTTAACAAGGGTCCTAGGAAGTGGTGGTCTAAAATTAGTTTCAGGTATGTTTAAGGGTGAAGTCCTTGTTATACCTAAAGGTACATGAGGTCCAATTTTTCATCGTTGTTGGTACGAGCATGTATATTGGAGCCTACCCCCTCACTTCATGGTCCCAATGTGATAAGAGATTTAGGTCTTGAGCCAAAATATACTGATAGAGAAGAAATTATACTCAGCCAGAACACCAAGTTAGTTTCTCTTTTGGGTGATGAAATTCCAATAAGTTTCACCTGGGTGGGAGCGTTTGATTGTGTTTTTTATTTGAAATTGATTTGGTTATGTGTGAGGGAAAAGTAAGTTGATGCAACAAGTTTTCCTTTCATAATTAAAACTACATGACCAAGAAGTATGAAATAGTTCATTTTAAGACCCAAAACAAAGAGTTTTATTTCAATGAGGAAAAAGAAGAAAACATGCAAAATGGAAAGGAAAGAGGAAAGTTCTCAGGAATCACCATGAGATCGCTCCTTTTTTTTTAATTTTTTAGTGAATTCCAAGATATTTTCCTAGAAAATACCCAAAATATATTTTGTAGAGAAAAATGAACTGCAATCTTGTTAAAATAGTAGAAAACAAAGAATAAAAACACTGCAAATTGATAATGGAATGTTAGAAAAATAACACAAAAAAATCACTAGCGATTCAAGAGAATCGCAGGTGAATGAGCCAATCACTAGCAATTAGCAGTTAGTAGAAAACAATGATCAAATTAATGATGAAACAAAATATTTAACAGGGATTAGCATCCTGCTAGGCATGCCAGAATGTCTAGCGTGATTTTTACCTTGTGGTATCAATTTTTCAAGGGTTAATAACCGAGTTCGACCTTAGTATGGTAGGGTTTCTAAGATACCCGCGATGTTGATTATGTTTTATTTGTGCACTATTTTAAAGTAATGGATAAAATCCTTTTCCTATAAGAAAGCTTCCTATAAACAAGGATAAAAATTCTATTAAGATAATATTAATGCTTAGGAAAACATTTGAGTTTTATTTTGTAGATATAATAGTGTTTACAAAGTTGTTAAATAAACATGTGATTATCACTTATTTAACTAGATACATATTTGAATAGTTTGGATTATGATTACACCCATAAACTAAACTCCTGGTCTATATAGAAATTATTAGATACCAAAGAATCTACTAAATCATTGATTCCATCCTCTTCTTCAGTAATATTAGAGTCAGGAACTGAGATATAGTCTTCAGCAAAGAAGTCTGAATCTTCTTCCTGAGTGTCATATTAACAGGAAAAGGTGTATTCTGAGATGGATATGTTGATATGACTGGTAGAATTAGAATCTGAGGCAATATGATAGTCCTCCTCCAAGTGCTCATGGCTAGTCTCGTAGTGGCATTCGTATTGGACAATTTCCACTCGTAGCCTTAATGTATCATCATAGGAATTTCAAAAGGCATCAGTGGGTTCATGGATGTGCTGCTTGAAGGAAAAGATGAGTTCTAGGTGATCAAATGGGGTTATTTGGAAGGCATACAGTTCCAAATCATGAAGCAATTCATATTTCTCACAGTATAATGGATGGCAAATGACAAGGAATGATTCATTTCTAGGAAAATTAGAGCCTCCTAATACCATCTTAAGACATCATGCTAAAAAAAAAATTAGTAGATAATAAGAAAAAGATTTGCATTTTTGTTAGATTTAGCTGAAAATGATGAAAAAGTATAAAAATACATAAATCGCTAACGATTGGGGTAATTGTTAGTGATTACTATGAAATCTAAAAACTTCCTAATAGAGTTAAAATCAATTGACTAAGGTACCAATTTAATAAATATAAAGTGTTATTGACATGTTTAATGGTGTATAAGTAAGAACATACCTACTCCTAATGTCTAAAATGAATAAAAACAAGTGATTTACCTTGCAAAATGGATTAATGTGATAGATTAATGGAATAAGGTGGTTGGAGGGTGAAAAAATGGAATCTAGAGATGAATTTGACATTCCTTGAACAAGTTGGCATTGAATAAATTTGGTGCGTGAAGTGCTTGGATTCTTGATGAGCTAGGATTGAGACAAACTATACCTACAAAGCTTGAGAATTCGTGTTTGAAAATGAGGTATGCAAACAAGTATTTATAGATTCTCGGTGATTGGGAAAATTGCCAGTGATTTCAAGGAAATATAGTTTAGGTTAGAAAATCGAATGGTTTCCTTCAATTTTGAGCTCAAAATTGTGGATTTCAAAGTTCTTAATATGAGGGTGGTTAAAAAAGCATGAGCTAACTTATTTTGATGAGGAGGATTTAGCTTTTTGGCATAATTCATTAGTTAGTAGACTATTCAATTTAGGGAATGGGTTAGTGTTTTTTTAGGAAATTTGTTAGGTGGTTTTAGTTACTTTTTTGAAAGGTTAGTAAGTTGGTTGAAGTGACCGAGTGAGGTGTCTTAGTTAATAAGGGTGAGGTGTGAGAATGAGGATAATTGAATATTTAATAAATAATTAATCCAAACTTTAGAGATATGTGAAGTAAATTAATTAAAGGTGATCTAAAGGGTAAAGTGTCATAAACTTTGTTGTTTTTATTCATGCATGTGCCCAATTCTAGGGATGCAAATTTATGGCGTCTGAATTTTTTTGGATGATGATCTTTTTGTTCTAGGTTTCTTGGTTGGTTTATACCCCTTACTACTTTCACCCGGTTCATATTTCCTTTTCATGATCTTCTCACTCATCTGCTTCATAACTGATAATTTAAGAAAATAACCTCTATCAAGGAGCCAATTTGATGTGTAAACTAGGACCCTTGATGTTCTATCCTCAATTGAATTTTTCTTATTTCTCAGGGATGAATGTGGAGCATTATCTCCTCCCATCTGATAGTAGGAAGAAGAAATCATATCCCATCATTTGAGAGATCCTTGTGAATATTTTCTAAGAAAAAAATTGTAATGTGTTATACTGTCATCTTTGTATAATCTCTCCTTCTAAATTTCAATTCATTATGACAATCTATCCATAAATCTTCTAGTGTTGGGAGATGCATGAAGTCTAATAAGACCGTATTTTGTGAAATATTCCTGAAGTCAAATTTTTTTGTAGCTTCATAGTCTTGTCTTTCATAACAATTAAACATCTCTTTTGAAACATTCTAAGTTATGTATGTTAGAAAATGATAATGGCTAATCACAATTTTGAAGATAATCACTGGTCTATGAAGTACTTATTGTAGGTCATGTAGCTCCACTAGTTATTTGTATACTTCCAATAATGTCCACTTATCATTAGGATATCTTGGTAGTTGAAGTGGCTCACTAGAGAAGCCAAAGATTCTATAATAAGTGAAAGTAGAGAATTTAATTAAGATACACCCATATTGATTAACTGTGTTCTATATTGCATCAGTCACTCTTTTTGCTTTTACCTTAGTTTTTAGTTGGAAAATGATATCATAAAATATTAAATCATTTACTTTCATATATTTCTTTTAATATTTTTTCAATAAAAACTGAGGGTGATACTCATAGACAAATTTTTAAGAGAAAATTTCCTTTATGATGCAACCTAGAAAAACTGCAATTTGTTGTTGCAGCATATACCAAATAAGAGGTCATCTTAAAATTGAAAGTTTGTCTAACCTATTGTAGCTAATGACCAATATTACCACTTATGATCTCCACCCAATTGATCATTGCATTATATGTTTTATTCTCAATGGTTTTGATGAAATAGTACATCCATGTGGAGAAAATACTTGGCATTTTTCTCTCCATTGATTCTACATAACAATTGGGTTATGTCATCCACCTCTTGAATAAGATATGACCTCTCAATGGTTTTAAGAAACCTAAAAGCCTGTTATTTTGTCTTTAAGTAATTCAAATTTATGATCCTGATGGCATCAAATTTGTTCTTCTCATAATTCTCAATGGAATTTTCCATATTAATGTGAAGCACTTTGGGATTTATGGGGATATTTAATCTATAATTTAAAAATTGAGCATCAAGTCTCACCACTAGGTTGCCTGACGAATTCTTGACTGACCTTTTTCAAGGATCATAATACTTGGCACATTATAAGACAAATTCAGGTAACTGAGGAGCACTAGGGAATGTGGATTCATGTATTAATCCACTATTAGTACGGGCATCCATAATACGCTCTTGCCTTATGGACATGGATCTTTCTATAAGCTCAGTTGTGGACACATGACTCATATTTATGTTACTAATTGCAACAAGCTTAGATGCCACACAATATTCAATTAGATAACCTTTATATAAATACTTCATTTTATCCCCTTGTGTTTCACTAATTTCCCTGGATCTATCCTTTCCCTTTCCATTTCTAGCCCTGGATGTTTCTTCAATCACAATATTAGTGTCTTCATGAATGATGGAAAATTTCTCTACTTCTAGTGATTGTTCCCTTTCTTTAGGTGATTCAAATCTTATCTCAGACATTTGCTTTATTTTTCTTCAAATGAAAAGTGTGTGCCAACTACTAAATTATTAGCAACATTCGCTACTTAAAATATATAATTCAAGTTAAGATAAATGAATTCAAATTCATGAGCTTATCCAGATTTAATTTGGTCATGAAAGTACATAAAAAACCTTTCAGAATTGAAACTATAAGCTTACAACAAGTGAGCTAGTAAAATAGCTTGTTTTATAATATTTTGTGGTCTTTTAGGGTTCTCTTTCTTGAAACTTCACGAAAATAATGATGGTTCAGTTTTACATAAAGAAGGTGGGAGTAATAGTATCTTGGAACATTGGAAATCATTGTAAGTAATGGACTTTCAAAAACCCACAAAAGAAGAAGACTTAAGTAACAATGGTTCATTTTAGTGCAAAGCACAGTTGAATTAATGATTAACTAAAACCTGCAAAACATTAAGTTGTAGTGAAGGGTTGAAAACCTGCAATGAATAAGTATTAAGTAGAATACACTAAGAATCCCAAAATAAATAGGAATTAGGAGTTGTTTGAAACCCATAAAACAAAGAAAGCAATGATGATTCAGTTTAACACAATGAAGGTGAGGAAGTAAAAGTATTTCAGAACATCGCAATGCATTACTAGGAGTTATGTAGGGTTAATTTTCCTAAAATAAGGAAGTAACGACTGTGTAGTACCCCAATCGAGCTAGGGAAAAACTAGGGTTCCTCAAATGGTGAATTTGAGATTGTTTTGACACAAGATAACAATGAATTTCACTAATTTCACTAAAACCATAATCCACCTTCAATGGATATGACCTAATTTATAATAATTTAACAAAGATAGTCAATACAAATAGGTGGAAACATTCATACAAAGTAAAATAAAAAATAGTAAAAATTATAGTGAAGAAGAACAAAAACAAGAAATAAGGAAGAAAAATAGTCAACATACCTTTTCTACAAATGGGTCGAGGTCGAATTACTCAAAAACTTCATAAATTGGTAAGCACGAGGTTGGTCAGGGTTCACAGGTCAAATTACTTCTCTTTGAGTGAATCAGATGTGTGAAAATAAAGTGAAATAACTTGACCTTTTAAATATTCTACCTTATTAATAATCATGGTATGTATGTTAGGTCATTGTGTGGGTTTTGTGAATAACTTAGCTTATTTTTATTTCCAAGTAACAAGTAATCACAAATCTGATTGGGTAGTGCTCTACCAGTTTTTGACATGAGTTTACTTGACTACTTTTTGCTTGAAGTAAGTAAAGTAGTTTGAGAATACCGATAAACTAGGTCCCTAGTTATGCAGTGTTTAGCATTCACATTACTTGCTCAGTTGTGGTGAAGCAAGTCAAGTAGGCCTGAAATCATTATAAATTAAAGGCTTTAGTTATGTGGGTTTTGAGAACTACTTTACTTATCAAATTTTATAAGTAGAGAGGTATCGATTTAATGCAAATCATGTAGTAGGAAAACATCATTTTTATGTAAAAAAGAAAATCCAAAATAGTTAACTTTGTGGTGATTATCAACTACTTATCTTGTTTTCTTTAGATAAGTAAAGTGATCTCAATTTAGCACAAATAAGGAAATAGTACAGATCAGGTTTTACGGGGTGACTCACTACAACTTAGAAGTAAGGTAATTTAAGAAACCTGATTGCTTAATAGAGTCAGTACTTAGCTTTTTACGGACTTTAGGACTTTTTTGAAAAATGGGTATTCTTCCAACTACTTCCAAACAAGCTCTAATAACCTTGAGGAGAATTCTAGAGCAATCCTACAATCTAAATGAGTTAACATAACAACCTAAACAATCTAATACCTACATAAGGTGACATAAGCAACACGAACACAAATCTTCACAAGACAAAAAAACTTAAAAGTTTAAAGGGTGTCCCAAAATTTATAATTGAAATCTTGTGGACACTGGTAAGATTTGTCTTTAGACATCTTTATTTCTGCTAAAATGGATCAAATGAAGATGATATCCTAACGTCTCAAGTTTCAATTCTTGATCATTGGGCTTGGTGTCTCAAGAAGGGAAACACACAAAAAAATATACACAACACAAAATATTGAGACTTTATTTATATACATACAAGTTTTACCATGAATCATCAAATCCTGAAGAGCTTCAGATGCTATCCATTATATGGCAGTGACAACTAAACTCCATCTTGGTAAGAAAGGATGAAACTATCAGCTCTAACGGTTCTCATGATCATGAATAGTCCCTTCCAAAGTGAATCAAAATTGTTATGCATGCCTTTAGGTTCATTATTTTTATCCCAAAAAAGAACCCAGTCTCTAATCTCAAATTTTGTATTTCTATCCTTTATTCAAATACAACTTTGACCTTCCTTTTATGTTCATATAATATTTCAGCTACCCAAACACGTGCTTCTTGTAATTTAGATAAATACATGACTCTTTTTTCAAGAACATCATGGTAAGTAACATCCTCTAAGGCCCTTATCAAGTGAAAATATAGTAGTTCAATGGTAAGAGGAAACTCAACATCCACCCCGTACAACAATTGAAAAGTAGACATACATATATCCTTTCTAAGAGTAATCCTATCATCCAAAAGTACATCAAATTGCTTATTATGCTAGGTCCTTTGATTTTCATCTATAAACTTCTGAATGATTGTTATCAATTTTTTATTACTTGATTCATCTTGTTTTTTTCCTTGAGGATAGTAATTAGAAGAATGCACTAGCTGAACTCCATAGGTGTAAAAAAATTCAACAAGATCTTCAAAAGATAGAGTAGAAGAATTATTTGTGACTATCTTATCTGAGACACCAAATCTCACAATTATGTTCTCCTTAATAAATTTACACACTTATACAGAAGCAGCTTGCTTAACAATGATTTCTTCTACCCACTTACTTAAATAGTCAATTGATATGAGAATGCAATCATGTCTAGTAGTTGAGGGAGGATTTTAAATAAAATTTATATTAATGCCCCATTTTTAAAATGTTGGATTAATCAAAATTACTTTCAAATGAAATATTGGTAACTTTACATGCCTAACAAACTGCTGACATGTTTGACACTTAGAAACCCATTCTTAGTATCTTGGAAAAGAGTGGAATAGTAATACCTTTCTCAGAGAATTTTATGTTTAGTGAATCTTTCTGAAAATTTACCTCTACATGCTTTATCATGAAATTGTTCAAGTAAATTATTTTTCTATGATTTGTCAACACATCAGAGAAAGACACCATCAATCCCCTTCTTGTATAAACCATTGTCCCAAAGGATGAAATATTTTTACATTATCTTAATGGTTCCTTTTTATTTACGTGAAAGATGTTCCATACATTCCCTATAAGTGAGGAAGTAGGAAATCATATTGTACCATTCATCTACCAAGTCCATAAAGAGAAATGTGGGCAATTCTTCATCAGTTCTCTCTTAGAGTGGAAAATTTTCTATGCCTGGTTCCTCTTGTTTCTTCTTTTTCATCAACTAGAAAATGCCTCTTCTTTATACTATCTTAGTTAGATTTATATCGAGATGATATTTTTGCACTTTAGTCACCCAAGTTCCTCTTAGAATCCCACCTCTTGCTGCATCAGGATATATTTAAATAAAATTTCATATACATATAAAATGTTATGTGAGGAAAGAATGTAATACCTAAATGCTTTATGAGCTTTAACAACTACATATACATGTTTCTCCATTGGGGTGTATTTCAATTCATATTCCTTTAAGGGCATACCCATAAAGGTTATTGTTTCTTTAATTCCTTCATCATTCTTATGCATTAATATGGATGACATGGTATGCTCAAAAGAATAACAGTAGAGGATAAATTCCTTGGTGAAGTCAGGTGATACCAACACTGAATCTTTAGCTAAAGCTACCTTGATTCTCTCGAAGTAAATTTTACCATCATCATTCCATTTGAATTCTTGTATATTTTTCATCATTTCTAAAATATGAAAAGTCAATTTAGTAAAATATGGAATGCATCTTCTGAGAAAGTGAACCTTACACAATATATCTATAAATTCCATTCATTCTCTAACCTATGAATTGAATCTCAAATATTTGAAAGTTAACCTTACCTAAGAATGAATGGACTCCCTTTTTAGAAGATTGCAAGGGAATGTTTTTAATATCTTACACTCTTTCAAGATCAATCTTATTTCCTTCTTTTGAAACAATATGGCCCAAAAATTTTCACTCAATTATAGATAATATGGATTTCTTAGGATTTAGAGATATGTCATGATTTCTACACTAAATAATGACTTCTTCCAAGTTAGAAATGTTATTACCTCTTACTTGGGAGAATACCATCAGATCATCAAGATAAACCACTATGCTCTTGTCTTTTAGGTGATAAAATGTTGAATCCATAGCTCTCTAGAAGGTGGCTCCTGCATTGATCAACCTAAAAGGCATATTCTTATAAGCAAACATCCCCCATGGTGCGGTGAATATTTTTTTAATTTATCTTATTTTTCCACCTGAATCTATTTCTAACTCAAAAACTATCTAACATAGAAAAGAGATCATATCCCAACACTACTTGAAGAGTATGATCCATGATAGGGATGGGGTGGTTATCTTTTAGAAATGCCTTGTTTAGATTATTAAAAATCCACACAAAAGTGTATCCCACTGTTCTTCTTTATAACATGTATAATGTTGGCCAACCATTTAGAATGATGATTTGGGTAAATAATTTTTGCATCTAACAAATTTTAAACTTCATATTAGATTGTACCTAATTTGGTTGGGTTTTGTATTCATATCTTTTATTTGAAAGGATTTTTACCTGGCTGCAATAGAATATAGTGTTACACCTCTTTTGGTTGATACATATTCAGGTATTTGTAAGAGTTAAATCTTCTTGCTCTGTCTAGGAACAACACTTACCGATATTTACAAACTCGGGTTCATCATATTGATCCAAATTCAAAGGTTGTACCTTTGATGAAGAACCTTCACCATACTCCTTATTTTTCTTTAAGAATTGATCATGTTTATCAAAAATTTATTCTAAGGAGACTATACCTTTGGGGATCTTATTACCTTTTAGTTGAATAATCCCTATGTAGCTATCATGCTCTGGATTATTCTTGTAGACTGTTGTTTATTTTGGAGCTGAATTACTCCCTTAAAAGTATAACTCATAAAAAAATTATTTTACTACTCCATAAATGTAGCTATCTACTTGTTGTCATTAAAAAATTTCCATTATTCGACATTATCTGAGAACTTTTGAACTGTATACCTTCTCTACTTTATAGTTACTCTGACAAAACAATTTGGTTAGGTTGATCTGGATTATGAAGTGCACAACAGTAAATGCTAGTTAATCATACCTTGGAGTTTTGATCTCTTGGGGATGAAGTTTAATGGAGATGAATGCTATGAAGTTGATGTGTGGAATCCAACACTCTGATCTTTGTAGTGTTTCAAATCTTGTCTTTCTTGACTTAGGTATTAACCCATTATTTTCTTCACAATCAATTTAGATGTCTCCTGTATGCCTTGATTAATTCCACTCTCAAATTTTTTTGGATTTTTCCATTACTAACAATAGTGCTTCATACGATATTGTATTATTAGTGTTCTTCAAAAATTAACTTATATGGATTAATGGGTGTACCTTTCCCTTTTGGAGATGTTAAAACAATACTCAGCACCTCGATCCAAAAGAGAAACAACTGCCATAAAACTCGAGTGACCAGAATATATATTCTTATTTTAAAGGTGTGTCATCGGACCTCTAAGCTCTTGAATCTTATACATCCATCTTTAAATAGTAGACCCCATGATCTGGATTCTTGGAAAAGAATCTGAGACTTTGGGTCCTTTAACTTTGTGACTATGTACTTTGATTTCTTCACAAGTTTTAATATCTGATTCAATCCTTTAATTAAGATGTGGGAACACAACCAATCCGTATCTACTTCTCCATCCAGCTCTTTGCAAAAGTTTTATACTCATCATCATCCCTGTAAGACACGGAAATATCTACCACTATAATAGACATATTCAATCTCTTATCAAGTAAAGATGCCAAGACACATCCTAAACTTCTTTAATCTTTCCAATCAAAAGGTAACTACCTATTACTATCAAATAGAATCTTCTGATTATTATTTTCTTGGTCAACATGATACTCAAGAGCATCTATAACTTTAGTTGGCATAACATTATCAGAAATCCCATGAATCTAGGATGCGATTGCTAAATTTAAAATCATTAATAAGCATGAGTTACATAGAATAGTTCAATTTTTTTAGAAGATGTGGGAGCAAATAATTACAACATATGTTCTGAGGAGGGGTATTCTTGGGATTAGGAAAAATGCTATTTTGCTTGCAGTATAGGTGAATTATTTGATCTACTGTCTATGACATACTTCACTATTCTATTTAGTTGATCAGTTGAAAGCTCTGAGATACTTAACTAGTCTATATAGTTGATTAGGGAAAGCTCTAAGATGTTTGACTTCTGAAATATGAGTTTTATTTTTCTTAATGTGGTATATGATGTCAAAAGAAGAAGAAGATGCATTTGAATTAGGTTTAAAGAAACAAAATCTATTGAATGGAAGAGGAGAAGAAGAAGAGGAAGAGCTTGCATACTTATATTTAGGAGCAAGTGAAGAAGGTAGAGGGCTACCTCTTTTGAGGATGGTTACATCTAGCCTCGGTTCATATCTTTCCCTTCTTTTTCCACTATAAGATGTTCACTGCTTTAATTTTCTCTGAGATCTTGTAAACACTCTATAAGTGTGACCATAATCATCTTCAAAAGTTTCATAGTGGTAATTATCTTGATTTGTAGTCTAGGTAACCTAATGTTGGAGTCACCAGTAGGGTCTATAAAATGATGTCATCTTCAAGTGGATCATAATTAGCAGTAGCTTGATCTTCCTCATTCATTTCTACATTATTCCTTGGTATAACTTCAATTTTCAGTCTTTGAGGAGTAGTAGTAATGTGGTTCTGATTTCTGATTTTGATTGTTAAAAATTTTTGTAGGTGCAGTTCTAGGAAGGGGTAACACCATTCTTGCCTTGATCTATTTTTTTTTTTCATCTGCAACATGTCATTGGTTCATACTTTGTAGCAACGGATCAGATGTGCTAATTCGAAGAAGAACCTTCAGATTTTAAGAATTTGATTTTTTGATTTTACCTACCATGATGAGATCATATTCTACTTCAATGGAAACATTTTTGAGTATGCCAACAAATTAACTGGATGTGCTCTACGTAAGCAAGTAACCAAATTCTGGAAATAAAGCATTAATGAAGAACACCTTCTTATTTTCATCACTAAGAGAGAAGCAAGTAGTGAGAAATTTTGTAAAGTATCCTCTATGGAACTTAGCAATGAAATCCCTCATATTTTCATGAGGTTCCTTTTTAAGTTGAGCTAGCTGAGTGATCAGTGTACTAGAATCTTCAGTAAGTCTAAATATTTTTAGGAATTGATCATGCATGGTAGTCCAATTCGTTATGGTACCTGGAGAAAAATCCGATAGAACCATTCTCCAGCTAAGTCATGTAGAGTCTCTATGAAATAGTCTCACTGACACATCTTCATGTTCCACAACAGAACTCCACAGGATATAAAGAAATCAGTCCAAGTGATCATTCAGGATTTTGTTTCCGTCCATTTCCATAAAACTTAGGGAAATTCATTTTGGAAAATTTAGGCAACTCATGGAGAGGAGGAGTTAAATTCAAAGTTCTAGGCTACATGAGGTATTAAATTCCAAAGGCCACACCCCATGGGACAGGAGGTTGTTGAGCCATTCTGAGAGGAATATGCAAATGTGGATTGACTAGATGGATAATCCTACCAACTGTTGGGATGTGTTACAACTGATATAAAATAGGATTTAGCATAACTCTTCCTATAGGTGAAAGACTTGACTTTTCTCATCCTTGCTCTGAGGTGGATGATTAAAATTGAATTGCTCTTACAATCTGAAGAAATGATTAGTGTCTGTCCTTAAGCTCTGAATTACACGATGTAAATGGATGATTTTCCAAAATGAAATATTGGTAACAGATATGGATGGGATTTAGCAAATTTAGTTTTTAAAGGGGATAATACTTAGTCTAAATGATGCTGCAACAATTTCAATCTGTGACTAATCTTCAGATTTTGAAGCTCTAACAATAACATGTAACCAACTTTACTTTCCATCGGCAAGTAATATTTAAATCAACAAGATATGCTAAGATATATCATCCAGGAAGTGCATGCAAACTTCAGTTTTAATTAAAGAAAGGAATTTGGTTTTAATGAGTTGCCACACAAGAACTCTAGTTAAGACCAAAATTAACTCAAAATTATCTCTTTTAATTATTATGGGGAAAGCATATGTTGGCGAATTTAAATTGTTCGTTCCCCAGCGGAGTCACCAAAAAATGTTGGCTAGATTTTATGCAGTTAAATATCATGCAAAAACCTAGGAAGTATTGTGATAAATCCCCTTCATTTAATGGTGAAGCTCCCATGTGATATATTTATTTATTCTATAACCTATTAATTAATATTTTGGGTATTAATTTAATTGCAAATCTCATGAACCATAACCAAACAATTCTTGCAGCAAGTAAGCAGCTGTGCTTGGAAAATTTAGTGATTAAGAGAAAGTGAAATTAGAATGCAGGGGGTAATAACAACTATATGAAAAGAAACGTTTTTCATAACAAGTAGATTACAAAGCTCATTATAAACCACATGGAATAAATAAATAACTTGATGATTTTCATCATTTCTAGCAAAAAAAGAAATGCATTCAAATGGAAATTCAAGATAAAACAAAGTTTACCATAAACATCCACAGTATGCACAACAAGACTTTATAAGACAAAAAGTTCCACAAAATCCTTCCTTCTTCTTATTCAAGATTCAGATAGTTTACAAAATGAACATGTGATTACTTCCAACACAAAGTTTGAAATAAAAATGCACAAAGTATAACAATTGTTTTTAAAAAAAATTCTGATCCTTTGGCCCGTAGGCCTCTCTCTCTATTTATAGCATCCAGGAAGAAAATACAAATAGGATTCATTAGTTACATTCAATTCATCTTCCTAGCTACAAAAGTGGAAGAAGTTGAGAATTATATTCCTTAAAATTCTCATTGTTTGGCACATGACATTTTGAATGTTTCTCAGTCCTAACTAACTTCATCTACCTTTCATGTGATTGCACATATTTGTAAGGAATTGAATTTTTCAAACAACTTGAAGTAATGGTATTAAACTGAGTAACTTAAGCTTTAAAATGGAGTTTCATTACTTAATTACATTGTTAAATCATGAGAAAGAGGACAAAAAAAAATAAGAAGAAGATTAATTAGAACAACAACAACAAGAAGAAGACAAGGAGCTATTCCAAATGTTACATAGAATTCAGTTTCAGTTTGGCCTTCATCTTCAATCTCAACCTTGTTCTTATCTAGATATTTGGCATACTGATCCAGCATATATTTAATCACGTTTCTACCATCCTTTGGAAATGGATTTCATTTATATTTCAAATTTGAGTAACTCCCTTCTCAAGATGCGTCCACCACCTCTTATTATACTTATACTAGATATATGATAATTGACATCCTACTGAAGCTTTAACAATTTTTCCATTGAATCACAAGTGAATGGAGTGATAGAATTATCAATTTATTTGAAATAATCTGAAGGAATTCTTACCATATTCTTTTTAGTGGCTTTGTAGTGTTGTACTTTGTTATATCATAGATGTCCCTCATTAAGCTCATCTATAACCTTCGTCTACCTCTTCCTTCCAACAGCTTCATATCTTCCATCATTCTGATTAAGAATACTTCTTTCAGAATGAGACAGTTAACTTTTTTTGTCTTCCCCTTCTTTATTGATCCCTTCTGGCATAATCTTTTCCTTAATTAACACATTTTTTGATAGTGAGCTTATTGCTTTAATATTTTCTAATTTGAGCTCCAAATAAGTTCCTACAACTCTATTATCATTATCCATTTCTTAGTCTTCAAATCTTGATCAGCTTTATCCCACTTTATCTTGACATATTTCATCTTGATTAGAATCCATTGTTTATTTTCATTTGCTTCATTATAGAGATCATTCTTATCACACTCATCCACATCCCTTGATCCTTCTCACCCAGTTTCTTCTATTACTGTGATAAATTGAGGGATTGACATGCTCCCCTATTAGCACAGGTTGAAAGGGATTCTTAGTAACCTTTAAAATGATTTCAAACAAATAAGATATTTATTCCTTTAGCTTAGCATTATCATATGTTTCTTCATCAAGATTAAGGAAGAGAGAATTATACATGGTCTAAGTATCCTACTTAAGCCCTTCACTAGTTACTTCAGCTAGGGGAAATATTGTCATAGTGAAATATTCTTCAGTTAATTTTTATTTTTTCTTTCCCGTTACTGGCGTGGAAACTTTGGAAATTTTTTGTATCCTGATGACTCAATTATCAGCTTAGAAGTTACTTTAGCATCTTTATATTTCTTACATCTTTTAACAATGCTCTTAAGAAACTACAAGTAAATCTATTGCCTCTAGATTCACTATCTCTTTGGCACTTGGGAATGTCTGAAGTTATAACTATTATGATAAATATTGTCTCGAGGGGTAGGAACAATGGAATGTAAAACCATTTCTTGAATAGTAGCTGCAACAAGATGTAGAATAATATATTGTTGTGCTTTAGGTGGTTTATGTGTAATACCTTGTAACATTACCTTTTCTAATTCAGCCATCTTCTGGGTTATCTTATAATTTTCCAACCCCTTTTTGAATTCAGATTAGATTCTTCCCTCTCTTCAGTTTCCTCTTGTACTTGTGGCTCTTGTTTGGTCTCTTGCTGAGAATGTTCCTCGCTTCCTTTCTTAATTTCTCTTTCTTCCATTATGACAATTTCCATCACAAATTTACCTTTCTCTTGTGTTTGAGATACTTCATGAAGAGAAGGGATTTACATGGTAGCATCATGTCTCTCATCATACTGATTACTTGGGTTACCTTCAAATTATGGAGGAGGATTTCCTGGTGAAGAAAAAGGGTAGGATGAGGTGATGTAGTATCCACCATTTTTGAGGGGAGGATGAACGTGTGAGTCTTAAAGGGTGATATGATAACCCCGACTTATACAAAATGAACCTTTATTGAAGGGGAAAAAATGGATGAGGACATGCTTTTTGATGATGAGTTAGAGACTCCACTTAGAGTGAATTTAGGGTTTAATGTTTTCTTGGATGATGAGAATTTTATTACATAGGTTTCTTCATTAGTTTAGAAACCTTAATAATTTCACCTAGTCATTCTTTCCTTTTCATGCTCTTCTCACTCATTTGGTTCATAATTGATTCTTCAAAACAATAACCTTTATCAAGGATCTAATTTAAGGTGTAAACTAGGACCCTTGATGTTCTATCCTCAACTTTCTTAGCCTTAATTCTTAGGGAAGGAAGTGAAATATTATATCCTCTTATATAATTGTAGGAAGAAGAAATCACATCATTTCATCTCAGAGATCCTTGGGAATATTTTCCAAGCTAGAAAAAATTATTTGTTGTATTTTATTCCTATTATAATCTCTCATTATAACTTTGAATTCATACTGAAAATCTACCTAGAAATATGTTAGGAAGGAAATTTGTTGGGTGGACAAACTTTTGGATTGCTTGAAAAAGCTTTGGGAATCTAAGTCCATCTACTTAACCAGTACAGCTGTCGTAAATGCATGCGAGAGAAAACATGGATTTTTGTGGTAGCCTTTCAGCCAGGGATCCAACAGGGGCACTCCACTGACCCTGCGGCAAAGCTAGATATCTCTTTCTAGGGAAAGACTTTGTCTGAAAGTGAGAAAGGGAGTGAGAAATGAGATAGTGAAACTAATTTTGCTGATAGGAAATTAGATTCATGCACACATTAGTTATAAAATTTAACACCTGTATTTATGAGAAGAAAAAAACCCTGTAAATGGCAACAAGATGAGATAAGATTGTGAACTCAAAGTTTCTAAAATCTCCACATTAAAGAGGCTATAAACTCCTTATTCTTGTATTGATGCTTAAACAGAAGTTGTACATAATGTGTGAATGGAAGAAATTTGAGAATAGAGGAAATTAAAAGAAAAATGGCTATTTCCTTTGCTTTCTCCAGGTACACTACACTCTTGAGTCTACAAGATCAATCACCAACTTCTTTACAATGGCATGAAGAAGCCATTAAATATCTTACAAGAAATGGTTACAACTTCTTTTTTGTTAGTAAAAAATGGTTTACAATCTTTTCAATCCTTTGCATCCTTTCAAATTCTTGATTCGCAAATAAATGCCAATGGCGAGAAAAACCAGACTTTCCATAATGCAGCTATTACACTCATTTTGTAACTTTGAATTTGAACTGTTCATCTTTCCTTTGAAACTTTAAACTAGAGTCATCCACGTGAGAGAAAGTTACTAGAGTGGGTGTGGAGGATGCCTTTTACATTTTGTGACTTTTGGAGAAATGGCATTTTGGAACATTTTGGCTTGCTCTCCTACTTTTGATATGGTTTTTACACATGGCCTTACTTCAGTGGAGACAAAATTGTGGGAAACTTTTATTATTTTACCTTTTTTCAATGTGGGCTCAATAACATAAATTACTTCGCCGACCCACCTTCCCTCTTTGACCTTTTGACGCGGGCTTAATATTTGACTTTTTCCTCATAGCATGATCAGAGTTGTGGGTTACTTTATGAATTTAGCTCTTTTTACAAAAACGTTCAAAAACGTAAATTGCTCCATTGGCCCACCTCCCCGTTTTGACCTTTTGACATGGGCTTAATATTTGACTTTTTATTATGCGTGGGCAGGGCTGTGGGTCACTTTTTAACTTTAATCCCCTTTAATGAAAAAGTCTCAAAACCTCAAAGTTCTCCACCAACCCACTTCCTTGCTTTGACTTTCAATGCGAGCTCAACATTTTAATTTTTCCTCATAGAATGATCAAAGTTGTGGGTCACTTTATGAATTTTATCCCTTTCTACAAAAAGGCTGAAAACTTCAAATCTCCTCGCTGACCCACTTCGCCACTTTTACTTTCAATGCGGGCTTAATATTTTACTTTTTTATTTTCACCACAATGCCTCAAAACGAAAAAAGGACCCATCCTGCCACATCAAATCAGATATGTCCACTTACCCATGGATAATGGGGAAAAAATTTGATGGGGAAGAAAATGCCCGTTATTAAAGACTTTGGAAATATGAAGAGAAGAAGAGAACACCACCATTCCACATCGGCTTTTTAAATTTCTTTCGTGAACCTAGGAATTGAAAACAATACAAGGTTTGACGATCCATGACCATAGAAATATTGACAATTTCATTCAAATGAGGACAATAACAAAATTTTCACACGTCTATATAGGAAAACAGAAAATTTATAAAAATGTGCAGACTGGATAGTTTAAACAATTTCTAAGCATGAATTTCTCTATCTTTTTGGACTTCCATATTTACTTGAACATTTCATGAGAGCGTGAGATCAAAATTTTATAATTTGACATAAAAAGGAGGGGTATTTTGATGTCAACAACATCTGGTTCTAGCTTGGGGACATGACATGGACTGAGCATAGTGAAGACATGGCATGGGAATCTAGAATCTCAATCTCTAGACCCTGTAATTCGTTGACTAGTGCCTTATCCATTGGGCCTTGTAGAGTCATATACAACTTCAAGAAAGAAATATCAGAAGAAGGAAACACACAAGCACATAATAGGAAGGAAACACATGACACGCAATAGAAGGGGAAACAAAACCACATAGTGAAAAGGGAAATACACCTACTTTACAAGGCGGGGGAACAACCCACTTTCACTGATGATATAATTTCAAGTACTTCCCCCTCTAAGGAAATTTCAGCAGCATTCCATCCAAATATGAGAGAATAAAAGTGTTCTCACTACAAGCTTCATGAAATTAGAATGGACCAATTCATAATGAATCAAACTTTCCATGGCTTCCTTTCGGTTCTCTTCTCTTATCCCATAGTAGGATGAAGTCTCCAACTTTGAATTCTCTTTCCTTGGCCTTCTTATCAAAAATCTTCTTTACTTTCAATTGGTGCTCCTTAATGTGATCTACCACTTGGAGTCTATTTTATTTCAGCTTCTCAAGAAAAATTATCCTCTTATCAATGGAATCTTTGTACTAACTGTCTTATCTATATTCCCGTAGAGTAACTTGATAGTTGGCATCTTGACCATAATGAGGAATCTCTACTTCAATTACATAGAATGAACTGGAAAGGTGACAGGCCAATTACTTTCTTCGGTGTTATCCTATGTACCCATACTGCATCATACAACCTGCTTGTGCCAATTTCATTTGTATTCTAACCTACAAGTTTGTGCACTATGGTCACGATGTTCTTATTACTCAACTTAGGCTTGACTAAGTATCTTTGTGGATAGTAATTTGATGAGTGAGATAGGGAAATTTCAATAGCCATAGATGAATTTGGTCAGCTCCCTTTGAGGAAAAATAGGTTGCATTGTCTGCTACCATGATCTTCTGGTGGGACTCCAATATGGATTATGACATTCTCCTTTATGAAATTTCATACCATTTCATTGTTGGTCCTGCTTAGACTAGTATGGCCTCCACCCACTTTAGTGAAGTATTTTTTTCCTGTAAGCACGTATGTGTGACCCCCTGTGATGGAATGAGGGATTCAGAGCACAAATGAAGTCCATTCCCCACTTGTTGAAATGGTTCTTCGAATAACCAAATAGGCTTGAGTGGTAAGTGTTCAAAGAGTTTGAGGCCTCCCAACAATCCGCTGACATGATTCACACTTAGAAGACCCATTCTTGAGTGTATGTGTAGAGATTGTAGTGCCAATAATATCTTCCTCGAAAGAATATTATGGGTAGTGACCATCGCTGAACCAATGTTCGTCACATGTTTGTTCATGTGATATGCTCTTAGCAAAATTCTGCTTTTTGCTCCTTATCTACACACCTACGAGAAAGAATCCATCTAGACGTCTTTTGGTAGAGTGTTATGGTTCCAAATTACAAACTTTTCTTCCCCTTCAGCTTGAGTTTTCTTCTCTTCTGATGTATTCAAGGTGAGCATGGAACTTACTCTGTAGGTTAGGTACTAGAGCAATGTAATCGCATACCACTCATTGGTGGTGTTCACAAAAATAACTTGTGGGTTGGTCTTCTAAGACAAGTTGAGAATGCAAGGACAATTTTATTTTCACCATGTTCGGCCTTTGAGTGTTGTCATCTTCTACATTTATTTTGCACAAACTATTTCCTCACTTACCATAGATTGGAAGGTTGGATTCTCCAAGTCATATTCTTGAGTCTTTATAATCCAATTTCCTCTTTTAGCTTTGGGATCCTACTGTGTCAAGATGAACTTGATTGTACTGCTAGGGACCATCACCACCATATGGGAATTAAGGATGTAAAATATGAAGTTTTTTATAGCTTTGACCACTACATAGGCATGCTTCTCCAATTGGTTGTATTCTAGCTCATGCTTTTTCAAAGGACAACTCAAGAAAGCAATAGGTGCTTCCATGACTTCATCATTTTTTTGAACAAGAATGGTAGAGAGTGTATGTTCTGATACATAACAATACATGATGAATTCTTTGTTAAAATATGGAGATACAAGAGTCGGATCCTTGGTAATAGATTTCTTGATATCTTCTAATGTTTCCTTCCCTTCATTTTTCCATTTGAAGTTTTCTTATGGTTTCATCATGGAAGTGATGTACTTCATCAACTCAACAAACTTAGGCACAAAATGACGAAGAAAGTTTAGCTTTCTGAAGAATTAATGAACTTCTTTGTTGCTTGTGGGCAGGGATAATGCTTGAATGGATCTAATCCTCCCAAGATAAATGTGTGCTCCATGTTTATTCACAATATGCCCTAATAACTTGCCTTCTGTGAATCCAAAAATGCACTTTTTTGGATTTAGTGATATTCCATACATCCTACACCTTACAAGTACCTATTCCAAGTAATAGATATGATCTCCCCTATTCTTTGAAAATACTGTGAGATCATCAAGATTTATGACAATGCAATGCTTTAGATATTTGAAGGCCAAATCCATCACCCTTTCGAATGTAGCTCCTCCATTGATTAGGCCAAAAGGCATTCTGTTGTAGGCAAAAGTTCCCCAAGGTGTTGTAAAGGTTGTCTTGGTATGGTCCTCCTCTGCCACTTTGATTTGATTATATCCTGAGAATCCATCAAGTAATGAAAGCATTTCAGAGCTAGTGACTACTTACAGGATATGGTCCATGATAGGAAGAGGATAATCATCCTTTAGTGATGCTTGATTCAAGTTGTGAAAATCTACACATATCCTTATTTCACCATTCTTATTCCGCACTAGCAGAATGTTAGCCACCCACATTGAATGGAGGATGGGATATATGATCCTTGCATTAAGCATCTTCATTACCTCCTCCTTGATGGTATCAACAATATTTTGGTTGTACGGCATTTGTTTCTACCTGAAGAGCTTAACACCCTTCTTCAAAGGAATTGAGTGATGCATTTCCTTTGGATGAAAGGATTTGAGTTCATCATAAGAGTAGGCCAAGACATCTGAGTATTTCTTAAGTAATGAAACAAACCTTCTTTTATCTTAAGGCGAGAAATTTTTTCCAATATTTATCATCCTTGCTTCCTCTAGGGTACTAATGTTTTCTTTATCAAAATCAGCTGGGCATAGAGAAGATTGCTTTTCTTTCTCTTGAATGAATCTGCCATGTTTATCAAAGAGGTCTTCTAAATAGACTAGGCCTTTGGGAATTTTGTTCCCTTTCAGTTTGATTACTACCTCATCAACAATCCCTTCAATTCCTTCTTTCCCTTCTTTTGGGACTACTTCTCGGTGTGGATTTTCACCTCCTTCGAAGAAGAGATTATTGAAATTATCTCATTGCTCTAAAAAGGATAGAATTTTGTTATCATCATTGAAGACTTGCCAATGATTTGTATTATTTGGTACACTAGGCCTGAATACCATTTCAATGGTCACTTTGTATTTACCAAAAGAAGGATGATGTGTCACTAGGGAAGCTAAAACTGTAAGAGAATTGGCCTTTTCATTTTTTTCCCTTGGAATAGCTTCAATGGAAAATGCATCAAAAGATTCAATGCAGTCCCACACTCTGTTTCTGTAATGTCAGAGTCTTGGATTCTTCACCTGATATTGTTGGTAGACATGCTTTACTACAACCTCTACATCACCTCAACATCTCAGTTTCTTGATTCCCATGTCCTCTGCTACAGTCATTCCTAAGAGTAGATCTTCATACTTTGTAGTTTTATATGTATTATCAAATTGCAGCTTGTAGGAAAATGGGTACAACTCATTAGAAGGAGAGTATAATACTAAATTGGCTCCTGAGCCAACACTAGAATGACTACCATGATATTCCATTGTCCAAATTTTATCTTCCTCTTCCTCCATGAGAAGTGGCAAGTTATCCTCTTTTTTTGATGTGAGGAAGTAGTTTCCTAGCCCACAATCATGAAAGAGCATGTTTGCTTTCGGATCATCAGACTTTCATACTGTGAAATTCATCTTTCTTACTAGTAGTAACTTCTTCATCTCACCTTTTACTGGGATATTTGTAGATGACCAATCCATTTTTATCTCTCCTCCCATGTATCTATAGAAACTCCTACTCAATAGCATACCAAAGGATGTTGTGATGTCTGTTACCAGTATGGTTAGGAACACCTTGTTGTCTAGAAAATCAGCTAGTGTTACCTGTTCATCTTTGATTCTTTCTACCAATGGAACTTGTTTGGATTCCATTGAGTAGTAGGTTCCATTTACCTAGGTCAAGGTGAGGCCTAGAGAATTTGTAACTTTTGCTAGCATCACATTGTTTGAGGCTCTAGAATCTATGATACAATTATATAGTTGTAAGCCTTTAATGAGGAGTGACAGGTAGAAAGGTTCAACCCTATTGGTTTTGGAGGCACTGAGGGCTAGCATATTTTGGGAAGGTGGTGTGGATGGTGTGGGAAGTAAGTCTTTATAATTAGAACTCGAGGATATAAGGTTACCACCATGAACAACATTAATGAACTTGTCAAATTGGGTAGGGTGTGTTTGTAGGTATTCTATTTCTGAGAGCTAGAATTTGGTTTTGCTTGCATGTTCCACAAAGTCAAATGGGGTTATGGTGGGTGAGGAAGAGGTTTTAGAAATGGAGGAAGATTTACATGGTAGATGATTTGATACTTTGGGTGTTGAATTCTCCTTTTTGGGTGTAGAAATTGGCTTGGAAGGGGGTGAGGGTGTATCTTTTAATTGAACCTTAGATGTTTTTGCAGGAAGAACATTTATAGGAGAATTGTTCTTAGCAACTTTTGAGTTGGGAGAATAATTATATGACTTACTTGGCATAGTAGCATGATCCCTACCAACCAATGAGTTTGGTTTTTCTTTGGCTGACTCCATAGAAGGTGGTAATGTTGATCATTTGCTGATGATTTTATTTTGTGTGACCTCTGGGGAAGAATATTATTTATTCTTCTTATCCTTTACCATAGCCATTGAGGGTGAAGCACCTTTCCTAGATTGTGCATGAGTGAAAACAACACATGAGAAAGATGGATCTTCTTCATCATCCTCATATTCCTCATCAACGTACTCAATTACGCTATTGTGCATATCAACTTCCTCAACCTCAAGATAGTTTTCATAATCTTCCATATTTTCTTCTTCAGTTTCATCATTTTATTTCTTCCTCCTCTAGCTCTTTGGTGTCACAGATGGCATTGACTGGTGGTGCTTCAAGAGACAAGCCAGTGAGGAGGTGGAGAAATCATTGGCCTATCTTGAGGGTTTGGTTTCCTTGAATCATTCTGCATTGTGATCTGAGATAGCTACTTCTTCAAGGAAACTAAGTCATTTGCCACTTTTTAGAACATTAGATATTGTGGTGATAAAGTTTGAATTCTGACCCTTTTTTTTCCATTGGGGCCTTTCACCTTTCTAGAAAGAATTAGATAATCATTAGTTTTCTATTACAAAGTCTTGGGCTTCCCTCAATGTTCTTGGTTGGGATCTTCTGAGGAAGAAACCTACTTCTGATGGTAAGAGCACTAATGAAGAATGTCTTTAAATTATTTTCAGTGAGGCTGCCACATCTTCAGGGATCCTTCTTATCACTCTATCATATCTTGCTACAAAGTCCCTCATTGACTCGGATGTTTCTTTCTTCATTTGTACCAATTGGACCAAAAGATCCTGATAATCTTTATGTGGTCTTGAACCTGTGTTCGAATGCACTTCTTATATCCTTCCCAATAGTTGATGGACCTTATTGGTAACATGTAGAACCATTTGGTATACTTTGTCTTGAAGATAACTCCACAAAGAGTTCAGACTAACACATCTAAATCCTCAATACCCAACACACCACAAGTCAGTGATCAATGCTGCTACATGCTCTTCAGGGAGTTGAGAACCATCCCCTTTGAATTTTGGGAAGTTTTTTCTTGAGCCTCTTGGTAGCTCATGGAGTGGTTGAGCAAGAGTAAGTGGACCAATGTTTCCTCCTCATGGTACATTAGGCCTATGGACTTCACAATCCCATTCATGCTCATGAGTCTTGAATCCCCATTCTATTTATATTTCTATGTTTCCATACCTTGCTAAGGTTATGGCTTCTATTATTGCTGCTATTTCATCTTCCTTGGCTTGAAGTCTCTCGATTTCTTCGAGTTGAGCTCTTATTTCTTCTGTCGGCTCTCACCTCTCTTTCTCTAGCTTATTCTTCAGTCTTCATGTCAATGAAGTCTACAAGGTTCTCATTTATGTATGAAAATTAACTGTCCAAAGGATTGGCAACATTCAGGTTCCCAACATGATCAGTTGCTTGAAAAGGAAGCCTCTAGATTCCAAGTAGCTCTTTTCTCCTTTGAATTTCCTCAAAAATGGGATTAGTTTTTCCTCCTTGACTTTATTACTGGGTGAATCTTATATCCTACCAGATTGAAAATATATGCTCTTCCTTGTACAGTGTTGGGATTTATCTTTGCCTCTCCAATTCAGTAGTGCATTCTTCTTCAAGGTCCAGAATTCTCATGGCAATGAAGTAGTGATTGACACTTTGTCTATTATGTCTAGATAGCTTCCCTCAAATTTGAAGCAAAATCTTCTTGGATGTGGAAGAGAAATTCAAGTCTTTCAGTAGGAGGGATTATTAGAATAGCCATGATTTGAATCCATGTGGCTCATATAGCCATTCAAATTCTATAAATTTTTCTGTTTTTTGAATTTTGAATTTTTTGACCTTACGGTCACATTCAGACGCAGATGCTACTAAATCTACCCCACGGTGGGTGCCAAAAAATGTTTGTGAGGGAATTTATCCAGGTGAATTTTTTTTTTAATTCCTTACTAATGATCTGGGATTCTAAGTCCCTCTACTTAACCAGTGTAGCTACTCATATATGCATGTGCGAGAAAATGTGGATATTCTATGGTGGCCTTTTAGTCTGGGGATCCAATAGGGGCACTACTACTGATCCTACGTGTACAATGCTTGTAGCCTACTTGCAAGAGAGAAACTTTGTGTTGAAATTGGGAAATGGAGTGAGAAAATGAGGTAGGGAGAACTAATGTTGCAGGTAAGAAATCAGATTCCTGCACACACTAGCTAGAAAACTTCATCACATGCATTCATGGGAAGAAAACAACCCTGCAAATAGCAACAAGACAAGATAAGATTGCAAACTCAAAGTTTCTAAAATATCCTCATCAAAGAGGCTAAAAAATCCTTCTTCTTGTACTTGATGCTTAATCAGAATTTGTACATAGTGTGAGAAATGGAGGAAACTTGAAAAAAGGTGGAGAAAATTAGAAGAAAAATGGCTATCTCCTTCATTCTTTCTCCAGGTACAATGCAACTAATTGGGGCTACAGGATCACTTTTTAACTTTCTCCTTAAAATGGCATGAAGAGGCCATCAAATATCTTACAAGAGATCCCCCTAATGGTCTACCTCCCTACTTTGACTCCTTTGACTGTGGGATCAAGATTTGACTTTTTTCTTTAAGCCTAATCGGGGATGCGGGTCACTTTTTAACTTTTCACAATTTTTACAAAGAGGCTCAAAAACACAAATTTCTCCGCCAACCCACTTCAAATTAGGTATGTTCATGTACTCATGGATGATGGGGTCAAAATTTTATGGGGAAGAAAACACCCATCGTTCCTGACTGTGGGAAAAAATGTAGAGAAGAAGAAAAATCCACCATTTCATGCCTGATTTTCAAATTTATTTCACGAGATGAGGAATTGAAAACAATATAGGGTTCAAAAATCTAGGGGCATAAAAATATTGACAATTTCATTCAAATGAGGACAATCAATTAAATTTTCACGCTTCCAGACAGGAAAACAGAAAATTTATCAAAACAAGTAGACTGGGGATTTGAAACAACTCTAGGGCATGAATTTTTCTATCTCTTCAAAATTTCAACTTGGCTTAAATACATTATGAGGGTGAGAGCTCGAAATTTTGAATTTAACTTGGAAAATAAAAATTAGTTTTCGGGGGACAACAAATTTACAGAATGAAACACGTTGCTAGAGATAAACAGACTTTAAAAATATTTCTTAAAATAATTTTAAGGAAATTGAAACGTACATTAAAACACCTACAGGGATGATAAATAACTTATATAACAAATTTTAATTTAAGAATCAAAAGTACTTACAGAATTACTAATTAAAAAATTTACACAAATTGTTTGAAGATATAAATACCAATAAAATAAAGGATCATGTTTCTTGGAGTGGGCCCTTTACTCCAACTTGAATCAAGAGTTGACAAAGTATGATACTCTCAAAATTAAAAGGCTATCTTATTATTGAATTGTTCTATCTTACAAAACTTTTCTGTGTATACGTCTGTATATCTATATGTCCTATATCTATCTTCAGTTCTTTATATATATTTCTCCATTTGAAGATGCATTTACAATCATGAGTTCTCAATCATTGACTATCCACATATAGGTTCTAGTGAGACAAAATAGTGCTCAAAGTAGACATGAAATTTAGAAAACTAGTTGGACATACAGATGTTGGTCTTACATAAGTATTTATGGAGTGTGAAGAACCAAAAATTTGTTTATATGTTCCTGATTAAAGGGCCCATTAATTATTCTATAACCATATTTTGATAGAATAAAAAATATTCCCATTGATTCCGAAACTTTAGAGAAGTTTCAGAACCAAAGGGAAACCTTCTGGAACTAATTACACAAGTCTCAGAGCTAAGTGCTAGAGTTCCAGAACTAAGTCCAAAGGTTCCAGATCTAAGTGATAGATTTTCGGAGCTGAGTGATGGATTTCTAGAACTAAGTCTGAAGATTCTAGAGTTAAGCCACATTGATGCCAATTTCCTCAAAAAGTTGTTGGTTGTTTCATTCTTTTCTTATCTAACCAAATGTGACCTATTTTATTCCAAATACTGAATTTCCACACATTTTGTTAGGAATTACAGAGTTTTTAGACGTTAGAAATAAATCAAAAAAAATATGAACAAATACATCTTAACTTATACTAGATCAAACAAAAGCCACAAAATGCAGTAAAACTTGATTAAAAGGAGAATAAAATGATATCATAAATTTCACATTGATGAGGCATATTTTGACCTTATCATCTCCCCCACACTTAATTGTTTGTATTTCCTCTTACAAACTCTATTCTTCAAAACTGGGATTGTGAATTCTACATTCCAACTAACTACTAAGGTCAAATGATTGAAACTGAATGTCCCAGTGTTTCTGTTTAGAAGTGTTGTATCCTGATCATTCCTCTCTATTTTTATTTCAATCCTCAAATCAATTGAGATCTTGAGGATAATCTATTCTTTCATGGAGACATGGGTGTAAGAAGGAGAGGAGGACTTGTTCTCATACCCATCTACATTCCCCTACATTTTTCATCAACTTGAGGAATGAGTGTACACAAAGTTCTAGACCTTTCTTGACTCCATATTAAATTTGTGGGAGATATCACTTATCATCTTCTTAATGCTACAGTGATGAATTCCCATATCTTCAAGCATCCATCATAAATTTCCTCAAAGTTTTTATCTTCATAAGAGGTTAAGGCATCGATACATTTTTGCAAGCTGACAATATAATGTGCCTTAAATCAGCTATCAAAGACATGGGATCTGAAATGTATAGCAAAGGCAGATGGTTTTCCATAATGTGATCTCATGTAAAGGCTAGATTAACTAGCCTTTAATAAGTTTTCAGTATCCCTCTCTTTCAAATCTATTTGATTCTAGAGTATGGAAACAAATGCATTAAGTGGTTTTTCCCCCACATATAGATTAATCATGAAGCTTGTATTGTTTTCTAACATAAAGTTACAGAGATGAAATTTGTAAAGAATATTTTTCTTCTTTGCAATAGCTAAGGAATATGTTGTCATGAATTCTGCTTCATCCTTCACTTCATGTGGAAGGCCACATGAAATCCTTGATAGTTTCCAATGGATAAATTTCTCTTCTAGAAAGACACTGTATGCAGGAGAATGTATTCTACATGTGATTAATCTTTCACTCATTATACATACCATCTATATCTTTTCCAGACATTAAAATTTTTCTTCCTCCATTTTATACAATTTTTCTTCCCACTCTTTCATTTCCTTCTTATCCTCTTCCATCTTGCTTCTTAGTTCCTGATTTGATATTTTGAACTCATTAAGATTTATACACGTATCATATCATAACTACTTGAGTGGTCAGTAAGTTATCTCTATTTGTACAATTTGATCCACTAAATATATTTTTTTCATAGCACTCTGTTCACTATCCAATTGACATTCTTTTTCTTTGTCTACCATTTTCTGCTTTACTAATGTCAATTCTTCATTCTTATCTATGAGTTGAGTTTTCAGTTGTTCAATGAGCATTTCTCTATGCTCCAATTTTTGTTTGAGGAAGTTTACTTCCTCACATTTCTCCCTAATGATAATTTATTCTCTAGATAAGAACAAATCTTGCCTAAATTTGATGTTTTTTTCTTTCTCTAGAATTTTCTTAGGGAACAAGCCTTTTTTCCCACCAAAGGGGATTTCCCTTCTCATTTTCAAGATGTCAATTCCTCTTCCTCATGTGACAGTATTTTTGAGTCACCCATCTCCTAAAAATATTGCTCTTCTAATATTTCATCTTCTTTCTCCAACTCCTTAGTTTGACTTGGTAGAGGAGGAGAAATTTTCATGCTACCCATAATATCAACAAATTATTTCTCTAAACCCTCATATACTTCAATATCCATTGGATTTTCCCTATAATTCTTATGAATTCTTTCCTTTTAGAAGCTTAAATTTTTTCTAGAAGTGGACTTTCTCCTTGAACTTCTTCTGAATTTTACTTCACGGTATAGATTGGGTGAACTATCACTATCAAAGATAGATATTGATTCTTTTGTTATTGTTACGGACAAATGATTTTATGTTAGTGAAAATTCAGTAGCACCCCTAGATGTTTATCATATTTCTAGTTTGATAATGGAACATCCAGTGTGATTTCACAACATTGAATCTTTTCCCCAAGTGTGGGACTTGTAAAAATAGGAAAAGAATCTCCAGATTAGAGGTTGGTTCCTCAAATCCTCTGATTAGATGTATTACTTGAAAATTACAGAGGTTTAAACTTAAATCCTACTCTAAATTCCAAGGGGATAGAGATAGAGATTGCAAAAGAAATAAAACTAAGACTAATAAGGTGATACACCAAAGGAGTGGTGAACATTTACTTCTACAAATTGACACAGATTGGAAGAAATGCAACAAAAAATCATGCACAAACTTATAAATGTAATGAAAGATCAGAAATGAAGCAAACAACACAAGAAGAGGACTGAAACTCATTCACAGAGCTTGCATTGTCATTTTCAATATAAAAAATACATGCATTACAATAGTAGAGAGGTAGAAAACATGTTACAGTCTTGAAAGAGGTCTGATATTCCACAAAATCACTTTCTAGGGTGAAAGAGGGAGCCTGTAAAACATAAAAATGTCCAACCCTTTACAAATGAGCCAAATCTGGCTTTTAATGGCAAAAATTCGAGCCCAGGAAGAAGAAACATGGGAAAACATGAAGGGATGTCTCAACCACTAATAAAATTGCATTAAAACAGCATGGGTTTCCCTTGCAAAAGTTCATTCCCTGATGTTTTTGACCATGCTGGGAGAGAATGCGAGCCATACTTCATCAAAATGGTGGTTGAGATGTCAGTTTTGTTTCTTTTCCCCATGCCAGAGGCATTTTTCATTTTCTCTCTCCAAACCCCACCAAAACACAAAATTGAACCCTCCATCATGTAGATAATTTTACCAGCTTTCCAATGACACCAAGAATGTGAAAATCCAAGCTCTGGATCAAAATTTATGCCCTTCTGAAGATTTAGGGCAAAACTAGGGCAAAAAATGAATTGGCGGGCCGAAAATTCAAAATTTTCCTTCTTTTTTGACTTTGGGAAAATTTCCCAAAAAAGTTCTACCTGCCACCATTCTGATGCCACATGGCATGTCCTGATTGGGTGTAGGCCTTCCCCTTACCTTTTTACACCTTTTTGGTCTTTGGAAAAGTTTCCAAAAATTCTCTGTTGACCCGAAGTTCTGATGACACATGGCCTGTCCTATTGGCCCTCGGGGGCCTTTGCTTCCAAATTTTCCTTTGACTATGACCATTTCCCCAAATGACACATGGCATGTTTTCATTGGCTTGGGCCATGAATAAATTCTTTCTCCTCTATGGGCCGCCTTAAGATTTTTCCGGCCACATGGACACGTGGCAGCTTTTGATTGGCACGGGCCATCGTGGGCAGGCTTCCATTCAATTATTTTCCTTATTTTGGTGAAAAGGAAAATTTCCGTCCACCCCTCCACCTCCCAATGCTCTGAGGACATGTGGTAGGCTATGATTCATTGGTGGGCCTTCGGGCCAAGATATTCTATTTGCGCCAACTTTGGAAATTTTCCCAACTCCTCCCTGACCGATCTCTGATCTCCGACAACCCCGAGGACACGTGGCCTCCTCCTATTGGCTGGTGGTCCTTCGGGCCAAAAAAATTCTTTGTGTGTCCCACCAATACTTGGAAAAAATTCTAAGTCTCCTTCACCAATCCACCATTCTACCAGTGACGTGGTGCATTTTGATTCACCGGCGGACCTCCCATGGGAAAATTTTCCCTCCAAAACTCCGTCGAGCCATAACTTGAAAAATACAAGGAGTTAGAAGGAAAAATTTACCATTCTGGAAAGCTGAGAAGATTCTCTATCCAATGAAACCATTTCTAGAAAGTTTTGAGTGCCTGAAAGATAAAAATTTCTGACTGAGACACAAGGAAGGAAGGAATGAAGGGAGTTAGCCAAAAAATAAGCAAGGGGCTTATTTTGGATAACAATTTTGGTGACTCAGAGGGGTCATCTGCCTGCTGGATGAAGTTACCAGTTGCCTGAAGCAATCCATTGGGCATGGAGTCATCAAATTTCTCTTGGAGCTCTCAACTGATTAGAAAATTACAAGGAGGAAGATTGTGAGAGTAGAACATCACCTGATCTGGAACATGGCCTACAAAACTACATGTTTGGGACAGCAAGCTTGTGCCAAAGCACTTAGGGAAAGTGGAAACTAAGCTGTAATAAGACAATGTGCACAAGCACTTGGAGGAATTAAAATATAAGCTAATATGTACAAGGTGGAGAGTTCCCTCTTAGTAGCAATGCTTTAGATGGATTCCATTAACTGGAATCTACAGTTCTTCACCATCCAATGTAGACAATTGGAAGGCATTGTTGTTCTTACACTTTGTGACCATGTAGGGGCCACTCCAAATGGCATCAAACTTTGAATGCCTTCCTGGATTTTCTCGGTCTGCATCCCATTTCAACACTAAATCTCCAACTTGGAAGGCTCTAGCCTTAGCCTTCCTATCAAAGGTCTTCTTGATCAAGGCCTGGTCCTTCTCCATTGCTTGGGCTACATGCTCTCTGATTTCTTGGAGCTCCATCAATTCTACATATCTAACCTCCATGGGTTCAAACTCCAACAACTCCAATTGTTTCATGAGTTCCAACGTTGGCAACTCAAGTGACATGGGCAAAATTTCCTCTCTTCCATAAACAAGCTTGAATGGAGAATTACCTGTGGATCTCTTGGGAGTTATCCTATCAGCCCACAAGGCTGATTTCAGTTTAGTATGCCAAGTCCTCTGATTTTCATCAAGAGTCCTCTTGATGATCCTTAACAAGTTCTTGTTGGTAGACTCAGCTTGGCCATTACCTTGAGGGTAATAATTTGATGAAGTGCTCAAATAAATCCCATTTTTGACAGCCCATTCAGTCACCTTTGATCCTATGAATGCCAAAGCATTATCTGATATTATAGTGGCAGGTATACCAAATCTGGTTACTATCCCCTCATAGAAGTCTAGAATGCTAGATTCATTTGCTTCTTTAAGTGCCACTGCCTTAGTCCATTTGGTGAAGTAATCTGTGGCTGTTAGAATCCACTTGTGTCCTTGGCTTGAGTTTGGGTTAATGACTCCAATGAAGTCCAAACCCCATTGCATGAATGTCTGGTCAACTGAAATTGGATGCAATGGAAGGGAAACTAATCTCTCCTTGCCTATGAAGAAAGCACAACTCTTGCACCTCTTGATCCATGCATAACAATCACTGAATACCTTGGGCCAATAATAGCCAGCCTTCATGATCTTGAGGGATGTCACTCTTGGAGCAAAGTGACCTCCAACTATCCCACCATTGAACTCTTTTAGTGTTCTATCAATCTGATTTATTCCAATGCATCTCAGCAGCACTCCATTTACATCCTTTTTGAACAAAATACCATCAACAAGTGCATATGGGACAGCCTGCAATCTGAAGTGTCTTCTCTTAGTTTTGTTCATCTCTAGAGGGCATAGGCCTATGTGTAGGAAGTGCATTATGTCTTGGGTCCAACAAGGAGTGAGGACACCATCATTCTCTTCTTGAACATTTCCTTGTTCTTGGTTGTTTTGCAAGCACCAAAACAACATCCTTCTCATTTCTTGCTTCCATTGATTTGCTTAAGACCAGCTGTTCACATAATCCCTTTCCTCTGACCAGCTTGGTGACTTTGATCTTAATGTCATACTCCATGACACGAGTAATCCACCCTGCACATTTTTTCATTTAAATCTTTGTTGAGGAGGAAGTCTTTAACTCCCACATGAGAAACCAGCAGTTGAACCTTGTTGTTTGAAACTAGATGCTTAAATTTCTTCAAGCTCCTAATCACTGCAAGAACTTGCTTCTCAATGAAAGAATACCTCACCTCATAGTCCTCCAGGATTTGGCTAAAGAAAGCAATTGGCTGCTCTGCCTTTTCTTTGTTCTGTTGTACTAAAATTGCAGAGATTGTGTCATCACCTCCAAATGCATAAAGGATGAAATCCTTGGAGAAATATGGATTAATGAGAGTTGGAGCTTGTGAAATGGCTTCTTTAATTTCCTCAAAACTTTCCTTACCTTCTGCTGTCCATTTGAAAGCCATACTTTTCTTCAACATCATGGTTATTGGCTTGACAAGGGCTGAAAAATCTAGCACAAGCCTTCGAACAAAATTGATCCTTCCCAAGAAACTTTGAATGTCCTTCTTATGAATTGGTAATGGCAGGCTTTTATTGCTTCAACCCTCTCTAGATCAATTGCTAATCCTTCTTTGGAAACAATGTGGCCAAGGAGCTTTCCTTCATGAGCTAGAAAAATACATTTTTTGGGATTCAAGGATACCCCAAATCTTCTACATCTTTGGAACACTTGTCTCAAATGAAAGAGATGATCTGCTGTACTTTTAGAAAAAATAGTGATATCATCTAAATATACCAGCACTATCTTGTTGATCAATCCCTTGAACGCCATATCCATTTCCCTTTGGAAGGTAGCTCCAGCGTTGGACAACCCAAATGGCATTTTTCTATATGCATAAGTTCCCCATTTGGTGGTGAAGGCTGTCTTGAACTGATCCTCCTCCTTTACCATGATCTGATTGTACCCTGAATAACCATCTAGCAATGAAAACCTCTTAGAGCCAGCAACAACTTGCAAAATCTACTCCATAGAAGGAAGTGGGTAATGATCCTTGAGAGATGCTCTATTCAAATCTCTGAAGTCTACACACAATCTGATTTCTCCACTCTTCTTTCTAACTGGAACTAAGTTTTCTACCCAACTAGAATGCTTGATAGGAAATATGATACTTGCCTCTATTAACTTATTTAATTCCTTCTTCATAAGAGGCTCCATGTGTGGATTGACTGGCCTTTATTTTCACCTGATGGTTTTAGCACTTGGATCCAATTCAATAGTGTGTTGAGCTAGCTTGGGATTGAAACCTTTCAAGTCCTCATAGCTCCAAGAAAATATATTAAGGAACTGTTGACAAATTTGCATAAACTCATACCTCTCTTGCTTGGTTGTCACTTTACCAATTTGAAGTGACTTACCTTCTCCAACCAAGATGGGCACTGAATCTTCTCCCTTGACTTGGATATTTTCCTTCTCCTTCCTAAATTGATCATTAGGATTAAAAATGGACTCCAAAGTGACAAGTCCCTTTGGTAGTTTGTTGGTTCTCAGCTGTACCACCTGATCACCATACTGTTGTTCTAATTTTTCCTGATTTTTGGCTGAGAACTCAGCTTCTTCTTGCAAGAAATTGATGATTTGTTGATCATTTTCAAACACTTTCCAACTTACATTGTTTTCTGGCACTGATGGCCTTACAATCACATGAATGCTTGGCTGTAATTTATCTTTCTTGATACTTTCAACAACATCAAAGGCTGCCCCAACTGTTGCAAGCCTGTCAGCAGCTTGGTTTTCTTTCCTAGGGATGGAATTGATGTTAAAGCCCTCAAAATATTCAATGAGGTCCCACACCCTATTTTTGTAACACTTGAGCAGATCATTCTTGGCAGTCATGTTGCCCTCTAACTTGATTGACAATCAGCTCACTATCACCAAAGACTTGTAAGTTTTTTATACCCCTTTTGATTGACCAATGCAATCCTTGTATCAGAGCTTCATATTCAGCAGTGTTGTTAGAACATGCAAACTGAAATCTAAAAGCTGAATAATACTTAATTCCTTGAGGTGAAACAAGCATAGCTCCCCCTCCTACACCTTGTCTACTTCTTGATCCATCAAAGAATAGCTGCCATACCTCATTGTCATCTTTATGGTCTGGCTTGGTGATGCTAGGAATAGGCTGATTTTCTTCATGTATGCAATAGACTCCTAGCTCAGATTCTTCTATTTCTTTGTAGGGATCAAAAGCATGCACCTTGCTTGCCCATTCATCAAGAGTTAAATCTGGGATGCTTCCAACCTTTGTATCAGCTTCATCTGTGCTTGGATAATCTTCTTGATCAAATGCTGAACAGTTGGCATTGATTGGGCTTGGAGTATGAGGCTCAATGTGAAAGTTTGCAATAGGTTCAGATCTGATTGTGGCCTTAGTTCCATATCTTGTTCTAAACAACATGTGTGACCAATCAGTAGATAAGTAGCCTCCAATTTTAGCTGTGAAATCCCTTGACAAACATAGGGCAAAGAGTGGTGGCAAATCTATCACTGACACATCTTGCAAAACAGTAACATTGGGGCATGCATGCAAAGTAAGGCTCAAATATTTAATTACTCCCACTGTTGTCCCATCCAGTTGCACCACCCCTTTGGATATGACTTCATATTGGAGGCCCAGCTGATCAGCTATTTGCTTGGGCATTACAGAACTACTTGCCCCAGAATCAATCATGCAATTGTGTACTAGTTTATCCCCTATGATCAATGAAACATAGAATGGAGGGGGCTTCACAACTTTACCTTGTTGTCCTCCATGATTCCCTTCAGGCTGAGCAGCATTTGTGAGTACCTTCTCTTGCATATGAACTTGCTGATTTGAAGTTGACCAATTCTTCATGGCAGCTTGTAGTAGATCTCTTTGGCCTGGGATGGATAGTGATTCCCACATTGATATATTCACATTTGTCTTCTTCATCTGATCAATGATGTTGAATGGGGATGAAACATCTCTTTGCTGCCCCTTGGCCTGCATATTCTTTTCTTGCACATGGGCAGCAACAACTGGCATTTGAGTTGGTCTAGAAGGTGGCTTGGGCTGTCCTTGCATGTTTGGAACTGCATTTTGCTTGCCAACACCTTGGGGAGTGATGGAAGGTTGTGGATCACCTGGAGCCAATGACTTCCCTTCACCAATATTCCTCTTTTTGACCTTGTGTTGGCTACCACATTCTGAGACATTACTTGATTCATGCCACAAAAATCCTCAGCCTTTCCAATTCACTAGTGTAGTCTCATTTGGAGTTGTGTTTTGTTGAGATGTCCCTTGTTGTTGGTTTGTTTCTTGGTTCACCTCACCCTCTATGCCAGTTGTTGTCACCATCAAGGCTTGGTTCAAAGCACCATTGAAGCACATAGATTGGTTGTGGGGTTCATTGCATGGGAAACACCACTCATACTCTTGAGCTATATTATTTTGCACTGGCACTAAGGCTTTAGAGGCAGATGTAACATTGGGGTTATAGGGCTGAAATGGTCTATTGGTAGGAGGCCTTACTTGATTTTGATTTGCAGCTGGATTGGGTGGCCTATTAGGCTGATATGGTTACCTATTAGGCTAAGCTTGAGGCTGATAAGAAGGTCTAAAACTTTGGGCCTGCTGCCTCTTGAGTGTAACCAGCTCATTGCCTAAATTTTGTAATTGTTTCATGACTTCTTGAAGTTCATTTGAGGCACTAGAGGATGAAGTAGAAGTTTCATTTGAACTCTGATTTCTAGGAGTGGGAATAGGAGCTATAGTAGGTGCTTGACTAGTGCTTAGGATTTTCTAAATTTGGATACAAGGGCATGGGAGGCCTAGGAGCTAGCTTACCATCTTGAATTAAACAATTTTCAGCCCTAATGGCAATGTTATAAGTAGCAGGTATAGTTGTACCTCCCATGGATTGAATTAACATAGAAATATCAGAATTTAAAGCTTTAAGATAGTATAGAAAAGCACCTTCAGCTGTTGGCCTTACTGCCACTGGAATTCTATCCCAAGTCCTTTGAAATCTAAAGTTGAAGTCTGTTAGTTGCTCATTGGGAGCTCTCTTGATGGTAGTCAGTTGTTCCAATAGAGATAAGTTATCTCCCTTTTCTCCAAACTGCTCATGGAGAGCTATGCATAACTGATTCCAATTTTGGATAGAACCAGCCCCAAGGCTTCTAAACCATTGCAATGCTTTCCCTTTGAATGAAGATGCCAACAATTTGACAACAATTTGCATTTCAACAATCTCATGGATTGCACAAACATTAGCAATGTCTTTAACATGATCACCAGGAGTGGTCTGATTTTCTCCAGTGAAATATGGAATGTTCTTCAATGCTGCAACTAGAACTGGATTTTGTGCATTGAGAGCAAGTGGGCTGCTACCAGTGAAGTTGACATAAGGGTTTTGTTGTGCCATTCTGATTGGCCTGAGAACCCTTGTTGATTGAGTGAAAGGTCTAGAAGGTGGAGGAGTTGATAGAGTTCTATTTGGTGGAGATGGAGACCTTTGAATCCTCCTTCCTCTATGCCTTCTTCCAGGAGATAGCTAAAGATACTCAGATAACCCTTCTTCTCTGGCTCTTGACCTTGTGTTGATTCTTCTCATGAATCTTCAGACTATGACTGCTGAAACCAGTTGATTTTCTCTTTGGAGTCGCCAGATGTGCATATCAAGGCTCTTTTCAAGCAAGAAACTTGCAACAAATGCACATCAACTTTGTTGCAATGAAGATGAAGACCTCTAAGGTCCCACCGGGCATGCCAAAACTGTTAGTGCAGATTCACAGCACCCCTGGATGTTTATTAGATTTCTAGTTTGATAATGGAACATCCAGTGTGATTGCACAACATTGAATCTTTTCCCCAAGTGTGGGACTTGTAAAAATGGGAAAATAATCTCTAGATTAGAGGTTGGTTCCTCAAATCCTCTGATTAGATGTATTACTTGAAAATTGCAGAGGTTTAAACTCAAAATCCTACTCTAAATTCCAAGGGGACAGAGATGAAAGATGCAAAAGAAATAAAACTAAGACTAATAAGGTGATACACCAAAGGAGTGGTGAAAATTTACTTCTGTAAATTGACACAGATTAAAAGAATGCAACAAAAAATCATGCACAAACTATTAAAATGTAATGAAAGATCATAAATGAAGAAACAACACAAGAAGAGGATTGAAACTCATTCACAGAGCTTGCATTGTCATTTCCAATATCAAAAATACATGCATTACAATAGCAGAGAGGCAGAAAACATGTTGCAGTCCTAAAAGAGGTCTGATATTCCACAAAATCACTTTCTAGGGTGAAAGAGGGAGCCTGCAAAACATAAAAATGTCCAACCCTTACAAAATGAGCCAAATCTGGCTTTTAACAATGAAAATTCAAGCCCAGGAAGAAGAAACGTGGGAAAACGTGAAAGGATGCTTCAACCACCAACCAAATTACATTAAAATAGCATAGGCACCCTTGAAATTTCATTCCCTAATGTTTTTGACCATGCTGGGAGAGAATGTGAGCCATACTTAATCAAAATGGTGGTTGAGATGTCAGTTCTGTTTCTTTTCCCCATGTGCCAGAGGCATTTTCCATTTTCTCTCTCTCCAAACTTACCAAAACACAAAATTTATCCCTCCATCATGTAGATAATTTCACCAGCTTTCCAATGATACTAAGAACATGAAAATATGAGCTTTGGATCAAAATTTATGTCCTTCTAAAGGTTTAGGGCAAAACTAGGGCAAATTTGAATTGGCGGGCTGAAAATTTGAAATTTTCTCTCTTTTTGACCTTTGGGAAAATTTCCCCAAAAAGTTTCCACCTCCTGCCAAAGTTTTGATGCCACATGGCACCTTTTGATTGGATGCATGGGCCTTCCCCTTACCTTTTTACGCCTTTTGGTCTTTGGAAAATTTTCAAAAAATTCTCCGCCGGCCTGAAGCTCCGAGGACATGTGGCATGTTCTTATTGGCCCTCGGGCCATATGCTTCCAAATTTTCCTTTGACTTGCTGACCATTTCCCCAAATGGGACACATGGCATTTCTTATTGGCATTGGGCTTGAACAAGCTCAAATTCTCCTCTGTGGGCCCACCTTAAGATTTTCACCGGCCACATGGACACGTGGCAACCTTTTGATTGGTGCGGGCCATTAAGGGCGGGCTTTCATTCAATTATTTTTGCCCCATATTTTGGTGAAAGGGAAAATTTTCTTCCACACCTCCACCTCCTGATGCTCCAAGGACACATGTAGGATATTTTTTCGTTGGTGGGCCTTCGGGTTGGAGATATTCTATTTGCGCCAACCTTGGAAAATTTTCCAACTTCTCCCTCTGAGCCGAACCTCCGACGCCTCGAGGACATGTGGCCTCTTCTTATTGGCTGGCGGGCCTTCGGGCCAAAAAATTTCTTTGTGTGCCCCACCAATACTTGGAAAATTTCTAAGTTTCCCTCACCAATCCGCCATTCCACCGACTGACGTGGCGCATTCTGATTCGTCCAGATGGACCTCCCATGGGAAAATTTCCCTCCAAAACTCCATCCAGCCATAACTTGAAAAATACAAGGAGTTAGAAGGAAAAATTTTACCTTTCTGGAAAGCTGAGAAGATTCTCTATCCAATGAAACAATTTCTAGAAGGTTTTGAATACCTGAAAGATAAAAATTCTGACTGAGACACAAGGAAGGAAGGAATGAAGGGAGTTAGCCAAAAAATAAGCAAGGGGATTATTTTGGATAATAGTCTTTTCCCTTCAGGTAGCTCTCTCCTCTTGAATGCCTCCATACATAGAAGGCGCCACCTGGATGGAATCTTCATAGGGAAACCTAAATTGATGAGGAAGTTTGAGGAATGGATGAGTCTCCACTCAGCTAGTCTAGTTGACCAACTGAGTTGTAGTATTACATGTAGTCATAATAATAACATTCTGACCCTATCTTCTAGCCATATCCTGATATGTTTATGTAATTATATATGTTTTATTCAGTGTAGAAACCAACTGATATGGTCCCCTAAGTATATCTATATCAACCCAACTCACTTCTCTAACTATTATGGGATATGTTATCCCAATTCCCCTCTAATAGTGAATAATCCTCTCATAAACCCAACTCATAACTGGTGTAGGGTGACTAAGGTAATTTCCCTTCAATTTAGCAATCTTTTATAATTCATGGTAATTGGTGCCCAAGATATCCACTCCCTAGACGTAAACCCTACAATATAATTTTAATCATTATATTATCAAAGCCCATAAGTATCAAAACTTATCACTTCCATTATCCTCAATAAAATGTGAGGCTAAGATACCAAATATTTCCTTATATAGTGTAGGGATATGTGTAGAGTAAAATAAAAGAAATATCACTCCCTACTTGACACCCATGTCAGGTTCCTATCCACCCCTAGTAAGTAGCCCACTAGAGAGCCTTAGATGTTTAGCTGATGCTTGTCAATACTACCTTCCTCTAAGTGATAGGAACTCCCAAGAAATAACATACATACTCCAAGATGATACCCCAGGAAGCTAGAAAGCGTTTTGGTCTACATCCTAGTAGCTTAGCAAGTCACATAGTAAATAGCTCAAAAGAGTAACTAACCACATCTATGATATCCTCCAAATGCCAACTCTCTACAATATATCCCTTTCTTCCTGGGTCAAACTCTTCAAAATATGAGGAGACCAACCCTACTCACAACCATGTTCCATTAAATATACAATCCTTGTACCCATAAATGAAAAATAAAATCCAAGTTAGAATTATGTATATGTATAATAAGCTCACAAAAAATAAAAATACAAGTGTAAACAAAAAAATCAATACTTAGTCAACAATTTGGAAGTTTCCTTAACGGTTACCGAATCACCACTTTTAACAGAGTGGTAGTTGTGCATTCATCACTTTCCTAAGTTAAAATTGTGTAATTTTTGTGGTGGTTATGTAACCTCTACTCTACATAGAGTGGAAGTTACACAACCACTGCAACGGTTGTGTCCACAAAATTTGGGTCATATCCTAAAAGGCTAAAATGTAAAAACAAATAAAAAATATACCAAATTGAATGAAACAAAATAAAAATCCTATATGAAGCCCCCCTTGTGGTCATTTTATCTATAAATGTATTTAAAATTACCCCCTACGGATAATTTCAACTAATTCCTAAATTTTAGGGTAGAAATGAATAAATGAAAATAACTAACCTGATCATGACCTGCTTCTGCCACTGTTGGTTGCACTACCACTACCATCATATCTAGATGCTCTTTTTTTACTACACTCTGATGTAAAATAGTCACAAATAATCCATAACTCAAAAAATCACCAAGTGGGTAAGTATAAATGATTTCTATAAATAATGTTTTTTATATATAGTGTGTTTTGTGGGGTGAGAGAGCTAGTAAAGGTATATATATTATCCCCACTGACATGGTAATTAGTCTTATTGTATTAGTTTAGTATGTTTTGTTAATTAAGTATTTATCTACACTTTATTACCATTTTGTCTCGCAGGTGGTGAGAAGCTTAGATTGGTGTGATTTCAACACATGGGCGTGTAAGGTATAATTTCTAATTTGCCATTTGGGAGTGCTATACTTACAATTCACGTCTTATGCCTCTTCATGGCTAAAATGATTCTCTATGGGGGAAATATATACACACCCAAAGTTTCAAGGTGTTATATTGTTGGAATAGTGAAAATCCCCAATGATAATAACTTTCATTTTCAAAATAAATTATGAATTCACGTCTTATTCCATTGCTTTCTACTCACATTTATGACTTATTATTATTTTATTCTAAGTTTCCCAGCCTCACTTCCTCTCATGAGTGTTTTTTCCTTTGTTTTACCTTTAAGTTATGTAACCACTATAGTGGTTGCGTAACTGTCATGGTAGTTACGTAACATCTAGTTTAAGCAGACCAATGGTTACAAAACCACCATGGTAGTTGTGTAACCGTGGGTATGCACAGACTAGTGGTTTCATGCACATAATATTGAGAATTAAACATCATGTTTTGTATGTGTTTTTCTTTCTTAAAAGTCATTGTCTCACGTGTTTTTCGACCAAATCAGCTAGTTATGAGCTTGATAGATGTGTATGAAATTATTCTATTTTACTTACTATTCTTAGTAAATTATTTTCCCCTCCTTTGAGTGATCTGACACTTCTTTATTGCAAACTGTGTTGGACATCTTCGTTGTAAAATCTATATAAAATACATATTTTTCATGAAGCATATTTTGAAGCATCGTGAATTGAAATTTCACCATTAATCTACTAAAATCATTCCAAAAAACACACAAAAAAAATCAGAGCCTTTACCATGTTACTTCCTTGCATGCATTTCTACTAGAATACCTACAACCATCTTGATCCAACATTTCTACAACTTATTTTTCATACCAACAAGCACAACTACCTAAACTACATTAGATTCATTATTGGAAAAGAAGTTGAGGGCACTACTGAGATTGGATATTTTCATAGTTCTACATTTCAAGGTTGGGGGTGTAATTAAATTTTCTAAAGCTTCCTTTCAATTTAGATTTCAATTCATAATCAACTAAAAAGATATTTTAAGAAAGATAAAATTTTCAAGTTAGTTTTATTGTCTGTCAGTATCTTCTATTGAAAAATCCTTCTCAGCTCATCCCTGTGGATTTGTTTGCGAAGGATTTTGAGGAATTTCTTATGCACACATTTTTTCATTTCTTTTACTATAAAATTACCTGTAGCTTTATTTTATTCATTAGTAATATTTAAATGTGCATATGAGTAATTATTTTCTTTAAATATTCCTGTATACTTATCCCTATGGATGTGTAAGGGAATTAAAATTGAATAACCTTTTGTGTCTGTAGATCTTATTGAATTTCTTCAAATTAAAAAGCTTTTGTAGAATATTTTTTGTTTACCGAGGAAGTTTCAAGGGAAGAAACTGCTTATGAGAAGCATTTACTTCTTCCCCTAATTATGAGGTAAAGCTAACATAGGACATAGAATCCAAATTTAAAAATTAAAAAGTAACAAAAGAATAGCCACATTCGACTATTTCCTCGTTTTTAAATTTTACTTTAGTATACAAGTAGTTTCATTTAATTAGAAGCAGTTTCCATCTATCTGTAGTTTTTATTTACTTATTCCCAGTAAACTAAAAAAATACCAAAAATATGGATTAAACTAATTAGATTAATTAATTTGTTTTATTTACTTTCATTCAAAAGTTTTTGGAAAATACCAAAAAACAAGTAGATTAAATTGTTTTAATTTCTTTAATTAATTAATTAAACGTAGATTTAATCAAATTAAAGGAGATTAATCTAGTTTGTTTAATTTGAATTTTTATACGTTGATGGTTTAAAATAGGAATTTAGATTTAATTAGATTAGAATTAAGACACGCTCCCACATTTCGTTAGTGGATTAGGTTACCTTAACTTAGACTTAGACCCCTTTTAGTTTCTTTGTGTTCTTTTTTTATTTCTATAGATTGCTTCATTCCCACACAACCATCTAGGGCCCAAGATAACCAATACAAAGAGTTTATAATCCAACCATGCTGGAAGCAACCATTGACACAAAATTGACTAATAACTAATAAGCCCTTAGACACCTATTTTTTCAGGCCACCCCAGTCCCACCTACCCTCATCATATAGTTGATTTCTTTAAATGACAAGGTAGACAATACCAAGGAGTTCTAGGTAAACCAACCTGGTAGGTATTATATTTTTCCTTACACCATTCTTCATTAAATATTCATGACACTCTTTAGAGAGGAATTTATAGATGACGAAGGATAGTTCCCTTGTGTTCCATAACAAAGAAGGGTCTTATTCAGTTGCACTGATATTGACAGTGAATTTTGTAAGGTGATCATCCTTGATCGCACTATTACACTTGAGAATGTTAGGAAAACATTCATTTACCTTATAAGATAATACCTATTGTGCTCGTTGAGGAAATTTGTTTTCCTTGATTTTCCCTGTAACCATTTTCACCTATTTCATCTATCCCATTTATTCTATTTTATCCATTCCATAGCCATTAATCCATTCCATTATGGCTATCCCAACATAACCTTGAGATTTCACGTGCATCTAAAAGTCATGTGTTGATTCTCAGGGATACAGGGACCTTGTTATCCCCTCCCCTCTATCTATATCTTTTCTTATCTTATATATCTACCATATCTACAATATAAACTAGGAGGGGATAATTTACCTACCCCTACAAGGTAGGGGATAATACATAGGGGATACACCATATAGAGAGAGGACCCCCTATCTATATATATGGTACCCTGAGTAAGGACCCCTATATATATATTTCCCTCTCAGAAATTCCCCTATATATATCATTGTATCCTATCTTATCTCATCTTATCTTATCTTATCTAATAGGCCATATATAGAGTTCAAGATATGGCTATAAGGAGATGGGGGATAGGGTTCGATTTATCAAATAAAATATATTAGATAGGGATAGATGTATTAATATAGATGGATATGTGTGGATTTCCTTTAACTATCTTATCTACCACCCAACCATCCCATCCCTGGATCTATTAGATAGGGTCTTCCCCGCCCCATTTAGTTTATTATTTATGGAGATGGATCTGATAGGATGGAGATGGTGGATGGATGTTTGAGAAAATGAAAGTGAATAGATAGAGTGGCTTGAGGGGGCATGGATATGAGAAGATAACGATGGTGGATAGATAGATGGCCAAGAAAGGTAAAGGACCAGATAGAGTGACTGGAGGTGGGATAGGGATGGGGATGGATAGATAGGTAGGTGGTAGTTTGGTATCGATAGGTTTATCCTTGGATGATCATACCAGATTGGGGAATCATTTAATTAGATGATCTCTATGAGGTTGTAATCCTCATTCATCTTTTACCAGGAACTAGGACAAGAAATGAAACACCGATTTCATTCCAACCTTGATTGATGAAACCATCTTGTGCAATATGTACTAATTACTTGGGAGATATGGTCAAAGCCCTGACTAGACTTTAGATTCACACCTATAGTAGATCAGTTTAAAAGATCTCTCTATATCCTATTGAATATACTAGGATCTACCTCTCTAATCTAGCGTCTCTACCCATACATAGTAATAATATATCTAGTCAGATAAGAAATGTCCCTAATATCTATAGTCACTTACTCCCCTATATATTTATGGACCGTTTTGTCTCTAGTTACCTATTTAGGTCCAATCCATCAAACCAATACATATATCGATTACACTAAAGCCCTTAGTAAAGTTTACCTCCCGACTAGACCCGCTACTCTTACTCTTAATAGGGATAGGGCCATTTCTAGAATATAGATATAGAGGGGGGAAAATGCCCCCCATTCATTATAGAGAGGAGATCCCCACATGCCTATTTTTAAAAATAGATTCTATTCCATTGAGTTGTTACCATAGATACATAATATCAAATAAGCCCTAATTTATGACTATAGATACTCCATCTCGACCAAATCTAGATAATAGAATATATAACATATCTCTCCACTCTCCTCCCATATCCATATAGATATAGGGGTATGTCTCTATATGTGATCTATCACGCTAGGCCCTAGATATCTTATCTTATCTATCTAGTGGTGGCCCCATCTCCCCCTATATATAGATATTATCTTAGATATCTAGTGTTCACCCTCACCCCCTGAACTATCTTATATTATTAATTTGGCCATGTCCCTATCTATATATGAGGTAAATATTAGTGTATAATTCTCACCCTATCCATATATGGGGCAAATAATCATAAGCTTTATAGATCTATGCCCCTTACAAATACATATACATATATATACATACATATATATATATATATACATATATATATATATATATATATATATATATATATATATATATTATTTTTGGGGATGTATAGATCTAGGCCTATACATAAATTTGATTTCTCTAGCTGTAGATAACCTTTATACCTTTATAGAGAGGAAGGCCTATATATTAGAGACTGGGTCATATAGATCTATTGTCAGAAAAAATTTTCCTATCATCTGATCGCACTCCTTACCTAGAGACATATATAAAGGAGGGGAAGATATAAGAGAGTTAGAACTTCCCTTAGAAATGCATAGAGTGGGCCCCTCAGAAACATAAATATAGAGTGGGGAGTGGGAACCATCCCTCAACCCTATAAATATAGCTAACCCACTATTCAGGTAAGCAAGTGGCCCAAGCTTAGAAATAAACCCACTCTAAACTAAACTCTAGATACGTTTCCCACCACAAAGGCATCATGATTAAGTGATACATGAATAGATGGGGATTGGCACATCCATCCATTATATACATGATATAACTGACATGACCACAATTCAGTTAATAAATTGATGATGGATGGATTCCATATATAAATAGGGGACTCTCCCATCTCATCTATATCTATAGAGATTTAGTTGGTTCCTAGAGTTCAGATAGGGGACCTATCCCCTCTTCCATCTCTATATAGAGGGGGAGGTCCCCTATATATATATGGGACAAGGGATCTCTCCCCCTAGATATAGATTCATATATGGACAAACCCCTATCTAGAATCTAGTAATAAATAGAACCGCTACCTGATCCTACCAACTAGATCAATATATCATATAGTTTTCTACCTTCTCTACTCATCCCTAGATTGCCCCTAGTTTCTACCCTCTCTATTCATCCCATCCCCATATAGATTAGATAAGCACAACCCCACCTACCTCTTCTCCATATTAATAACAACCAGATGGCCTTCCCCTGCCTATATATGTAGATGGATGGATGGTTCGAATATGTATCTATGGGAAGGTTTGATGTGTAAGTGAACAAACCTACCCTATATGTCGGTTAATTGACTCCCTTATTCTCTATATGGGGTAAAATATACTACCTATAGTCAATATTTCATACCCCCTGATAGCTTCTTGTCTCCACACCAGATTTCCAAATAAATAAGATAGTGTAGGGTATAGCCATCATACCATATATCTATATAGGGCCTCTAGCTATGGATAGGGGCCCAACCATCCATAATATCCAACTAGATATGTATTAATAACTTTAGTTTACTATACTACTAATAACATGTATGGAGGAGGTGCAATGGTCCCATCCTAATCATATATGTCATCACTATACTCCCCAATACCTAATGGGATATGAGTAGAGAGGGGATTATATAGGGGGCATAACAACCCATATATAGAGAGGGGAACTCTTTATATAGATTGGAATGGATTGGAAAACTAGATATATCTCAATATAGGTGGTCTAAACTAGATAAGATGTATTCGGAATGAGATAATGGACTATTACAAGTCAGTGAGGATACCTATAGTTCTCTAGGGGACTCTTGATAGCCTACTAGAAAAATAAACTATAGTAGGGAGGGATACACTCAACTCCCCTAATAACCACCCATATAGAAATATATAGAAATGAGGCCTATATCCCATATACAAATAGGGGAGGGGGATATAGATATATATAATATAGTTTGGGGACTCTAGTTCGATATATAGGGTGGCCTAACATACATCTTGATCGATGAATAAATCTTAAGGAGGATATCATTTCTCTATATCTGAGTTTTCCACTCATCCCCATGTCTATATATGTGTCAGGTGATTTATGCACCCCCACCCAGATGGGAGGCATATATATGTGTGTGTGTGTGTGTGTGTGTGTTTGTATTTTAATGCCTACTTGATATCTATAGATATTTGGCTTTGGATAGATGCGATAATTATCCATCTATGATCTAGAGATCGATACACTTGTCACACAGTAGCCCTATATAGATATGGTTCCATATATATAAAATTATGCTCAAGTTGACCCCCTATAGATAGAATATCATATCAACCTAATTCTCCAGATAGGGGTCCCCCTCTATTGTAATGTGTAGATAGGACAAGATATATTTATCTAGGGTGGGAAGTGTGGACTTCTACTACTGAATTCTAATAAATAGATATCATAAGAGAATATATTGATTGGAGCTATTTTTTTTATTGGGAGATATAGTGATTGATTCATGGATTGAGACAGTTACCTTACATCACTATTATGATGTATTATGTTGGCACTATATATAGAGAGGAAAAAAAAAATCATTTAATTGGCCCAGTCGATCACTCTAATTAGATAAGTTAAATAGGACACTTACTGATACGAATGAATCTATATATGGGGGAGGTTGGTTAAGATACTAAAAATTGAAGCGTTTAACTAACCATACTCATGAGTAATCTTATTGAGTGGGTGACCTCATCTATATTTCCTAGTACTGGATCAACTCAATGTATATTTATATAGATATTCTCATTTAGATTGAGTTTTGAACTCTATATCTCTATTTGAACTATATATATATATATATATATATATATATATATATATATATATATATATATATAAAGTTATGAAGTTTATATCTCTATCTGAACTCTAACATTTAAATTGTAAATCTATATCTAGTTTGGCCTCTATATAGATAGATGGTCCTATCCCTTTCCCACTCTTTTAGAGGATATAACATTTTTATTCTCTATGTGATATAATAGTCCAAATAGACCTTTATCTTGATCTTGTTCTCTGATGAGAATATACCCATATAGGGGAATAAGGACCATATATATTATATATAGGTGAGAATAGGAATGAATAATTACATGATTGTCCCAAGACAACCTAGATTCAACCTCCCTATAGTTCTATGGGGGGCCTCTATTCTATATATTTGAATCTAATCTTTCATGCCATATCTTTATTTAAGTGTGAAGATCTGAGATGTCATGACCCTATATATAGATATATTAGATTTGATAACCCATATCTATATAAATATATACATTTATAGATCTATATATCTATATCTATGGGGATGGGACCATCTCTCTATATTATCCATCTCTCTATCTATCTATCTATCTATGAGTAAGAGATTTCATGATTATCTATCATCCATATATTATATACATGATACACCATTATATTTCTATATATGTGCTTCCCTCTCTTTATGTATAGGGCCGTTGGTGCATATTTTTGAATGAGACTTTATGAAATTTAAACTCTAGGGGACTCAATTTACATTTATGCTCTACTAGGGAGGATCTAATCTATATATGATTGGGAGGAGGGAATTTAGAGTTTGCACTTCCCCACCCCTACTTACTAAATAGATAGGTGGGACTCCCCTGCCCTAGATATGAGATATGATCCACCGTGCCCCAAGCCTTATAGATATCTGATTTGATCTATTCAGCTATCTAGAGGGCGAGGGAATCTAATCTAGTCATATTATGTATATAACATAGTACATTGATTCATACTTATAATCATATGATATATTGATAGTTGCTCCAAATGCATGTTATGTTCAGTCCACTCTCTCTTCTCTATATATGGGGTAGGGCACTTATGCTGAAATTAGGTGATGGATCTCTTGATTATATGGTATGCACTTGCCCCAATGGATATGGGATGGAATGAATAACTATTTTATTGGTTGAATGAACTGGTTAGCCCACTTGACCTACCCCATATATCTATAGTGCCCCATTATAGTACACCAACCCCATATATAATCTGAACTATGGGCCTTATTTATCCCTTACCTATCTATCTAACGGCCCTCTTTCTCTACTCCCTATCAGTCAAGAAAGATCCATATAGGGGTGTCGTATCTAGATATATAGGATAATGTCATTCATATTACTTTAAATAATTATCTATACTAGGTTATAAGTATTTATATGCATACGAAGTATTAATACAAGAGTAGCCCATTCCCCACTAACCCCATAGAATAGATAATCTCTTAATTGGAGAGGTGGGTCCTTGGATTCTAGATAGAGGCCCCCTTACTAAAAATATATTCTCTATTTAAGCCTTCACCAACCAAGGAGATACCCTTATTTATATCCTCCACTCATTATGACCCATTCAATTAGATCAATAGTTATTTTAATAGGTCGAGATGTAATAAGGTGAGGTGAGATGAGATAAGGTGATATTAGTTTATTTTTACTTTAGTTCCGAGCATCCATCCAAATTACTTATATATGGGAATATCTAACTCACTAGGGAATTCACCTATCTTCCCATCTCATCAGCAGGTCGATATACATAGGGATAGTGGTGTTGAATCTTAACTTATTGTATATAGATAGTGGTTTGATTACAAAAGGAGAGATATAATAGTTCATAGGGGGCTTAACCTTCTTGACCCCACTCATGATTGTGCCCCCCTCTCTTTATATAGATAGGGACTAGCTTATTGACTTATCAAATAAGATCTAACAGGGTAATTGATTCTAAAGTGGCCCCTAACTCTATAGATGTAGTCTTTCCTTGCCTATTAACAACCCAAAAAAGACTAAATCACTATGACCCACCCCATATATCATATATAGATAGGGAATTTCCTTCCCTAGATATATCATATCAAGCCATATCTTCTATCTGGGGTTGTCAATCAAATGATAGTTAGATATAGGGTCTAGGGGAAAGTGGCATGAAATATCTAGGGGCCCTATTGTTTTGGTATGCATAATTAAGTACATATAAAAAAGGAGAACACCTATATCTATATCTATACCTCCGAACCCCAAAATATACATGGGGGATTTAAGGGTACCATATCTATACTATAACCATAACCATAAATTGGGTAGCGGAACCCTTTCTATCTGTATATGACCGGATAGGGGTTTTGGAGTATATATATATATATATAGTGGAAATATTTATCAATTGAGTTCCCCTCTATAAATATCATAACCATATCTATATTATCTCTACAATCCCATATCTCACCCGTATAGATCTAAGGGGCCTCGATTTAAAAATGACTAATATGATATATTATTTTCATAAGGGGTGGGCGAGTATAGATATAGTTAACTAGGGCCCTTTGAATTATATATTTATGGATATGGAGCTTTTTACGTTTATATAGGAAGGTGGGAATTGAAGGGTGGGTCGGGTGCACTACCAAGGAAAACATACACCTTATACTCCTCTATCTATCTAGTATCCAATTCTCCTCAATCTTTCTACCTGATAATTTTATATCGGAACCCTATGATCCTCTATCTTTCTAGAGCCTAAAACATCCTTGTGAAAGTTTGGGAATATATGTGTTTTGAAATTCCTACATGGATCCAAGCAAACTCCCATGATAATCTAGATACCCCTATGATTATTCAAGAGAACCCTTCCACTTATCTAGGAAGGCCTATGCTTTTCTGAGCATCCTATACATCTATGCATCTTGAGCCCTATCGCTATCTATCTATAGAATAGATCAGTTGGGGTGTTTCCACCTATGTGGTGAGGTTAGTGGGATTCTTTATGAATAGGTTAATATTGAATAGATAGTACACACCAATATATCTATTTCAAGGGGTTCATTCCTGTAAATGAGATAAAGGTGGGGAGATGATGTCTAGGATAAATAAAATTTATGGATAGGTGGTCAGTACAGATAGATATAGAGTTCAAAGTTCATATATTCTCATTTAGATAGAGATATAGAGAGACATATAAAGAGAGTTCCAATTTCATACATTGAATTGATATTTGGGGAGGGAGAGGGGTGAGTGGATTACTCTATATACTATATCTAGTCATTATTTAATCACTCAATTATCAATATTTAGTTCCCTTATCCATTGAATCATGATCTAAATATAGATAGAACTGAAGATCCTATTGATGATATCTAGATGGAATATTCTCTCCACAAAATTTTAATCTCCCCATTTAGCCTATATTAGCATATATCATACAGGGTAGAGGGGATGTCATATAGAGTGCCTCATCCTCTCAAGAAAGGATAGTATGATAGTTAGGCCTGTATATGGCCCTAATCTGAGAGGTAATAGGTAGGCCCCCATATCTATCTAGGGCTAGAGATGGATAATGAATAGATGGGTACATCCATCCTCTATTCTTATTTATTATGTAAGTGATATCATTCAAGTCATCTCATCATTCGTAACACCTAGATAATTAATCCAATTCCTCATAGGTTTTAGTTGTAGTTGGCACCCTATATAGATATATGGAGATCTAATTCATGCCCCCCAATATATACTATGTATAGTTGAAGCCCTATCAATATATGGGGGAACTACTATCCATGTCCATATAGTGAAGCTTCCCAACTCCTCTTTGTTTCTACGTCGACCTATATCCCATCTATACACCAACTTCCCCATCTATATATGTAACATGATTTTCCCTTGTATTTAATTTATCATTGTTGGCAGCTAGGAAATATATACTTGAGAGTGACTTGGGACTCATAGATATGGGGCCATCATCCTATCTAGTCAATGGATCCTACCGTAATATCCTAGGACCCAACCCTAACTCCATATAACTATAGCCACCCTCGCCACAACGTAAGTGATAAGTCCTTATAGGCGGTGGGTTGATTCAACTAGATAGTTCTGAGTGGTTGTTTGAGCCCTATATAAAGATTAATTTTGAGATTCATGTTATATTTATAGTCTTTTTAGAAACCTATAATTACACCCGAGAAATTTAAATACTTAGATTACGCTAATTCTCTCCTTTCTCACAAATCGACAACATATCGTCAAAAGCACTCATATTCCCTCTTATAGTTGTTAATTAATTACAATGCGCTAATTAATTAAGTTGACCTATATAACTAATACCCTAATTAACAACCTTTCGTTAATGAATTCACCCCTTTTATCCATAGACTAATTAATTATTATTAATTAATTAGCCTTCTCCCTTCCATTTAACCAATAAATCAATTATTTAATTGATTTATTCCCCTTCTAATAGCCTATATCACACTAATATTGCTCTAATTAGCTTCTATAATCTTACATCCACCTATTATATTAATCACCCTTTGATGAATTAAAACATCCCCCAACTCCAATGACTTGCTAATTATAAATTAAACCCTTCTAAAGTAAGGTTACCTATTTATAAAGCAACCTTATCCATTCCTAATCATGTTTTACCTTTATCCCACATGCAGAGGGATGAAGTGTTTTCCTTTATCCATTGGGCTATATATGGAGCCCTCCTTCTACCTTTATACCTACACCTAAACTTCTTTGAGAAAGAAAATGCAAAGCATATAGCAAAATAGACTAAGAGCTTGCTTTTTGTTTTCTTAAGAGGTCAGCATTGTTAAGAGCTAAGCTTCCTATTCTTGCATTCCTTTAAGGATCAAACAAGAAATTTTTGATTGTCCATTAGATCTAAATAGGTCCATTCATTTTGTTGGTAATCTATGAGAGTAGAGATCTTGAATAGCATGCTAGTTTTGATCTTATGTTTTCAAAGTTATGATGTTTAGTATAGATCTTGTTTAGCTCTTTATCTTGATGGTGCCTAGGCTTTGTCTTAGCTAGATTATAGAACTATTTTAGGTGGCAGTTCTTGTTTCATTTAATTTAGCTTAAGCAAATTACACATGCACACATTTGGCATGCCTAGTGGGACCCTTAGTCCCATGGCATTTTAGTTTAAGTTTCATTGTTTTGGCTAACTTTTGATATGCACATGTAGTAATTAATGTCCATTTTCTTAGAATTTTTACTAATTTGATATGGGTAACTTCTTGTTTCATAGCCATTATTTTAATGGGTTTTTGCCATTTTTAAACTAAATTTGTCAAAATTTGAGATATTGAGAGTTTTCTTGTGTTGTTTTGTCATATTTTGGTTGTAGGTGTGGCGTACATGCACATTTTTAGGAGCACATGCATGATTTTTAGTGAGCACAGGAACATTTTTCATTGTGCACATGCATCTCGGTAGTGGCACAAGCACACTGTCAAAACTTGGTTCTTTGTTTATCGACCCTGGCACATATGCACGGTAACCCCAACACACACACCCTAACCAGCATGCGTAGATGCACTAACCTGGGTGCATAGATGTCATTTTGTTACTATACCCTTCACTACATTTTAAAACTTGGTCAGATCAGCACATACATCCTAACCAGAGTGCACACGTTGTTTTAGTGGCACAAACACATTTCTGCTGAAGTGCTGAATGTTCTGTCGGAATCTGGAGACTGTTTTACAAAGCGGTGGTGTAGACGCTTTTCCAGTGGTGCACACACTGTTTTCAATAGTGTAGCACAAGCATTCTGTCGTAAATTTTCCATCTATTTTTTCTCATAAGAGTGGTCACATACAATGTTTTTGTGGCACACACACCTCTCTGGTGGTGCAGGGTGCATGGTAAGCCAAAAACACATGTTGAGTAGCGCATACTTTATTTTTGTGGCACACATGTCTCTCGGGTGGTGTAGGTGCACTGTAAATTGGAAAACACGGAGTGGCGTATACGCCCTAACACCTACACGTAAATTCCAAAACATGGGCACAGGTGACCTTTTTGTATTTCTTGAAATTAATGTGTTGAGGTTCTAACATTCTTGCAGGTTTTATCTAATCATATACTTGTCTTTACAGGCTATTTTTACATGTTTTTTACTGTGATTAGATAAGCTTTGCATTGTTTTTCTTATAGTCATAATATCGTGTATGCTCTTCCCTTGCACGTCCCTTGGGGAGATCTTGGGAATCAGAAATGAATCTTAAGTCCTTTTGATACTTTGAGGTTGTTAGGAATATTTGAGTTGGAATTGGTTAACTTGAGCATAGTTGAATTAAAGTGTTTTTCCATTTGATATATTTTTGGATTTTGAAGACATCACGTATGCTCTTCTCTTGTGTCCTTGGATGATCTAGAGAATCATAAATGGTTCCTTCTCTTTTGATGGAAAAATACTAAAAAATGTCATACAGGACCAAAATTCCATCACTTTTCAAAGAACAGAGGAATTAAAACAAAAGTCAAAAACTACTAATACAGTTGTTATACAGGTTACCAAATGGTGTTTGAGAAAACCACACCTAATTAAAAAAGATAAAATGAACAACATATTCAAAACACTGTATTGTAGGTTTTGGAAAAGGCTATGTCCCTCTCCACTCAACTGAAACATAACCCCTTTGGCATAATGCCTTAAGCTATAATAATGCGGGTGGTTCTAGGAACCCCAAAGTAGTCCACACAAGAGGGAAACTTGTGGATGAAATGAAAAGTGCTCCGCACTACCTATCTGACTAGTGATTCCTTTGTGAGATAGAGTTACAAGTTGTCCCTACGTGACCCTTTTAAGTACACGATGGATGCATTTACTGCCCACTGTGCTTGAAGGGGGAAAATTCAAGATACTCCCAAGATAGTTGAGACTATTTGGGTAAATCATCCCACTCGTGGATAATCTTTGTAACACAAGAGAACCACCTAGGAAAATATACTTTGGCCAGGAGCCCACTTTGACCATTCTAAAATAGTGTTGAGTTGTGAACCATCTTTTTATTGCGAAACATGTGACGACGTTACTTTCGCTTAGTTTTTACTTACCTTAGGGCAAGGAAAAACTCTACTGAAGTGAAGCCAGCATTTTTCATCCCATTTTTTTATTTGCTTCCTTCACATTCTTTTGACACTTTGTTTGTTAGAAGGAGAATGACTACCTTTGTGTTACCAATCGATTGTTTCTGCCAATTTTTTGTCCGTTTACACCCATCCATGTTTACGGCATGGGTAAGTTAAACATGTCTAAAGTGTGTGGAGACGTATTCATATCATTGGTGGCCTTTGTGATCTTGATACCCACGTCAAGATTGTTGTTGTAGTTAGGCGTGGTTCATCATCTTGAACTTTTTTAGAAGGGTTACCTTGTTTATATTGTATCACTACAATTTTTATATTTACGTCTTGTTTCTTGTAAAATTGACATAAATATCTATATTGTAAGGTTATCGCATGCACACATTTTTAACTATTCCTAGTTATAATTTGAGCTCTTTAGTTTGATTCTATTATTACCTCGATTTTGAAGAGTGTTGGGTGTTACCATTTCTGCGTGTTATATCAATACCCACCTTGATATCAATACCTTATTTTCTCACAAAGTTTGGTTAACATATCTTGGTGATATTGTTGTTGTCATTCAAAAATTGTAATTGGCACTTTTTGAGATATGGGTCTTAATCGAGTTTTGAACTCACTTCTAGCATATCTTGTTAGGAGGTTACATTGAATTTTTGTATTTACTTACATTTTGTTCATTCTCGTGAACTTAGCATAAGTAAGAATGTCTCGTTAATTATATTGCGATGCGAAACTACTCTTTGAAGATGTTTGTCTAGGAGTTACTTCATTTGATAGGTTTGGGTACCAAACATTTGTGTCACTGGGTGATTTATCACTCTATCACATTGGTATTCTCACATTGTTTTTTCATTCATCATATTCTTGACAATACATCTTGCATTTCACTTAGGTTTTGTCACAAATTTTTGAACACATTTACAACTTACCTTAGTGAAACTATCACAAAAACATGGGCTCCTAAAATATTATTAGGTTCTCAAGAGACAGACATATGAGGAACAACAAGTGCAAGCTTGGGAAGCCTCTAACAGACAAGGGTCAAACCCCTTCATTGGACATGATCTAGGACCTTTGTTTTTCTATGGAAAAAGAGATAGAAGATATGGTTGATCATAGTGGAAATGAATTAGAATCCCCACACACATAATTCAATTTTGACCCTACTTTATTAGATGAGTTTCTTTTCAGAAATAAGGATAGAGTGCTAGCACGGGTCTTAGAATTAGGGGCCAAATTGCCCATAGAAAATGAAACAATCCCACATGTGATTAACGTTATTGAGGAAGAACAACCCCTTATCAATATGGAGGATATTTTGATGCATGTATATGCTTATACCTCCAACGCAAGGAATGATAAAGTGGTGGGACATAGAATGCCCTTTATCAAAGTTCCACGTAGAAACAAGACAAGACATGAGACTGGTGAAGAACCTCCACAATACAAGGAGGAAGAACCTTTAAGAAGAAGAAACCATGATTCAACAATAGATTAGTAACCTAAGCTAACAATTAGCTTTGTCTAACCTCCCATGTATAGAAGGAAGCAAAGAAAAAATGTTCAGAAAGTCGAGGCCTAAGGTTAAGATCAATGAACTCCATAGAGAAAACCAAGGAGAAGATGATACAGGGTATCATCACGTATATATCCCCACTTCTCCCACTAGAGAACAATTGCTCACACAAGAGGTACAGTCTATGAAAGTGACACTCACGAGCCTACAAGAGAGCAATATAGGGAGCATTAGAAAGTATCAATATGAAGAATTATGCCCCTATCCTTTTGACAAGACTATAACCCTTTAACCCTTTCCTAAGAAATTTGATATGCCAAAATTCAAAAAATATAAACTGAATGGAGATCCACCGGATCATGTCAAATATTTCTATATGGTATGTCAAGAGGTGTCTTATAGTGAAAATTATCTCATCAGAATTTTCCCCAAGGATTCTTAGAGGTCAAGCCTTGGAGTGGTTCACATGTTTACCTCAGGGATCAATTTTTACCTGGCAAGAATTGGTAGAAAGGTTTGTGTGCATCACTTCTCATACAACATAGAGAGTGATGGTCACCATGGTTAGATTTATATGGTGCCAAACAACATCCCAAATGAGACTTTCACCAGCTTCCTCCAATGGTGGAGAGGGATAGCTAGCCACTTCCCTTGCACTTTCCCTAGAAAAACAGCCTGCGTTAGTATTTTCATTCCCAACCTAAATCCCGGATATAGCTTTCCACCTCCAAATGCATTATGTTCTGCACTTTTGAGGAGGTCATTGAAAAAGGGGTTTAGATAGAGAAATCTCTCATTGCCAAAGGAACCCTCAAAACCCAATCTAGAGATAATCAAAATGCTCAAACCCATGGAAAATGTGAAGGTTTTTAACAAAAAACAAAAATGTGGTGGGAGATGGGATCACTGATTCCAAATGTGTACAAACGGTTCAAACCGGTCAACCTTTTAAACTGACCAAAGGACCAATTCAACCACCACTAAAGTGAAGAACGTTCACCTCTCTTAATGAACCTTTGTCAGTTATACTAAAACAATTGGATGTGGCCCACATGATGACATATCCTATGACGCAACCATTTGATGACAATGCTCCAAAACCTTCATGGTACAAGGAGCATGAATATTGTGAAATGCATCATGTCAAGGGGCATAAGATAGACAAATGTCTACGACTCCGTCATTATATTCAAGACGTCATTGACAATGGGGAGATAGAGGTGGAAAACCCAAGAAAAATGCAAGACACCCAACGAGAAAATGGGGATATATAAAGAGCCATTCCCCAATCATGATAAATCAAAAAAGTCAAAGCCTAGATCAGGGGAGAGTCATCCCAAGGTTATAAAGTAGTGAATTACTTGTACACCAAAAAAGACAACAATAATTATGATTCACTTATTAGATGTATTCACTCTCCTACTGACCATGTCAACACCATCTGAATTAAGGGAAAGGATTGCATCAAGGTAATAAGGCGTGCCCACCTCGTGATTCTGGAACCTTCTTCGTCAACCCCAAAAAACTGGTAAATACAATCTTTTAGAGAAACTTGAGAAGACATCTGCTAAGATTTTGATCTTAGATCTTCTTAAGATATCCAATGTGCATAAGGACATTTTGTACCAAACCCTTCAGGGGTCGGGAGTTCCATTAGAGGTTGATCCTACACACCTTCAAGCTGTTAGTGGAAAACATCGTGCCAAATGAACATATTGCCTTCAATCATAACGATATCCCTACTGAGAATCCAACACATAATCTTCCTTTATATATTGAGGTAGTTGTCACCCACAGGAAGATCAAACGAGTGCTTGTGGACAATAGATCACGGTTGAACATCTATACACTCAAGTTGGTTTAAACAGTTAGGACATACTGAGGCAAATCTTGAGTCCAATATCATCACTATCACCAACATACGACAACGCGGAAAGGGGAGTAAATGGGCACAATCACATTTCCCATGGAGGTGGGTCCCACTTTCCATCAAGCAAATTTTCATTTCCTCGACTTGGAACTTCCATATAATATGCTTCTAGGCTGACCATGGATTCATGTCATGCAGGTCATGCCATCGATGTTCTATCAGTGCATTAAATTGAAGCATGAGGGACACACCATTAACAATACAAGGAGATTCAGAGCCCTTCACTCACTACAGAGCTCTCAATAGCTTTTACATGTAAGGGGCACATATGCATGTCCCTCCGCCGATATAGTTGTTCCTCTCCAATCTGAGGCGATGGAATCTCAGATAGATTTAGATTCTCTCAGTTCTTATGCCCATGGTGCATCTACATCAAAATCTCCTTTTGATTCATCAGAGATGAAAATCCTTGAATATGGCTGTGCAGAGAATATAATGTGTAACAAGCCCTCTTGGTTTTAGACCTCTCATTGTCACCCAAGACTAGAGGTCCGACCTAACTATCGCTTCAAAAGACCTAGAAATGAACATACATTTGGGTCATTCTTACCTGGAGGCTTGTTGGCTGAAGAAAAATTACTTGATCCACCTACAACTTGGGTCCTAGAGGATACTCAGCCATCCTGTTATCAAACCCCTGAATACGAGAAATCTAGTAAAATGATGTACTCCATGGGCTACAAGGGTCTAGGATGTGGAAGAAATGAACAAGGACAGAGAGAGCCAGTATCCTCTTCCGCATTTTCAAAATAGAAAGATATGGCATTGGGATTCTGCCCTTATGGAGCACACCCCAATGATCAAGATGCTACTTGTTCTGAACATGAGGATAGCTCTGACTATCTAGATAGCGATATGGATTCCCATTGTATCCAATATGAGGATCTTGCCTCCACAAACCTATTCATGAACAATGTTGTCCTAACCATAACCCCTACAGAACCAACCCTTGACCTTGTTTACCCTTCCCTTGTTGAATGGGACCAACAATATCACATGTCACTAGATTTATTCAAGAATTACAAAGCTATCACAGAGTTCATGGGCATAAGGGGATACAATTCCCATTGGAGACCACAAGAAGGGTTTCTTTATTGACTTGGATACTTGTGCCTACTTTGGTGAGGAGGCTGAGCTTCGTGGTCAAAAAAATTTAAAGAAAAGTGAGGGCTAAAGTTCTAACATAAAGCCTCGGCAAAAATCAAAGTCCAAGTCGCACAGTGAAAACCTCTTTGAGGCACTGGCCAACAAACAAATAAAAAAATCAAAGGAACCAACAAAGTGACCACACCAAGGATGAAAATCTCGAGGAGACATCCTTAGACGAAGATATCAACCTTCCTCCCGATCCTACGCGTATGGAGGACTTATCAAAGTTACTGGTCGAAGAAACCATTGATGTAAATATTGGTACTGAAGAAGATCCCAAGATAGTAAAATTGGGAGCATCACTCTTGGCTAGAGAACAAAAGACATTCACTATGTACTGTTGAGAGTTTATAGACGTGTTCGCATGGTCTTACAAAGACATGCCTGGATTAGATCCCACATTAGTCGTACATAACCTAGTTGTGCACGTAGATGCTAAGCCTATCAAATAGAAGCTCAAAAAGATGCACCCAAGAGTGGCCTTACTGGTTAAAGAAGAGTTGGAAAGATTGCTAACAGTAGGGTTCATCTAGCCTATTGATTATTCTGAATGGATATCCAACATCGTTCCTATGTCTAGAAAAATCCTGTTCGGTATCTGAATCTACACAGATTTTAGAGACATTAATAAGGCTTTCCCTAAGGATGATTTTCCACTACCAAATATTGACATGATTGTGGATTCAATAGTAGGGTACGAGATGCTATCTCTCATGGATGGCTTTTCAAGATACAACCAAATCAAGATAGCTGAAAGAAGATCAGCACAAAATGGCTTTCACGACTCCTTGGGGTACCTTCTGTTATCAAGTGATGCCATTTGGCCTCAAAAATGTAGGAGCTACTTATCAGCGGGAAATGATAGTAATTTTTCATGATATGATTCATGATATCATGGAGGACTACATGGATGACATCCTCAGAAATTCTAAAACAAGAGAGGATCACCCTGTCATTTTGTGGCATATCTTTGAGTGCCTACGAGAGTACAAGGTCAGGCTAAATCCAAAGAAGTGTGTATTCAGTGTGCTATCAGGAAAACTGTTGGGCTTCATTGTATCAAGATGAGGTATTGAGGTAGACCCTGCTAAAGTGTCTGCTATTACTGAAATACCTCCACCTAAGAATATCAAGCAACTATGTAGCTTATAGGGGAAAATTCAAGCCATTCACTGCTTCATCTCCCAACTTGTAGATAAGTGTCATTCATTCACCCACTTGCTTAAAAATTGATGTCACCTTCATCTAGGGACCTGAGTAACAACAAGCCTTTGCTTTGCTTAAACAATACTTGGCTAATCCACCTGTCCTCATGCCTCTAACTCCTAGAGAACCACTCTTGCTCTATATTTCTGCTACACAATTTGCTATTGGTGCATTGCTCACCCAATACGACCTTGGTCATAAGGAAAAAGTGGTGTATTATCTCAGTCACACCCTCATCGCCTATGAGCTCAATTATCCTCAAATTGAAAAATCTTGCTTGGCTAATGTTTTTACTTTTCAAAAAATTCTCCAGTATCTATTGAATACCAAAAACCAAGCTAATATCCAAAGTTGACCCACTCAAGTACTTACTATCTAAACCCGCCCTCACAGGTAGAATGGCTAATTGGATCATTCTACTCAGTGAGTTTGACATAGAATTTGTACATCAGAAGTTGGTTAAAGGACAAGTACTTGCTGACCAGCTAGCAGAAGCACCTTTGCAAGGCACTGAACCTTTGAATCTGGATCTGCCAGATGCCTCCTTGCTCTACATTGAAGAATCTGTCATATGGCAGATACATTTTGACAGGTCCTTTACATTTCATGGTTCAGGTGTAGGGGTAGTCCTTATTACTCCTTCTGGTGATCCTATACCATAGGATTTTCACCTGAGCTTCCCTTGCACAAACAATATTGTAGAGTATGAGGCACTTATTGCAGGGATGAAGCTAGCTATCAAGTGGAACATTCATCATGTCAAGGTTGTGGGTGATTCTCAGTTAATTATCAAATAGGTTAATGATGAATATAAGGTTAAGGATGACAAGCTCATACCTTACAAAAAGTTGGTCAAAACTCTAAAGGAGTACTTCATGTGCATTACATTTGAACAAATCCCAAGAGTGTAGAACAGATCGGTAGATGCCATGGTGACAGTGGGTTCTATGCTTCATATTCCACCAGGGAATAATGACATGTCATTCTTTGTAGAAAATTTATGCCAGCCCACATATGACATGCCAGAATCTTGTCTGGCTTGTGATGTTGTTGGTCCTAATTCCCCATGGTATGAACCCATGTTTACCTATCTCAAGGACAACACGTTCCCTCCTAATATCTCCCATTCTGAAAAGAAAATCCTGATTCGCCAAATAGCCCATTACATCTTTTTAGGAGGTACACTTTATCGTTGTGGCTACGATGGGAATATGTTATGTTGTCTTGATGTGACGGAGTCAATCCAAGTGATCAAATAAGTACATGAAGGGGTGTGTGGAGCACATATGAATGGAATGGTCTTAGCTAAGAAATTTTTGAGAATAGGCTACTATTGGCCTACCATGGAAACTGATTGTTGCAATTATGTTAGGAAATGTGTACTTTGCCAAAAGTATGGAAACTTCATCCATGCTCCATCGCAACCATTGCAACCTATCACTACCCCATGGCCATTCTCTAAGTGGGGACTTGACTTGATAGGGAAACTTACTCCTACCTCATCTGATGGTCATACACACATCATCACAGCTACAGAATACTTTACAAAATGGGTGGAGGTTGTCCCTTTAACCTATGTAACAGGAGCCCCAAGATTTATAAATTTATCATGAATCATATCATTTGTCGATATGGCATTCCCACAGCCATTGTTACAGATAATGGGAAGTCATTTAAGAATAAAATGGTATAAAGGTCTTTGTCAATGGTTCCAAATCAGGTTAAAATGGTCTACACCATATTACCCCAAGGTAATGGACAGGCCGAAGCCACAAACAAGACTTTGGTGAGAATAATGGAGAAGATGGTCAAGTAAAATAGGTCGTAATTGGCACTTGCAAATCCACCCAACCCTTTGGGCTTACAAAACCTCCATTCACACTCCTACGGGTGTGAACACCATATTCTCTAGTATTTGGGACAGAATCTATCATCCCCTTAGAAATTGAACTTCCTTCCCTAAGAATCTCTCTTAGGGACTATCTGGATAAAGATGAGGATTACCGAGGTAGCAAGACTGGCTGAATTGGAGCTCCTAGATGAGAGGTGCATTCATGCACTCTTAATCACCTGAAAGTGTATCAGAATAGAGTCTCTAGAAACTACAACAAGAGAATCATCCCTCGTCAGTTTGAGGTTGGTGATTTAGTCATGAAGGAGAACCAGTTCAACACCAGAGCGGAATGAGAAAAGAAAGGGAAGTTTTAACCACATTGGTTGTGATGCTATGTTATAGTGGCCAAAGTATGGCACAGGGGCATAAAAACTTGCTCACCCCAATTGTGATGAGCTCCATGAGCCCATGAATGCCATGCATCTTAAGTGGATCTATGCTTAAACATGGTGCATAAAGTCAAAAAAAATAAAAAAACAAAAAAACATGGTAAAATGATCAAAAATACAAAAAAATCAAAAAGAGAAAAAGAAAAAGAGAAAACAGGTCATCCACAAGTGAAAACCATGCAATTGTGGCACTTTGGATAAGTCCTTGGGTGAAAACCAGTTTCCGACACCTTGGGAGGATTCATTGTTCACAAGCATCTTGCATCTGAGGGTAGTTTTTACTTGGCCTAGCCCTAGTTCTGCCTTCAAGATTCCCTATGAGCCCAGTCCTGTCAGGCCTTGATCTGGCTTTGTCTTCTTTTATTCATCTGTGAGGGGCATGGTCTTTTTCTATTTTCTATCCTATGTTGGGGGTAATTCAATGACTTCACCTTCTTGTTCATAAGCACATGGCTTCTGCCCTTGTATATTCCCCATCTAACGCTTGGGGGCATCCATGCTTTCTTGGTTACCTGTGCATAACTCTGGAAAACCGTTAGAAAACAACACAAAAACAATAGAAAATTGTTTCACAAAAACCTAAACAATAGAAAATTGTTTCACAAAACAAAAACAATAGAAAATTGTTTCACAAAAACCTAAATAATAGAAAATTGTTTCAATAAACAATAGAAAATTGTTTCAAAACACCAAAAACAATAGAAAATTGTTGCATGAAAACAAATCTTACAAAAACATTTACTTACATTTACTTGCATTGTCTTGTTTCTTGCTTTGCTTGTTGCTTGTATAGTTGTTTTATGTTTTTGCTTTTGGGTTGTTTGTTGCTTGGGCATACTTTGTTAGGATTCATCTTTTCTTGCTTAGATTAGATTTATTCTTGCTTGTGCATATTGAGGTGTGTTTTTGCATGCTAGTGAATCATGGTGCATTATTATGTTAATTCATTGTGTTCTTTGTTAGCATTTGATTGTGTTTATTGCATGTGCATTGTTTTGTTATCATAACATCACATTACCATCATTATCATCACATCTAACATCATCTATACATCATATATCAAGAAAAAGCTAAGTATACATCATACATGAATGCTAAGCTAATCATCACATATTGTATCATCAAATGGGGGAAAGAGGGATCAAAAATATCAAAATCTATCCCCCCCTGCACCCTTATCATCATATCATCCCATCCACTAAGTATGACACATCTCATAAACAAAACACATTTGATATATTCTACAAGATCACATCATTTGGAAATAAAAACACATGTGATACATCAACAAGATCATGATACATATACATGTCAAATCAAAATAGAATACATCATAAGCACATCTATCTATCCATGAGAAATAATAAACAGGTGTCCATCTCATATATACATATGTCATGTCACAAATGTCCAAATCATACATGTATGGTATATCTCATATCAAAAAATGGATATACATCACGGCAGTGTATCATAAAATCCTTCATCTGAGGCATACAACAGAATGGTACATATAACAGAATAAAATCCTTCATCAGAGGCATGTATCAACACTACTCTATATCAAAAAAATCCTTCAGCTGAGGCGTATAAAGATGATAGATCAAAGTGTCCATTTATATCTATACAAGTATAAACTTTGCTAGGTCGGTACTCAAAATAATACATCATCGATACGAGGTGCCATAAAAAAGGGGGCATGCATCAGAAAGAATCAAGCCTTCATCATGAGGCATCATCAAAATAAAAGTATACAAAACTATACATCAAAATCAGCCTTCATAAGAGGCATGTATACAAACAATCTGTATAACAAAAATAATGTAGAGCTCAACCATAGCTCTCACCCTCGCCAGGACTCCCAGGTCTGTCACCTGGTTGACAGAACAATGGTGGCTGAGAAGGACCTGCACTAGGTGGGCCACCAAACTATCTAGATGGCCCCTATCTAGCCAGTTACTCTAGCATAGGCTGCCTAACTGATCTCATCGAATGGCCTGATCTTCATGACTGGGAACCTGTCATGCTCATCTCTGACTGTCAAGGTAGTACCACTCACTGCTCTAGGGGAACTACCCTGAAGTAGGCAGTCCTATAAAATAAAGCCTCGCCACTGAGCCTCGTAGCATCATGTATCAAGTCAATATCTCCAGAGGTGAGGGCTTCCTGAAGGGAAACATCACGCTCACCTGTCACTCTACCTAAATTGGCCTCATCCTATCTCAAAGAGGTAGCCTCTCAATCTCTCTCTGCGGTAACAATCTACACCTCGGCTCATGCCTAATCCCTCTATGTAAGAAGGCCCTGTGACCATGTGTATACATGATCCCTCTGAGCAATGACCATCCGCACCTGAGTCTAGGACTGGTGTAGGAGGCTCAATATCTGAGCCCCCTGTGCGGCCATCTCTCACATCTGACTCTGCCATGATGCTCTGTCACCTCCTAGGCCAGCCTGGGCCCAAGCCTGATCTCACTCTGAAAGTAATGTGACAATATGGGTCTAGGCCTCATCATGCTCAGTGTAGCGGTCACACACCAGCCTCGGGCCTCATCCCTCTCTACTCTAGTTGTGTCTCTCTCAGCTAAAGCCTGTTGTAGCTACTTCTGTACTGTGGCTATCTGTGCCACTGGTTGTGTGGCTATCTGTGCCACCAGGACTGGTCCCTGGGGCACTCTCGATGACTGGCCCTGCTCTAGGACCCTCACTCTAGGAAACTAAACTGGTGCCTGTACTGGGCCCTGTGGCCTCGGTCCCTGTGCCTGTGAGGCACCCTGCCCATCATGTGGAATGCCATCAAAAGGATCCTCTGGATCCAGCCCCACTTCTCTCTCTCTCTGCTCTGAACCATGCCAGATCTCTATAGGTGGACAAGCACCTACTTCCTAGGCCTCCTTCGGGATGGTGAGACACTAGGGGTAACATAGTGGCATACCAAGCTACATAATCTATTGTAGTCCCCAGGTCCCACACCTGTCATGCTGGGTCCCATGCCTGTGGGACCACCTATGTAAAACTCACCCTAGCTCGGGCCACCTGGTATGTGAGGCCCCATGGTATGCCTCTCTGAATCTCTACATGCATACCAAATATCTAGCTGTGGGACCCCTTGTACTCTACCAAGATGCCGTTGGAACCTGTCAACTTGATACAACTCTATAATGTAGTTATGGTTGGTCGATGATATAGTGCTCTACTGAGCACACACTGAGCTCTATGGCATCCTCTGGCCACTGGAAATGTCTGTAAGGCCACCAGATAATATCTATCTCTGGCAGGTCATCAAACTCTCGCCTATATTTGAATAGGTTGCCGATGTGGCCGCGTATATCACCTCCTGTTGATACCCATGTCATGTAAGATGACTCCTCTGGGTCTTGGACACATGCAAAGTGCCCACAGGGCATCCGATGGCAATATGGTCCCATGACCAAATCTGTAGTAAAGAGGCTGGACCCATGGTCTTCTAACCATGGTAGGTAATCAAATGTAGATCCCAGTATAAGTTGGCCAAAATGCACTATCCCCAATAGTATCTCTCGCCACTGAAAATGTCGTGTACCAAAGGTAATAATCCTCTCAGGAATGATGTCCCTGTCTTATCAATGAGTAAAAACCCACTGATAAGAGACATAATGTAGAGAGGCCCCCGATGCAGTGTAGGGTTAGAAATGCACTCGTGCAAAGATATGGTCATAACATTGTGTGCTATCTCATCTACATCAAAAAGATCACTACACACTGCTTTAATCAGCCTCACATAGGAGTTATACTCAATCAAGGTGCCTATGATCGGCACACGAAGGATCCACCATACATCCTCAAGGGTCACAGTCATCTCCCCTGTAGGCAATCTGAAACACTGACTCTCGCTATGCCATTGCTCGGCTAGTGCAGTCAGTAGGCCATGGTCCAATGTAATAGAGGGCATCTGAGACACAGGGCCTAGCCCCACTGCCTCGAGAAGTATAGCCATGGCATGCCGGTCTCACCGGTGCATGCTCCCCTCTAGCTCTATTATCTGGGAGTGGCGCTCCCACATCTGTAAAACTGATAACCATCTCTGTAAAATATCAAATCACTCGTCAGTTACTAACATTTCTTCTAAAAATCTATCTATCATTTTAGGGTTAACCCAAAATCCTAAAAATTCTTCTAAGAGTCATCTTTTTGACATTTTTCTATCTATCCTCCACCAGCCTGGGATGCCTGCGTGCCCTTTTTGGTGTGTGCACCCCCTTTTGGGCATGTGCACCTCCTTTTTGGCATGTGTGCATGTGCATGTTTGTCTTCTGGTGCTTGTGCCCTCATTCGGGTGCCTGCGCGCCCTTTTTGGCATGTGCACCACACATTTGGTGCTTGCACTTGCATATCTATGCCTGCACTTGGTGTGTGTACCCCCAAGTGTGTGCGCCCTTTCTTTCATGTGTGCACCCCATTTTTTTGTGTGCACCCCCTTTTCCTATGTGTGCATGTGCACACACATGTGTTGTGTGTGTGCGTGCGCGTGGGTGTGTGCAACTCATGCCTGTGCGTGCATGCACATGTGTATTGTGGCGCGAGACCCCCAAAGGGATGCCTGTGCCCCCGACCTGACACCTGCACCTACACGCATGCATGTGCCAACGTGACTTCCTAGGGCTAAAAGCTAAATTTAAAGCATTAATGACAACAATTAATGAGCAAGGTTTGATACTCACGAAGGGGCCATCGTCTACATGCCGCTGGTACCCTCGGACTGCATCTGCATGCCTCACTCGGTCTCGTGCGATCACCATTGTCCTCATCACTATCAGAGCCTCACAGTAAAAATTATAAACAGCTCGGTTAAAATGAATTGGTCACGATGTTTTTACCCCCCCAGGTGGGGTATATTAACCCATTTTCACCGCCAGGAGGGCCTGGAGGCCCGTTTCGATCACCGTTTTCTCCTCTGTTCACCATGGAATAATTATTTTTATTAAATAATTATTTTTCTCTTATTTTTCACCATATTGGGGCATTTTTTGCTATCTGATACCCCTTTCTTCTCCCTCAGACAATTTTATTGCTCCTAGGTGATTTTTCTTCTTATCCACACTCTCGTAAATAATTATTTTTAAAATAATTATTTTTTATTAATTTTTCCACTAAACAAGGACATTTTTGTCACTTGTTTCTTCTTTCTTCCACCTAGGGCACTTTTTGTTGCCCCTAGGCCCTTCATTCTATTTCTTCTATTTTCTTCTACTATTGACGACATTTTAGAAAACAAAAAAATAAAAATAATAAAATATGTCAAAAATCCAAAAACAGGGCAAATTTTTTTCACAAAATCCTAAAAAGTAAAAAACCTACAAAAATGGTAACTTGCTTATTACGGCTGAAACTTGTGTCTTGCACATGGTATTTTCTCCATATCCTGCTGGTTTGTCTCACATCTTCCCTAATTAATATGACTCATGGATCACCGGATTCACAACCATTCACAAAGCTAGCTGCTTGCTTCGTCTGTACTCTGGGGCACGTTTGTTGCCTGGTGTTGTTTCATTGTGCACAACACTTTTCTTGGACCCCATGTCCATTATCATTTCCCCTTGCATGTATCCTTGCTCGAGGCATCATTTTTAACCCTTTTCATCAATCACGAACTTGTGGATCTCTTCAGCACTGATAACAAAACATTTGTACAACTGTCTTGACCATTGTTGGGTTAGGTATGTGCATTCGTACTTGTTTTCCCTGTTAGATGAGCTTGTTTCCTTCTCGTATTGCATTGCATTGTTGTATGTTGCATGGAGTTGGTATTTTCAGCAATGGACAATTGTTCATAGTATGGCTTTTCATGTCATTCTACCTTTGTCGTATGCTTATATTTTTCATAAGGACCGATGACGTAGCTCTTATGGTAATATGATGACATCAAAATTGTTCCAATACACAGTGGCTAGAGGCTAAGCTCTTCTCTCCCCTCCTCCATATTTCTTCTACATCACTTTCTTCTCACCCCTAATCTTCTGTCTCACCAGGGCATCTTGCCTCTTCCCATTCTTCTATCTATCTCTCACCTTTTTCGATCGTCGATCGTCTTCTTTCATCACCCCATCGACACTCGAGGGGGCATCTCTCCCTCCTACTAATTTTTCTTCTATCCCTTCAAAATTTTCTTTCCATCTACTATCTTTGAAGTGGCATCACTTACACCACCCCAAAGAGGGGCAAATTTAGACACCTATAATTATGCCTGAGCAATTTAAATACTTAAATTGTGTTGATTCTCTCCTCTCTCAAAAATCAACGACATATTGTCAAAAGTTCTCATATTCCCTCTTATTGTCATTAATTAATTACAATACGCTAATTGATTAAGTCACCTATCCAACTAACATACCTAATTAACGACCTTCCATTAATTAATTCACCCCTTCTATCTAGACTAATTAATTATTATTAATTAATTAGCTTCCCCTTCATTTAACCAATAAATCAATATTTAATTGATTTAATCCCCTTCGAATAGCCTAAATCATACTAATATTCCTCTAATTAGCTTCTATAAGCTTACATCTACCTATTAGTTAATCACCTTTGATTAATTAAAACACCCCCCAACTCCCATGACTTGCTAAGCATAAATTAAACCCTTCTAAAGTAAGGTTACCTTTTATAAAGCAACCTTATCCATTCCTAATCATGTTTTACCTTTATCCCACATGCAAAGGGATGAAGTGTTTCCTTTATCCATTGGGCTATATAAGGAGCCCTCCTTCTACCTTTATACCTACACCTAAACTTCTTGAGAGAGCAAATGCAAAGCATATAGCAAAGAGACTAAGAGCTTGCCTTTTGTTTTCTTGAGAGGTCACCATTGTTAAGAGCTAAGCTTCCTATTCTTGCATTCTTTAAGGATCAAACAAGCAATTTTTGATTGCCATTGGAGCTAAATAGGTCCATTCATTTTGTTGGTAATCTAGGAGAGTAGAGATTTTGAATAGCATGCTAGTTTTGATCTTATGTTTCAAAGTTATGATGTTTAGTATAGATCTTGTTTAGCTCTTTATCTTGATGGTGCTTAGGCTTTGTCTTAGCTAGATTGTAGAACTATTTTAGGTGGTAGTTCTTGCCTTTATTTAATTTAGCATTAAGCAAAGTACACATCTACAAAATGTATATACTATCTCCATCAACAACAAACATTCCACTCACTCTTATCTTATTTACTAGATGTCATGGATCTACTCCATCATTCCCGTAACCATACTCCATATGTGGTGGGGAACTTGATAGCCCATATATATAGGGGAATGACCGAATTGGAAGGAAATGTAGGTGTTGAAAAAATCTCCCTCCTCCTCTCAAAGTTGAGTGTTGACTGTCGATTCCACATCTAGAGGGGGAGGCCCCCCTTTATATACTGATATTTCACATATCTCACTCCTAATTTCATTTCTAGATTCCATATTCCTTATCTTCCCCTCCTCATCCATCCAATCTAAATCAATGGACCCTATTTCTAGGGTACCATATTTGGTCTCTATGGATAAGGATGTTTCCAAGGGGTGGGGGGAACTAGATTGATTGGGGTAAAAAATGAAAGAATATTTTTTTGTTTTCTTCAATAAGGAATAATCCTATTGGTGAAATGTTTATTGGATACTCTACTCCACTATTATAAGTAATTAATTTGGGGGAACAAAAATGTATCTAAATATAGTAGGTCAGTCCTTCCTCAAACCATAATAATAGTTGTGTAGCATATAAAGGATTCCCACCAAAATATTAAATCTATAGATTGGGATGGGATTTTTATGGGAGGAAAAATAAACCATACCTAATAGAGCCAGGTTCTAGTATTTATATATGGTGTTTGACCATCTATATTGAAATGTGTGGTGGATGGAGAGTATTATCTAAGGGCTTGATGGGAGATGTTGATTTATGAATCCATTGATATAACACATGCAATAATGATATCATTATCATTTACCTCATATTTCATCATGGTAGGCAGTAGAAGCGATGCACATACCAAGATTTGGATCAATTTCCTTAGAATGTGATGCGTAGAATGTGAAGCATCATTATCATCTCATATAATTATATTTCTATGAGAACACTAACCCCAACTGTCTATACTTATCTAGTTTAGGTTAGGGGCAGGGGAAAATCCAAATGATAATTCCCTAGTCAAGCAATCAACACAAGGTCTCTATAATCGTTCATTTTGAGTAAATTCACTAGAATGTGATGGTGATGATGTAAGGTTTGGGCCTATAGAAATAAATTCTATGTCTAATTCATGCTCTAGTTAACTTATGATATCTATTTCTTCTTAGAGATAAAGAAATATATCATATCATTACTTGATAAAGGGAATTCATCATGGTAGGGACAGTTAATAGAATATACCATTAATGTAAAAACTTTTAAGTGAGGATTTTGCTAACATCTTGAACACCAACCCCAAAATATAAAAAGGGAAGTATGTAATACAGTTACGATAACTAGCAAATAATTGATATGAATAGAACAATGTAGATGGTGAAAGGTCATCTCTACTATATCATTCAATGAGAAAACAACTCCACTTGATTGATTTATTGAGAAGATTTCCCCCTATATACTCTCTATATGGGTTGGGGTAACTCACCCACCCTCTTGAAAATCACTATCTAGAGTGGGAGGATCTCCAATCTCTTTATCACACTAACCTAAAAACTAGGGTGAGGGGTAACTACATGGGGAGGGGTTATCTCAAATAGAATATAGACAGTTCATAGTCAATTGAGGACCTCACTTGTGCACCCCTCAATTGAGGGAAACCTTTCTATATGGGGAAATTGACTATATTATATCTAGAGGGTGAGGTTCCCCTCCCATATCTAGAGTTTAGGAGATGGGCCCTCCCCTACCCCTCGATTTTATTATCCCTCATGTCAAAAGAATAGAGATATATGGACCTATTGATCTATATGGATGTGGGAGGCCAAATGATACTATAAGATATATGGCCCCAGAGAGATATGAGCTATATGGTAGGGGCATGGGAGATCCTCCCCCTTGTCCTAAAGCATAACATATAGCCCATATAGAGATAGGGAAGAGAGGACCCCTCTTCCATGAACTATCATCTATCTATATATAGATAAGGTCCCTCCTCATCCTAACCATATATAGATGTGTCTCTTGAGAAGAAACCCTTATACCCTAGATTCTATCCTTGAATGAGACTTTGGTGAATAACATTAATAAAAGGCCATATATCACATCGCTATCATTGAGCTATCGAACCTTAATCTTAGAAATGGGTTAATCATATTATAGTGGATCTAGAAATGAATATAGATTAGATAAGCCACTTATGAATGGTTCAATATATGAAACATTGTATTGATATGTGGATTTTAGTTTCCTCTATTTGATGGATAGGGGCATTAGCTATAGTAGGCATTTAGTTATCAATATTAGTTTGAAAATGTTTTCTTATGGCCAATTTTTCCCCAGTTAGTAGTTCTTACGTCTATAATATGGGAACCTAAAACTATCATCACTATTAGTATTTTTACGAGGTAGAAACAATGTGTAATGAGGAGTATGGTCACTACTCAACATAACAGTCAATCATGTTTACTAAAACATTAAATATCAAGAACTTTATAAATAATGGCTTGAGGTAAAACATCGTAGTGATCATTCAATGTTTGTCATTAGTTGTATAAAAATGAAAATGTTATGAGAATACAAAGCATTTATAAGTACAATGGTAAATCTAGGTGTTGATCGTAGGTCATGACGAAGATAAGTTAAACTCATAAAAAATGCACAGTAAATGTCCAATCATCCTAGATTAACATGATTTTATAATTGCCAAACAATACATTGATTAACAAATAAAATTTAAAGGTGGTAAAATATATAAGTGTTTGAGATGCCTATGTGAATGATTTTTAAGAACTCAATCTTTCCTTCTGAAAAGTGGAGTCCTCTTAATTGGTCTAGTTAGAATACAAACGAATTGATATAGTTATACTATTGAATTATAGCACTATTGTCTCACTAGTGAAAAGTATAATATTTGAGTTATGCTTATAATTATGATCAATGGAAATTTTCAAGGTCCCCTACTAACTAGATTAAGGTATGACATTCATATAGTTCTATATGGGTCCTATTATCTATAGTTTTTAATGAAACATTGTTCAATTCATAATCTCAAGTGCTATAGTTCATATAATCAGAATAGTACGTAGAACACTTATTTCCTAATTTCAAACATGGTATATGAAATCATCAAAAATCACTCATTTTAGATGCCAAACTTTGACCTGTTTGACTAGAAGGAAATTCCTTACTAAGTGGTACAATAGAGCTGATACCTCTTAATAACTCTATGATGTATGGGTTAGTATTGTATGAGAACCTCATTTGGTGTTGGTATTTTCCTAGGGCTCCTCTGAAGGTATGTTTGCTTGACATGCTTACAAAATGTTCAGGGACCATTTCGCGATGGTGATGTTCATAATACTCTAGAAACTGACTCTAGGGTTGGGCTGGAGACACTTACTTGTAAATACCTGGTGAAACATCTGGTCAATAGGTGTATGTCAACTTATGGTAGATCTTGAAAAAGGTTATGATCTTAAGGTGGATCCCTATGGAACGCGGTTCTATGGTGTAGTCTAGGTTGAGATTTCGTATGAAGTTTTAATGGAGGCTCGCAAGGGTCCTACAAGTATCATGCTCAATGAGTAAAGTTGGTGAGTCAAAGCGATGGTCGTGGCACCATGTTTTGAGTTGGTTAATGACCAGATTCTGGGTCAAGTGACATAAAAATTGGTTAGTAAGTTGGTCCTATATTTTTTATGAGGCAGGGTATTCTCGTCAAACTATTCCACGTCGAATAATGGTAAATTCCATGGTGGTAAGGTAGGATTAAAATAGGCTGGCTTAATAAACCATTTATTTTTTGAATTATTTTATTTTTATTTTTACCAGGTTTATAGAGAAAACAATGAATAAATTGAAATACCTCCAAACCTATAAAAGGGGGATGTTGTACCGTTACCTAGACAAGTAGGAAATTTCATTACCCCAAAAAAAATTATCACAGATTGTTAGAATCTAGCTATAGCTAAAATGAGCCCACTAAAATTAGCAGGAAAAGTACTAATTTTTTTAGTTCATTTGGATTCGGATATACGAAGGACGAGTGTTGTAGAGATCTACCCGATTTTTTAGGTACCCCTTTTCAAACAATTGTTAACCATGGTGTAAAAAAAAATTGTTTAAATTTCTGAGTGATTTCTTGAACTATAAATTTTGTTACATTAAGTGTTGTATATTTTCCTATTTAGGTGATTTTACATCACAATTTCATAGAACAAGCACAAGGAACCAACAAAGATCTAAATTTTTCAAGCACTTCTGGTCTGAACAAGGCCATGGAGTAAAAAGGGAAGTTGTTCATATTTTAATAATATTTCAAGATATATAGTTTTTTTTCATGTATTTTTTTATAAATATCTAGTTGTAGGCATTTTTTAGTCACGTTTGCAAGGGGATCACACACGCATCATTTTGGGAACAGTTTCTGGTAAATTAAAGAGTTTCCAATATCTTTGATAAGCTCATTTACAGTTTTTTGGTCTATTTAGAAATTATAAAAGGGTTATTTTACTTCACTATTTGTTTAATAGATCGATTCTCTTTTTCAAGAATATGGAGACGTAACATTCAGGTGAACTCTATTATCAATTTGGTGTTGTGGATTTGATTTCATTTTGTGGATGTTTAATTCAGTTATGAATGAATCTTTTGATCATTTAAAAATCAATTAAATGGATTTTAATTATTTGATTAATAAATCAACATTGTGAACGAGAAAATGGACTTGAGATATTTTCAATATCCATAATCCACAATTTATAGTTGAATGTATATTTCATTGTTGTGATTGATAATCAAGATGAGGTGCATGTATTAAAAGGATTTAATCAATTGTGGAGTTTAAGATCCATAAAATTGATGTTGAGTTTCTCAGATCCTTGGAAATTTTTATTATGTGAAAATTTACCTCACCCATTTTTAGATCACCTATAGTTCTATTTGGGCCTATTAACATCTTAATCAGTGGATCTAGTTAGCTTATATATAGATACGGTGAGTCGTAGTTCAACCATATAACCATATAGATTTCTAGGGTACGTATTAGGGATAGTTGTAGATAAGGAGGCCATATATATAGGTAATCTAGTTAGTAGCCACCTCCATATATATATAGGGGATAAAGAATATAGTCTCTATCCATCTCCATCTCTATAGATAGGGGATAAGGAATATATTCATAGGTCATAGATTCTAGTGTTCTCTATGTCTATTCATCCATATAAATTGATAGGGATAGTTTCCCATATATATATAGGAGAGATTCTAGTTATACAAAATGGAATCTAGTTGTATGTATGTCTAGTACGCCTAATAGATTGATCGGGATGGCCGCTAGTCTCTAGTCTTAGTTTTTGAGGTTGGCCCTAAACTATCTATCTCTATTTGGTATAGGGATATTTTTAGATTCTATTCATATTCGTAGTCTTTAGTCATAGATTCTAGGAATTTCTATTTGATTCTCTATTAGCATAGGTATCTAGTTGTAGAATCCAATCATACCTATATCCCATATCTACAATTAAGGGATAGGGTATCTAGTTGGTGCTATAGAATGATAGGACCCAGGGAGCTAGATATAACTCTATGCTATTTAGAGGCCCTAACCCCCTCTAAATATATGGATATGGATCAATCTATATAGTTATAGACATATCCCATATGTATACTTTTAGGATAAGGGATATAGTCACTAGCCATCTCCATATCCATCTCTATAGATAGGGGATAGGGAATCTAGTTATACTCTTTTTCTATCATTTAGTAATAAATTCACCCTAATAGATAGATAGATAAACTAGATATAATCTATTCTAGTAGATTCTAGTTAGGGAGGGTGATACAAAATTACAGAATATATGTTTGTCATACCTTGATCACTTTACTATCTTATCTCTCGAAGTAATTTTCCTTAGCTCTACAATATCATGACCAAGGTAGATGATTCACATTATTATCACCATGGAATTCCATCCCATCTTCCCACCTCTTCACTAAGGTAATCCATCTATATCAACTCTTCCTATTCACTATCACCAGAATCTTCTTCTATTAGTATCAAAGTTTGATTTGGTATCATAGTCATGGGAAAAATTATCATTCTTATCCTATTTATATACCTAGGGAAAAACCCCATCACTCACACATCTATAAAATTCTTGATATTGATGAAGCCCTATCTATTCCATGGGGGAAAAATCCAAGGCTTGGGATGTATAGATATAGAAAAATAGACATCTCCCTCTTGTACCCTTTAGTAGAGGGTAGGGAAGGGGAGGTAGAGGCAGAGTGATGGTTCCTATCCAAATGTTGGGTTCCTATCCCATACTATCTCCTCCTATCACTTCTCATTGGTTTCCAGTACAACCTGGATACTTAGCACTAGACCAAAATAGTCAATCATTGCCTCTACATACATCACTTGCCTCTTGAACAACCATTAGAATATAGTAGAACATGGTAGATTTCTTACTTTATATCTCTCTTTGAGTGACTCCGTCTCTCTTTATATATCTCATCTCTATCTATTCATATATAGCATATATTTTTTAGAGATATTAGTATTTTAGTAGCCATCCTTGAACCACTAGTCATAGGCTTATGACTGGGTGGGGATAGGAATCAAAGACCAACCAAATTTTGAGGTCTTCTACTCAGGAACTCAATTGACATTGATGCCTAGATTTGTTTTGTAGATATTAAAATGAGAAATAAATACGACACATTTGGTTCAAATATGTAATCTCTAGTTTTTATGTTGAAGCATCACTGTGGTTCCCTTTACTTTCAGTATTTTTTCCCCTTCTCAAGGCATCCAGAAAGTTGGATATTATTATGAATTATTAATTGAGGCACCAGAGGCACTCCCTTATATGTCTATATGGCCTGATGGACTACTTACTATATAAAAATGTAACTCAGCCCTAGGGCTCCCCGATATTGTTACCTAGACTTGATTATCATTAGGGAGTTTAGTTCATAAATATTTAATTCATCAGTTTTTACTTCTGATCTAATCTCTATATATATTTATCTACTCTAAACTTTCTAACCACTCCCCTTGTCACACTAGTTTTTTGATAGGATACCCCATCTAGAATATTGTGAATTGTTTCTTATATTATCATTGATGTCAAAAGGATTCAAGTGTGCTTAGAATTCCCAATAAAGTGTTATTTTTTGTCTAACATGAATAATTATTGAGTCATATTGATAATTCCTTGGTCCTAATCATGGTTCATGGTGTATTAACATGATATGAGGGCCTGCTAAGGTAATGTAAGGAATGTATGATGTTGGTATGAGGTCATCGAATGTGATGAAGCTCAGTACAAGTGTTTAATATTGATCAAGTGATGTTGAGGTCAATTCTAGGGAAAAAAGCTTGTTTCAAGTGCTTATCTGTAAGGTCTAGTGAGCAGTATGAGACATGGAATGATGAAGTGAAACTTGTATCGTATGATCAATCTTGGTAACAAGAAACATGTATATGATGTGTTAACACACTCACAAGTGTTTCAGAATACTAGTATATGTAGTTCACATGGTGTCTATGTATTTCTAGGCCTATTTCTAGATCTAGTGGATGATGTTTTACACGGTAGCAAGAATAATGGAAAATATAAGTATTATAAAAGCATGTGGAAGGTTTTTTGGCATTTTATATGACATTTATGGGGAGTTTCAAGTCAATACTATGAGGTTTGATGAGGTATTTAGGTATTTTCAAACAAGAATATTAAGAACAAGGTAAATAGTCATAGGTAAGTCATTATGGTTGTAGTGTTTCAGGTGAAATTGAGTATAAATGAGATATGGGATAGTTAGAGGAAGTATGATTTTTTAGTTCAATGTTTAGGTTAAAATGTTTAAGACAAAGAAAAATATGATTTTTTTTACCAAAACTGGGTTTATGAAGGTGTGTTTTTATGCTTAACATTTTCCTTCTAATGCTCATTATGGACTATGTGGTTTTTATAGGGACTTGATATATTTTGCATATCTTTTTAGGTCAGCAATGAATATTTTACAAAAATAATGAGTTGGTTTGATTTTCACTTTTATGAATAATTATTAAGAAGCTAAACGAGTTTGAAACCCTCCAGAAACTCTAGGTTGAAAGTGACTAGGAGAAAATTGCATGTACATGTCCTGTTTTGATTCCTTTTACTATTATGATAATTTTATGGTGTATAGGACTCCATCTTTCTAATTATGTATTTTATAGGTTCTAGTTGTTTATTGGCCCTACCTAACAAGGCTTGTATCTGAATATTTTAAGTTTGTGAAAAATTTGTCTATTGAAGTCATTGAATAAATCACCAATGATTGAACCTTAGGATTTGTAATAGAATTCCATGATTATTTCAGATCATGGTTGTGCCTTTAAAGTATTAATTATTCCCTATTTATGACGACTAGTTTTTAAGCAGTTATTGGGCAGTTTTGTGTAGTATGTGGTAAAATTGGTTTTGGTGGAGCTATAAGTGAAGTTAAGACTTGGTTAATTTTTTTTGATGATACTAGTTCCAAGATCTTTCCAATGATATAAAAAAATTGAGTTTTTACTATGGTATGAGCAAGTTATGACATATTCTTTTGAGTCTCAATTTTTAGGGTGCTTGGTTGAGCATGGTTCTAAGAGGCTTCACAAGATTTTTTGATTGTGTATGATTTGTTTTATTCTTAGTGGAGGTTTCTGAGTTCTTGGAAAACATTTATAATGGTATTACATGATTTACTGAAGTGTTTTTTACTCTTTTTCATACAGTTTGGTCAGGAATGCTTGTTTTGAGGTTTCAAGGCTTGTGTCCCCAAAGGTGGTTTTAGAAGGTCTTGGTGATAGTGAGAACTAATTGATCCCTTACATGATATATTTTATCATTTTTTTATGATGTGGAAATTTTTTTACACTTATATATCTGAACTAGGTGAATTAGTGAGAAGAAACATGTATAAAAGTATATTAAAATCTTCATTTGTGCTAGTTGTTGAAGTTGAAAAAAAGTGCAACCCAATGGGTATTTTGGAGCTTTAAAGAGGTTTAAATGGCCATCATGGAAGGGTGATGAGTATGTGATGGTGTGTTAAAGTTGTAGAAGAAAATGGAATTCTAGGGAAACGAAGAAATTGGGGTAAGGAGAGATATTTTTGAGCAAGAAAAAAAATGGTGTGCTTGAGATGGGTTTTGAGAGAAAGGAGCTGAATTTATGATCACCATTAGTTGTTTCATAAAAATATCTTTAGTTATCAACAATTTTCATGTGGATAATTTCATTCTAGGTCAACCTTGGGTATTTTATCCTCCTTTTGAAGTTGGTGCTTCACTAAATTAGGGGTTGGTGCTCCTTGTAGGGTTTGTCCTCTACTAAAAAAGGGGTTCTCCTTATGGGGTTACTACCTCACTTAAATAGGGGTTGGTACTCTTTTTTTTTGTTAGTACTCAAATAAATTTGAAACATGGCTATATAAAGTTTTGTTTCAGTGGATTTTCTTTCCTTTGTGGGTTTCCCACCTAAATTTTATGTCTATGTGTTATTGTGTTCTTATTGTATATGAATTGATGAATGCATTACATTGATATGAATAATATATGGTGAATGGTTGATGAATATTAATGGTTAAAATGAAAGAAATTTTTTATGCACACTGATTCATAACATCCCTTAGTAAATTTTCTTCCAATCTATAAATCTACTTAGGCAGTTGGGGGAGCCATGTTGGCCTATATCTGTAAGGGATATCCTTGATCTATGAAAATACACCATACATAGATATAAAATATAGAAAATATCCTCCTATTTTAGGGAAATGGAAGGATGGATACTAGATAATGGAGGTCATAGATATAGACAATCCTCCCCCTTACCCCACCCAATATATCTATTAATAGGATGTACACATGTCGAGAATATTTGATGGTTATTCATTAATATATGCTTATAGCTAGCCCTATATATGTAAATAAAAAAATGCTTATAGTTAGAGTTGGCACCCCATATATAAATTTCACCATCCTATAACATATAACATCTATATTTGGAACTCAACGAACTAACATGAACGGCGACTACACTAAAAATATTGGGATTGGGCATATGGATGGATAATGCCCCCTTTATGCTCTCTATTTTTTATGATATGGAAATGGAAATGAATCGACCCAATGGCTATGATATGGATATGGAACCTATGCTAATGGATGGACCTAATCTATAGAATATCATAAAATAGAATTATCTCCATTCTTAGTTTTGAAATCCTCACCCCATCCATTATATATTAGCTTAGTCTCAAGAGTCTCACCTCATCCAGATATGTCAAAAATAGCTTAGTATCCAGTCAATCAACGAGAGAGATGGTATCCTTAATTTGATAGCCAGAAGTTCTTTAAATACCTATATACAATAGATAGGGGCATGAAGATAAATTTCCTCAACTATAACTCAAATTTTTGTCCTATCTATATAGATGGGATCATATATAGGGTGAACTATTGAAGACACTAAAAATTTACACTACTGATTTTACCTTCAGTATTCACATTATCTTCACAATTATATTTATCAATGTCACTATTTAATTCATACATCCCCTATCCTAAGTTTAAAAATCCACCACCATATTTACTTCATGTAAATAGCCTTCATAGCTATAAAAACCCATATTTTTATCTCTTAAAACAAATTATAACTACTTAAGTAATAAAATAAAGTAAAAAAAAATAAAATAAAAATAATCCTATAACCATCTCAACCTTTTCACATTGTCCTCCAACATCTCTTTAATCATTTTCCCATACCACAAACCAAAAATCCATGATTAGAAGTAGTTTCAACTACTTCTATAGCTAGGTCCTCATAAAAATCAAATTGTATATGATTATAAATAACACTTCTGTACTCTCCCTTAGGGATCTTAAATATCAAATCTCAAGCATCATTAATAATCTCACGCTTTGTTTCCTAAAACTACAACACCTGGGACATAATCAAGCACTATCAGACATCATAAGCAAACATTTTCAAGCATTCTTGGTGATTATTTTCATCAGTCAAAATTCAAGAAACATCCCATCAAAAATTATCCATTCAGATCTTTGTTATTGAATATTTGAGGCATCATTTAGCTCCATATTAAATCAAATTTATCTTTGACCTCTTTTTATTCCTTTTGTATCATATAAATATTTTACATCAATAAAAATTATCATAAAAGAACTTCACACTCTCATTTTTATCAAAATAATCAATATCACAGAAATTATTGGCGAGTGACCTAAATCAACAAAAATTCTTGTCAAACTTATCATTTTATCAGATTATGATCTTCCTATCAATTTTTATCAAATCCTCTACGTTTAACTTGTTTTTTCCAAGCATGGTTCTCTGTAGATGATAGTTCCTGGCCGTTCACATCCAATTACAAGTATTTACAACCTTCTAATAGTCTAAAATCTATTCTTCTAGGAAAAATAGAACATTTTAAACTATCTCACACTTTGCACAATGCACTTCACTAACACAGATCAAGAAATCAAATACCAATTTGAATTCCTCCATGAGATCGAACATGAAAATGATGACTTCTGGTATGACTACTTTGATCATTTCCAGATTACATCTACCCTATCTTAGGATACCTTTGAAGCTACTCAAAACTTTCTAATCCTTCTTAAGTTCTATAACATTTATCTAATATCTATTTGTCACTGTTTATCACACATTCTTATCATTGTATTTATAAATCTACTTAATTTTCTAAAAGTGAGATGATATCCTCCAAGGAAGTCCCTTTGGATTCCTGGAATCAACCTTTGGTGAGCATATTGTCTATCTATTTATCTAATCCCTTTAACATCCATCTCTATGGGTATCACTAAACCCCTCTATATTCTAAGGTCAGTTTTGTTATTATTGTTTTACTTTATTAATTTAAAGTAGAAAGGTAAAAATGCATGTGAAAATTCTAGTACACCCAATGGGACCTTGGTCCCTTTTTCAGTTTTTTTATCTCATTTAAATATTTTTTAAATATGTTTTAGGCCTTATGCTCTGTAATCACCAACGATCCAATTAAATCACAAGTGATTGGGTAAATCTCCAACAATTCTGTTAATCTTTGATGATCTCTGTGACTACTTCTAATTACTTAGTCAGCCTCTAACATCATTTCATTTTGTTGTTTTATGTCTTATGTTATTACCTTTTGCAAGTATCTTCTTTATTCACCTTTTCTTGTTGCACTATTCATTTGCTATAAATAAATAAAAAATTAAAAAGGAAACATTCATTAGGTGATTCCTTTCCTTTTCTTTTCATTTTCAAACATTGCATTTTTCTCTTTTTCTTCATCAAAATCAATCATGTTTTTGAGATTGAAAAGAACCTTGCATTATGCTTGGTCATATAGATTAATTAAAGGATTAATTTATTACATTCACATAATATTACCCCACACATAACCAAATCACATCAAACATAATTTGTATCAAACATTCCCACCTAGTTAATAACTATTGGTATTTCATCACCAAATAGGGAAACTGACTTGGTGTTTTGATAGAGTATAAATAATTGGTTGTTTATATATTGGCTAAGCATCCAACTCCCTTATCACTATGGGACCGTAAAGTGACTAGGTAGGCCATAATATCTATTTTTACCTCCCAGGTGAAAATGGAAAACTGGAAATTTTGCATTAAGGAAATTGGTGAAGGGACCGACTAGAAGTAAAAATGGAAAAATTTGACAATTGACCTCCATCATTATTCCTCCAAAAAAAAGAGTCTACTATTAGGGAGAACAATGTGGAAGAGTAACTAACATTCTACAACATGCCTCTTGAATCAACATTGGAATATTTAAATCTCTGAGATGCCACACTGGATTAAGAGGGAGGAAAAGAGAATGAAGTTGTCATCTCTTTCATACCACCCACCAAGTGACACATCAGTTGTCTGTGAATGTGTAAAAGGAAGAGAATCAACTTATAGACAATCACCTTTTCTAGGAAGGCTTGCAAGAATACTTCCTTACTGAAGATAGCATTTAGAGAAGCGGGAAAAATCATTGGATCATACCTTTCCCAATAATGTACTTGTATTTATTGGGGAAAAATGAGGATCCAAATCTGGTCATGCTTTCTTCTAAGCATGAGGATGGACCATAGTCTTCCTTAAGATAAACTAGAACACCTCTTAAAACCAAATGAAGAGCAACATCTAGAAGAGGTATTTTTTTAATTTCTAGTTAATACCTTGATAAAATGTGTGGAGAATCACATTACAACGATTCTATCACTCCTAACCACAACTAGATAAAATTCCACATCATCTTCATGGCTGCAAATTGTGAGAAAGGGAAACTACTTTACATTGTTAGTATCGGGTTTTGTTTGAGTTTCTCATTTCTCTTGTTAGTGTAGGTTAGAAATAGGTTTGTTTTTAGCAGAACAAATACTCATGAAAACTCTACATTCCTTACTTGATGCATGTATGATTTTTTTATTTGTACATATATTTTTTTTTGGTTTATATAGAAAGTCTATTTATGTACTGCATCATCACTCCTAGTTCTTGCAGCAAGAAGATCATAGTTTTTAAAAGAAGTTGCAATCATAAAAAATGTTGAAATGAAGAGAAATTAAAACCTAATAAGGAAAAAATTTCAATATGTTCCTTCTTCTTATTCCTTAAAGCCAATCACTTGAGCTTGAAAAGGCCCCTTGTAGCAATAAAAAATCAACATATACCATACATGCCTTGGGGTCCTATCACGTTCAAAATGAAATAATAGTCCCAGGAACCCATCTCCAGTTATTATCGAGATGCAATAATTAAAAAATAATTCCTAAATTGCATATGAAGAGATCACCTAGCATCGAAAGGCACCCAGTTGATCTCAACTCAGTAAAGAGTTCAGGGTCGAGTTGATAGAGAACCCAGGTGTCAAATTGATAGTCATCTCGGAGATCATCTCGGTAGAGACTCTCAGTTGTAAGAGCTCGATGATGGTCTTGTTAATGCAAAATATAGCTCGTTGAAAATTGACGAATGAAGGGAACTCTATAAGGATCTCGGTAGAGATCGATGCAAAAAGATTTGAAGGCCAAGTCAAGGAGAGTCAAAGTTCGAGCTATGGCATCAATAAAGTCTCAACGAATTGGAAAGGTTCAAGCCACAGGTGGAAGCGAAGGCAGAGATAAGGAGTTCGACTCATCTTAGCGACTCGTTCATTTTGGAGATCATGTGGTGAGCTTCTTTTAGGACACATTCTGCAGAGCTAGGGTGATTCAAACACAAGCCAAGGCATCAAGAGTTCCATAAAATGAATGGAGATCATTGCGTAAATAGAGATACATGATGGAGCCCTATCGATGGGACTCATCGAGCATGATGGATAATTCAAGGCAACTCATTTCGTGTGGATGCATTAAAGACGGTTTCTAGGATACAATTCCAGGGCTCATTGATTAATGCAAAACTGGGAGGCCTGCTTGAAATAATTTTACAATGGTAAGCTCACAGAGGCAGCAAGAATGTCAGGCCAGGGTATTAGTGAATACAGTATATATATTTTCGCTGGCATTGTTCAGACCTTCCTCGGCTGAGCATTCGGTGCACAGGCGACAGAACTTTTTCTAGACTCAACGAGATATAAGGCAGGCTGAGGCAGCAGGCATGTTGCAGTATAGTAGAAGTTCTTTTTGAGTGCTTCCAACAAGCAGGTCATCCAACTATGTTGTTATCTGTTCAGTATCGAATGCATCCTCAAATTTGGGATTTTCCTTCAAGATATTTTTATCAAAATCGATTAAGTGACAGTGAGAGTGTTACCGGGAGACCTGATGAAATTTATTACAAAGATTCTCTATCGAGACCTTACTTGTTTTACGATGTAACTCATGGAAGTGAATCTCATAAAGGTGGAACTGTTTCATATCAGAATATTCATGAGGCACAATTTTCAATTATATGAGCATCTTCAACGAGCCACTAGGTCATTAGGCATAAAGGTTTCTGTTGGAATTATCACACCTTACAAGCTACAGCTGCAATGTTTGCATCAAGAGAATGATGTCTGCTCACGCTGAGTGGAAAAGTGGCAATCAGTGGCCATCTGTCCAAAAACGAAATATGGCCAAATAATCCAAGTGGGCACTTCCCAGACGTGGAATAAGGTGAGCATTGCCAAGGGAAATGACATGATGTCAAGCCATCGAAAAAAGGCGTGGGAGCAGTTTGGTCTATTGCCAAAAATGGGAGCACGATGATGGAAAGCCAAGCAGGTAAGGTGGGAAACATTTCACTATATTTCCAAGATGGGTTTTTATGAATGGCAGGCCGAGTCTTAATCCCATGCTAAGGTATGAATAGGGGAATTTGGGAATACACCGCCAAGTGGAAATATTGGGTTGGTAAACCATGATCAGAAGGTTCCGCGAGTGAATGGGAGAAATCAGATCAAATTTCCAAGTGGAGATCATACGATGGCGATCCGTGATGAGAATTCCACGCAGCTTGGAGTGGTCCAAGTCTTTGTGCGAGTCACCAGGAGGATTAATATGATAGTTGTGAATTGGAATAGGTCATGGGTTAAACAACGTGACGTGATACCAATTTCAGTGGAGCGGAGATCCGTCAGAGGAATTCCCATTACGAAGTCGAAATGCCGAGTTAATGGCTCAGTTGTGGCACATGTGCGAAGAATTTGACGATGGAAAGCTATGCTGAAGACTCTCAGTCTCATGTGCGGAAGCGATGAGATGGTGACAAGCTCCCACGCACCAGGCAGCAGGCATGTTGCAGTATAGTAGAAGTTTTTTTTTAGCACTTCCAATAAGCAGGTTGTCCAACTATGTCGTTATCTATTCAGTATCGAATGCATCCTCAAATTTGGGATTCTCAATGCAGCTGTAGGCTTATCCTTATTCTAAACTCAGATCCATGGCAGCTGCAGGAAACAAATATTCACTGCCGTGTATGATGGATTGGAGTCATGCTATTCAAGGCTTCATAAAATTTCCCTGAATCAGGAGATGAAGGTTTATTACGGTGCAGAATGAAACGATTCATATTGCTCAGCATTTTTTCTCCTAGAAATGAATTGAATGTGAAGGTCAACTCTGAAAATACCTGGTTGGCCGTTTTGTATGCTACATCCTTGTTACTTGTAAATGGTCTCTTTGAGAAACTCTGAGGGCAATAGGCAATATTTATACCCTTCCATTATGTACGTCCAATCAGACAATAAAAAGTATTCTTTTACCAGGTTCAGAGAAACTTGTTTTTTACAATGGACGATTATACTGTAGTTTCAAGCTAATTTTATCTAGCTTTATTTCTATTAGCTTTGATCCACGACTAAGGAAGAATTCATATGGTTGTTACCTGTACATTTTTCCAAGGTCCTCTTGGTTGCCCCAGTTGTTCAATGTATTTTTTTTGAAGGGCTTCTTTTATGTGTTGCAAATTGTAACATAAAGGATCTTTTTAGTTTCTGGAAAAATGAGTATATTGTGTAGCTCATAGCTACCTATGCCATACTAAGATCCTAATAGTGGCATAATTGTTGATTGGAGATGAGATTGCAGAGTGCACTACCAAAATACCGAAGGGCTCTTTGGCCAAGAATCAGTCTTAAGGGTGTCTATCGACATGTTATGGGCATGAACCTGGGTCATCATCATGGCAGCATTAGGTCTTTATTGGTAATGGCATTTTCTCATCATTTGGAAGGTACAATTGTGCTTATTATGGCAAGCCAAAACATTCTTACTACAAGTGTTATATAATAAGGAAGAACCGTGAGCATTGTGGTAAAACCATTCTTTTCAGAAATGTTGGGTTAAGCTCGGTATTCAAGTGAGTTGAGCCAGAGAAGAACTCAGGAGTTCGGTTCTGGAAAGAAGGTAAGACGACATGAAGCATCGAGAAGAGCTGGTGGAAGACGAGTTGTGGAGAATTGAGTTCATTTTGATTGGCTCACAAGGTGTTCAAAAAGCCATGACGGTGGGGTAAATTGGCTCCGGTCGAGCTTATAGAGGATTCGAAACTCACCGAGTTGGGCTATGTGCAGACTCTATCCACATGGACCCCCCTCCTCTTCAAGTCAAACGGGTCAACAGGGGGTCCCGACATTATGTTAATTAATTTAATATTTTTATTTAAATATTTTAATAATAATATTTATTATTATTATTTAAATATTTTATTTAAATATTCTTTTAATTAATTGAGAAGACTAGGTCATCAGGAAATTAATGACCCATGATGGAACCTTCTCAGGTGGTTCAACTAACTGTAATAAATACATCATGGACCTTCAATTTAGGAATGTAATTATGACATTTCCTCTTCTTTCTCACATATTCTTCTATAAATGTAAGTTGGAAGCTCATTTCAAAGGGTTCCAACAGTTCAGACAAGTTGGACAGTTAGATATCTCAGGCGAGTGTATACTTTTCAAGAGTCCTCTCTCTTCTGCAAGTTGTTCTTGTGTGTTGAGAGAACTTTCAAGCCTCCTCTTCAAGACTGTAATGGAAACTATTGCCTCTTCTGAATGTATGATGCATTGTGCATGTTATTGAAGCAATAAAAGTGTGTGTTTTGTGACTAATCTTAGTCCTTTCATCCTTCTGTGCTTCTTTGTGCCTTTCTCGTACTTGCAGGTACACTGTGTAAGTTTAAGTTTCTATTGTAGGTTCTTGGAGTTTTGTGCTTATCGAGTGGTGGAGTATTGCATGCAGTTGAGTTGTGGTGTCTGTTCACCCTTCTTGAGTTCATCCTTCTTCACTGGGAAACTAGTATATTTCTTGGTCTAATAAGGTTTAACAAAGGGAACGTATGTCTCTTAGTTTGTGGTATCATGTACCCTCTCTAAGTTGCAGTAGGTGAAGTTGACCTGTGGTGCACACACCCTCTTCAAATTAACCCTTCCTAAGTCTGGAAACACCCTTTATTTGGTGCATCACCATCCCTAGTATAGTTTCATTTCTGTAAATCTCTTTCCCTAAAACCCCATGAAGATGTTAGCATAGGACTAGATAATCATTTTTGTTACACTAGGAGTAGTACAACACTTAGTTTAGGAAGAGGAAGCCGGCCTTCTCTAGAGGTTCACTTCGAGCCCAAGTCCCACAGCTTGAGAAGTGATCCCATGTGTCCCAATCACACCAAACGTCCTATTCACATCTTGGCCATTCAGAGGGTGTAGTGATTACCTAGTAGGGTTCATTTGACACCTTCTTATGGAAGGTTTCCTCCACCTTGGAATAATAAACCTTTCGTTGCTATGGCGAGGAACCAAGTTTTTCCCCCTTTCATTGCAAGCAGTCCTCTTATGTTGGCTCAACGCGACCTGATACTTGTTGCAGCATTCAAAAGTTTACCCTTGTACACAAGAGAAACTCACGTTACTCTAGTGGAGCATATCTTTGATGTAGCCAGCATCTGCGCAGTACATAATATCACAAAAGACAATGTTGCAGTTAGACTTCTTGCTACCTCTTTCAAGGGAAAAAGACTTCAATGGTTTCGTGGGTTAGGTGTTGGCACTCTAACCACTTGGGATGAGTTGGGAGAAAAGCTATGTAAATAGTTCGAAGACAAAAGTGATCACCTATCACTTTTGGAACAACTCACTACTATAAAGAGAGCTTCCCAGGAGTACATGAGTTATTTCAACTTCTGATTCCATGGGACTTGGAATAGGATTCCAGCACTTGTAAATCCTTCTGCACATAATGCATTATTGTACTATTTATGAGCCTTGAATAGCGATGTAGCAGTTATGATCCATTCCATGGGAGGGACTATACTTCCTGATGCTTATGAAGTTGCCATAAGTGTAGAGAATTCTTTAATTCAGGATGGAAAGATAGCTCCACGACCACCAATGCCCTTTTCTCTAGATCTTATGAATCATCAGCCTATCATTGCTCCTATTCTAGTAGACTCCAAGAAACCATCTCAATCTTCACCTACCTCTTCAAATGACCTATTTGAATTCAATTCACTACTGTAAAATTTTGGAAATGAGCTCGTTGCACTCAAAAGGCAACAGTTTCAATACAATTGTCCGTATCAAGCAAAAAATCAGCAGTATCAGGCTAACCGTCCTCCTTTTCAAGGAAACAATCAGCCTCAAAATCAAACTACAAGTCAAGTTGCAAATGTTAGGCCCTTGAACTTTCAGAACCCTCTTGCAGCTAGCTCATCTAGAGCTATAGTACCTATTCAAAATTATCTAGTTCAAGACTATGAATGGTGTTATCCTTTCTCTCAACCTCAAAATCAAAATATTTGTCCCAATGGGGTTCTTAGCCAGGCCCTTATGGTTCAAAGTGTATCTTCCCCTTGAGAGTTAACAAACAATTCATCTATGCAAGAAGTAGCAAATCAACTGTAGGAACCTGAAGAATCCACTTTGCTAAATTGGCAAGCAGAAGATTTTTTTGGGTTGAATATAGATCCCTCATCAGTGGTAACAAACACTCATTCCAAGAAGAGAGAAATGGAGCCTCAACTTGCCAAATATGATCTAGCATCCACTTCTCAACATGGATTACAAATGGTGGTTGATAGAAATGAGGGAAAGAAATCACCAGAAACACCGGCTAGGCATGCCATAGGGAAAAATGGTTCTCCAGGCATCATGGTACCCGACAAACATTTTCTAAAGGAGGACCCCAATGCCCAAAAAAGTGTCATCAAATTTGGAGTGATTCCCTTCAGCATAGTAGAAAAAATGAAGAAAACCAATCTAAGCATTACCATGTGGGACCCACTCTCGATCCCTTCTCAAAGAAACTTGTTGCGAGAAGCTCTGAATAGTTTTAGTACAACCAGCGGATCACCAAGCCATGTAGTGACAACTGCTACAAGTTTTTTTCAATTGGAAGGGAAAATCATTCCTACGGAAAACAAACCACCTCCATTCTACATTTCCCTGATCATTGGCGACCACCTGGTACATAATTACATGATCGATTCTTGTGCCAGTAGCTCTGTCATGCCTAAACAAATTACAGATGTACTAAGCATATAATATGCACCAGTTGCAAGAGGGGTTGTTCAACTGGATGGCATAGTTGTTAATACTTTTGGGGTTATCAAAGGAATTCAACTTACCATTCATGCATGCCTAAGTTTTTCATTCACCCAAGACAAATCGGTCATTAATCTCCCTCCCCTCTTTTCCATCTGCCTATCATGGGATTTCACTGCCAAGATGGGTGGTTACCTATTAGCTGATTGGTCACATATGATTCTCAGGACTCAATATATAACCAGAGTAACTATAAGGGCATAACCAATCTGCCATAATCATGTAGAACCCTACACTGCTACTCCCATAAATGGAAATTTCACCATCGGTGATCCAGAAGAGGAAGATGTCAATCATGAACCAACCACCCTTATTGAAGAAGTCCCTAATACTTTGCTGGATGAATTAAGTAGAGATCATCAATACGATCCCTACGCTGATGTATTGGCACAAGAAGAAGTTGGTTTACTAGTCTTGGAAGAAACGAGATTAGGTACTTACTGTATCCATGAAGAAGATATGATCATACTACAACTTGTCAAAACACTAAGTGATTCTAAAGGACTGTGGCAATTGTTCTTCGATGGTTCAAGAAGTAAGAATGGATCCGGTACTGGTGTTATGTTAATTTCTCTAGAGGGAGATAAGTACTTCTCATCTTTCCAGTTGTAGTTCAATAGCACTAATAATGTTGGTAAATACGAGGCTCTTGTGCAAGGAATCCAGCTAGCCCAAAGGAAGGGAATCAAGGCCTTGACTATTTTTGGAGATAGTGAGTTAGTTATTCATCAAGTTTCGGCACGTAGTGCATCCAAAAATGATCTTTTAAGATCATACAAGAACCAAGTCTGGGACCTGATTGAAGATTTCGAAGCTTTTGGAATCCATGGAATCCCTAGAGATCAAAATCAAGATACAGATAGGCTTGCTAAAATTGGTTCACAATAAAACATACCAATTGATATCATGAAAGAAGGGAAAAAATTTGTAAAAATGATGGTTCGACCAGCAGTCCCTGATAATGTGAGTAGTTGGAAAGTGTTCGATAGCGACAAACAAATTGTCCTCTTCCTACAAGAAGAAGCGGAGTTTGCTGCAAAAAATCAAGATAAGTTACAGGATTCATATGGTGAGAAAATTATCCAATTGAAAAGCAACAAGTTACCAAAAGGTTTAGTCACTTTAGAATCCATTTTCAATTCAAATGACCAAGCCAAAAGACAAATCCCTAACATGGTGGTTAAAGAAGAATATTTTGAGAAAGTCAAAGTATCAAATGTAAAGTTTCTCAAGATCAGAAAAGTGTGTAATTCTGAGGAGAAAGAAGATTTCATCAAAAAATTTCAAGAGTATCATGACATATTTGCATGGAGCTATAAAGATCTGCGTGGTTTTGATCCAGGTCTAGCACAACATACCATCGAACTGGATCCTAATGTTAAGCCAGTTCATCCGAAATAGAGACCAATTAATCCCAAAATTGAGCCACTAATGAGAAAGGAGCTAACCAAGCTCATCGAGGCTTGTATAATTTTTCCCATCAAGCATTCCTCATGGTAGACAATTTGGTGCCCATGAGGAAGAAGAACGGAGAGATTCGGTTATGCGTAGATTTCAGGGATTTGAATCATGCATCATTAAAAGACCCTTATCCTCTTCCATCAATGGAGTAGATCCTTCAGAAGGTGGAAGGATCTTAAAATTTTTCTTTACTCGATGGATATTTGGGTTACAATCAAATTCTAGTCTAAGAATCCGACCAATTCATAATGGCTTTCACTACCAAGTGGGGCACGTATTCCTAGAACAAAATGCCATTTGGATTGTCCAATGTTGGGGCTACTTTCGAAAGAGCCATGGACATGGAATTTAAAGAACTAATCAAATGATATCATCTTGGTTTAACTAGATGACATAATTGTATATTCTAGGCATGCAGATGACCACATCACACATCTAAGGAAAGGTTTTTTGAAGATGAAGGGAATTTGGGGTTCCACTTAATCCATATAAGTGTATTTTTGCAGTGCACAAGAGAAATTTTTTAGGGCATGTTGTTTCAGCGGAAGGAAAATCAATCGATCTATCCTGGATTCGTTCAATTATGTCCTTATCTCTCCCAAGTCACAAGAAGAGTCTCTAGAGTTTTTTAGGAACAATAAAATTTGTGCGGAGATTCATCCCTCAATTTACGACATTGGCTAAACCAATGAAAGCCATGCTGAAAAATAACATTCCATTCTCATGGACAAAGGAAGGAAGGGAGATCTTTGAAGCCATAAAAATGGCCATTTCTCAAACTCCCACGCTGGTGAACCCCAGGTTTGATAAAGACTTTATCCTTTATGCTTTTACAGGTCAAGAGAGCATTTCAAGTATCCTCACCCAGAAAAATGATAACCTCATGGAGTAACCAATCACTTTCTTTAGTCAATCCCTTAAATACTATGAATTCAAATATTCATTCATTGAAAAAAAAGTCTTTTTAGTTATTCGAGCCTTGAAGAAATTCAAGCACTTGTTGTCCAACAATATAAATTCATCTAATGGTGTCTTATCTCAGGCATCAAGGACTTTTTACTGAGCAAAGAGATGAACGGAAAGAATGTACTGGATGGATAAAAAAAAGGTGATGGAGTATGATGTACATATAAAAGTTACCAAATTTGTTAGAGGTAAAGGTTTGTGTCAACAACTTGTTGTAGACAAGGAATCAAAAGGTGGTGAGGACGTGACGCTCCTAAACACTGATTAAAGTGATGATCAAGTTGATTGGTTATCTAAAATGAAGAATTTCATTTTCTCATGAGTATATCTTGTGAACATGGATAACAATTAAAGATGAACTTTCCATCTTCAATCTATTCCATATGTTCTGATAGATATGTTCTCTTTCGAAAGGATTTGAATGGTGTTATCCTTCGGTGTGTAAGACCGGACTAGGTAAGTAAGAAACCAGAAGAGTTTTATAATGGCCTATCTAGAGGACATTATTCTGCACGAAAAACTTCTACTAAGATCATGCGAGTCAGCTGCTATTGGCTAGATTTGTTTAAATATGTCCATCTCTGGGTAAGGAAATGTAAGGAATGTGTCTTTTTCACTGGGCAAGCAAGAAGTTGAAAGATCTCCCACTGCATCCAATTCAAGTGGATCAACCCTTTGTCTAATGGGGTTGGACTTCATCGAAATGATTAATCCTCCATCCAGGGTCAAAGCATATAACTGTGTCCCACTTTTTTTTAGTTTTTGTACTTTCAGCAAACTATGTCTGACAACCAAAACATGACCAAACACATATAAAATGAAAAAATGTGCATTTTTAAGAGGCTATAAATACCAAGGTGCAGGGCATCCAGAATTTACCTGATTATTTAAATTTTTATAGTATTTTCTAATTATTTATTTACTAGTCAAATTTTAAAATATTTATGGTCACAAAGTGGGACACACTTGTATGCTTTGACCCTCCAGTGATGGACATAAATGGGTCCTTACTACAATGAACTATTTTACTCATTGCAAAGAGGTGGTAGCATTGAAAGAGAGAAATGAGAAGGTGTTTTTGGATTTCTTGGAAGGTATAATGACAAGGTTTGGTATTCCATTTACAGTCATTTCAGACAATGTGTTGGCTTTTCTTGATATGAAGTTGAGTGCATGGGCTATTAAAAATGGGGTCTACCTCAGGACTTCATCCAATTACTATCCACAAGAAAACAAATTGGCTGATTCTAGTAACAACAAACTCATAAGGATTATGAAGTGCACGATGAAAAATAACAAGAGGACTTGGCATACACAGCTTAAGACCACCTTATGGGAAGATCAGATCACACCTAAAAGGTCCATCAGAAGATTCTACTTTCATGTCTTGTATATGGAAGAGAAGAAAAACCTTCCGCTCTCCTTGGAGTTACCTTCTTTGGAGTTAGCTCATCAACTTGAAGTTATGGAGAGTGATCCTATGACAGTAAGGTTTGCTGAACTCATGGAGTTAGAGGAATTGCGAAACAAGGCTATGAAGACTTTGGAGCAACATCAGGGTCAGGTTAAGAAATATTTTGACAAGAAGGCATCTAACACACATTTTCAAGAGGGATACTTAGTTCTCACATGGGATGAATACAGGGCTAAGCTAGGAAAGCACGCCAAGTTTGACGCTCTCTGGAGCGAGCCATACATCATCACGACTTGAAAAGAGGTGAATTCATTTTGTCCATCTAAGCTCAATGGAGAATAACTTCCCATTCATGTGAATGGGATACATCTCAAATCTTGTTTTTGAGAAGCGTTCTACCCCCTGTATAATTTAGTTAGGTGTTTTCCTCTAATATGCTTATGCACATTGTTGTGTGTTCAATGTTCTTTTGCTTTCCTTGTTGCTGTGTTTTGTGTTGTTCTTGAACACTGTTTCATCATTGGAAGGTTGACTCCATGGAGAATGAAGGTTCAATAGTTTCCATAATAGTTTCAAACATCTTCTTCATTCAAAGTTATGCAATGTTCCATGAGGTGTTCAAGCATTCAACAGATTACCCAATATACACTCATGCCTAGAATTCAACGGAGGTCCACTACGATATCAGATATTTCTCACGGATGATTCCAGGATGTATCAAAGAAAATAATATTACTTTAAGGATTCCAACATTTGAGATCCATGCCCAATGGATGAATTAAGGCTATGGAATCATGATTAGCAGGCAATCATCCCTGAGAGGTCAGCAAAAATGTTATCCAATTTTACACACATGGCTCAAGCATTGGACAAGGGGGGCCTAGTTATGATCTCAAATCAAGACATTGGGGTCAATTTTATAGAAAACTCAGTGTTCTCAGTAATGATAGAGTGGCAACTGATTATTAGGCAAGTTATGTTGAGTGGAAAAAGTGAACTCACCTGGAATTAACATGGCAGAATGCTTGGTGAGCTCAAATAGGTTAAGATTTTGCGGTCAAAGTGGATAGGTTCCAACTTCGGTTAGCCTAGTTGGAAAAAAAATCTCGAAGCATGCAATGATGGTACAATAGCCCATGCGACTTAGAAAGGTATTCATGAGTTATTGGTGTCCCATGTGGAATCCAGGTTCAGCCTAATCTCGCCAAGTGGGTTTAGGTGGATGGCAAGCCAAATTGAAGGAATATCGGCATATACGTGGTGACTCGTTTGGCTCAGGTATGACCAAGTCATAGAAGCGGAAAGAGTTGGTGCAACCAATGGCAGTCCCATGAGGTTTGAAGCCGAATCCCACATCAAGGTATGAATAGGTCAAGCTCCATGTTGAGTATCTGCCAATGGTGAAAATGAATGGGTTGGTAAACCATGCTCGAAGTAGAGCAACTCGAATGGACGTAGAATTGTAGGGTAGAAAGAGATGGCTTGACAAGCGTGGAAGGATGAGTTATGACAGGCTATCATTTCAATGATACTTCCGCACGAGTGGGGATGTACAAAGCCAATTTTGAGCACGTTGTAGGTTGAGGTCATTCTAGGAGATCTTAAAGAAAACGAGATGGCAGACTGAAATCTTTGGAGCGGTTTTAGGAATTTCATCCTCCACGTGTTACATAAGGGAGTCGATGTTGGTGAAGAGATTGATTGAAGATGCAAGTTGAACGTTGGAGCAAAGGACTCTAGTTTTAGGTTTCTAAGAAAGAAACGATTCTCATGAGTGAATAGGAGCTCAGTGCATTGAGCTCATAGAGAAGATTACTCGTGAGAAGAACACAGATGAATTCTCCTTGGCAAAAATGCTATAAAACATGATCTTTGCATGGCTCGAAGGACCATAACAATAGAGTAACATCAACAAATCCAAAAGCATAGCTTGCTACCAGGAACAAGTTCCAACTTAGTTCTCTATGGCTTGACTAACGGTGATTGAGTTGGCTCACCTATGAGCTCAAGTACTTGCAAATCCCAGAGATAGTCCTAGAAGCAGGCCAGGCAAGCTTAGAGTTCAGTAGCTCAATTTCATGTTTGATGGGTATGACAATGACTCAATAAGTAGGTTGTCCAACTGTGATTGTTATTTGTGAAATCACCTCATCTGGGGGAATGCATCCTCAAATTCCGAGGATTATCCTAAGAAGTTCTAAACATCATATCAAGCTTTGAGTTATGTATCAAACAAATGAGAAAGCTCACTGTGTACATGGGGTGATTACCGAGCGCTATTCAAGGCCTTGTTGGAGAAATTTTCCTGATTAGGTAGACTTGGCAGTTACGTGGCGGTGGTAGCTGCAATGAGATGAAGCTCATATGAAAAGCCAAGCTTAGCTCGGGCTTAGCTCCTAAAATGGTGATTGAATGTGACAACTCTGAAATACCTGGAGGTGATGAAAAGATTTGCATGAACATCAAGATGACTTGTAAATGAGTCTCTTTGAGATCGCCTAACTCGACCAAGAACTTGTAATAGGCAATAAATTGAGCCAAAACTTCTCATTATGTACGTCGAATCAGACAGTTATCCATATTCAAGTTTACCAGGTTCAATAAAACGATTGTGTTTTGTACAAATGGAACGATTATCTTGATAGTTTCAAGCTCCTTTCATCCTTCTATACTTCTTTATGCTTTGATCTAATGCTTGCAGGTACACTATGTAAGTCCACGTTTCCTGTTATTGGTTCTTAGATTCCTCTTGTGCTTATCAAGTGGTGGAGTATTGCATGCGGTTGAATTATGGTTCTTGTTACACCCTTCTCAAGTTCATCCTTCTTCACTGGAAGACTATCGACAGACTTGTTTATTTAATCAAGTTTAACAAAGGGAACACTGGGTCGATTCATAGTCTGTGGTATGTTGTACCCTCTCTAAGTTTGCAATAGGTGAAGTTTACCTGTTGTGCACATACCCTCTTGAAATTAACCCTTCATGAGTATGGAAACACCCTTTATTTTGTGCATCACCATCCCTAGTATAGTTTTATTTGAGGACAAATCTCTTGTCCCTAAAACCATTCTTTTCAGAAATGTTAGTATAGGTCTAGATAGCCATTTCATTATGAGCCCTAGGAGTAGTAAAAAACTTAGTTTAGGAAGATGAAGAGCTCGGCCTGACTTCGCAGGTTCAGCCCTCAAGGTGTTGTTTCATGAAGTTGAGAATGTGGAATGCCATAAATTTCCTCGAGTCACACCTAGGAAAATCCTATTCAGAATCTGAGTCATTCGGATAGCTGCAGTGATTTGGTGATAGGACTCAGTATGAAAAAGAGCTTCGATTTCCATAGGTCTAGGAAACCCTCAGTTGGTGTGCACCAATTCATTTATCTTTAGTGCAATATTCTCCGACTCTTAGCATTATTCGAACATTCATCGAGTTTGGCTATGTGCAGATTCATATCCACATGTTTGTAGTTCCTTCTTCTCTTAAGTCAAACAGGTCATTGAGGAGGGTCCCGACATTATCCAAGGTATTCCATGCCTCTTGGGTTATTTGGTTTCGGCATATTTTAATAGATTCTTGGTATTTATTATTATTATTAAAGATAGAAGAAATCTTATGTGTTATCCTATTCTCTTATTCCTTAATTTTCTCTCTTCAAGGTCATCAGACAAATTAATGACCCAATGTGTTGGTAGACCTGTATCCAGGTGGTTCAATTAACATGTAATCCCAATACATCATGGGCCTTCTAATTTAGGAATGCCCCTTCATGACTGATTTCCTCTTCAATATTCTCACATATTCTTCTATAAATGTAAGATCTTATTTAGCTCATTTCACAAGGGTTCCAATAGTTCAAGATAAGTTGGACAGTTAGATATAATCAGGCGAGTGTATGGACTTTTCACACCCCAAAACCTCTAGACTCAAGCTGCAAGTTGTTCAAAATGTAGTGTTGAGATCCGACTTTCAAGCCTCCTCTTCAAAAAACTCTAAAATGGCAGACTAATTAAGCCTCACCTCTACAAATTGTATGATGCATTGTGCATGTTATTGAAGCAATAGAGAGTGTGTGATTTTGTGTCTAATAAAAAAAACTAAAAATCAAACTAATATAGATGAATTTAATTATTTGCCTTTCTTTATACTTATAGGTACGACTGTGTAAGTAGAGGAGTATTCTAGTTGTCCAGAAATGGAAAGCAACTGTGCTTATTGAGTGGTGGATCTAAGTTGCACGTAGTTGAGTTGTGGTAGCTATTCTAAAATATATGCACAACTGAAAATTTATCCTTCTTCACTAGCCTCTAAACAATATATATGTATTCTATGTTGCTGATAAAGTTTAATTTCATATTCCACGTAGTGTTTTCTTATATGCATGAATGGTATCCTCTACCCTCTCTAAGGTAAATGGTATAATGAAGTTAGACCTCTAAAAAGGTGCACACACCCTAGTCAAATTGGTTACCCTTCCTTAGTCTAGAATTACCCTTATATTTGGTGCATCACCATCCCTAGTATAAACAAAATAGTTCTATAAATAGTCTTTCCTTAAATGTTCTTGCTCCAAGTTTGAAAATGAGTAGCGTAGGACTAGATAAACCATTGATTTGTTACACTAGGAGTAGTACAACACTTAGTTCAGGAAGAGGAATCTTGGCACTTGATCTGGATATTCACCTCGAGCCCAACTCCATACAGCTCTGAGAATGTGAAAAATCCCATGTAGTCCCAACTTTCACATTCTCTAACGTTCCTACCTCTGAAATGTCCACACATAATCTGGAGATTTTTCAAAAATGAGGTGAAATTGTTTGACAACAGAAGTGGAGTTGGGTATATTGTGGTTTTCCCTTTGTTCTATTGAATGAATGGCTTAACTATTTCTGAATTCGAATTGTTATGGAAGGGACGTGTTGCAGGTGATTTGGGTTCATAGGTAGGACGATTTTGATGTCAATCACTATAGATAAAGAGACATCTTTTATGTGTATTCTCTACATTTTCTTTTATGACTTATGAGAATTTAGTGGCAATGATTGGGTTTGAATTATTTCCACATTTTTCATTTCTTGTGAACACCATTTTTAATTTGACCATCTCTGCCAAGTTGGTTACGAAAATTATTATTGATCTGTCATTAATATTTTTTAGTTAAATCACTGATGAATCTATGGTCGAGTTGGGACCTTCCTTTGATTGAAATAAGTACAAGTTTTTTTTACTTTTGATTGTAGAGGATTATGTTAGTAACGTAGAATCAGTCCTTTTTCAGGTTTTACTTGACTTCTTTGAATTTTCATAAAGGTGATTTTATTTTGATCCTTTTATTTGCTATCATCTGTTCTAATACCTATTAGAGCTCATATTGGACCATGCAATGTTTTGGTAGTATTATTATTGATATTAGTCTTAAACATCACTCATGATTTTGAACCTTATTGATCATAGATAAATTTAATTAGAAATGTATTAACTTGTTTATATTTATCTAGATACAATTATTTATGTTTGATATCAAATAATTGGATAAGTTATTATGGCCAAGTTGTAACCTTTAAAAATCCAATTTAGAAATGTTACCATTCGGAGAATAGATAAAATCTATAAGTGTTATTATGGTGTGGATTTACTCTATTTCAATTGACTAGTTATGGTGTATTAATTACTGTGATCAGTGTAATGATTGACTTAGATAAGTTCAATATTGAAATAAATGATACAGGTGTTAGATTTAAAACATATCAATCTATAAGATTATATGATCGAAATCTTAATACAATTGTATTTCTTTTTTGACCTTTAGGGGTCAAAGGGTCTTAACTTAATGGATTACTGAACTTTTATTGATTTAGTTAATTGGTTCAAAGATGTGACTTAAATTGACTTACTTTCTTATTTGGATATTATGGGATTTTGGCATGCCTAAAAGAGTTCAACAAGAAAATTGACAATTTTCGAGCATGATAATTATACCTCTGTGTCGAAACTTTCAAGTTTTACCCCTGCAAGGCACCCTTGGTCTACCTAATTAGTCCAATGACCTCTGAGTTGATGTTTAAATCAGTCCCTTATGTGATTTAGGAAATTCAATTTAATCCCCCTAGATGATTTTAGGAGTTCTTGTCAAATGCAAATTTCGGGAAGTTATTGGAAGGGCTATCACTAGCCTTCCTAGGACTGGAGCAACCCGCTGGAGTAGAATAAAGGAGAAAATTTTTAGAAAAAGGTGTATGGAAGGCCTAGGAGCATTATATAAGTGATTTTGGAAGATCCAAGAAGAATTTGGAATATTTGCGGTAGTCTCAAACAAAATAGGGTTCATGTGCCTAAGAAGCGCACATGGTAAAAAGAGCTATTGAACTTTGGGAAGTGATTTCAGAAGTTCTAGACAGAGTTAGGAGCTAAAAAATACATCTTTAGATATAGAATTATAATACATACAATATAGTGAAACCATATTTTCGACAACACTTTTGCACAATAGTTTTATAACTAGTTTTTCCATTCACAACTAAGGATCCAAATCACAAATCCATTTTTTAAATGATTAAATGGAGGAATCAAGATTCAAGACCCCTATCATGAGATTCATAAGTCCATTTTAAGTCAAGATCATATAAAATTTCATCAAAAAATTCCATTTGGAGCTCAATTTACATTCATTTCAAGTTCCCCTCAAAGAACACGTTCGAGAGTTAGTCAAATTTGTTGAGGACACATGTCAACTCCAGGAGACTAGCAAAATTTCATTTCCCTTTCTTCCCTCAGGAAAAGGTACATGAGGGACATAAAATTTCACCCGTCCCCTATAAATCCTATGGTCACCCATACAACCTCCCAGATCACTAGTTCAACCCCTAGGTACTTATAGGAGCTCTAACCCTCAACCATAAGATCTATGATAAGTGTCAAACTGAGGTGCATTATGAAAATTAGTATCCCTCATGTCCCTTTTTTTCTGGTGCACATGAGGGACATAAAAATGTACCAAACACAAGGAATGGATCCTTCTCCCACATGCGAGCATCTTTCAGCCCCCAGGTGTTTCTAACATACTTTTTGGCTGAAACCCCCCACCATAAGATCTTCACATCAAGGACACAAAATTTCACCCCATCCATGGCATGCAAATTTTCTAGAAGATCCATACACCATTTTTGTACCTCAAACCAGCTCCACTACAACAATTAAACCCTCAAATCCATGATAATGTAAATCTTTTAATGGAGAGATTGAACAAAAGAGCCAGAAGAATGAAGAATGAAGGAGAAGAACAGAGAAATTGTTTCGAAGACTCTATTTCTGTAGAATGAAGATTTGGATGTATCTTCTTAACCAGAGCATGAAATGAAGAATAGTTTAGTGTTGTGTTCTTTGATCTCAAAGGCCATCAAAACCAAATCTTCAAATCTCCTTTCTATTACATAAATTGTTTGTAGCGAAGAAAGCTTCCCCTTGATTCAATGAAGAAATTTTTTGAATTTCTTGTCAAACCAAAAATTATTTTCAAGATAAATTTCACCAGTGGAATAAGAAGTAAAAACCCACAACAAAAATATAATTTTTATTGAAAACAGAGAAGAAATGTATACTTGTAATTTTCAATGCTTGTTAATGGATATCATGTTTTGAGGTGTTGTTAAGTTAATTTTTTGAAACTTCAAAATCTCCCAAACTAGTAATCAGATAGGACAAAGATTGGTTAAAAACCCATATCATAAAACTTCCTTATGCAGAAATCTAACAACTAGAAGACCACTTTCTAAAAATAACAGGTCTTCTACATAAAGAACTACTATTTTGGGAAATTGATCAACCAAAGAACCTGTAAAGAAGACCGTGAAGACAGAGGATGTATTGCAGTTGAATATTCATAGAAACGGTCATCTTGGTCCAAATTGGAAACTTACTAAAAATAATAAGTGGTCTCACGAACACTTTCAAAAAATAGAAAATTGATCCAGAAGGTGAGAGAAACGCATGGAAAAGGGGGGATTTGAGTTTCCACACGTAATTGAGGTTTCAAAGAATCTAATTTTTAATGCTTACTAAAAATAGTAAGTTGTTTTTGGGCACTCACTAAAAATAGTAATTCATTTCAGAGGGGGATTTCAAAAAAAGAGCATTCTGAGAGCTAAACATTCAAATTGCCAATTTGAATTGAAGTTTGGGGAAAAATCATGACAGTTTTTAGTGATTGTTATCCTTTACAAATATAGTAAGTGTCAAGAAATGATGAAATTAAATTTCTCGAAGAGGGAAACTAGTGCAGTCTCTATCTTCAGAGTATAAAGGAGTAGATAATAATGAGGTCACTTTTATGGATCTCAACAATTTCTTTTGACACTTATGTGCGAGGTGGAATTCACATTTGATACCGTCATACTTTTCAATAGTATGTTTGATCAGGAACATGTCCAAATCAACTAAGTAGTATGACATTGTCACAGGGAATCAGGGAAATATTTGTTCCAAAAATTCAATCTCTTCATAGGGGATCATCATGACTGACACCTGTGGTCACCAAGGTTTCCATTAAAAAGTGTTTGTAAACACTTAGTTTACATTATTTGTGGGTCATTTAGATGTATTTTCTCACCTGCATCTAAAGAACTTACCCAAAACAACCCATCTGCAAGATAAGAATGGAATTCACCATAAAGGGTTCAAAGGTATCAATGTTAAGCTGACTGAGCTTTCCAAGATTCAACAAGAGCATATTATTCATTGGCATGATTCTACCTTCTTTCACTCTCTTTCTCCCTCTTTTCATTTCCCAACTTCCTCTCTCCTCAATGTTCTAATTTCATGTTGGGGGTTGTACTTTTTCATGTCTTAATGTTTCTTCTCATAAATGAATGTGTTGAAGTTTCTATGTAGTGTGTGTAGGAATCTTCTTGTCTACTTGCAACATTCATTCTCTTATCTCATTTCTAACTCCCCTTTCCCACCTTATAGAAAAATTCCTCTCTAACAAGCAATTAATAGCTTTGTTGTAGGGACAGTGGAGTGACCCTATTAGATCCCCAACCAAAAGCACATTGGGAAAATCCACCTTTTTACTTATGCATACATATATGATAGTTGCATTGGTTAACTAGAGGGACTTAGATTCCTATATTGTTTGCTAGAAATCCATCAATCTATCCTTGAAGTTTATTCTCACCAACACATGCTAACTTCTAGAACAAGATGACATAAAAGAGGGACCTGATACCTTTGCGTGCTTGCAGTGAGCCCTTAGTTCAGGTTGAGTGATGTGTTAATGTGCCTTGGGCTATTGTTGATAAAATTGAGGATACATTTTAGTTCTATTGTTAGGACCTATGAATTAGTTGTTCTCCAAGATGAAGACGTATCGGTTGACCTTAGCCAACATTGAAGAGTGGTTAGATATTTTGGAAGAAGAGTATGCTCATAAATTTAACATTGGAGTTGATTTTGATGCAGATACGTTGGTTGAATATAATTAGTATCATGAGTTATATGAGACATTATTTTCCATATTTCTTTTAGATTTTTATGAGTGGATGATTGCTTACACATCAAAGAGAAACTGTAGGTTTCCTATGCTTGTTTGGACATAGGAAGAATTTAAGGGTTTGTATGATGTAGACATGACTTCTGGACACAATGTAGATTATTAGTTATGTGGTCTTCTGAATAGCTATATTTTGGAGTACACAATTTCTAATTATTCCTATCTAGAAGCTGGTGAGTTCCATTTCATGCGTAAATCTAGAGGATCATGTTTGTGTAGTATTCCTTTAGCAATTAATATCTTGATCGTAACCCTAAATTTGGAATAACTTCATATGGATAGCTATACCCCACCATGCATGGGGTAGGAGTAGGTGTGGTGAAATATGGAAAATCGAGCGGTATAAAGTCAAAGAGAAGAAATGTGGATTAATTTTAATGAGGCATGCAAGAGGGACTTGAAGTAGTGTGAAGTTATGTAATGAATGACATTGTGGAGAGAGATGGATTGTGAAGGATTTGGAGCTCACACAGAGGATGTAGATCCAGAGCATCTAAAACTCCCCCATTTGGGAAATAATGATAGAGACTCATCTTCAACCTCACATGAGAGTGCGTATGTGGAGAAAACATGGACCTTGGGTACACATTTAATCCCTCCTTGAGACCTAGCCCTTATGCTCAGTTTCCCAGTTTCTACGACAGTTATCAGTAAACAAGCTAGTGTGGGTAGTAGAGTTGTGATAGATAGAGTTTTCTTACCATAAGGTTAAAGAATTAATAAGTTATCACAATCATTGGCATAGAACATGGGCACGCAAAATGTTGGCATCATGTTTGGAAGTAGCACAACTTCGCAGAATGTGTGATTTTATTTTAGCACAAATGTTGGAACACAAGGAAGTGCATCTACTAGTCCAATTCCCACTATAGGGGGAGGATCAAAAGGATCGTGTGACTTTGTAACTATTAGATCTAGTGGTTCTGGAGGTAGAGTAAATACAGGTTATGGATCTGGTGGGAACGGTCTGCACCAACCCTAAAAAATTTATATGAATATGTCTCTTCATATTATAGAATACATATGACTATAAGATGCAGCTAAACATATTTATATGTGTGAGATACTAATGCACACGAAGGGGATTACAACACCAGAGCATAAGGAAAGTTAGTTTGTAACTACATTGCAAGGGCATGCACATAGTTGGTACAATAAGTATGATCCGAACTAGACTTATGTAGACTATACTTCCTTTTGTGATGCTTTCTTATCAGAGTTCCAGATACCTAAATTTGAGAGGAAAAACATCAATGCACTTAAGGACATCAATTAGGGTATCAATGAGAGTGTTTGGGAGTATGATACATGGTTAAATTAGGGTATCAATGAGAGTTTTTGGGAGTATGATGCATGGTTCAAAACCCTCAAAGTTATCTTATGACATATATACAAGTAAGCATGCTTAATGGTTCGCTAGAAGTTTGGTCATGCCCTTCAAAAGGGATATATCCCATACAAGATGTATATAGATACACATAGGGCACTTGAGGTAGCTTTATTTGTTGATGTAGTAGGGAGTGTAGACATAGGAGTTAGCCCATTTTTGGAGGCTCAGACTACAACAATGGACAAACATTTAGAGAATTTATTAGCTAATTCAACACATGAGACGTGCAGTGGTATTTAGTGTACAAATTTTGAAGTAGAGGGACATACTAAGGATAGTTGTTCTCATAGATTGGTGCACACCATATTACTAGATTGTGATATAATGAAGAATGTGTCTTGTTACTGCAATATTTATAGGTTTTTAACTAATGATACTAAAAATTACAGGTTGATTGACCAAATTCATGATGGAATTGATACTTGTGTTTGTCATACCAGTGTTACAAATAATTCTAAGGAACAAGTTTAGCATCATGAGCATAATCATAATGAAGACCACTCTAATGGAGACCACGGTAGAGGTCGAGGTTATCATGGAGGTTCCGAGGCTACGGTAGTGGAAAGAGTAAATTTCTATGAGGAACATGTTATACATGCAAATCCCTTGATCACTATAGGCACAAAGGCCCTCATAATGTATTTAATTTTTTGTGTGGAAAGAACCACAACTATGAATAATTCCTAAACTTATATGAACACCTTCGTAAGAATCACAAGAAGGAAAAGGGTGTAGGAATGGTTAGAGTGTAATGCATTGTAGAAGATCAGTGGATGCCAAAGTTAGCACCAAATCCTGATTTGTTACCTGTTTTAGTCATTATGCATGCTCAGGTTATGCATGCCATAGAAGTTCCAAAGAAATATCCCATTATTACTAAGGAGTAATTATTACATGCAAAGTATCCAAACCCCACACATTAGAAGGAAGTATATCAAGAAACCATGGAGGTTAATAGGAATCTGTAGGGTGAGATACAATGTTTGAAATAATTGTTGATGAAGTTAGAACAAACAAACACAACTTAGCCTCCTCAGAAGGATGTTAATGACACGAGAGAGGTTTTCAAGATTTTGTGACAAGAGAATATAATTATTTTATTGGGGAAATGGTTAAAGGAAAAGACTCCATGTGCTAGAGTTGAGCATGAAATATATATTTTTCATGCTAACCTAGCTCCTCCTAGTCTCGATTATGAGAAGGAGATCAATTAGAATGCTATTTTTGATGGATGGGTCTTGAGTAACATTTTGATTAATACTAGTGCATAAGTGAATGTACTCACTTTGAACATGTGGAGTCAGATGGGGAGACCACCATCGTATCCATCTTCAAATGTGTTATTTATAACAAACAAGACTAAATCCATGCCTATTGGATTTCTAAAGGATGCTAGTATTACCATTCAAGGGGCAAGTTTCCTAGGGATTTTGAGGTCTTGGCACTTGCAGAGGTAGGAAAATTTTGAGTATTTATTTAGTGCCCTTGGTGCTATGCTAGTAATGTTGATCTATACTTAAAAAAAGGATACAAGAGTTTTGAGAACAAGGAAGATATAGTCACCATTCCTTTGGAAAATGGAAAATTTACACCCTATATAGAGCCTTTTAGTGAGGAGGATTTAAATAGAATTTATGTGGTCACCATTAGGGATCCTGAAGTGTTTGAGACATCAAATAAAGGAGTTCTCCAATGGGATGATGCACACTCCATGAGTGATACTATAAGTGTGCCATGTGACAACTAGGCATATGAAACTTATGTGATGGTTGGACGCAAGGTATGGAGTAGAGTTACGTGTGTAAATAGGCCAATAGAATTATAGGTGGACATTATGTAGGTGATACCATCATGCATAATATTCTATTAGCTAGTTATTGGTGGGAAACTTTGTATAAGGATTAATAATATTATTATAAGATGTGTGACCATTGTTAGCACCTTAAAAAGGCTAGGTATACAGATGAAATGCCTTTAAGGCCTATTACTAGTGCAGAACATTTTTGAAAGTGGGAAATTGAATTTTTGGTTGCTATTTCCCCACTTACACATAGGACTAGATCTCGTTATATTAAAACTTTTCTAGACTATCTTAAAAGGTGGGAAGAAGCAGTTCCTACAAAAGATTTCATGATAGCTATAACTGCAAGGTTTCTATGGGAAAACATTATTAGCATGTATGGGTGTCCTTTGAGTTTACCAAGTGATAGGTGTAATCATTTACTTAGTGAGACAATCATAATAGTGTTGGAAGAATTCATGATTGCACACCATTAAATAACACCCTATCACCCTCAAGATAATGAACATGATGTTAGAAGGAATAATTGGGATGATTAAGTCTCTGATATACTTTGGGTATACAATAAGATCTACAAGAGGTTGAATAAATACACACCCTTTCGATTGGTGTTTAGAGTAGAGGTTGTTCTACAAGTTGAATTCATTTTACCTTATCTGTGTATTGCATGTATGAGAGGTTTGGAAGATGAGCAAGTGATTGAAGATCATATTGACAAGATGATACAGTTGGATGAAAGTTTCACCACAGCACGATGAATTATGAAGATAGAAAAGGCCATGCATAATGCATGGCATGATAGACATATCAAGGATAAGAAGATTGAAGTTGGACATATGGTTCTTTTATTTGATTTTAAGTTGTTGCGCCATCTTATAAAGCTTAAATTGAATTGGTTGGTACCATATATTATAAATTACATACTTAATTCAAGTAATTTCTAGTTAGAAGTGCTATATGGGACACAATTTCTCAATTACTTTAATAGGAGTAGGTTAAATCCCTACTATAAATAATTATTCTTGGTGTTTTCTAATAAAGTAGTATTGTGTGCAGATGAAAGAGGGAGAAGAGAGGGAAAGAGTTTTTTTTAAATTGGGAGAGTGGGAAACTAATGATAGGGATATCACACCCAGATCTACGGATCTTACTACAACTATAAAATAAGGTGAGATCCATGGACATGAAGATGCTTGGGACTGAGTTAAAAATGGATTTTTTTCAAAGGTACAAATAATTTTCCTCCAGGTGGTCAAGGATGCATCGAAAATCCTTGATTCCCTTCTCAATAGAACCAAAAAAAATGAACAAAGCATTGGTTGGGAAACTAGTGGGAGGGAGACCAAATATCGATGTTGTTAGAAGGTGGGCCAAATTGAAGTGGAACCCAAAAGGACACCTAGAGGTAAGTCCTCTTACAAATGGCTTTTTCCTTTTTAAATTCATTATCCAAGAAGATATGAAGAAGGTTCTGGAAGAAGGACCTTGGTTTTGGGGAAAATCAGGTTGGTATCTTAGGAAATGGGAACCAACTTTCAATCCAGAAAAAGAAAATCTGAATCAGTTCCCTATCTAGATCCATCTTCCTAACCTACCCCTAGAATTTTGGCATGAATATATTATTAAAGGAATAGCTAACTCCTTGGGATCTCTGGTTATAATAGACAATGCAACCCTGAATATGACTAGACTTTTTTGTGCTATATTTTGTATTTATACTATCATAGACAAGGATACCCCAAATAACATTAATCTAAAGTCTAGACTAGGAATTTGGGAGAAGAAGATATAAATGGAAAGTTTTCTAACTAAATGTTCCAAATGCAATGGTTGGGGACATTCAAATCAAAATTGTAAGTTCAAGATCTCCAAAATGTACACAGCTATGTTGGGGAATGAAGGAAAAGAAGAAAAAGGTAAAGGAATAATGCAAAGTGCAACTGATCATAGGAAGGTTTTTTTCAAAAATCATAGTGAAGGATATAAACCTCTGAGAATCTAAGATAAAGAGGTGACTGAGAAAAATCCAACAAAAATTGTTCCAGAAATGGATGAGGATGGTTTTACTTTGGTGGTCAATAGAAGGAGATCCAAAAATAAGTCATAATCTGATTCAAAGGTTAAGGGAAAAATGAAGGAAATACCAGCTAAGGACTCCCCCTCTGTCAGAAAGTTGGAGCTCTTTGTTTCTAATAAAGGGAATGGGTCGAGTAGAAAAACCTGTGGAAAAGAAATTATGGAGAAAAACAATAAGGGTGATCAACATTCTGTAGAATTATTCTTATAAGAAATAGTGAAGGAACAGAGAAAAGATCAAAAGGGACAAGAGAAAAATGAAAAATTTGTTACTTCAATGGGAGAGAGGATGAAAGTAGGTGATTTGATTAACCTCTCCTCAGATGAAATCATGAATGTTCAACAAATCCTAAATAAGGAGGTGGAAGGCAAGAAAGAGGAGCTAACTCCTAGAAAAAAGGGGGATTCCCTTGAAATAACTCCCTCAGGAAAAGGAAAAGTAGTCTCATCTGTAAAAAGGGGTGAATCCTCCAAAATTTCTCCTTCTAGAAAAGGGGATTTGTAGGAAGGAGAAAACCCTATTAATGTGGAGAGTATTAACAGTAAACAAGGAAGACCAAATAAATTTGAATTAAGAAAAAAATTGACTCAAAAAGGAAATAGACTTAGGGAAACAATCTTGTTTGGATAAGAAGGTCTTCAGAAAAAACAAACCCAACCTTAGAAAATGAATTGCATCTCTTGGAATGGAAGAGGGCTCAATAGCCATGTTAAATGGAGGGTTCTTAAAGACTTGATTGAAGGACAAAAAATAGATGTGTTAGCTGTGCAAGAAACCAAAATGAAAGAAGATAATTTCTTAAATTCTTGCAATTTTTTTTGGAATAATTCTAAAGCTTTTTCTGTTAGTTTGAATGGGGCCTCAGGAGGAATAGATGTGGTCTAGAACCCTTCCTTTATGAGGGTAATTTTCTCATGAAAAGAGATCACCATATGGCTGTGATGATGAGAAATTTGGAAAAAAAAATATGGGTCTTATCCAACATTTATGCTCCTACCCTTTACAAAGAAAGGAAAAACTTATGGCAGCACCTCCTTACTTTTAAAAATCATATCACTGGCTCTGACTAGATTGTGATGGGTGACTTTAATTCCCCCATGTCTCCCACATAAAAGAAAGGAGGTTCCTAGGATTTTACTATTGGTATGGAGTATTTTAATGATTTGATTACTAACTCTCAACTCCATGATATAGAACTTAAAGGCAACAAATACACCTGGTCAAACAGAAGAGTTGGTTCACAACTAATACAAGTGAGACTGGATAGATTTTTGGTAATGGAAGAATGGTTAAGTCAGGACATTTCCCTTTTCTCTCTTCCAAGGATAGGGTCTGATCATAACCCTATTCTTTTGATGATTAATAACCCTTTAAGGGAAGAACTCCCTTTCGTTTCAAGAAAATGTGGCTCCACAGTGAGGATATTAAAGATATTATTAATGAATGGTTGAAGTTCAAGGTTTAGGGAACAAAGATGTATATATTAACTAAAAAACTGTAGAATGTCAAAATGAATCTCAAAGTCTGGAATAAGAAAATTTTTGGGAATATTTTTCAGAAGAAAGTGGAAATCAAATCTGACTTACAAAATTTCCAAAGGTAGAATGAAAGGTTGGATTTTGAACCAGATTTGGATGACTATGAAAAGGAAAGACTTATCCTTTCAAAATACCACAACATTCTTGTGAAGGAGGAAACCTTATGGAGACAGAAATCTCGAATTACTTGGCTCAAGGAAGGGGATAAAAATACAAGGTTCTTCCATCTTTCTACCCTGAAGTGTAGAATTTTTAATAGAATTAGTAAAATCAGGAAAGATGAAGGAAACCTCTTGGAAGAGAAGGATGAAATAAATAAAGAGGCTATATCTTTCTTTAAAAACTTGCTCACTAATCAATGTGTTCCTAATTTGGCCAAAGAGAAGGATTTTCTAAACTGCATTCCTTCTATGGTTTCTCTAGAAGATAATAAGCTTCTCTCAACGATCCCATCTATGGAGGAGGTTGAATTTATGGTCAAACATCTTAGTCCTGATAAGGCTCCTAGACCAAATGGGTTTCAAGCCTTCTTCTTTCAACATTTTTGGGATATAATAAAAAAGGATGTTTACAATGCTCTGAGAGAATTCTTTAACCAGAAAAATATGCTTAAGGATATGAATTTTACCTTTCTTTCTCTAGTTCCAAAATGTGGTAATTCCATGGAATTAAAATACTTTAGACCTATAATTATTTGCAACACTACCTACAAAATTTTCATGAAAATCATTGCCCTCCGTTTACAATTGATCCTTCCTTCTATCATTTCAGAATAGCAAGGAGGTTTTGTTCTGGGTTGTCATATTCAAGATGGGATCATTATAATCAAAGAGACTATTCATTCAGCTAAAATTATCAAGAAGGCTATATGATTCTAAAATTAGATATGGCCAAGGCTTATGACATGGTTTCATGGAGTTTTCTTGATAAAATCCTTGATAAGAGTTGTTTTGATGTTTCCTTCCAGAGTTTAGTTAAGGCTTGGCGTCTAATGAACTAGTGGAAACATCGCTAGAAGAAATTAAAATTTTTCTTGTTGATTCTACCAAAGACAAATTTCAAAAAATTTATGAGGTAATTGAAGTGATATTTGAAGAATATTGACAAAAATTTTCCACACAATTAGACAAGGTAAAATCAAGAAAATCCCTTCCCAAGACATACAAATGGAAGAAATCCCCTAGCATTACAAAGCCCGTTATAAAAAGGAAAAAATATTTAGCTAAGAATGGAATCTCAACCTTCCAAAGATGATCAAGCATGCACTTCAAAACCTCGGACACAAATTTTGGTTAATAAAGATGAGGGAAAGAAACTACCAAAAATGAATAGTAGCCAAGCTATAAAGAGAAAAGGTTCTTCAGGCATCATAGTACCCAACAAGCACTTTCCAAAAGAGGACCTTAATGCCCAAATAAATTTCAAAAAAGTGGGATCAATCCCCTTCAGTATTGTAGATCAGATGAAGAAGACCAACCTGAGTGTTACCATGTGGGATGCACTTTCAATTCCTTCTCAAATAAAAATATTACAAGAGGCTCTGAAAATTTTTAGTACAACTAAAATATCATTGGGTTGTGAGGTAAAAACTGCTACAAGTTTGTGTCAACTGGAAGGGAAAATTATTCCTAAGGCAAACAAACCACCACCATTCTATATTTCTCTAATCATTGGTGATCATTTGATACATAATTACATGATCGATTCTGGTGTTAATAGTTTAGTCATACCAAAGAAAATTCTAGACATGCTAGGAATCCAATATAAACCAGTCCCCAGAGGAGTTATTGAATTTGATGGTAAAATAGTTTAGACCATTAGAATCATCAAAGGAATCTAGTTTACTATATATGCATGTCCCATTTTTTTGTTCACATAAGACATATCGGTCACCTATCTTCCTCCTCTCTTTGCCATTTTCCTATCACGAGATTTCACTACCAAGATGGGTGGTTATCTATCAAGTGATTGGTCACATATGATCCTTTTGACTTGATACATAACTAAAGTGACTATAAGGGTGGAACCAATTTGTAATAATCATTTGGAGCCATATACAAATAGCTCTATAAATGTGATTTATACCATCCATGATCTAGAGGAGGAAGTTGTTGATCACAAACTAACCAGTCTTGTGGAAGAAGTTCCTGATACTGTGTTGGATGAGGTAAGTTTAGATCATTAGTATGATCCCTATGTTGAGGCATTATCAGAACAATAATTTGGTTTATTTTTTAAAAAGAGACGGGGTTAGGGATGTATTGTATCCATGAATAAAGTGCAGTCATACCACAACTTGTTAAAACCCAAAAAAACTCTGAATGAATTTAGAAAATATTTTTCAATGGTTTAAGAAGTAATAATGGAGTTGGTGTTGGTGTTGTATTAATTTCTCCAGAAGGAGATAAATAATTATCATGTTTTCAACTGTAATTTAGTTGCATAAACAATGTCACCGAATATGAATCTCTCGTGCAAGGAATTTAGTTAGCTCAAAATAAAGGAATCAAAGCCTTGAATATTTTTTGTGATAGTGAATTGTTTATACATCAAGTAAGGTCTCATAGTGCATCAAAAAATTATTTGTTAAGATATCAAAAAAACTTAATGTGGGATTTGATTGACTATTTTGAATCTTTCGAGATCCAAATGGCTCCTAGAAATCAAAATGAAAATCTTGATGCTTATAAATAGCATTGAGAGATGATATAGTTGACTGGCTATCAAAGATGGTCTTCCTTCTTTCAGGAACATATCCCATTGACATGGATAAGACTCAAAGGTGGAATTTTCATCTTCATTTTATTCCCTATGTTCTATTAGATTACGTTCTCTTCCAAAAGGATTTGAATGGTGTTCTCCTCCGGTGCATAGGATCAGAACAAGTAAGTAATATTTTTGAGTAATTCCACAATGGTCTATTGGGAGAACATTACTCTACATAAACAAGTACTATAAAAATCATAAGCACTGGCTAATATTGATATGATTTATTCAAATATACCCATCTCTGGGTAAAGAAGTGCAAGAAAATTCCTAGAAAGCACAAGTTGGTTGTTCTTCCCCTATATCTAATTCAAGTTGACTAACCCTTTGTTCAATGAGGGTTGTATTTTATTGAAATAATTAATCCTCCATCTTGTAACTAACATAAATGGGTCCTTACTATAGTATAATACTTTACTCAGTGGACAGAGATGGTAGCATTAAAGGAGGGAAACAAAAAGTTTGTTCTTGATTTCCTTGAAGGCATAATGACAAGGTTTAGTGTCCCTTTTATAGTTATTTCAAACAATGCAATGGATTTTCTTGGTATAAAGTTTATCACATGATCCGTAAAGAATGGATTTTGCCTTAAGACTTCATCCAATTACTATCTACAAGGAAACAAATTGGTTGAGTCTATCAAAAAGAACCTCATAAGGATTATCAAGCACACAATGGTGATTAACATGAGGAATTGGTATATATAGCTTAATATTTATTTATGGGAAGATCAGATCACACCTAAAAGGGCCATCGCAAATTCACCTTTCATGCTGGTATGTGGAAGAGAAGAAAAACTTCCACTATCCTTGGAGTTAACTTATTTGGAGTTATCTCATCAGCTTAAGGTTATGGAGAGTGATCCTATGACAGTCTAGTTTACTAAGCTCATGGAATTAGAAGAAGCTTGGAACAAGGATATGAGGACTTTGGAGTAACTTCAAACTTAGGTTAAGAAATATTTTTATAATAAGGCATCCAATAGGAATTTTTCAAGAGGGATATTTAGTTCTCAAAAGGGATGAAGACAGATCCAAACAAGGAATGCATGCCAATTTTGACACTCTCTGGAGTGGACAATACATTATCACATTTTTCAAGGAGGTGAATTCATTTCATCTATCTAGGATCAATGGAGAAGAACTTTCCATTCATGTGAATGGAATACATATCAAAGCTTGATTTTAAGAGCATTCCACCCCTTATATAGTTTAGTTAGGTTTTTTCCTCCAAGTGATTTACACATTATGTGTCATTATTGCTATTTTTCTTTGTTTTTTGTTGTTGTGAGTGTTGTGTTTTTTGTTATTCTTACACACTGTGTCAATAGTGGAAATTTTCAACATAAAAAATGTTCAAATTTTCAAAGAAGAGTTTCAGGATAACCCAAATTCCTCATATGATTCATTCATAATTCCAAAGTATGACGTAGATGTCAAGCATTCGTTAGATTCAGTATATTTCCTACCTAGCATTACCAGAGGATTCATGATCATTAATGTTGAAGGAAATTTTGGGACATATCAAAGAAGATCAAATCATTTTCAGGATTCCAACATTGACTCCATGCCTAATGAATGACTTAAGGATACTGGAATCATACTTAAATGGAAACCATCCCCGAGAGGCCACCAAAAATGTTATCTAATTTGGCACACTTAAAAAAATCAGACAACAAGGTCCTGATGTGCTCTGGGACCAAGGAAGGTCTTCACAAGAGAACTTTGGGAAAATAGGGAAAATTCTATTATTTAGGGACATTTTCAATGTTCTTGATAGTTTCATAATCATTTTAAAGTTGATCTCTCATTTCTTAAGTTTGTAAGGTTCATGTTGTGCTTAAAATGAAAAATTATTCCCGGCGGGCCCATTTCCTACCATCATGGGGATAAACTAATTCAAATTGATAACTTATTTTAAGTAGGTCTTAGTATATCTCTATGATCCTTGAGTTTTAAGATAATTATAGGAGGTTCAAAGGTTTCAAGGTTAGGTGTGGGATTTCTCCAAAAAATATCTTTGAGCTCGAATAGCTTGCCAAATAGCTTAGTTAGTTGATATCAAGTACAAGTTGGGAGTTGAGTTTTATTGGCCCAATTGAGCTATCTTGACCGCATGGGGTCATATGAAATTTGAGTTCAGTTAAATCGGGTTGAGCTCATGGTGAATGTTTTGGGCTATATCAATATGGATGTAAAGTTTTTGGGTGCTCCAGTTTAGAGATTAGAGATATAATTAAGGCAGTCAAGCTATCTTAAACTCAAATGTTTTCCAAGAAAGCACACATTATCATTAAAGGTGTTGAATGGAGGCATTAAGGATAGGGTCATATTGATAACCTCATGGTCGAGGTTCTCAACAAATGAGGAAGAAAATATAGGAAATGTCTCAGTCTTTAGATCGAGCTATGTAGGCCCATTTTCGAATGACTTGCAAGATCACATATTAGTTTAATAGGTTGAGTGGAAACAAGCTAAGGTATCACTTAACATAGAAGGAAATAAATCTCATAGTAAAAGGGGGATTCAACACATCATCTCAAGCAATGCACGGGTCAGTCACTTAGTGCCAATGAGCTCGATGCCACATAAGAAGTATAACTGAGATCAGGAAAGTTGCATGGCCATGGCAAGACAAGTGAATTACTCAGTGAAAAAATGAAGATGATCATGTTCAATTTTAAGGAATAAAAGTGATGTGTGAGCAGATTAAATGAGCTACCTGGGGTCTATGTGGAATGTGAGCTTGGCTCATCGTGAAGATATTACCAAATGAAAATTCGTAAAGTTATAGCTCATGAATAAAGAGTTTTTTGTGATCGATTTACATAGCTAGTGGCTCAACTTGGGCTTGGTGCTTATGTATGCAAAGGAAGAAAATGTAGATCCTAACACGATAGGATGTAATTCATCTCAGTGAGGGAATTTTGACATAAATCTTGGTTCGAGTGAAGTGGAAATAACGAGCTACTAAAAATGTGGAAATGCGGGAATTGTGGAGAATCAGAGCCAACTCGCTAATATAGTTTATGGATAAATTGGCCTCCAATGTCTAAAAATCCACTACTACAGGTGTTCAGTATTTTTGTGTCATGAAAGCATGATACATGGGAGGTTAATCTCTAAGTTAGCTAAGCTAGTAGGTCGATTCTACTAGATAAATATACCAATAGGTGGATGTTAGGATGAAACTTGACCCAATGAGTTATGTCATGATTTTCCGGGTCTAGTTACGAGTTTTCATGCAAGGCACTCGTATTTGGAGCTCAACATGGCATCTAATCTAACATGCATATATGTGGTGGAGTGGAATAAAATCATGAAACCCAACATATAAGGCAAGCTTCTCTCCCAATTCAAAAGATGGAGCTGACCAGCCAACTCGACTTTCCATTTATTCAAATTATTACATTAAGACTCCCTTAATGTAGATTTTTAACAAATAGACCACAAATTTTTATTTTTTTAAAAAAATTTTTATTAAAATAATACTTTTATTATTAAATTATTTTATTTAAAATATTATCTTTTAATAAAATTGTGGATGATATTAAAAAAAATAGTTATGGGGACATGATGGGCATGTGTAATTAAGGATGTAAGTAATGGAGGTCATCATGTACCATTATTTGTGCCCCATAATTTAGGAATTTCTCTTCTCTTCTCTCAAAGGGTTTTTCTACAAATATAAACGAAGAACTCATTCCATGGCGTTAGATAGTTAAATGGGTTGGACATTTTTTCAGATTCCTCTCCCTTTTCACAAGGTAGTCTATTTTGGATTGTGGGAACTTTTAAGCCTCTTTTCCAATATTGTAATTGAAAAATTTTCCTCTTCCTTATGTAATGATGCATTGTGCATGTGTTTGAAGTAATAAAACTATGTTCTTTGAGTATTATTGGTCCTTTCATTATTCTAGCTACTTTGTGTTTCCATTTTCATGCTTGTAGGTGTGCTATGCAATTTCAAGTTTCCATTGCAAATTTTAGGAATTTTGTTCTTATCTGGGAGTAAATTTTTGTATGTGGTTGATTTTTTGTGTTTGGTCATCCTTCTCATTTTCGTCTTCCTTCACTGTAAAACCAAAAAATTGTCTAGCATCACCACTTCTAGTATAGGTTGTATTTATTGCAAATATCTCTACCTTAACCCCATGAAAATGTTAGCATAAATCTAGTTAGATATTTTATTGCATTAGAAGTAGTGTTGTGTTTATTTTAGGAAGAGGAAGTTGGTATTCTCTGGAGGTTCACCTTAATCCCAAGTCCCATAGCTTGAGAGGTGATCCCATGTTACCCAATCACACCTAATGTCGTGTTCATCTTCAGGCCATTTGGGGGGTATAGTGATTTCATGATAATAGGATTCTATCTCATATTGATGTGATTTGTCTTCAATCCATGACATTCTATTAGATTTCACGGCTTATTCCAATCCTCCATGGATCTATTTAGTCTTTATGTGGATGTTTCTGTGTACCGTGGATTTGTAATCTTTGGCGGATTTACTCTGTATCTTATAGATTTACCTCATTTTGTGGCTTCCTTGGTTTATCAGGGTTTTCTTTATCTTTCCGTGGCTATCTCCTTAACTTCATGGTTTATACCTAAACTCCTACCAACATTATCCCCCTTCCTGCCAACATTATCCCCCCTCTTAAAATTTTTCTCATCCTCGAGACAACAACTATTGATGACATTTAGTCCTTCCTTAATTTTTTTTTCCAAAATTTGGATCAATGGGAATCATTCACCAGGACTTAGACATCTGGCGTAGGAAAGGGTTCCCTCGATCGACTCACCCAATGGGATTTATGAGATGTGTCAAACTTTTATCCTATACGGTGTACTCTGCAGCATGTACTTTGTAATTTGGGGAATGATATTATTTTCATAGTTAAGCCATGAAGTCAAATGAGTATGCACCTGATTAATCCATTCCTGTAGTTGTGTATTCTCTTGAATCAACAATAGTAAATATAATGGAGTAGGAGGTACCTATATTTCCTTCCATCGATCTTGTGTAAGTGTAGTTTCTTATTGCATCTACATCAAATATTTATCCAACATAGTGCTACATTCTTGCATGTCGTAAATATTATCATTCTACTCCCTCTGTTAGGTTTGATATTTCTCTATGAGCCCTTAGAATTTTGTCCTTTGTGCACCATCCTTTTTGTGTTGAATGTCATATTCTATAAACATCTTATGTATGTCTTGTTTAATTTTTTCCATATTTTTCTTGTCTATTGCAGTCATTCTGGGTCATCCAATAGTGTATGTGTAGTATACCGTGACATTTCTCAAATATGTCTCTAGTTTCTTCACCACGATTTGGAATTCACTTTTTCTTTTCTAGTTTACCACTACATGGGGTTTCTTGACATCAATTTGGTATTCTCTAATTTCTATTTTGTTAATTGTTTATTTTTCTACTTCTAATTTTATGTGGTGTTCTTTTAGTATTTATACTATCGTGTAATTTGTGGATGCTTCAACAGACAGTGTAGGATTAACTTATATTTTTGGCTTATCCATTTGAATGCTAGTGAGAATATTTTTCTTTTCTTCTTCTAAATAACACATCTTTCCATCCAGTCTTGATTGGCACTTTACTCTAACACTTGACTGCAACTAGATTTTTGTAGAGGAGTTAATTTATCTAAGTGGAATTAAAATCCCTCTACATTTTTCTCAATGAATCCTTTTTGCAGTTGGAAATATTGTTCTTGTTTACTTTTCTATAGATCCTACTTGATTTTTGCTAATGAGTCATGAGCTACTGGTGTGGTTATCAGGATGGAAGATGATATTTATAATGCTTGTTTGGTGTGTTCTACCTTCTCTTTTTCTTCCTTCTCTTTCTCTTCATTTTTTTTGTTCTTTCTCTACTTTTTCTTTCTTTTCTTCCTCTTCTCTTTGCTTATTTTCTTCTGCTTCCTTCTTCTTCTTTTCCTCTATTTGTAGGATCAAATTGGATTTTTGGCTTATCCATTTGAATGCTAGTGAGAATACTTTTCTTTTCTTCTTCTAAATAACACATATTTCCATCCAGTCCCGATTGGAACTCTACTCTAACACTTGACTGCAACTAGATTTTTGTAGAGGAGTTAATTTATCTAAGTGGAATTTAAATCCCTTTATAGTTTTCTCAATGAATCCTTTTTGAAGTTGGAAAGATTGTTCTTGTTTACTTTTCTATACATCCTACTTTATTTTGGCTAATGAGTCATGAGTTGTTGGTGTGGTTATCAGGATGGAAGATTATATTTATAATGCTTGTTTGGCATGTTCTGCCTTCTCTTTTTCTTCCTTCTCTTTCTCTTCATTTTTTTGTTCTTTCTCTAATTTTTCTTTCTTTTCTTCCTCTTCTCTTTGCTTATTTTCTTTTGCTTCCTTATTCTTCTTTTCCTCTATTTGTTTATACTTTTCTTCTTCTTTCTTTCTTCTTCTTTTATTCTTCATCTTTCTTCTTCTTTTCTTCTTCTTCTTTTTGTAGTTTCACTTGTTTTTCATTCTCCTCTTTTTCTTCCTGGTCCTTATTTTTCTTATCTTCTTATTATTTGAGCTTATTTTATTTTTCCTCTTTATTTTTTTTTGGTTTTCTCCTCATGTGCTTTTTATTCTTTTTCTTTCCTTTCTTTCTCCACTTTCTGTTTGTTATCTTCCTCTATTTTTATTTCCTCTTCTGATTTTAATTTTCTATCCTCCTCTTCTTTTTTCTTCTTCTCTACGTTCTATTTTTTATCTTCTTCCTCTCTTTGTTTTCTTATTAATTCTTCCTTCTTCATCCTCTCCAACTCTTCTTTTTCTTGGTTGTATTTTTGTTCCTTTTATTTATTTTCTTTTGAATGTCTTTGTGTTGCCTCTTATTATCTATTTTCTCCTTTCTGTTCTTCTCTCTCATTCTTTTGCTTATTCAGAATAATAATAATTTTTTCCATTTCTTTTGTGATGTAATTTTTTCTTGGTGTGAATTTTATTTTGATTTAAGATAGTTATTTCTTGTTGAAGCATGGCTAGGTGGTGTGTTTATTCTATCTCTATCTGGTCTTGTATTTCTTCTACCAGTGATGGGGTAAGTAAGTGGCTTATATATTTGAGCATAAATGCATGCTTCTCTATATAGTACATTATGGATTCTGTTATAGCCATATGTTCTCCTCTTGTACTTGCGGTCTTTTCTTGCAAAATTTGTGAGATTCCTCCAATATTTAGGAATTTCTAGTAGTAATTATATGCTTGTTGAGTTGAGTAATTCTTGTTTCTTCTACTTGTTCTGCTTCTTCTGAAATCAATGGTGTTGATTGGTCCTGTGGATGTGGTGGTGACGGAGTGTATGAATTTTCTTCATCAAATTAAGAAATGTCCTCTAATTCTTCAAACATTGTTTAATATTTTCCCTTGTTGGTCGTGGATTCTTTCAATTTTTATTTCTCAGCTAAATATTTTTTCCTTTTTATAATGGGATTTGTAATGTTAGGGGATTTCTTCCATTTGTATCTCTTGGTAAGGGATTTTCTTGATTCAGCCTTGTCTGATTGTGTGGAAAATTTCTGTCAATATTATTCAAATATCACTTCAATTACCTCATCAAAATTTTATAATTTTTCTTTGGTAAAATCAAAAATAAAAATTTGAATTGCTTCTACTGATGTTGCCATTAGTTCATCTGATGCCTCATAAGGTAATGGAGGTGTGTGTTGTGTACATGTGTGGGCCAAATAAATGTATAATCTATACCTGCGATAAAATGAACCTCCTTTTCATAGTTTACAACAACTTTCTTAGATACCCTAGATTTTTTTAAAATGATTTCCTCAATCCTTTTAATCCAGCCTAATAATGACATGATCTGAGTTACTGCATCAAAACTAGCCATATTTTCCAAAATTTATTCTGTGGTAGTTTTATATACCTACCATTCTATTATGTTTGTGGTATGAAGTAGGGTTTTGGTGAGGTACATAGCCAAACATATCAACAATGAGTTATACCAAAAAAGTGTGTTTCCCCTCTTTTATCCTCCTAATATTTTCAAGGAATTTTATTGCTAATAGTTTTGCAAGGTTATACTCTGAATGCAATTGAACCATATCTAGGGTAATTTGTACACTAATCCCATGGTAACCATCTTCCCTATTTGTATGATAGATTTTCAGACATATGGCTTTAGCTGTATACCTAAGTGTATGATTGGAAATGTTTGTTATCCGTACTCAATATTTCATATTCATTACACCCATTACTTAGGCCGTCTCTTTTAGTGTTGTCTTCTTTTTAGAGATAGTTGAGTGCCATTTTCCCCGTAAGCCAATAACCCTAACCATCACCTATGTGTTAAACTGATATTTTTGGTCTAAGTAAACCATTTGATTGTAGAGGTTACTTTAGTGAAAGAGTACCTTCTGGGTCAGTTTTGTAGGAATTCACAGAGTTATTTAATAATTTCATCTTTGGAATCTCTTGTTGTGTGATCTCGACCGGGACATCCATTTTTATTTCACAATTTTCTCTAGTTATGCCCTAGTTTTATTCTTTGTAATTTTACTCAATCTTGGTTCTAGCTCTTTGTGCCTTAGTTTATCTCCCTTCAATGCCTTTTATATTGTTATTGTTCTACCTACCATATTTATTGCATCTTACGCAAGAAATTTCTTCTCTGTCAGTCATGGTGTTACTCCATGTATTTTCCATATTTTCTAATTTTCTTCATTCGACATCTTTGTGTTCGTACCACGGCTTCTTCCTTGGTTGCTTTGGATTGTGGATTTTCTATCCTTATTTTCATGTATTTTTAGCATTTTACATTGTTTTGTGGTGCTCTGTGTTATTTTGTATCATAAGGCATCTTTATGTCCTTGTTCTATGGATTTTTCTTTTCTTTATGGTGTAGTTTCATTCTCTTCTCGTTTACTTCATGGTTTTGGTTTTTTTCTTTATTTTGCAGCTCCCCAACTTCCTTTACTTCACATTGTCTTTATTTATCTACTTTACTTCCCCTTAATTCCCTATTTCTTTACTGGTTTTATTTTAAGCTTTCAGTATAAGGGTAGAGACGTCCTTCCTAGTTTTCATCTTAACCCTTGACCTATCTACCGAATTGCAAGTTTTCAAGAAGGTCAGTATTTTCAATTTTTTTAAAATTTTTTTTATTGTAGTGCTAAGTCACATTTTTCTTCAACCTTGCTCCATTCACATGTCTAGGTAGCTATTTTAACTATAAGGTTTGTAGTTTTACCGCTCCTAAAGGTAGTATTTATTTGATAAGATATGGCCCTAACCATATATCCTTCAATTTCCTTGGATATTTGTATTTACTATCATAAAGGAGTAGATGATCTCTTATGTTAAATTTGTTCTTCCTGATGTGGAAGTCATGTCATGCATTTTATCTTCTATTCTTATGTGTTTTATTGTATACAATCTAAAGGTAAAATTATCTTGTGGATTTACCTTTTCATGTTACTTGGAGCAAGTCTCTATCGTAAAATGAAGGGATCTAATGTCACGTGAAATGCTATAACAATTTATTCTATCAACTAGCTTCTTATACATTCTAGTTGGATAACTGAGAAAATCCAACCCGGATACTTAATCTGAATGGACAATACTTATTTGAGTCTATTCAAACAAAAAAGAATGTCAAGTAATGCAAATAGATCAACATGGGTATCTTCCCAGGTCCAAGAGCACTAGCCTGTAGTGAGAAAATATCTGTCAATACCTTACTTCTAAACAAAAATGTTAGATTTTAGAGACTACTTCCATTTTCCTGTGGATGGTACAAGATGCATTACAAAGTTATAAATTAATCATGAATCCACTGCATAGCTCATGGATAAAACCATTTACAAATTGCTAACCATTAATCATATAAGGTGATACATCTAATGTTTGGTACCCAAATCTTATGATTCTGTTCTAAGAAGATGAACAACATAGCTGTTGTTTTTGCAGTGATATCTTTCATGAGAACCTCCTCCACCCACCTTGTTATATATTTTATTCTAGTGATGATAAATTTCACGTGAGAATGTTTAGTGGATGGTTTGAGGGGTCTTATGAAATCAATCAGTCCATTTGGAGAAATGGGTAGTACGCCTCAAGAGGATCTTAGTGGCATATCCTCACTTACTTTCATGGTTGCGCACTTTCTGATACCAGGGTGAGAGGACCCTTTATGTAGCCTACTGTTTATTGAGGAGACTGGAGATATCCTTCCTTGTGAAACCTTAACCTAACCACCATCACCTTGAAGAAAATATGATTCTTATGCAACAAAACCTACACTCTCACGAGTTCCTCTCATCTACGTCCATGGAGATATTTTTCCTTTCATGCTCTATTGTTACAACTTACTAAAGACTATGAAAACCTGTCACTTGTTGTCTGCATTGTCTTTGAATTAAAGTGAATGGGAATTATGCATGTTATATAAACACATGACAAACAGGGGTAGCATGGGTATGATTTGTTAGCTAAATTTTCATGGTGGGAGATAGAAGCTAGGATAAATTTGATTATACCATATCTTTTGGTAGGGACTTTCAATTCGGAATAAGTGAGCAACTCCAAGAACAGATCAAGCTTCAAAATAGTCAAGATGTTCCTTCAACCATTTTTGAAGGTGTGCTAAATCAATGGAGGCCCATAATCAAGCTTTCCATGTTTAACTGATAATCTTTAAGACTCCAATTCTTGGAAGATAATCTACCATTGGATAAATTATTCAATTAAACACTACTAGTTTATTTATTAGACCATGCCTAATGGTACACCCGATTAGACTGTACAAACAATCTTTATCAACAAATGACAAGTGAGTATTGACTTTATTTAATTAAAGTTTATACTCATCCAGATGAAGGTCTTCTTTTTCTATTGTGCTATAGTTTATTTTTTCCTTCACCAACTTCCTGCTAGAAAATACTTTTGGATGGTTCATTTTCTCCCGTGGCTATGTCAAATTGTTATTCCATATGTTAGGTTGTGGAGCCTATTTTCATGTGAGAAAGTGTTGAAGACTGTACACTAAGAGTACTATACACTTTCCACAGTTGTCTCACTAGGGTTTGGGGTTAGGCCGGGCCCCGAGTGGGGGTCTGAGGGTGGCAGCCCCCGGAAAAAAATATTTTTGGCCTTAAAATGTGCCCGATATATCAGGAAACATGATTTTCTCATATGGGCAGGATTTTTGACCCATAGGTTTATGGGATGGTTTTGGCCCATGGTTTTAATACCCACGGTTTTGTAAAGCTTCTTAAGCAATTGTCTACTTTTATGGTTTTATGCATATGGTAGATATAATGTAACATTGCAGATGTGTTTTGAATTCGGGTGTGAATTCTGTAGAGTTTGTTGAGCATAGCTCCAAACAGATCTGGGTATTGTATTGAGAGACCGGTGGCTTGTAATAAAATCTGAGCAAGTGATTCTTTGTGGATGTAGCCTAAATTGCGTGAACCACGTTAAATATTGTCTCTTTATGTTGTGTTATTTTATTCTATAATTTTATTTGAGATCTGTAATATTTTCTACATATTAGTTTCTACTGTTGCAATTCTGTGAGGTATTATTCCACATATTTTATCCCTTATTTCTTAACACCATATGCATCCACATGAACATGAAATTGTACCTTCTAATTAGGGAAGATCAATACTGGTACATGTAGAATTTTATCTTTTAAAATTTTGAATGCATCTGCACACTCTTTAGACTAAGGAATTTGTTTAATGGTTCTTTTCTTCAACTCTTATAATGGAGCACTTATTTCTGCATAGTTTCTAATAAATTTCCTATGATAAAAATTGTATGCCAATATTTTCCTCATGTCTTTTTGAGTTTTTTGAAGTGGTAAATTTACAATCACTAAAGTGTTCATAAGATAAGTTGACAAACCTTCCTTGCATATTATATTTCCTAGTAGGGTACCAAAAGGAGTCAAGAAGATACATTTTTTTAAGTTTAAGGAAAACTGTAATGCTCTACACCTTTGAAAGATCAATCTTAAGACTTGTATGTGATTCTTCAACAGACCATAAAATGTCCAATCATTGAGATAAAATTCTAAAAATTAGTGAATGAAATCTTTAAAAGCATTTATCATGATCCTACCAAATAATGTTGGTGAATTCTTCAGTCAAAATGGCATGAATGCATACATGAAGAATCCCCATTTGGTGGAAAAAGTGTTATTTGGTTGGTCCTCTGGGGCAATTTTGACTTGGTGGTACTTGAAGAAACCATACGTGAAAGAATACACTTCCTTGCCAGCTACATTTCTAGTACTTCTTTTGAAAAGGGGGTTGGAAAAGGATCATGTAGAAAAGATTTATTTAATTCCCTATAGTCTATGCAAACATAGATCTCTCTAATCTTTTTGTTTTATATCACCATGGGACTGATCTATTCTACATCATCGACTAGTTTAATGATCCCAACACTCAGCATTTTGTCTATTTCAGATTTCACTTTCACCTTCAAATTTGGTTATAGTCTATATGGCATTTTCTTCATTGGTCTAAACCACTACTTGATTTGAATCTTCATTATTACAAGTTCTTATTTTAACCATTTTAATTATTTGAAATATTTTGGGAAAATATCTTGGAATTCTCGTAGCAAATCCACTATTTAGATACTTCTTCTTATGTCTAATAACCTCCAATTTTGGCCAATTTTTCAGTTCCTTCTATCCCAATGTTTTCATTCCTGATTTTCATTGGATGATAATAGTATTTTTCTCCTTCCTTTTTTTTCTACTACTCATCTCTCATCTTCTATGACTTTGTATCTTAAGTTGTCTAGTTTTTCTTCCTTTTCTTGTTTCTTTGCATTGTAGCATATTACTATCTATGTGATCTTTATTGGGATATTTTGGGGTTTCAATATCTCCCATTCTTCCTCTTCTTCATTCATTGAAAAAAAAATTATAGCTTCCTCAGGGGTCGTAAATAAGAATGTTATGATCTTTGTGAGATCCCTTAAAAAGGTTAAAATTATGTCCCAAAAGGAAAAAAAAATGGCAGAAGTCTTTCACCATCTGATCCCAATATTTTGTTTTATGATTAACCTCTTGGTGTATATAACATAATCCCAGTATGGGCCGAACGGTCCATAAAAACAATTGACTCCATAATAGGGGAGAGATTTCCCCACATAATTTCTAATGTTGTTCACATGCCTGAATATGTTTCTATGGTTCTGTTTCTCCAGAGTATTCAAGGATAACGATATAGTAACCCTCACTTTCCAAGAACCTAGCTCTTAATGATATTGTTATTGATTTCCAATGAGCTATTTTTGTTTTGTGTGCCACCCACCAACTCGTGACATTTATGGTCAATGTTTCATCCAACACTTCCATCCTTCATTTTTTTGTTAGGAAGTATACTCTCCATGATTTTGATATATCCTTTGAAATCCCCAAATCCTAAATATTTTAGAGGAGTCTGATGTGACACCACTTGGCTCAATCTATACAGTCTCTTGATTGGAATTTGTTTTACCCTTTCTTCTTCTGTATAGATCTCCTCTCTAGCTAGAAGAAATATCTCTTTTTATTCATCCTCTAGATATGAAATATATTCTTCTTCTTCTTCAAATGTTTATTTGGAAGGCAAAAAAATGTCACCTACCGCATGGTAGATATCATCTAAAGTGATGATTCTTGGTAGTATCCTTCTCGCATAACGTAATTTCTAGATCCTTGATTCGGGGAACCTATATTTCCATGCCTTCACCGCATTGTCTGAACGCTCATTAGTATCTTCCGACTTAACTGATATTTCCCCATCTGAATTTGGTTCAAACTCCTTATCAATATTAGAGAACTTATTTAAGGAATGCACCCCTTGTATTTCATCAAAGTATTTTCCTTCTATATCTTGCCATATCTCTTTTGTCAACACGTAACTCATCCCATCATGTAGAGGTACGTGAACACATATTCCATCTGAGTATAAAGTTACTTATTCTTCTTCAGAGCTCAAATTTCCATTGCAATCTAAAAACCACTCAAATGTTAGAATGGTGTAATAAGAAGGATTATCAATAACATTCTCCACTACCTCAAAGTTCACTAACTTTTTGATTCTAATAAAATTCACCTCGACATTCTTCAACACTCCTATCAGTTTTCTGGAGGATCCATCCACTAACCCAATAAAGTATCTTATGGGATCTAGAGTAAGTTTTCCAAGAGTTTCCCATGTAGTTTTAGACATCATGTTGAAATTTGTGCCAAGATCCAATAAAAATTTAGTGATAGTGATGTCAAATATGTCATCATCCAGTTAGATGGTGGAATTTTGCCATGTTCGTTGGGTCTAGAATATATTTCTTTTCTTCTTGTTGTATCCTTCATCAATTCTGTGGACATGATGTGTCCTCTCTACTTTATTCCAGTATTTACTGAATTGTTTTACTTTTTCTATTAACCCATAATTGTTGGTTAATTTATATATTTATTTTATGCTCTAACTTCTTCTATAAAACAATTTTTTCCTCTTTGTTCAATAGTTTTTGCTTCGTGCATATATGATTTATTTTTTTCAAATTCTTTGTAATGTAACTCAATTCCAATCTCCTTCCATTCTTATTCCTCTTCATCAGAGGAGTATTGTTCTTGTTGTAGTCTTATTATTTTCTTATATTTTGAGACTACTTCATTTTTGGCAAAACTTCTAGTTGTGACCGCAACCCTATACCATGGTCCATTAATTTTATTTTCACCGTTTTTAAAATTCCTTCTTCTATAACTTTTTTCTGTTTCTTCCTTCATTTATTCTTTTTTAGTTCCTGATGATGAAGCCCTTGCGACTCTGTCTTTATCTATAGTTTCCTCATCCTAAGGAATTTGAGTAATATGTTGTACTTTCCTTTGAGTTTCTTCTGCTAGTGCCTCTAATCTTGTTGATCTAATTCTATAGAATTGTGTGACTTCCAGATAGTGGAATTCATTGTGTCCTTCCTTATGTAAAAATCCACATGGATCAGGTTCTATACAGTTTCTATCCAAATGTCCATCTTACCCATATTTGTAGTAATTCATTAGTCTCCTATCTTAGTATCCACCTCCTTGATTGTATCCCTAATGGTAGCCACCATCATTGTATCCATGATATCCTTGGTAACCTCTACCTCCATGATAATTTTCATAGTCTCCTTTATACCCTCCTCTATATTCTCATCTAAATCCTCCTCTAAATCCACCATGGTACCCCCCATCATTGTAACCTTGATAGTTTGGCTTGTAGTTATTTCCTTGGTGGCCACCTCCAAGCTGCGAATAACCACCTTGTTGATTTGGATATTGTTAAATTGTAGTTATCAGTTATGGAGATGGTTTTTTAGGTGTTAATCATTTGTGGTTGTGTAGGAGGGGGTTTAAGTGTTGTATTATGCCTCACATCCATAGCTCTCCTAGTAGAATAATCCTTCAAATTATCTAATGCATTAACAAAAGGGAATCTATGGTGATAATTATTATAAGAACCACATGCAGTACAATACATCAATTGATTTGTAGGTGGTGCTACTTATAATAGAGTACAAGTTTCCTAAGTGTTCTGGTCCCAAAGCCTACATATTATGCACCATCTCCTTTCAGATGGTAGTTTATTACTACAGGATACTCTTTGTGATGAATGCAATCTAAACAGTAACTATTCACTTTACGTTCTTAGCATATGGAAATTCAAGTCTGTTATGGCCTTTGGTGCAACATATTTTAAACCATTTATTTGGCCTCACATTGTTCTTCGGAGAGGAGCTATTTCTTAATCCTTCAGTTCTATGAATCTCTTGTTGTAATTTCAATTTTTCTAGTTGTAACTTTACTCTCTCTAATTATGTTTTTATTGAAGTTCCCCTTCTCTTATCCATGACTGGGCTTCTAGTTTAATTTCCATTTCAATTACTTCTGAGAAAATTTTAAACTATTGTCAATCTAATGTGGCACTAAGATAAGAAAGTATCCTTGAAGTGAACCACTCAATTCTTTGTTTATCTGTTTACGGGATCTTCCAATTTTCTAGTAACAATATTGAACCTGTGACTAAATTCCTTCACTTATAATCCTCTTTGTACCAAATATCTCATCTTGCTTGATCCTTCTGATGGGGCCTCTCAGAAATTAAAATATGTTTTAAATTATCTCTCAAGATTAGCCCATGATTTTTTATTGTGAGAATTCAGTCTCATAAACAAATTTAGTGCATCATTCCTTAATGACCATGCAAAATATTGTATTTTAACAATCTCGTATGTGATGTTGTTTTTTTCCAATAGATGTCCAAGAGGAACAAGTGTTCCAATTCATCACTAGAATTCTTATCAAAGATTGGAACCTTGATCTTATGGGCCATTTTTCTTTGTGTCTTTGTTAGAGGCTGGACAATAGGTTGGCTTAAATTTATTTACTTTCTATGTCTGTTTATGAATGGGTTTTAAACTACCCATTATTCCTTTATCTCTTCTTAATTCAATGTCAAAGTAAATTTCACCTAGTAGTTCTTTGAATTATCTGAATGTTTCTTGTCTCCTCTGACTCTCTTCTAATAATATTTGATATCTATCTCGTAGAATTCTTTCATTTTATAGATTCTCAATTAGTTTCTCAAGTGGCACATGGAATGGTGTCCACTACGGGGGATCATCTCCTTTGGGTCTTAACATCAGTTGGGGAGCATATCTTTGTTTGGTGTTTCTTGTAACTAATGTTGTCAATAACTACCCTTCTATCTTTAATATTTATTAATCTATGATTAATCTATAACTATTCCTCACTCCTCTTCTTATTATTTTCTTCTTTCCTTCCCTGATCCTCTTATCTATCTCTCTCCTTAATATTTTCTTCTATCTCCTCTATCTTTTCCTCTTCTGGTGTATCTATATTTTAATTTCTTTATCCTGTTCATCCGTTATCTCCACTTTGTCTATGAATTCCTCTAACAAGTTCCTCTTCCTCTTCTTCTCATCTTTCTCTAATCATTAATGGGGTTCTCATATCCTCTTCTTTGCATATTTCTACTTCTAAAACTATTTTGAATGCTACATCTACACTTCCTACCAATTTTTGTAAATCTCTATATAATATTTCTTCTCTCATAATTGACTGTTGAATTGGACTTTCTACTATAGATTATACTAAAAAACTCCTAGGTATAACAAACCCTAATTGGTCCCCACAAGACATGGGTATTATAGCAAGATTTTAAACATTTGTCTCCCTTTCTGGGTGAGCCAATTACTAGCCTCCACTTGATTTGGGTAAATCTTCTATTTTCTCTACATTCTCTTCTCTTTTCTTAATCTTAATCAACTTCTGATTTCTTTCTTTCATTTTCTTTGTTCTCTCCTCTCTTTCTACCTTTTCCTTTAACCCATTATTTGATATGGATAACCTCACTCTCTCTTGCATTCACTTCATTTTAATTAATTCTTCTCAAATCACTAATCCCACTTAATCCTCTTTAATTATTTTTCTCCTAACTCTATAATTTTTTTTCTTTTTCTTTTTCTCATGTCAGCCTAATTCTTCCACCCCAACCAATGCCCCATTAATTTTGATAATTAATTATTCTTGTATAAACCCCCTTCAAATCAACCGTCTCGCAGTTCTTGTCACCCTAAAATAATTTTTTTCTTCTCTAAATAATCCCTTCTTGATCATTAACTCTTTAATTAATAAAGGAATTGATTGAAGAAATCTTCCATGGGCTCTGCTTAACACTTCTTCTTTCTTATTGTCAAAGCTCATCCAACCCTATATTTCCCACATGATTGTAAAATAATCTAATGTAATTTCATTATTCAATTAATTTGTTCCATGATTCGTCGAGGTATTTCACTATTGTCATTTTCCTACAGTTGAATCAAAAGGTTGTCTCAAATACGTGTGCTTCCATTCGGTCCTTTTTACATGTTCTAATAAGAAAGGACATAACTGATGAGGAAAATAAGACCATAATTCTTCTCCGAGTTCTCTAAAATTTTATGCTTCTACTTCCATATAGGTGATTTTCCACCATTTTGATTCCCCTTTCACAAATATATCAATATGTTTTTCCCACCAATTCTTAATCTCTAATAATACATGTTTCTAGTATCCAGGAGGTGAGATATTTCATGAAATCCTCTTAGCATGAGATACTTAGGATAATAAACCAAATGTTGACCTTAAACCCTAATAGACTTATAATTCTTAAGTGTGGATCGATCTAGGATAAGGATGTACGTGGGAAATACGCCACTGCTATGATAAGAAAAAAAAAAAGTAAATAATAATATTCAAGACAATTTAATCCAAAAACTCCAATATTTATTCATATATCAAAATGCATTACATCAATCCAGTATAATTACATTTCTTTCATTCTAACCTCTCTTTCATATTTCTTACAAAATCTCAAAATGGCACTCTCACATAAGTCTTTTATGAGGCACACCTTATACAATACATTAGTTATAATAAATATACAAAATACACTTGGCTTCAAAAGACGCTTCTTTTGACTCATGCCTATGTCTCGTATTGATGTGATTTATATTCAATCCTTGAAATTCTTTTGGATTTTGTGGCTTCCTCCAATCCTTTACGGCTCTCTAGTCCTCTGCGGCTCTATTTACTCATTACACGACATTTTCCATGTACTGTGGCTTTGTAATGTTTAGTAGATTTACTCTATATCTTGTGGTTTTACCTCATTTCATGGATTCCTTGGTTTATTTTGGTTGTCTTTTTCTTTCTTCGGATATCTCCTTAACTTCATGGTTTATACCTAAACTTCAGCCAAAATTTGTATTCTTCAAGTAAAACTACATTCTATCCAACATTTCATATCTCAAAATATCATATCATTGTCAACCATTTCATAGCATTCTTTGCAAATAAATTATCTTTGGATGGTATTTTAACTATCCAAATTCCTTTTAAGATATTAAACATTATCTATTATCACCACCTATAGTCCAACCTAATTACGAGAGGAATCCTTTCTACCTTTACATATCTGTGACATATCATGCCTTAAGAGTCATGCTTGCCCATCATGATGACCAAGGCCATGAACAATCCATTTTTTACATAAGTCATACCCTCTATGAATATGAAACCCATTATTCTGAAGCTAAGAAACTATGTTCCACCTTCTATTTCACAACATCTAAGCTATGCCACAATCCCCTCAACTATAAAACATACGTTATCACCAGTTTCAACCCACTCAATACCATGCTCTCTAAATGATATCATAGTGGTCACATAACTCGGTGGTTCATTCTTATGACCGAGTTTGACCTTTAATTTATATCACAAAATCCCATTAAAACAAAATCCATAGTAGACCATATTTTTGAAGCACCCCTTCGTGACGACCATCTTCCTCATGAACTATTTCTTGACGAATCTACCAATGCTATCGACGAACATGAATTTACTCCTATAAAAATGACCCTCTTCTTTGATGGATATAACTTCCAACAATGGGGAGGGGATCATATTTTCTTCATACCTCCCTGGGGGAATCCTATCCCACTATCATTTAAACTTAACTTCCAATGTAATAATAGCATGGTAAAATCAAGGATTTAATTATGGGTCTTACACCCACTATTTTACAAAGTGATCAAATATTAGAAATCTACAGAGACTAAAAAATCGTCATCAATTAAATCAAAATGGATTATCAGTGTAAAAATGAAATCTTAAAAAAATATAAATCCAATGTTGATTTTATCCTTGGATCCTTCAATCATTACAACATCCAAACCATTCCATGATGCTCTAATAAGTTTACAGATACCATGGTTTCTTTAAGAGCACTCATTCCTTTATTAAGTGAATAATCAACCAAAACACCAAACTATCTATAGTCGTTCAAAGATTGGATCACCAATCACATCAAAATTAAGCCCCCAACAACACTATCGACACTCATCCAGTTGATCTATGGTATGTTCAAATTTCTATTATCTTTCATAATAAAAAATATCCTCTAATTCATAACAAAATGTTAAATGATCATTCCTTCAATGCACCACTTGTTATGTCATCATAGGTGTTATCTTACATGAGTGGGGTTTTAACAACCTCTTATTAAGTTGTATTAAATCTCACAAATGTATCAAAGTAATCCAAGAATTCCATGAAATCATACGTAGTTGAAATTTCAATGGTAATGTCATCGCTAAACATGTCTTACGACTTGGTTATTCTTGGCCTACTATCAATCAGGAATTTTTTTCATATGTCAAAATGTGTGTCAAATGTAAAGAACATTAAGGAATCATCCAATCTATGGCCTTTCTCACATTAGGAGTTAGACCTCATTGGGACTATCGATCCTAAATAATCCTAAAAACATCATTCAATCATCATAGCCACCAAATACTTTACAAAGTGGGTTAAGGACATCCCCTTAACTTAAAATAAAGAAAATAAAATTGATACCGCTTTGGTGTCCCTCATAAACCTTTTACAGATAATGGAAAATATTTCAAAAAAAGAATGTTAAGAAACTCTATAACACCTTCAATATCAAACTTAGTTTTTCAACACCATACTATCCCCAAGCGAATAGATAGGTTAAAGCCTCTAACACAACACTTACTAAAATTATCATGAAAATATTAGATGAAGTAGGCATGAATTAGCATCTCCAAATATTATTGTATCTCTAGCTCTGGGCTTATCAAACTAGCATCCATACCCCTATTGGTGTTACACCCTTTTCCCTATTCTATGGATCTCAGGTGGTTCTACACCTTGAAGTTAAAATTTCATCACTCCGTGTATCACTTAAGGACTTTATGCCTAATAAAGAATATCGACAAGACTATTTATCAAAATTGGAATTATTAGCTGAGAAACTTTTAATGGCCTTTGAACATCATCAAGTCTATCAAGAATGTATCAAACACACATATACTAACCATGTAAAAGAACGTGACTTCAAGATTGGTGATCTTTTCCTCAAAGAATATCAAAATGTCACTACTTTAGGATGCAGTAAATGTGGAAAGTTTTCCCCTAATTGGATCGTTCCATATATAATCACTCACAAGTATGGGTTGGGAGTGTATCACTTAGCCTTACTTGATGGTACACCTTAAAAGGAAACTTGTAATTCCTTACACTTATTACCTTTCGACTATTAAATTATGACCGACGTGACAGTAGTTTCATCTAATATCTTAATCCTCCATCATCCCTTCATCTTCGCATAGTAATGATTTGAAATTATCTGGTCTTCCTCAACTATCTTAAAAACCTTAAAGATGAGCACCACTAATTTGTTCATTGTATATTTCTAGTGGAAAAGTTACTCCTTAGTAGGAGCCCCCTAATCATTACATGTTCCTACCTTGTACCAACTAAAATCATGTCATGGGGAACATATGTGTACATCATATACATATCTCTTTCCCCTCCTTGAAACATTATATTAGGGTCTTTCCCTAAGCTGAAATAAAGTCAAAAATATCTATGGATGTTTCCTAGAAAAAAGTAAAATATAATAGACTGATCACTTGAAGGATAACTATTCAAAAATATATCAAAATAATCAAAAGAAATATTAGGCTGATCCCTTATAGGATATCTACCTATAAAATATAAACCAATCCCTTGAAGGACAACTATTTCTATCATAATGAAAATCAATATCATTTACCACTCCCTCAAAGGATGACTACTTATGTTAAAAGGATTCCTTCCTCGATCATCCTTAAAAAAAGACAAAATCTCGAAAGCATCCTAGGAAATATTCCTTTATCAATCAAGATTCCCATTAAATTAACCTTCCCACATCGATCAATTTGTGTCAAAAATAAATGTATAGCTGGGGCATCTCTTTATGAAACTTTTAAAAGGATAACCCTCTATCCTACATCATCTTACACATGATAAACTCGTTTGATATCCTAGGAAGGTACATATAATCACTCTATACCTAAGATAACATGTGTAACTACTCGCTACTAGTCTTAGTTTAACATTTTCAAAGGTTAAAAATACAATTTCCTTCATAATTCATACCTATCACGTATGTATCAAATCCATATTAAAGTAATCATTCAATTTTTACTCCTTTTTAGAGTTAATTTTTTTTATGATAAATTTCATCACATCTAAAATTCACAGATGTTTTTTATACGTCACCATCCAAATCACATGAATGTCTAAATTTCATAAACATTCAATTCACATAAACAACTCATCTGATGAATATCAATTAAAAAATTAAAAAAATATAAAAGCATTCATCATGACACATAAATCAAAATCCAACCACATCATCATATCATATAATCAAATTCTTGAAATACATCATCAAGTATTCCACCAGTGCGTGTGATTAAAACTATACATTAGAGGATTTATAAATAGAGTCGTATGTATATCAAAATATGACACATAACTATCCAGTAAAAGGAATATCACTAAGAAATACACTTATCATTAACAACAATTTCATCACCACGCTACATGCCTCCATCACCACCATCTCCTCCAACATCTCCTCAAGGTGGCTGGCCCACACTCCCCACACTAGCGCTAGGAAGTGCTTCTCACTGTACCATATAATCAACATACAGAAATACATTATGAAATTCATGTATCGCCATATCCTCATAGTAGGTGAACTCTACCCTCAAAGTCTAATAATGGGCATAGTAAATCATGATTAGGGATGCCATCTATCCACTAGTTTTGCTCATGCCACCAACTCCATAACCAATATTGAAGATCCTGTAATACAAAGATCTTTTCTCAAGGTCTCTCATTATTATCTATATTGATCTTGATTAGTAGTGTCCTGTGCTAGCTGTTCTCTAAGTCCATCTCACTCTGTTATAGTGCTATCATATCTCTCCCTCGTCAGTCTATCCCTCTCAGCCTCCATTGTGTCGTTCTTCATCGTCAAATAGGAAAATTTGGCCTCTAGGTCCTGCTCAACAATCACCCTCTTGATCATCACTGACATAAACAATATCATGTGCTCCCTCCACTCGAGCACAACATATACACCATCCCACAATTGTCTATAAACAACGGTCAATCCAACGTCATAAAGCATACTAGATCCCTACCCTCATCTAAACCAATGACTCCTTTCTCATAAGATATAATAGGAGTTCTTCCTATAACTACCTTATGAGTCTTTGAATCTCCCTCATCGTGTATATATAATATTAGAGGCTGATGAACATATTGTATCAAACAAAATTTCAATCTAACAACGCTAAACATGTTGAGCTCCCACACTTTTCCTCATCTCCTCTAAACCTAATACTCTTGTTGCATCCCATCAAGTTCATGCTCGCAACCTGAACACACTGAAAAATCAAGATACAACCTCAACAAAATAATCCAACCTGTAATCCTATAAGGATCTATCTATACTGAGCCTCCTTCCTCTTCCCCCTCAACTTCCCAACATATTCTCATCATCTAATGAATATATAAGATCTCCTAATAATATTAACACCTCCCCATGGAAAACCATGTGAATGAGCTATGCCAATTTTCTCAAAATCCCAACACTATAATAGAAATGAAACATCAATACCAAATATATTGTTGACTTTCCAAGCCCACAACTCTCTGTATGTGTGTTCTAGTAGTGCAGGGTCCCAAGGCAACACATTATTGTGCTCCATCATATATGAAACCATGCCTTGCATCATCCATGGGAATCTCCCTCCTCTAGCATTAGGCTAGAAAAATAGTAAATAACTATCATCAACATAGTCATCCAAGTAAATCCCTCTCTCTGTGAAGAATATAAATGTTAATGTAAAAAAAACCTTGAAGTATATCAGATATCATCCACATCATCTCCATATTATTTCCTCATCACATCCCCTCTCTCTGTCTAATCGAAGTAATAGATACCATCTTCATGTATTAGAAATATAGTAATAAGAGGATTATCCTCTACAATGATCATGATATAATTTGTAGGTGACAAAAATGTACAATTTGTTGGATCCCATCTCTCCATCAAAGCCAACAAAAACCCTCAACATCTATGAAAGTGTCTATAATCACGTGTCCTTATAAAACCAAACTCTTCTACAAAACTACAATCATCATCCAACATATCCTCTCGAACCTCCACTAAAATCAATGGAATCCTTTCCTAGATAGTCAACTTTTCATTCACCTACAACCATAAAGATATCATAAAAACACATTAGAATCCATATTTAATTCAAAAATCATCAAAAACTTCATCAAATACATGGGTTGTAACGTAATCAAATTGGTCATAGAAAACTCAAAAAAATCATCAATGATTCACTTGAATCATTGACATTCGACCTAAATCACCAAAGATTTTAGAGATTTTAAAATAAAATCATATGTATAATAAAAAATGACAAAAGTAATTAAAATCAGCTAAAAAACTACGAAGACAACAAAATTAGGCACTTATTTGTGCTTGCGTGGGCTTCCTATGCCAGGATGCCTTTTCCCTGACACCATTGCTCCAAATCACCCCTTTTCACCTCAATCTCTCCCAATCACAATAATGAAGTTGTGAAAATGAATTGTTCACCACCGACCCAGGAATTTTACATCCTCCTACAAATTTATCCAACAATCCTCAATGATTCCTTTAATCACCGGTGATATACCCTAACCACTAGAAATTGTTATGAATCATTATCAATTTATCCCATTTGTAAACTAAAATCAATGTTTATCAAAATCACATCACTTTCCAACATTTTTCAACAAATGTCTCATCTAAAGGAACCCAATCCTCAAACAGTTAAATACAAAACAATAAAATCACTTCAGGATATGTCATATGTCTATCAATGCAACCCCTTCCCCCCCCCCCATCAGTTGAATTCCCCATCCTAACATTCTTCCTTTATGAATAATATGTCTATAGGAAATGAACCCGTTGGTTCCCACTATCACTTGATTCCATGGTAGCCCTTCGATACCATGTCTTCGGGAAATTTTAAATGAAATGCATGTCGAACTTATTCAATAACCAACTTTTGTCAAATTGGTGTTCCTTACATTATGCTGCAATCACCCTATTTTGAGGGGAGGGTCACCCATACAAATTAATCTATAATTTTTTATTTCTAGTACTTTTCCTACACCAAAATAATCGATAAAAAGGGGTAAATGTAGACACTCAAAATTTACACCACTCATTTTCCCTTCAATATTCACAATATCTTCATAATTTTATCTATCAAAGTTAATATTTAACTCATACATCCCCTATCGAAAGTCTAAAAATCCCCCGCCATATTTACTTTATGTAAATATCCTTCACAACTATTAAAACCCATCTTTATCTCTCTTAAAACCACCTAAAACTACTTAAAAAATAAAATTAAGTGAAACAAAACAAAATCAAACAATCCTATAACCATCTCAACCTCTTCATATTATCCTCCAACACCCCTTTAATAATTTTCCCATACCTAAAACCATGATTAGAAGTAGTTTTAACCACTTCTACAGTTATTTCACCACAAAAACTAGATGTTTGGCAATTCAGTTGAATCACCAACAATTATAAATAACACTTCTATACTCTCCCTTAGGGATCTTCCTTCTCAAATCTCAGGAATCATTTTTTCTCTTACAGTTCTTTTCCTAATAATACAACATCGAGGAAAACATAAAACACTATCAGGCATCAACATTAGACATTTTCAAGCATTCTAGGTGATCATTTTCATTAGTTAAACTTTAAACAGCATCTCAACACAACTTATCCATTTAGATCTTTCCTATTGAATATTTGAGGCATCATTTAGCTCCAAATTCACTTAATGGTATTCCTTCATCTCTCTTTATTTCTTTTATGTCATATCAATATTTTAAATCAATTAAAAATATCATCTTAGAACTTTAAACTCTCAATTTTATCAAAATCATCAATATCATATAAATCATTGTCAATTCACCCTAATCGCTAGTGATTCCTATCAAATTTATCATTTTATCAGTTTATTACATTCTTATTATTTTTTTTATCAAATGCTTTCTATTTAACTTGTTGTTTCCAAGCATTTCTCTCTATGAAATGGTAGTTCATGGACATTCACATCCAATTACCAATATTTATAGCCTTCCAATAGTCCAACTACTATTCTTCTAGGAACAATACAAAATTTTACTCGAGCTCACACTTTGCACAATCCACTTCATTAACACCGACCAAGACATTGAAGACCAATTTGAATTCCTCCATGAGATCAAACAAGAAACTGATGACTTCTAGTATGGATACTTTGAAAAAATTTAGATTGCATCTAACCTACCTTGGGCTACCTTAGATACTACTTAGAACTTTCCTATCCATATTAAGTTCTAAATCCTTCATCTAATATCTATTTGTCACTATTTATTGCAAATCCTTATCATTAAATTTTTCAATCTACTTAATTTTCCAAAAGTGAGCTGACATCCTCCAATTAAGTCACTTTAGATTCTTGGAATCATCCTTTACTAAGTAACTCGTCTATCCATTTATCTAATCATTTATGTTTAGTGTCTTTTAATGTAGTTTTCTTAGTATGACCAAAGGACTTATACATTAGCTTGGACACAATAAATTCAATTGAACACTAACTTCATCATCCACCTTTGTGGGTATCCATAAACCCCACTATCTTCTAAAGTCATTTTTGTTTTTATTATTTCACTTCATTAATTTAAAGTAGAAAGGTACAAAAATATTTGAAAAACTATATTTAGATAGGATGCCTATGTTCTATCTGTCATCTTGTTCGAAATTGTGGGACGTGGAGGCTAATGGGATTGATTTATACATTGAGTGAGACTATATATCTATAGTTTGTATTCAATACATATATGGCCCTACTTATAAGGTATATGGGCACCCCAAATATATATTCTAGGCTAAGTGGCCCTATCTCCCATTTTATAGGCTCATGACACTCCCTCAGCAACCTATAGATAGATATATAGATAGGGCAACTGGTGCTGACCCAAATCTATAAATGGCACTCAAAGGCCCCCTAGAGTTCAAATATATAGATAAGTCAATCCCTATATATATGACCACTTCATAAATTCAACATAAATTAATTGAATAGAGGGGCCTATCTAATTATTCTCTAAATGGACCTTTGTTTTGTACTTAGATATAGAGTAGAATGACATCAATTGATATTATCACATCATATCGCAGCATCTAATGATTGTGTAATAGAAGGATACGTCATAATCATATTATGGATGTGATATTTTTATTAGAAAATTCATGAGATAGATCAACCCCTATATATGTGTATTATATTCATGCCCCAGGGGATCGATCATCATTCATGTGATCTCCTCCCCAACCCCTCTATATAGAATATATGGGTAATCTAATCTCACTAGTAAAATGAGGGGGTGCACCCCATCTAGTTATATAGGGTGGAGGTAACCCCCATATATATCTTGTATATCCCCATGGTCACATGGATCTATATATATCCCCCATCTATATCTAGGGAAGTGTAGAGTATACATAGAAGGGAGAGATTCCTTCTATCTATACTCCACTGGGGCCCTATAGATATATTGATATGGGCCATGGGGATCTTATAGATATATGGGGCCATGGGGAGGTACCCATATTGGGATGGGGAGCTAATTATCAAGTTCTACATGCCCCGCCTGTATATGATATGGATCTCGATCAGTGTCATTTGAGTATTGAAATGGATTGGATTCTTTGTTCAAGTATTCTGCATTTGAGTATTCTCCAGTGCTACAAAAATGAATGGATTGAATCAATTTCTCATTGGCTACCTATATCCTGAACCATATGTCTATGATGAGTACCGATTTATTGACTAAAATTTACCATCCATTCATTTGATGCATATTGTTTGTTAATTATCTTAACAAGGGATTTAATATATATAGAAAGGGGCCCCTATCTATATATGGCTATATAGAATATATAGAGTTCATATTTAGGGGATACCCTTCTATATATAGTACATAGATGGCCCTTTGGCATGGGGTACCTGTCTAATAATCTACTCTACACATTTTTATCTTTTCACTTATATTCATGGTCTTTAGAAATTTGGTAGAGTTTATTCTTCTTATCCCACTCATTTGAGGAGTGAAGAAACTATCGAATGGATAGATGGGGACAATTATCTAAATAGGGAATCTATAAATGGCATAAATAGATGGGGCCCTATAGTTTTATATCTGGATTCATATTGGGCCCTCTATATCTATATAGGATAAAAGAACCCATATATATCTAGTCTTTGATCTATATTTTACTACCCTTACCAATCTTGAGAAATTTTTCTTCTAACACCTCTAAAGAAACTTCCAAGAATAACCACCACTTAGAACACTTTACCAGGGACTTAAAACTCCTCCTTAATCACTGAAATGCATATGGCACATGGAAAAAATCATACTTCCATACATTTTCCAATAGACCTTCTTGGCAACCCTAACATGGCTGATTAGGCCATTAGAGTATAAATAAAAATACACATCATCTAATAAAACTATGAGCTCAAACACATCATACCAAACCTCTACAAGTTATCCATTCTCATAAAACACTGCTAATTTATGTAAATCATCACAAACCATCTCAGACCTCCATGAATAGTTTTTACCTCATTAGGTCATTAGTGGTAGGTCAACTTGAAAGAGAGATTACACCAAATACTTGTACTGAACCGATCAAAAATTTAGTATGGAAATTTAGCACGTACCTGAAGCTTTTTGGAGAAATTGTTTCAGTTCATGAAACTTATAACTCATGCATGTACCTATAAATCTACACAGAATAAGGGCTTTGTTGTATCTTCTCAATACACATAGAACCTGTAAATGTCACCAACATGAACTATGAAGTGTCCTCTACATCCTTTAACCATCACATTAGCCTTCCAAAGTCATTTAATTACCATAATATTCATATTTTATCCATTGATGGAGATGGTTTAGTTACCCCCACCAATACGATATAGATAATAGTCAAAACTTCATTCATACTCTATGGGGACTCCCTTGACTGACTATTCTATATAGAATGGGGATGTGGCATATAAATTAACCCATATATAAATATGGCTAAGATGGGGTGGTATGATCCAATAATATCGCATCACACTAGTTCTCACATCAAAATCATATAAAAATTAGATTGAATATATGGAAACTTGTTATATATGGGTATGGGTTGAGTTGTTAATCCTAATAGAGTAATCGGTTGACGTATCAATTAAATTTACCTGGGTTAGGGACCCTCATGGGTGAATGACCCTATCAATATGCCTTATTCTGATCATTAGATTAGTAAAGGGTATATGACATGACATAAAAGAGCATCTCAAATGAGATAGATGACCAGCTCCATAGGAATACTCAATTATATGGTAACAATCATTTATTTCATATCTATATAGGGGGAAACCCCTCGATATGAATTGATATTGATATCCTATCAATAAATATTGATATACCATATCCCTTGGTACGGGGTAAAGATAGTCATCTATCAAATGAATGATGTCAATCCAAGTCGAATCAACATCAATCGAGCTAGAGAGGTGTCCCTTATCCTGATCCTAATCCCCTATCTATATGTGTGGGGAAACCCCTAGAGATGGTGATTGATCATATATAGTTGACCCAATCAGATAATATATGTGGGTAGAACTCAAACACTCTATATGGATGGGATGGGTCAGACCCCTCTATCTATTTTGAATTTGGTTGATACAAAAATGCTCACTCCCCACTTAGTCTATCTAGGGATCAATCCTAGCCCTATATAGATTAGATCATAGATAGGGTTGATTGGAAATATTCACGTATCTATTAGCTAATTGATGGGTCGGGGCCTCCCTAGATGAAAGAGTAAGATGAGAGAATGAGGAATATTAAGACTCCTACTCTTTCTTCAAAGTACATGGGGATCATTCTAATAGGAGAGAGTGGAGTGGAATTATGTGTGTGTTTAGATGAAATATTAATGGTGAATAGAGTGCAATATGAATTCCCCTATCAATGTAGGCTTATAAGTAAGAAGACACCTGTCACATCTTATAATTTTGGTCTATTTAAATGTAAAGGGATAAATTGATGACTAAATTTTTCATTTTGTCTTTATCGTAACCTTTGTTTACAGTTGTGATCATAATTGAATTTTTTATTATATTAGGCAAAAAATAGGGATTGACTCCCAGGGGCTAGAACAAAAGAGAGGAATGCAACCAAAAACAAAATAGGAAAAAAACATACTCAAAAGGGGTCTTAGATAGATGAGTTAAATAGAATTAACTCTTACATTGCAGGATTTGGACCCCAGAGAGGAAAAAAAATACTAAAAAGCAACATGACACCATAGTTTTCCAGTAGTTCGTACATAGTTCAAAGAACAAAAAACCTCTACAAACAAACAAAAGACCACCGGAGGCCCCAGGCCAGTAACAACCATCCTAGATTCTAGAACCATCCATCACCTACTCCTCCTCTTAGCTACTAATGCAAAGCTTGAATCTCCTCCTTTTCTTTTCCCCTTCAATACCCTCCACTCTGTCAAGTATAAATTTAACCTGAATCTCTAGCTCCTTCATTTTTTGCTTTATTTGGGCCTAATCCATTACCATCTTCTTAAAAATGTTGATGATGTTTAGAATGGACTTCCTTTGCCCCTTGTTCATCTCCTCCATGGATTTTAGGACCCCTTGTAAATACAACATCTTCCTGCTCCATTCTTCAAATACATTGGGTTATCCCACACATTCATTCTTCCTCGAAGCGCTGCCTTCCCCAACACCACCCTCATTTTTGTCTTTATATTTATCATTCCCCTTGAAGATACCCTTACCCACTTTCATTTTAGTTAGAAAATTCACAAGAATAATATCATCTTCCTCAACTTACTCCTCCAGGACTATTTTCAAAGGATAATTTAGAACCAACTTGCCATTCTCAACCAGGAGAATAATTAGGCCCTCATGGAGGGGCAACTTAGCTTTCTCATTCTGGAAAGCCATCAGTGAATTCAAAAGAGAGGTGGCAAGAAAAAGGGAATACTAACCATAAAATTGTGATGCAACATGTTGAGGAAGGTCATGTGATGGGTATATGTTTTTCTATACTTATCCTCCAGCGTAATATATTTCATAACTTGAAGGAAAACATCCTTCCAGACCCTAGGAATGCACAAAAGCACAATTCCATCATTGAAGAAGTAACATGTCTCCTTGCCAACAAAAAATTGATCAATCTCAAGGTATCTATGGGTTCTTTCCTTACAGATAATTAACCCTTCCATCTTCATATCAGTCACCCTGGCAATAATTGACTTCATAATTGACTTCATTATTAAAGTGTGCTTGAAATAATGAGCCTAGTACATTAATTGTTGAACATTTCTAAGTTGATGTAACTTTTTATATTATGTGAGTAAGTTAATGGCTTGGTAAAGTAGTTAGTATAATATAACTTACACTTGTATAGTGTCACATTATGCTTGTTATATCAGACTAATAGGATAACACTAATTATACATAAAATCAGGCATGGGATGTAAGTTACACATGCATATAGTGATCTGTAAAGTATTCAACTTTGGAATTATCCACAGAATCACAATTAATCACTGTTGTTCTACTTTCTATTAGAAAATACCATAGATAGCTAGTGAATGAATTATACTTGTGCTTAGAATCAATAATTTGCAGAAAGGGAAAGAATATAGACTCATACACCAACAATTTTATCCTAGAAAACCTCCAGAGGAGGAAAAACCAGTCAGGAAGGGAAATTGATCTTTCTTCCCACTTTTATTGGCCAATTCAATAAAAAGTATAGAAATTACAATAAGTATGAAAAATAAGTAGATAATATCTCACACTTCCTCCCAGTTACTTGCTTGCTTTTTCCCGATTACTCCTCACTTCTACAAATCACAATTCTAACACTAAGAGCTTCTTACTCACTTTCTTCATGCTTTGATGCCTTTGTTCTCTTCCATAACATGCATTTATATCCTTTCTAATGTTCTCCTATTAACTAGAAAATGGGAAAGGTGATGCAAAAGAAGAGACATGGACACCCTTTAGAATTATGGGATTGTTCGTGTCATATTTTATTTTCTATCTACAAGAGCCAGTACCACCACCTAATGTAGACCAGTATTCCTAGGACCACTTCCCTGGTGGGGAAGTGGTTATGTAACTGTTTCCCTACATAGGGTGGTTGTCCTGTCATGAAATAGATAGAACCTCCATGTATCAATTTTTTTCTTCTCAGTGTTGTTTGATTTGATAAAGTAGAGTCATTTTGGATCCTTATGGATCACACCTCCCTTTCTTAGGAGGATTTTGGTCCCAAAAAATATTATTGGGGGAGTAGATGAGGAAATAATTCCTTCTCTTACTCCTTCGGGTACCACCGAGCCTTCCTTGGTGTCTTTCCTTTTAGTCAAATCTTCCAAGAATCATGTGTACCTCTCCTAGTCTCTCTGACATTCTACTATAATACTACATCCTCCTCTAATTTTCCTTGTGAATCTAAGATGCAATCCTCAATGGAAGGTAGCAGCTATAGTTCTTCATATTCATCTAGCATGGATGGCTCATATAGGTGCAAGTTATCATAGTTTACTATAGATTACATCCTCATGAATGATGAAAAATCAAATCAAAAGTAATTTTCTCCAACTTACTCCAATATGGTGAAGGGTCCATATTGTAGTGGCTTGAGATTTTGTTCTTGACCTTGTAGTATCTCCTTGCTCAAGTAAAGCAAAAATATATCTCTAACATAAAGCTTACGTTCCCTTTTATGTTGATGTTCCTAGATTTGTACTCGGCCTTAGATTTCTCTAGCTATTCCTTGACTTTGAGATGGATTTTTCAGATCCTCTCAATGAATTTTTTTTCTCTAGTCACCTTTGTGTCTCATGTATCCTTCTCATCCTTCTTTCCAACTGCTATGTCTAGTGGATTTGTAGATATATATCCCAAGCGTGTTTCAAATAGTAACTTCATAGTGGATGTGTGTACTACCCAATTATAGGAATGTTAAATGTAGGTTGACTCATCCCAAGTCCTTTGGTATTTGTTGTTATACCCTCTGATCAATTGTACCAAAGTCCTGTTTACCACCTCTGTTTTTCCATCTATTTGTGGATGTAAAGTTGTGCTCATCTATAACCTAGTATCCATCTTGTCCCATAAAGTAGTCCAAAACTTCACCAAGAACCTGGAATCCCTGTCAAAAATAATAGATTTTGGTAAATCAAAATGCACCCATACATTAGCAAAGAAAAGATCTGCCACCTCATGTTCTTTTACTATCTTTTTACATGCCATAAGAATACACATCTTACTAAATCTATCAAAAACAACATAGAGATATCCATGGCCATGTTTAGACATAGGTAATCCTCCTAAAAAATCCATAGAAATGTCCTCCCATGGATGAGTAGGTACTGGCAAAGGAATATACAAACCTTCCTTCCTAGTCTTAGGCTTGTTAGTACACTAAAGTTTACATCCCCATATAAATTTTGATCCTTATTGTTGCATATTAGGCCAATACATGTACCTTTACAAGTGGGCTAGGGTATTACCAACACTAAAATGTCCCACTACTTTTGAGGTATTTTCTTCCCTCATCAATAGAATTCTCTCTTCTTTTGGCATGTAAAGCTTCCTCGATCGGTAGAGCAGCCCATCTTTGAGATAAAAAACTTCAATCCCTATTCTTTCATCCCCTTAGGACTGTAACTGCTGAAATGTCATGCCAAATTCTTTGTCCTGGGCATATGCCTCTCCATAAGCTTCACTCATGAAGGGCTCAATCTGTGAGATAGTAGCCAAACAGGAAAACTTATCCTATGTGGGTGGCCTAGACAACATGTCTACCATCAATTTTATACTACCCTTCTTGTATTTAATCACCAGATGGAACTGCTGAAGGAACCCCATCCATTTATAGTGCCTTTCCTGCTATAATTTGGACTGTGCTTACAAATACTGGAGAGGTTTGTGGTCAATGTGCACAATAGTTTCTTTACCCAACAAATAATGCTTCCATTTTTTCATTTCCTAAACTAGTACATACATTTCCTTATCATATACTGAATATCCTTTAATTGTTGAAGTGAAAGTTTTAGAATGATAACATATGGGTTTACCTCCTTGAAGCAACATTGCACCCATGGCATAATCACTGGAATTTTTCTCTACTTCAAAAGGCTGCTATAAATTAGGAAGAACAAGTACTGGAGAATGAATAATCTTGTATTTCAATAACTCAAAGGATTTTTCTATTCCTTACCCCAGTCAAAAATATTACTCTTAGCAAACACTGTGTGTAGAGGTGTTGCGATCTCAGAGAAGCCCGAAATGAAATTCCACATGTATTGTAATACTCCCACAAAACTCCTAGTTTCAGTGGCTCCTGTTAGTGTTGGATAATTAGTGATGGATTCCACCTTATTTGGATCCATACGTAGCTATCCTCCTCCAACCACATGCCCAAGATAGACAAGTGATTGTTTGGAAAATTCATATTTCTTCATATTAGAAAGAAGTTGTTTCTCCCTAAGAACTTGCAAGACTTGTTGCAAATGAGTTATATGTTCTTCCCATGTGGCACTAAAAATCTAGATATCATCTAGATATACAATGACACATGAATATATGAAATCACATAATACATCATTCATCAATCTTATAAATGTAGTGGCTGCATTGCATAACCCAAAAGGAAGTACTAACCATTCATAAAATCCTTGTTTTTTCTTTAAGGAAGTCTTCCATATATCTTCCTCCTTTATTCTGACTTGGTGATAACCTGACTTGAGATCCAACTTCATGATAAAGTTTGCATGTTGAGGCTGGTCCAAGAGGTCATGTATGTGGGGAAGTGGATATCTATTATGTATGGTGATCTTGTTCAAAGCACGGTAGTTGATGCACATTCTCTGAGAACCATTCTTCTTTGGAACCATCACGATAGGCAAACTACATGGTGAGGTGCTAACACGTATCACCCCTTAGTCTATTACTTCCTGAAGTTGTTTCCTTACTTCAGTACTCTCAAGCAAGGATTTCCTATACAACCTGATGTTCGGTAGAGGGGATTCTAGTAGTAGTTGAATCTCATGCTCTACTTCTCATTTTGGTGGTAACCTACTAGGAGCCTGAAATACTTCCTGAAAATACTGAATAATACTATCCAAATCATGCTTTCCCTAGTTAGAAATATTTGCAACTTCTACCCCATCTTGTTTATTCTTTAATAAAAGTAAACAAAACTGATTCTAATTTTCCTAAATAATTCATTTTTCTTGGTTAGCACTTACTATAGTAACCCGTGTCTTACGTTCATGTGCCCAGATGTTGCAGTTGATCCCATCCTTGACCCATTTATACCATTTTTACCTCCTCATAAATATAGCATCCCTAACATACAAGTAAGGACTACCGAATACAACATCAAAAGAATTAAGTGGAATAACGTTAGCTTTAAAAATGTCAATATATTAGGAATTTATCCCGAACTTAACCTTACATATTCTTGTTACTTGAATTTAAACACCCTTCTTTACCCAACACAAAGGATAATGGTGTGTATTCTTGTAAGTATCAAGACTAAGTTTCATTACAACTTCTTCAGAAATCGAGTGAGACTGAGAACCGTTTTCAACCAAAGAATTTACCTTAGTTCTCTTGATCTTAATTTTGATCTAGAGTAGTCTACTCATCTCCTCTTCCTGGTTGTCCATGTTGGTGGCCGTGCATCCAAGCCTCTCGTCTACATAAGAGTCATCTTTGATTTCCACCTCCCCTTCTATCTTTCCAGCAGTCATGGACTTCTTTGAGTCCTTGGTTCGGTTCTTTGGATGTAACTCCGAATGCAACTTCCAACATGTAGCGTCAGTATTACCATTGATATCATAGTTCTTGCAAAAATTCTTGGGATCTTTACAATTATTTAAAGTAGTGGTAGCTTGTTTACCTTTCCCTTTCCACTTACCTTTGTTACTTGTTTGCCCATGTTCTTTCTTCTATTGATTTTTCGACTGCTTTGCCCTTGGCTCTTCTTCTCCTTGCTTCTTTTCATCATCTATATGGTATGTTTGCGCTACATGCATGCTTCATTGAGATCTTTGGGCTTCGTGGAGATGAATTTTCTTCAAAGGTGAGTGTGAAGTCCTCCTAAGTACTTAGTCAGAATATCCTCGTCCGCCAAGTCTATATTCAACAACATAGCCTGCCTTCAAAACTCCGTAGTATAGTCCTGCACACTTTAACCTCTGCCTTGTCTAAAATACTACCATTTAATCATTTGGTCAGTCTTGTGGCCAATAGGATAGAAGTTAGCTTAAGTAATTCTTTAAAAAAAATGCCAAGATCTTCCACAATAGGATGTTTCTTCTTTTCACAAGTGGCCATATGGGTTTCCCACCAAACCAGAGCGTGTCCCTCCATTTTGAGACATGCAAAGGTGATCCTCTATGCCTCAGTGACATTCTGGACGCTAAAGTAGACTTCTAATTGTTTTAATCATTTATCAAGCAAATCTGCATCTACTTGTCCTTCAAAGCTTTTTAATTTCAACTTTTGTCTCGTCTTTAAAAGGATCATGATCAAATTTTACCTTTTCTCTTGCATTTGAAGTCTCTTCTTCATGCTCTTCTCCATAATCTTCCTCATGGTGGCTCCTCCCTATGCCAAAATTTTTGACTAAGCCTCAAACCACTAAGTCCATGGAGTCTTGCTTAATAGAGGTCGTCTTCTACGAATCTGCAAGTTCTTTTTGTCTTCTAAACATCCTATCCATCATGGTCTCCAACATCTCGATTCTACAGACAAATTTTTCTTCCTCCATTTGTCCCTGAATTTTTTGTTTCCACTTCCTTGTAGAAATATTTGGATCGCAAGGTAAAGCCTCTTCACCTTTAGATCTTGTCACTGTCATACAAATCCAAGAACGAATTCCACAGTCCTAGATACTTGTTAGCTCTGATACAAAAATGATCTGTAAACTCTCTACTTTGGAATCATTCACAAAATCACAATTAAATGTTGTTGTTCTAGTTTCGACTAGAAAATCGCAGAGATAACTAGTGAATGAATTTGTTTATGCTTAGAATCAATAATTGCAGGAAAGGAAAGAATGTAAACTCATGAACACCAACAATTTTTATCCTGGAAACCTCCAGAGGAGGAAAACCAGTTGAGAAGGGAAAAAAGCTCTTTCTTCTCACTTTTTAATGGCCAATTCAAGTAAGAAGTACATAATTTACAATAAGTGTGGAAGAGAAGTAGATAATATCTCACACTTCCTCCCAATTACTTGCTTACTCTACCTCAAAACTCCTTTCTTCTACAAACACAATTCCAACACTAAGAATTCCTTTCTCACTTCCTTTCATGCTTCGATGATCAAAAATCTCCTTCCTACATGTATTTATAGCCTTTCTCATGTCCTCCCGTGCACTGAAGGATGGGAAAGGTCATGGAGGAGAAGAGACACAAACAACCTTTCCGCTTGGGTTGGGCAGCGGTTTTGTAACCATTGCTCTGCACAGAGCGATGATTCTGTTTACATAAAGATAGAACCTTCATTTCTTCATTTTCCTTTTTTGTTTCTAGTTGATTTGATGAAGTGGAGTCATTTTGGATCCCTATGGATCAACTATCAGGCTCAGTGGACAGAGGATCCACTTGTTAACCTTCCTGATTGGGATACCAGATCTAAAGAGGCACCATAATTCCCCAACCGTTTAAAGGAAGTTCATTTTATTTTTAATTTATGTTTTTATCCAAATTACTAAGATGAGAACATCATAATGTCATGGGATAGTTGAGGGACCTCCCAAAATGTTGGAGGCAACTTTCAAATATTAAAAGGACACTAAATTGTTCCAAAAAAGGTAGAAAAACAAGGGGATGCCCTTGAGATGACACTTGAAGGCACTTAAACGTTAAGAGGGACACTTATACATTTAGCCAAATTCATGTCAAATTTACACCATCCCCACACATTATTTATTATTATACATGAAGTTTGTTATTGAAAATGGAAAAATGTGTTGTATGACACATTTATTTGAGTCAACTTTGCATTAGATGTATATATGGTAAAATTGTGACTAGAGTAAATAGTGTTGGTTCAACGTTGTCACAATTAATACTATGTTTATTACTAATTTTATAAAATATTTAATAATATTGATAATTAAATTCAAAGTAGGGTTGGAAGGTCTGGGTTATTGGTGAGTTATAAGTAGTTTGCGATAATTAACACAAGTTCTATTTTTATTGTGCCCATTAGACTAATAATAAGTGGTCACGCGACACTTTAAGGTAGGGGTCGCACTTCTCCATGTAGACCAAACAGAATACAATAATGCACTCTAAATGCGGATCGCTCGGAGGACATTATGGACCCAAGCCCACCCCCATGTTCCACTTTGAGAAGGTGCTCATCATTAATCCAACTCTGGGTCATGAGAATTCTAGTATAATAAAAATGTTTACCATCCAATATTTAATGTTGTAGTTAATGGGTTAGTCATAGCTCTTCCTGTATTGGAAGAATATCAGGCGAACAAACTCAAAATAGGATTTGGGCTTTCAGATACAGTAATGAATATTTCTAAATCTAATACCAACATTACTATTTGCAATCGTAAAATCTTTGGTGCTAGTTTTGATCTATAATATCTGGGACTTTTATATCCCTACTTAATGTTGCTTGGTTTTTCTATTGGGAAATCAATGCTCTAGTTGAAGACCTGACCTTATTGAAAATTATTCTAAATTGTGCAAACATTATGGAATGCAATTTTTTACTGGGGTCAAAAAGTACTCCCAAATCATTGTTCGAGCAATGTTGTGATGTATCTTCTGAAAATAGAGGATTGACATCAGGTCATTATGCAAATGCCAAATATTATTATTTCTAATTCGATAATTGGGAATTTTGTCATTACTACTAGGATTGTGAACTTTTTAAAATTGTGGGATTACCTAGATTTATGTGGTCAAGAAGCTATATCAGGAGTTTGGATTACTAAAGTGGAAACATAGGTCGAATTGACCCGGTATTCCACCCTCCTTATATTGACACATTGAATCAAGTCACCCATTTGGTTTTTATGTGTTGAAGGTATTCCAAATGAGTTTTTATTGTTTATCAATTGTATGCTTAAAATTTTTTTAGTTACTCCTCTGGTATCTCCTCTTTGGTTTCATCAAACGATTTCTATTTCAAACCTTTTTTTATGAAGGGGAAACTATGCTTGTTGTATTATATGGAATCCTTGTTATTTTATAGTTATAAAAGGGTTAATATCTTGATGTTATTCCAGTTTCTTAGGTTTGATGAAATCATGATAACATTTTTGTTGTAGACATGATTTGAAGTTATTATATCGAAGGGAAAGTCATAGAATAAACTCTTAGTTAATCTCCATTAATATGTATGGGTATATGATATGTTAATCCACTATATTGTTTCGATTGATATCGAATCTCACATTTGGTGTACTTATTTTTAAGTAAGGTGGCTTCATGTATTAAGGGATTTGATTCGATTAAGGTAAATAAAATTTTCCTTAATAGTCATGAATTTTTATATGTTTTTGTTTGTGGATATCATTCCCATTACCATTGTAATATGAAGCCTTACCTATGATATGGCAGCATGTTGCATATTATCTCCTCATGTACTTAATAACATTATGGGAAACACTGACGGATTTCATGTATGACTTTTTTTTATTTTTCTCCCTGGTCAGTAACATTTAGTGACTATGTGGTAGCTATGGGTTTAGTTTGACTAAGTTTATTGAAGGTTGATTTTGTGACATTCGATAAGTTTAAGGTAAATGAAACTTACCTTAATATTGTCGAATATATTATTTTAATCATTACATGTATGGTTACTTGGTATTTTTTTATTTTTATCGAATGAACAATGTTGTTAGATAAAGTATTTACGATGTGAGTAAGCACTCAAATACAATGAATTTTCATACCTTCATTACCTAGACCTTTGACCATGACATTATAATGATTTGGAAATAATATAGTATACTTGATGGGTGGGTTATTGTTTAATTTTACTGAAAATAAGGATTCCATGATGTAATAGAGATGTTAACCAGACTTAAGGGAAAAAGTATCTAGCTTATACTTAATAAGACTATACCTTAGTTATGTAAGGTATGTAGTTTTTTCCATAAAGTGATGTTAATCAATTTATTATCGACCTATTCTTGCAATAAAGGATGTTTTGTTAGAAATTAAATATGTTATTGTTCCAATCTTTATTAATTCATTCTCCTTTGATTTAGGCCATTAAGGCATTAGAATAAAATGTGAGTGAACAATTATTTTGTGGATTAAAGTAAATTATCTTAAGTACCATAATAACCTTTTATCTTGTATCCTATTATGTTTTTAATATGATTGTGATTTGTAGTATTTCTCTTATACACATATTAAATGGCATACAATGTTAAGTGGGAAATAGGGAATTTCATGCAAATTCAATCGAATTAACCTCTTCTAACATTTTGGAGATGGAAAATTTTAAGTCTTATTGGTGGATGTTGATGAAAGATATTGTCTGTTACGATTTGTTTGATTAAATGCTATATTATATTAATTATTAGGATTATATGCTAGTGTATTCTAGTTGTTCTATTTAGATAAATAAAAGGTTATTTATCCCATTTATTGGAGTAACTCAAAGTGTAATTATACCATTTGTAAATATTATTTATGGATGTAATAATATTGATCTGTTGATTGGGATATGTTGCACTATTTAGCTAATGGATTATTATGTGACCTATGTTGATGAATGGAATTTAATACAAGATATTATAACATATTTATTGGTTAGTGAATAAATATTTTATAGTTAATTATGTATGGGAAAAACATAAAATGGTTTGTTGATTATTTACTATACTAGTGTAAGTTTAAACAAAGTAAACATCCTATGGAATGGTACTATACTAGTGTAAGCTAATAAAAATTTACATTCAATGCATGTAACTTAATGAAAATTTATAACTTACATGAATTAACATGTTTAATATACCTTAAATTTATGACTTAGGACCTTATTAATCATATGCATAATGATTATTCGAGTATATTTATGACCCAGGGTAACCTCAAGTAAATTAATTAAATTACTTAAAAAATAACTAAGATACATTGTTCCCAGTTAATGAAACTTAGTGGGATAACTCATTATGGATGCTATAATAGTGACCATTTAATAAATTAAGTCATTAAGGAAACAACTATATAATAGACGTACTTAGTTGTCTCTGATAAGTTCCAACATATTGTAATCAATCTGTAATAGATCTCTAGGATTCCAAGTTTAGTTATATGATACAAGCATGATGTTGTGTTTTAATAGAAGCAAGTGAAATCACATGGATTAAGTATCATGTTAGTCATATGTAAAAGCATGAAGTGTATTCATAATGATGTACATTAAAGTACTTTTAGATCACTTCCCTAGACATCCTAGGGATGGTATATGTACTTTATTTGTAGAGCTTGAATAAACTGTGTTGTACCTAGTAAATAGGAATGGAAATTAATGAATGCTTAACTCCATTATTATGAACTTAATCTAAGAAAAAAATAATCCAGATAAGTGATATGGTGAAAGACAAGTTCCTAATGAATTGAAATGTGTCGTCATGGAACCAAGCATGGAATACATGTTTTGAAACTTTGGCCGAAGTAGTGTAAGATGTTGATTACACTATCATGATATACAAAGATCTAATTTGTAGGATGTTGAATGGGATTCAATAATGAATACCGATGTAGACACTTAGAATGCAACACTTGATTATCCTTGAATGAAAAAGGAAACCACTAGTTTACTAAGTATACTTTATCCAATGAGTAATTTATGAGGGATCGAAATTCAGCTGAATCATTCATACATGGTTTAATTTTTATAGAATGGATTGATTTAGATTGATGTCGGTTCTAAATTTTGTAAATTTAGGATAGAGAAACATGATATATGATTATAAATTTATGCTGGATTTAAATGGTGCTTATTCAAATAAGTGAAGCATGAAGTTAATGTAAAGGTAAATTTTGAAAAAAAATCTCAGTAATTGAAGTTTTAAAAAGTGGTTATTACATTTTGATATCAGAGCTGAATGTTGCAACTCTTAGACCTATTGCTTCCATACACTAACTAAATATATTATTTTGTTAACTGAAAATTAATGAATAAATGAAGGATGAACTGTGGAGAATGAATCAAACACAATTATGCTTCAAGTTTGGTAGTAAATAAGTTATATAACACTCTAATAGTCCTTTGTGACACACTAAACTATAAGGATGTTGGTAGCAACTGGTAAACTATTAACATGATTAGATGAGGTAAACAAATTTAACTGATTGATAACAATAAAAAGAGGGTTTCTCGATTGTTGAACTATCATAGTGAAAAAAAATTAACTTAAAACCAACATGAAATAAAAACCCACAAAGGGGAGATGAATTAGATGGGAGAGGATTATCTACTATAACAATAGTGATTTGAAAGGAAAATCGGGCCACAAGGAGATTTGTAATAAATTTTGATTCAAAAAGAGAAAAGTTATACAAGGGTGTTATCTCTTCTCCACCTAGAACTTTAGGAAAAGTTATGGAAATGATGTGGTAGCAAATGTAGACTGCCAAAAGGAGTTTAACAATAAGAACATTCTATAATTTCAAGTAAGAAGAAGAACAAATCTACAGTGATTAGAAAGATATGAATAAGGAATATGTTTTCCTAACGTGACATCTTATAGGTTAAGTAGAAATTCTTGTTGTTATTTTACTTTGATACTAATACAACTGAGTTTATTCATATCTAGTGATTAAATTAAATGGAATTACAAATCTGATTTATCCTTAACGTGTGAAGAGAAATTAAAAATCTATATCTGTTAATACAAAAATGATGTTTCTTAAGCTTCATCATGGAAGTTAGATTTGTAATTTATAGCATTAAATGGATTAAGACGTGGTAATTACTACCGATTATTCCCAATGTAAGTTGAATTTTGTTGGATTAAAATACAAGTACCTTGAGGGTATACAAAAATAACAAGGCTAAAAGGAAAATAAAGAAACATATTATATGGTTTGAGCAATCATTGATAATGAATCAAGGATGAACATATTGTAAATATAAAAAAATGGATGTATTTGGATAAAACCATGCGGAAAAAGGAAAATAACTATGTCCATTACAAATAAAACTGATAATTGCACATAGTAAAGTCTAGAAAGGAAAGTGGTGTAATGAAACAAAACAAATGGGAAGACCTGGGAAAAATAGAAAACAAAATGTTCCTTGTTTGTTTCTATAATATATAACTTCTTGTTGACTTTGTGTTAAGAATATTAAATAATATTACATGTTATGATTTCCTGTAATGACAAAAATTATGTCATATTTTTTACTATGTGAAAATTCTTGTTGGTTGAAAGGCTATTACTACAATTAAATTTGAATTAAGACCTAGAAAATTGCAAGTTTATATGGAAAATGTTGATTGTTCTCCTTAGCTTCTTGATATAATTATGTGTTTTATAATTTCTGATTGTAATTAAATAGTAAAAATGATTGAGACAATGATTCATTAAGTGGGAAGTATGCCAAATTTAGAAATGTTTTTCTATTTCGTCAAAAAGGGATGAATTAGTGACTTATTTATGCATTTTTTCTTTATCGTAACCTCTGTTAAGAGTTGTGATCATAATTGACTTTGTTATTAAAGTGTTCTTGAAATAATGAGCCTAGTACATTGATATTTGAACATGTTTGTATACCATTTCTTAGTTGATATAATTATTTTGTATTATGTGAATAAGTTACTGGCTTGATAAAGCAGTCGGTAGACTCTAACTTAAACCTATATAGTATCACATTATGCTTGTTACATTAGAATAATAGGCTAATGCCAAATGTATTCAAAATCAGCAATGGGATGTAATTTACACAAGCATATAGTAATTGGACTATTATTTTATTGATGTTTTCCTTGGGTCCTGGTGATATTATTAAGGTATAAAAATTATAACTATAAGTGCATTAATAATATGATCCTCTTTATTAAAAGGTTCCTGAGATAAACAAAAAAATTTATAATTTTTTATCACCATCAAATCAAAACTTTATAAAGTATGTGCCTAAGCTATGAATAAAGTTCTCTTATAATATAACACGCCAGGATAATGTTGATCACCTTGGAAAATAACTTAATAAAGTATGGGATCAGCAATTGATCTCATAATTCATTAAGCTTAAGTTGGAGGGTATATGCATATCTATTATTAGTTGGAAAATATTTAATGGCATTTAATCAGCCTCACCGACTATACCAATAATGAAAAAGGGGTAAGTTAGGGGCATGGCTATCTTTGTGATCATATAAAATTTGGTGATCTATTTCATAACCTAATAAGGAACTGCTAAATATAAAAAGGTTAAAATGATAACCTAACTTAAACATGTATAGTGTTGCATTATGCTTCTTACACCAGACTAATAGGCTAACACCAATTATATGTAAAATCAGCTACGGGATTTGAGTTACACAAGCATATAGTAATTGGACCATGTTATTTTTTTCATGTTTTCCTTGGGTCCTGATGATATTATTAAGGTATAAAACTGATAACTATAATTTCATTAGTAATATAATCATGCATGTTAAAAGGTTCCTGTTGACCATTTTCTGGTCATCATAGGAATGGGAAATTTCAAACTTTTGAGTGAAACTTATGATTACAGGTGACTCTTTTCCTGAAACCTCCATTCAGAAAATGCAGCTACTCAGAAATAACAACATTGTCCAGATGGAGATTCCAGGAGAGAGTCAAGAGCATTGAAGTATGTTATCATGATTGTAAGGTATTCTTCAAGTTATCTTTTGATTAATGTGTTCTATTTTTGATATTGAGTTGTTTAAGACATTATACAGATGGTTTATAGTAACAAAATGCACAAGGTAAGAGACAACTCATTATCAGAATTTAGCATTTTATTCATAAGAAATCTATCTAGTTCTCCCACACAAGCCGTGGGATATGACTAAGCAATATCATATATGTGGAAAGTAAAAGCATACACATGCTAAGAAATACATGTAAAAAGGTAAGAGGGAACCCCATCATTGCCTTGTCTCAGCTTTCTTGTCATCTTCTTTCCACCTCCATCTTCATTCCAGATTTATCTCCATCTCCTCCTCCAAGCCATCGCCATCTCTTGCTTTCCATTTCTGCTCATAGCCTGCACAATCAAAGAGAAATTTTTCATTTAAGAGCTCAGGGGAATCACCTTACTTGTATACATATATTTCAAAGTAGGTATGTGATTATAATTTAAAAATATATGTTATTGCTTATTATGACAAAAGAAATTTGAAGGCATGCTACAAGGAAAGAAATTATAAAAGAATTCAGGGCAATAAGGCATGACAGAAGAGGAAGGAATGGGTAAGAGAAATCAGAAATGACAAGGATGAGAAATCCATTGATGACAGGTTTTCATCAATTTAGAAAGGAAGAGTAGTGGAAAGAAACACAAAAGTCATTAGAAAACAGCTATGCAAGAGCAGTAAGGAAGAAAAATTAAATTCATATGGAGCACAAGAGAGGCCAAAGCATAGTTTTCAACTACAAAATTGAGTATTGTGGGTTACAGGGTACATTGAAGATGATCAGGTATTTGAAGAATGGAACTTGACTTTGAAGGAGTGAACAAAGCAAAATCGATCATGTCACTACTTTATGCAAATATTTCAGAATGGATCAAGCAATGAATCAATCAAAGAAAGTGCAAACCATTCACTATTGAAAATTAGACAACTAAGAGAATGGAGCAAGAGCAGTTTTTTCAAAAGAAGGTTATGTACAAAATCTGGAGAGAGAAGATTTTTGAAAAAAAATTGGCAAGTTTCTCGAGTAAAATGAGCTTTGAAATAAAAACAGAATTGAATTCGAAGTTTTTCATGCTCCTAAGTCTTGAACATACAAGGAAATGATCACAGTCAGGTAGAAGAATCTGAGGCCAAGGTTGCAGAGCCAAGGAAACCAAGATCTCTAGACTAAGTGAACACGTTATAGTCAAATTTTTTAAGCATCGAATGAGCAGAAGACAAATGTAACGTAAATCCTAAAGCGACAACGTAGGATTAATAGACACTAAAGAGATTATGTCGCAGGAGTGGTCGATAGTTTGCACTCGCTAAGTTTGCATTTGAAATGGACAAAGCATCGAAAGCATGGTAGATAGATTTAGACAAAGAACTCGGGATGCGACTATGGTAGAGCTAGTAAGACTGCAACATAAAGCTACCACTCATCAATACGAAGGAGGTCAATGTGATCGATAGAAATGATACACGTTCTAAGGAAGAAAAATCGATCTTTTTCATACAATGCATGGTTTCAACAAATACCAAGAATGATATATACAACAGGAGTCCAAAAAATTATTTTGCGTTTTGAGTAGAGCAAATGGCAGGAAGAAAATATGCAAAGTCGACCACTTACCATTTTAGCCATGATTCAAGATGGAAGCCATGAAGGAAAATGACGACCCAGATCAGAATGCACAAGACCGAACGAGCCACAAAGCTGGGTTTTCAGAAAAACGTAGAACTGGTAAAGATGTTTACATGCCTTTGTCACCTTTGCAAAAGAAACGAAAACCAAAATGAGTGTTTTCACCAAAGTGATAACCTAGCAGGGGTAGGTTGATCCAACGGCTGTGGGAGAAGGAGACAGAGATCCGAGGGACCACAAGCAAGCAGAAGGAAGTACAGGTACTACAAGAAATCAATGGCCATGATCGATATGCATAAATCCAACATTCCAGAATTGGCACAAAGTTCATGAACAGGTACTTTTGAAATCGAATGGCCCAGATGGAGCAGCAGATGATCAATGGTCAAAAATACATTACCTCCAAAAGCAATAAAGCCTTCATTAATGTCTTCAAAACTGACGTCTGGGATTTGCCATCATATTTCTCAATCGATGGCTCAGGATAAACCTGCATGGATCACAATAAATGAAGAAGCATAGTCAAAAAGATCAAGTTCCACAATTAGAAAGTGATCAATCTATGGTCTATACCAATTCTTTAAGTGAAGTTGCAGGGTTACAGTGGCCCACGCAGTTGCTTGAGATGCGTACAGGTGGCGGCCATCCAATGGCAAATAAAACAGGTAACAACTTCCTCACATATCACCTTGGCATGTATGGTGGACCTCTTCTACAAAGGCGTTGAAGGCTTATTTGACTATTTTTAATATTTTTTGAATATGCCAAAAAATAAAGGAGGAACATCCATATAAGGGGTCGACTAAAAACATGGCTTATGCCAAATATCATGCAAAGGGACAAAGGTAAAGTTTATTATTGGAAAATAATAAATTTATTTTTATGCATGCCTAAACAAGGCCAGAAATAAATTTTAGATTGAAAACAAGTCATTTCCAGAAATAGCAGGGGTCACCATCAAAAGCTGCAAAAGACAAAAGACTCATAAAAATAGTCTTTATCATGCAAACTGAAAGAGACAAGCCAGATATTATTTTAAAAGCAATTTTGCATGTAAGAGACTTGCTGAACAAGCATTTTTTATACTCTTTTAAAGTGATGCTCATGGCTTGAAAGCCTTTTTGTAATAAATTAATATTATCCATAATAAAAATAAAAAGGGATAATTATTAATTTAATGGGCGAGTTCACTTTTAGGCCACTATTTTTAAAGAGTAATTGCTATATATTGTTGTGTGATTGCAAGCACAAAGGACCGAAAGTTGATGATCAAGAGTACATTGTGCTTTTGTAAGCTTTTGGGAGGACCCGAAATCCTGCAGTGAGCACCTATTTTGATGCAATAAAGTTTGTTATCCTCCATTGCGCGTGATTTTCAAAGTGTTTTCATGCTTTAGCAACTTGTGTAAGTGAAACTAGTCTTTCCTTTGCTTGTTTTCTATGCAAATTAACCTCTGAATTGAGCTATTTGTTTATATGCCAGTCTGGTTAAGTGTGTGTTTGCTGCAAACCTGTTTTGAAAGTGGTATTTCTTACCCTCTCACTTTAGTCGTTGCAGCTATTGCACCTTTTTCAGAAACACTTAGGCAATAAACAATAGAAGTGCTTTGAAGTGAAAAAAGACAACTTTAGCATCACTAGTGTGTATATGCAGAATCAAGAGTTCTAAAAATTTCGGTGTATCACCATTAGTTAACTTGTTTCATTCAAGTATTTGTTTTCTTGCAAGTTTTCTTCCTTTTCCTCACACAGAGAGTAGGTTAGTGATTTACCGAGGGAACCAGCCCACTCTTGAGGCTCTCTTCCACAAGCAACTCTACAACCCGAAAGAGTTCCCATTGTATCAATGGTACAATTTCCAATTGCATGTTCCTCACCTCGGGTGCACTCTCAGATTGATAACAGTTTTTGGCACGCCCGGTGGGACAAAACTCACAAGCAGATTTCTACCTAATTAGAAGTCAGATTTATAAAGGAGTAGAGATTCATGCCCAAAATCACTACCAGATCATCAAGAAGAGGTATTCCCTTTGAATTTCATCAATTACCTCTTAATTCACCTAGGAGAGGACGAAGGGCTAGATCTGTTCCATATTCACGTACTTCTCCATCTATCCGTACACCTACCCAGCACCCTATCTTTCAGCCCCCCATATTTCCTATGGCCTTACTAAGACAGCTACCTTTTGTTGCCTTTGATGCTGGCAGCCCTTTAGTAATAGAAAATTATCACGATATTCCTGCAGCAGCCCTCAAAAGCTTACCCTACTTCTCTGGAGAGGATCAAACTACCCCAGCTGAACATATCAGAGATGTAGGAAATATTGTTTCCGTCCATCATATAGTCCATGAGGATGTTGCCTTAAGATTGCTTGCTGCTTCACTTAGAGGTAAAGCCCTCCAATGGTATAGAAATTTAGGAGTTGGTACAATTGCCACTTGGGATCAGTTAGGGGCAGCCCTTTATTCCCAGTTTGAAGACAAATCTGATCATTTATCTCTAGTTGAGCAATTGACCACTATCAAAAGAGCCCCTACAGAATTAATGACTGATTTTAATATCAGATTTCAGCGCACATGGGACAAAATACCAGCCAATGTCAAGCCTTCACCTCAACATGCTTTTTTGTATTACCTTAAGTCACTAAATTCAGACATCACTGTTTTAATTCAGTCCATGAGGGGAGACACCTTACCAGCAGCTTACAGTATTGCTATTAGTGCAGAAAACAACCTTATACAAGCAGGAAAGTTAGCCCCTAGACCTCCCATGCCATTGTTCCCAGTTTTCTCAAATACCCCTCCACAACCACCTAGTTTTTCACCTATCCCAGTTGCTGTCCCATCATCCAACATAACCCAAAATTCAGCCAATGATATTGCAGAACTTAAGACCATGATGCAAACTTTTGGCAATGAGATAGTTCAGATTAAAAGGCAGTAATATCAAGCCAATAGGCCATCATATCAACCACTGCAGCAACCTTCTTATCAGCCACAGTATCAGCCGTATACCAATTATAGACCACCTGCTCAGAATTTTAGACCTCAATATCAAAACCAAGGTGCCATAACTGCGAGTAAGCCATTTGTTAATCCTGATCCTAATATGCCATCTACCTCAAGAGCATTAGTTCCAGTTCAACCTCAAAACAATATGGTACAAGACCCCAGTTTGATTCCTGGAGCTCATAGTGTAGTTGCTCCCTTGGAATGTCCATCACCAAATTTTGTCATGCCACAGTTGTCTCAGGCAGAGTCAGAACAACAGGGACAACAACTAGGTTATCCTCCACAAGTGGAAGACCCAAATATGGTACCAGTTCCTCATGAGGCAACCATGGTTAATTGGGAAGTGTCTGATCAGAATGCAGTTAAGGCCCAAATACCAGTACCAGATGAGTTAGTGGCTGCAGTACATACCAGATCTAAGAAAAGAGCAATTGATGAAGTGCAAGAGGTAAGCCAAGCTGTTAATGTTCCTAGATCAGCCCCTATTATTGCAAATAGCTCTATTCCAACTCTCTCATTGAAGGAGAACAATTTTAATGCTACTACAAGACCTAATCAACTTTTAGCTCAGAAAGCACAGCCAAGGTTAGGAATTGCCCCATTTAATATTGTAGATCACATGAAAAAGTCACATGTTACCATGACAATGTGGGACTCACTAACCATACCAGGTCAAAAGGATATGTTGGTAAAAGAGCTATCAGATCTGTAGGTTTTGTCTAAAGGTTCAAACACAGAGCAGAACAGAGTGAATATTGCCTTTACCAGATCTGAGCCTCAATTACAGCCCAACCAGCAAGTTTAGAAGTTAGGGTAGCAAGGTAATTCAGTTGAGAAGGTAGTTCACAGTTATGTATCACCAAGTAAGCCTCCTCCTTTTTACCTTTCATTTATTATTGGTGATTCTTTAGTGCATAATTGCATGGTAGAAAGTGGTGCAAGCAACACGGTTATGCCAAAAAAGATAGCAGAAAAGTTGGGACTATCATATGAGCCAAGTGTTAAAGGAGTGTTACAACTAGATGGCTCATCTACCAAGACAATTGGGCTAATCAAGGATTTGAAGGTCACTTTGCATGCATGTCCAGGTGTTACCATTTTGCAGGATGTCATGGTTGTTGATTTACCACTGTACTTTGCTATGTGCCTTTCAAGAGATTTTACATCTAAGATTGGAGGTTACCTTTCAGCAGATTGGTCTTACCTCATTTTCAGAACAAGGTATGGAACTAAGGTTACTATTAATTCATAACCTCTTTCAAATTTTCATGTTGAGCCACATATGCCAAGCATGGCAAATGCAAACTGTGCTATTTTAGACAATGAGTTAGATGAAGTGGACAACCAAGATTTGCATGAGTTAGAAGGAGTACCTGATTTGTTTAAGGATGAACTAACAAGTGAAATGTATGAGTTAGATCCTTATAGAGAGTAGAGGAAAAATGCCTTGGGATATATTGTATTCACGAGCAAAATAACCAGATTCCATCAATTCAGAAAGAAGAGCAGCAGCACGATGAAATATGGAAATTACATTTTGACGGTTCAAAAAACCAGCATGGCTCAGGGGCTGGTTTAATGCTCACTTCACCCTCACAGCAAAGGTACTTTTCTGTAATTAGATTTCAGTTTTCTTGCTCCAATAACGTTGCAGAATATGAAGTGCTTGTTCACGGATTGGAATGGGCCAAAAAGAGAAGAATTGATAAGTTACAGGTATTTGGTGACAGCGAACTTGTTATACAGCAGGTAAGAGGGCTAAGTGCTTGTAAAAATCCACATATGAATTCTTATAGACAGCGTGTTATGGATATTATTGATGAGTTTAGTGCTTTTAATATTCAGAGTGTCCCTAGAAATCAAAATCAACATGCTGATAGGCTTGCAGCTGTAGGCTCTCAATTTGATGCACTCGCTGATCTTAGAGACACTAAATCACAGCCTTATATTAGAGTAATAATGAGGCCTTCTGTGCCAGATAACGATGTACATTGGCAAGTTTTTCATGATGATGCACAGATTGTCAGATTTTTGCAGGATGAAGCTGAGTTCTCAGCCCAAAACCAGCAGAAAATACAAAACAGGTATGGAGATCAGATTATGCAGCTGAAAACCAACAAAATCCCCAAGGGACTTGTAACCTTAGAATCAATTTTTGGGGATAATGACATAGTCAAGCAAAGTAGATCAGTACTGTCCTCCACTCAAGACCATTATGACCCAGTACAGATTTATGAAGGCAAGACCCTTAATTTGGGTAAGGTACGTACTCAAGATGAAGAACAAGCATTTATTAATTTATCTCAAGAGTTTGCTGATGTTTTTGCATGGGAATATAAAGATTTGAAAGGTTTTGACCCCTCATTAGCCCAACATACCATTGAGTTACAGCCTGACTCAAAGCTAGTTAGACAAAATCAAAGGCCCATTAACCCTAAGCTTGAGCCTTTGATAAAAAGAGAATTAGACAAATTGATTGAATCAGCCATTATTTTTCCTATCAAGCATTCAACTTGGGTGGAAAATCTTGTACCAGTTAGAAAAAAGAATGGAGAAATAAGGCTTTGTGTAGATTTTCGTGACCTAAATCAGGCCTCTCTAAAAGACCATTACCCACTTCCTTCCATGGAGCAAATTCTGCAGTTGGTTGCAGGTTCAGAAAAGTACTCTCTTCTTGATGGATACAGTGGTTACAATCAGATTTTAGTTAGAGAGGAAGACCAATTTAAGACTGCATTTACCACCAAGTGGGCCACCTTTGCATATAGAAAAATGCCTTTTGGCTTATCCAATTCAGGTGCAACGTTCCAAAGGGCAATGGACATGGCTTTCCAAGGTATCATCAACAAATTTGTATTGGTTTATTTAGATGACATAACAATTTTTTCAAAGCATTCAGAGGACCACTTGTCACATCTGAGGTCAGTTTTCCAGAAGTGCAGAGAGTATGGGATCTCACTTAACCCCAAAAAATGTGTATTCTCAGTTGATGAAGGTAAGTTACTTGGTCATGTTATTTCAAATCAGGGTATGTAGATTGACCCTGAAAGAGTGAGTTCTATCATCACTCTTCCTTTGCCCAAGCACAAAAAGGCACTTCAAAGCTTCTTGGGCAAGATTAATTTTATCAGAAGATATATTTCAGACTTTGCCACTTTAGCTAAGCCTCTAACAGCCATGCTAAAGAAAGACCAGACTTTTTCTTGGACCAGTGAGGGGGTTTCTAGTTTTGCAGCAATAAAAAATGCTATAGCTTCAGCTCCAACCCTCATAAATCCAGATTTCTCCAAATATTTCATGTTATATGCTTATGCCAGTATTGACACCATTTCAGGTATTTTGACACAACAGAATAATGAAAGCTTGGAACAGCCAATAGCTTTTTTCAGCCAAGGCCTAATGGAATACGAAATAAGGTACTCTTTTGTTGAGAAGCATGTTCTTGCTATTGTTAGAGCATTAAAGAAATTTAGGCATATGCTTTCTAACAATAAGATCCACTTGATGGTTTCCCATCCAAGTATCAAACAATTTTTGTTGAATAAAGATGTTAGTGGGAAAAGAGCTGGCTGGATTACTAAAGTGATGGAGTATGATGTTGACATTAAAGTTACCAAATTGATACGAGGAAAAGGCCTTTGCGAGCACTTTTCTCACTCTCTTCAAGAAAAAAAAGAAGTGGTTTTAATGCTTCAGTTGGAACCAAGTCAGCTTCCCAAGGATCATCCCTCAGATTGGCTCGAAGACATGGTCCAATATATTCGATATGGCATTTATCCACCAGGGTTGGACAACACCAAATGACGGTATTTCAGACTACAATTGATCCCTTATGTATTGGTCTAGGATATTTTATTTAAGAAAGATATAAATGGTGTCTTGTTGAGATGCGTACAGCCAAATCAGATTGAGAAAGTACTCACAGAATTCCATGATGGGGAAAGCGGTGGACACTTTTCAGCCAGAACAACCACTCTAAAAATTATGAGAGGAGGATACTACTGGCTAGATTTATTTAAAGATTGTTTCTCATGGGTTAAAAAATGCAGAAAGTGTGCCTTTTTTGCAGGAAAAGAAAAATTAGCAGCACTGCCACTTCACCCCATCTCGGTGAACCAACCATTCATGCAATGGGGACTGGATTTTATTGGTATGATTAACCCACCATCCAGTGTAGGACATAAGTGGATACTTACAGCCACGGATTACTTTACATGATGGACTGAAGCGGTGGCATTGAAAGAAGCAAATGAAACAAATGTTTTGGACTTCTACGAAGGTTTGTTAACCAGGTTTGGAGCCCCTTCCACTATCATTTCAGATAATGCTAAAGCCTTTATTGGAAGAAAAATCAGTTCATGGGCTGTTTCAAATGGTATTTATCTGAGCACCTCTTCAAATTATTATCCACAAGGTAATGGCCTTGCTGAGTCTACTAATAAGAATCTCCTCAGGATTATAAGGAGAACGATTGATTCAAATCAGAGAGCTTGGCATTTAAAGCTGAAAGCAACATTGTGGGTAGACAGGATAACTTACAAGAGATCGATTTCTAACACTCCATTCATGCTGTTTTATGGCCTGGAGGCTAAGTTACCTATCTCATTGGAGTTCCCAGCCCTTGAACTCATGCACCAGATTGAACTCCTAGAAGAAGAACCCATGCAAGTGAGGTATGCACAGCTTATGGAAGTCCAGGAGGTAAGACATAAGTCCATGGAATCTATTCATTTGAATCAATTACAGATTAAGAAGACTTTTGATAAGAAGACTAAGATGCGAGTCTTCAATGAAGGGGATTTAGTTTTGAAGTGGGATGCAGACCGAGCTAAACCAGGTGCCCACACCAAATTTGATTCATTATGGAGTGGCCCTTACGTGATTGCAGGTTGTACGTCTCATAACTCCTTTCAGTTGGCCAAGATAGATGGCTCAGAGCTTCCAATCCCTATCAACGGGATTCATTTGAAGCATTGTTTTTAAAAGAGATAAGTTGACCATGTACCATAGTTTTTATGCTTTCCTCTAAGTGCTTCAGCACATCTTTCAGTTCAGTTTTGCTTTCCTAGTCAGTTAGTTTCCATTCCTCCAAGTGCAGAAATGCACATTGTTTGTAGTTAGTTTTCAGTTTTGAGGATTTCAGCTTTAGAAGCATCATCCAGAAAAGAAAGGATTTCAGAGTAAGGACAGTTCAAATTATATGGGCAGCAGAGATTTTGGGCCCTTGCTATTTAGCAGGAAACCAGTGCAGTTGAGTCGCCAAGATGTTGACCATTTTCTGGTCATCATAGGAACGGGAAATTTTAAAATTTTGAGTGAAACTTATGATTACAGGTGACTCTTTTCCTGAAACCTCCATTCAGAAAATGCAGCTACTCAGAAATAACAACATTTTCCAGATGGAGATTCCAGGAGAGAGTCAAGAGCATTGAAGTATGTTATCATGATTGCAAGCTATTCTTCAAGTTATCTTTTGATTAATGTGTTCTATTTTTGATATTGAGTTGTTTAAGACATTATACAGATGGTTTATAGTAACAAAATGCACAAGGAAAGAGACAACTCATTATCAGAATTTAGCATTTTATTCATAAGAAATTATCCAGTTCTCCCACACAAGCCGTGGGATATGACTAAGCAATATCATATATGTGGAAAGTAAAAGCATACACATGCTAAGAAATACATGTAAAAAGGTAAGAGGGAACCCCATCATTGCCTTGTCTCAGCTTCCTTGTCAGCTTCTTTCCACCTCCATCTTCATTCCAGCTTTATCTCCATCTCCTCCTCCAAGCCATCTCCATCTCTTGCTTTCCATTTCTGCTCATAGCCTACACAATCAAAGAGAAATTTGTCATTTAAGAGCTCAGGGGAATCACCTTACTTCTATACATATATTTCAAAGTAGGTATGTGATTCTAATTTCAAAATATATGTTATTGCTTATTATGACAAAAGAAATTTGAAGGCATGCTACAAGGAAAGAAATTATAAAAGAATTCAGGGCAGTAAGGCATGACAGAAGAGGAAGGAATGGGTAAGAGAAATCAGAAATGACAAGGATGAGATAGAGGACAGGTTCTTCATCAATTCAGAAAGGAAGAGTTTTGCAGTGGAAAGAAACACAAAAGTCATTAGAAAACAGCTATGCAAGAGCATAGGAAGGAAGAAAAAAAGCTCGAATCGAACTCATACGGGTTACAAGACAAAAAACTAAGTATGCATGATGTGAAATAATGATTTCAGGAGCTCCAGGCATATTATGACTGATAGCAGAATCGATTGGAGTTAGTTTGAATAGCATAGCGACAGGCTTTATAACCTCAATACGCAAAGGTGAAGCTTCAAGGAACATACTTCTGTAGTGAAAGCTATCGAATAATCAACAGTTCAAAAGAGCTTCATGATACAATTGCAAGTAGAAGCTAACAGTATATTAACAAAGACCACTCAATACATCGAGCTTTATGTGTAGTTTAAATATCCAAAGACTATGAGTGCATGGATTTAGTTTAAATTCTTCAGGTCTCGAAGGACATAAAGGGTCAGGTAGAAGAATTCGAGGCCGAGAATGCAGAGCCAAGGAAACCGAGATCTCTAGACTATGTGAACACGTTACAGTCAAAATCTTTAAGCATCGAATGAGCAGAAGACAAATGTAACGTAAATACTAAAGTGACAACGTAGGATTAATAGACACTAAAGAGATTATGTCATAGGATTGGTCGATGGTTTGCACTCTCTAAGTTTGCATTTGAAATGGACAAAGCATCGAAAGCATGGTAGAAAGATTTAGACAAAGAACTTGGGATGCAACTATGGAAGAGCTGGTAAGATTGCAACATAAAGCTACCACTCATCAATACAAAGGAGGTCAATGTGATCGATAGAAATGATACATGTTCTAAGGAAGAAAAATCGATCTTTTTCATACAATGCATGGTTTCAACAAATACCAAGAATGATATATACAACAGGAGTCCAAAAAATTATTTTACGTTTTGAGTAGAGCAAATGGCAGGAAGAAAATATGCAAAGTCGACCACTTACCATTTTAGCCATGATTCAAGATGGAAGCCATGAAGGAAAACGAAGACCCAGATCGGAATGCACAAGACCAAATGAGCCACAAAGCTGGGTTTTCAGAAAAATGTAGAACTGGTAAAGATGTTTACATGCCTTTGTCGCCTTTGCAAAAGAAACGTAAACCAAAATGAGTGTTTTTACCAAAACGATAACTTAACAGGGGTAGGTTGATCCAATGGCTGTGGGAGAAGGAGACAGAGATTTGAGGGACCACAAGCAAGAAGAAGGAAGCACAGGTACTTTTGAAATCAAATGGCTCAGATGGAGTAGCAGATGATCAATGGTCAAAAATACATTACCTCCAAAAGCAATAAAGCCTTCATTAATGTCTTCAAAACCGACGTCTGGGATTTTCCATCATATTTCTCAATCGATGGCTCAGGATAAACCTGCATGGATCGCAATAAATGAAGAAGCATAGTCAAAAAGATCAAGCGCCACAATTAGAAAGTGATCAATCTACGGTCTATACCAATTCTTTAAGTGAAGTTGTAGGGTTACAGTGGCCCACGCAGTTGCTTGAGATGCGTACAGGTGGCGGCCATCCAATGGCAAATAAAACAGGTAACAACTTCCTCACATATCACCTTGGCATGTATGGTGGACCTCTTCTACAAAGGGATTGAAGGCTTATTTGACTATTTTTAATATTTTTTGAATATGCCAAAAAATAAAGGAGGAACATCCATATAAGGGGTCAACTAAAAACATGGCTCATACCAAATATCATGCAAAGGGACAAAGGTAAAGTTTATTATTGGAAAATAATAAATTTATTTTTATGGATGCCTAAACAAGGCCAGAAATAAATTTCAGATTGAAAACAAGTCATTTCCAGAAATAGCAGGGGTCACCATCAAAAGTTGTACAAGACAAAAGACTCATAAAAATAGTCTTTATCATGCAAACTGAAAGAGACAAGCCAAATATTATTTTAAAAGTAATTTTGCATGTAAGAGACTTGCTCAACAAGCATTGTTTATACTCTTTTAAAGTGATTCTCATGGCTTGAAAGCCTTTTTGTAATAAATTAATAATATCCATAATAAAAATAAAAAGGGATAATTATTAATTTAATGGGCGAGTTCACTTTTAGGCCACTATTTTTAAGAGTAATTGTTATATATTGTTGTGTGATTGCAAGCACAAAGGACCAAAAGTTGATGATCACCTATTTTGATGCATTTTTAAGCTTTTGGGAGGACCTGAAATCCTACAATGAGCACCTATTTTGATGCAATAAAGTTTGTTATCCTCCATTGCGCGTGCTTTTCAAAGTGTTTTCATGCTTTAGCAACTTGTGTAAGTGAAACTAGTCTTTCCTTTGCTTGTTTTCTATGCAAATTAACCTCTGAATTGAGCTATTTGTTTATATGCCAGTCTGGTTAAGTGTGTGTTTGTTGCAAACCTGTTTTGAAAGTGGTATTTCTTACCCTCTCACTTTAGTTGTTGCAGCTATTGCACCTTTTTCAGAAACACTTAGGCAATAAACAATAGAAGTGCTTTGAAGTGAAAAAAGAAAACTTTAACATCACTAGTGTATATATGCAGAATCAAGAATTCTAGAAATTTCGGTGTATCACCATTAGTTAACTTGTTTCATTCAAGTATTTGTTTTCTTGCAATTTTTCTTCCTTTTCCTCACTTAGAGAGTAGGATAGTGATTTACCAAGGGAAAAAACCCACTCTGGAGGCTCTCTTCTACAAGCAGCTCTACAACCCAGAAGAGTTCCCATTGCATCAACAGAGTGGGGAACAACTGCAGTTGCCAATTGCATGTTCCTCACCTTGGGTGCACTCTCAGATTGATAACAGTTCCTCAGCTAAATGAATAAAATTTATATTGTAAGCTAACATTGCAGGGTTTAATAAATTATCACCATCAAATCAAAACTTTATAAAGTGTGTGCCTAAGCTATCAATAAAGTTATCTTATAATACAACATAGTAGGATAATTTTGATCACCTTAGAAACTAGCTTAATAAAGTATGGGATGAGTAATCGAGCCTATAATGCACTAAACTCAAATTGGAGGGTATATATGTATCTAGTATTAGCTAGAAAATATTTAATGGCATTTAGTCAGCCTTGTAGACCATTCCAATGAAATTAAAGGGGTAAGTTAGTGGTGTGGTTATATTTGTGATAAACTAAAAGTTGGTGATTTGTTTTTTAAGCTAATAAGATGCTACGAATTTTTTCAAGGCAAAATTTATAAGCATTGGTTTTAGATGGAATTACACCATCCTCTCATGCATTAATTATATTAAAACTTTCCACATACCTCGGGGAATGCATGAGGTGGTTTTGGGTAAAACAGTAAGTATTTTTTGTTACTGTAATTTCAATTTGGTTGATGATGTTTTGTAAGGGTTCTTCATGAATTGGATTCCTATCTTCATGTTCTCTATTTTCTTTGAGATGTTGGATGTATATAATAACTGTAAGTTGAGATATTTTTGGAAATATTAATGTCTACCATTAAAATAATGATGGAGAAATTTGGGAGACTTTTTTTAATTTTTGAATTGAATCTTAGTTTGAACTTGCAGAGGAAATTTGGAAAAAGAGGAAGAAGGATTTGGGATTTTAGATACAGACATGAATCATTCTATCTCCTCCTTTCTAGCTTGTTCCATTTACTATTTGCATAAATTAAAATCCTTACAATATTTTCTCGTGTATTTGATCTATGATATCTAGGTGATAATGCTACTAGTTTTTGTTGTTTATTTTGATATTAAAATTTGGGTATGAATATGATTTTGAAAGTTACTATAATGACTGGAAAATTTGTGTTATGATGTTTTTTGGGTATATATGAACCCCTCTTCTTATTAATGTGATTATCTTTTGAAGAATACTTTATTAAATTTGGTTAATTTCTATATCCTTGAGAAATTATTATCTATATGACTTTATCATTTATTGGCATGTAATATAACTTGTTAAAATATATAGGTATCCCCTATCTTTATGTTTTGAGAAAACTACATCAGAGTTTTGTTGAATAAGACCTGCATAGGGTCGGATTACTGTATTTTGTCCTTGTAGATGATTTAATCAATACCCATTTAGTTTTTCTATGTTGAGGATATTATGAATGAATTTTTATAGTTTATCGACTGTATGCTTAAAATGTTTTTCAGTTACTTCTATGGTATCTCCTCTTTTAGTTCATCAAACGGTTTCTAGTTTGAACCCTTGCCTTATCAAAGGGAAATTCTACTTGTTTTATTTTATAGAAATCCTTGTTATTTAATGGTTATGAAAAATTTAATAACTGACTCAGCTATTACATTTTTTTATGAAATTTAGACACCCTTTTGTCAATCCCCTTTGTGGTATCAATTTATATCAACTCTCACATTTGTGTAGATATGATTTAAGTTTATAATACTAGTCTATTGTCATAAAATAAATGGAGGTGATCTCAAGGCATACATATGGGTCTATGATATGTTAATCACCTCTGTGGTATCAATTGATATCGAATCTCACATTTGATGTACTTAATTTAAAGTAATGCCGTTGTAGGTATCAAGGGATTTGATTTGATTAAGCTAAATAATATTTACCTTAATATTCATGAACAATTATATGTTTTTTTAGGTATATCGGTTCTACTTGTGTAATAATGAAGCCTTACATGTAAAGAAATGGCAGCATATAGAAATATGTACTTATAAAATTTTGGGAAACACTGATGGATTTCATGCATGGTTGTGCCATGTTTTTCTCCCTGGTTAGTAATGTTTTTTGATTATGTGGTAGCTATTGGTTTAGTTTGACTAATTTATGTTGGCATGTGGTCCTATTAGGTGTTGTATTTTATGGAAAACCAACTTGGTGACAAATATAATGATGTATTAGGGTCATATGATGATGTATATGATGTAGAAATACTGGTTCAAATGTGTTTATGGTGATGTAGTGAGATTTAGTGAGGATTTCTCACACTTGCAAGCCTATTCAAGTGCTTAGATGATGTTGCATGGAGGTATGATCTTCTTAGGTGGTTTAAAATCATGTTTTAATGTTGGATACCATGTTTTGAGATTATTTCAACACTCACATAAATTGCATGGTGCAGATATAGGGGATTTTCTATGTTACAGGTGCTCATCTGGAGCAAGTATAGTTGCTAAGAGGTATGAGATTGTGATTTACAACTATATGAGCTCATGGATGTATGTTTTAATGTATATCATGGTTTATCAGGTATATTTATGTCATTTTTAGTTGTTTTATTATGATTTGTAGATTTTTTTTAGTTGACCCTAGCTTCTACAATGTGAAACCCTAAGGAGTAACCATGAAAATGAGATAGGTTGGAGAGTTTGAGGTATGATGATGAAATTATGATTATTAGAGATGTTATTTTGATGTGTAATTGTTATTTTGGAAAAAAATTATGGTTTGCATGGTGATAATTTTGTAACTTATAATAGTTTATGTGAGACAAGTTCAAAATCTAGCGTAAATCATACTCGAGTTACAACTTTTGATGTTCACTTTGAAGTGTGTGATTTTCATGGGACCTTGTGGATTTTATGGATATTTATATGGTAATTTAATAAGGTTTTAAAAAAATCAAGTCATTTTATCATCACATTTTTATGAACAAATGTTAAGAAGATAAAGTGGTCTAAAACAGTAGTTAAACCCTAGCTAGGAGAAGTCTACAGAAGAGAGATATAGTCGGCCAATTTTTATTGATTAATAAAAATTGATGATTTTATGTTGTGTAGGAATCTCGTATCCTTCCATATATTTATGTTTTAGGTCATGGTGATGAGTGGGCCACAATCAAATAGGTTAGTTCTTGAAGAAGAAGGTTTTGGGACAAAGTTGTCCAAAGGTGTAGCATTCAAAATTGATGGTGTATAATTTATGGGAGATTATAATGATTTACATGGATTTTTTAGGAAAATTTAATATAGGTAAATGGTGTTGTGAGGTCGATACAGGTTGACTAGTAAAAGGGTAGTTTTGGGGTCTCAAATAATAGGGTTCACTAAAATGGGCATAACTTGAGCTACAGGTAGAGTTTGAAGATGATTCACGATATTATGGAAATATAATTCAAATATATGTCCATTAATATAATATTTTCCTCATTATTAGGTGATTTCATATGGTTTCTATGTCATTCTTTAGACATCGATACTTTTAGTAGTTCAAGACAAGATGTGTTCTTGTGCAAGTTTGGAGTTATTTTAGGTATGAGATTGTTGGAACATAATGATTAAGTGGTCTGGCCAACCCTTAATGTATATGGGTCTATCATTAATATAGGTTAATATTTAATAATATGAAATATTTATATTTCTATTATTAAATATGTTAACCTAGGTATATACGTTAGGTTAAATATTTAATGTCATGAAATGATTATATTTCTAATATTAAATATTATAAACCTAGGTGTATGTGTCAACCATTTTAGGTTGAAAAGGTGGGTCGGGAGACATACCCGATCACCTTATATAAAAAGGAATTTATTTTCTCATTTGATATATTTGGGAAATAAATCAAAGGTGTGCAAATCAAGTGATTTGGTTTTACCCTTGGTAAATAGGGTTTCAAAGGAGGAGGTGATCTTACTGGATATAAAATAAGTTCTCTGAAGTAAAAGGTTATTTTAAAAGTGTTTTTTACCCTAGTGGGGGGTTTCCACTATAAATACCGTGTCACCTGTGTTATTTATTTCCTATAAGTATTTCCTTATTTACTTATGTTATGATGTAATCTTTACTTGAATATTTATTGTAACATTATGTAATATGTAAGTTGATTAAATCTGTATTTATTAGAATCCTCAAATTCTAATAAAGATGGATTGGTTGATGTTTTATATAACCTATAATGTTAAGAGGGATGAAGTATGAATCCAATTAATCTATTCTGAGGAATTTATTATATGTAGACATTTTTTATGAGCTAACCTTTGGAAACAACTTTTTGGCAAGTTTTATTGGTGAAGGAAAAAGTAGATTTGCTTTAAGTAGGATGTTTATTCAAGGATTATAGATTTCTTATAAGTGGTATATAGGATATTAATTTTCATAATTGGTTACATGTCATGGTTTTCTCTTGTTTATGTGATTTGATGATGAAATGAAGTTTCCAGGGTGCTGAAGGGTTTAAGAAACAATTGTTTTGATATTTGCAAAGTGAACTGGGTCTAGTAAATGAAATAAATTGATTGGTTGATCAAATGTAAGACCATGTATGAATGTAAAATTATATTTTAATTATATGTAAGGGTTTTTGGGTCATGAATATGTATACATTTAATGTAAGGGAATTTTTAAGAATGTGCCCATGGGGTTTTGAGCCATTTTTGGCACTTGTAATGAGGTTTTTAGCTAGGAAAACCTAATTGGGTCACTTGTGATTGTTGTATTTAAAATTTTAAGTTTTTCTTGATGTAAGGGTTGAACCAAAAGGAGGTAAAAAAAATTTCCTAAGTTTGAAATGATAAGGAGCTTATAAAGCATGTTTTTAGGTGATTTTTGGAGCTATTTGTGTGTGTGCATGAGGAATGACCTAGGTGAGAGATGATTGTAAGTATTGGAGCATGAATTGAGGATAATTAAAGTGTGTTTCAAGTAAATAAACATAATAGGACATGTGTGCAATAGTTTGATGATATTTGGAATGATTTAAGAATTTGTTTTGCGAAGTGTGATCACCTAGGGTTTGATTGAAGAAGTGTGAGCTGAATAAGATGTCTCCATAAGTTGTGGAAGAAATATATCAGATATATGAACATGGTAAGGTGGTTGAGTTGGGTGATTGATCATCTTGGGGGGTTGTATCTTCCTTGTGGAGTTGGTGCTTCACAAAAGTAGGGGTAGTGCTCTACTAAACTAGGGGTTGGTGCTCCTTGTGGGGTTTGTGCCTCACTAAATTTAGAAACATATCAATATAAGATTGTGTTTCAATTGGTTTTCTTCCCCTTGAGGGTTTCCCACTTACATCTTGTGTTCTTGTGTTAATTCCTTGGTTCATGGTTACTTGTTTCTTTGATGGTTTATGGTGTGCACACATTAAGTATTGATTAAGTGGATGTTGTGATTGAATAGTTATGAGTTTTTGAATATTCAGATCTGAAATATAATTTGAAATATTGTAAGGAATGATTCACCCCCCCCTTAGTCCATTGTGCTTCTAATAATTGGTATCAGAGCCAATCCTTTTGCAGAAGTTTGACAACTTGAAAGGAGATCCTTGAAGCACAATATGGAGAAAAACATTGTGATTGGAAAGGAACCAATGTTTGATGGTGTAAAATATAGTTTCTAGAGCATGAGAATGAATTCCCATATCATGGATCAAGGGTTTTATGTCTGGAATATATTTTTGAGTGGTTATAATCCTCCTACCATTTCTCCACTCACTGAGGATCAAAAGAAGGAATATAAAAACAATTCAAAATCCTTCAATGCAATCATAAGTGGCATGGAGAATATGAAATGGGAAAAGTGATGCATTGCAAATCTGCAGAGGAAGCATTGGGAAAAATCCAATTAATCTATGAAGGAGACTCAAAGGTAAGGATTGTTAATCTTCAAACTTTTAGAAATCAGTTTCAATCTCTTAAGATGAATGATGATGAGTCTATTTCGGCCTATCTTCTTAGAGTTGATAAGATTGTTAATAGTATGAAAGGGTTAGGAGAAGATCTAAAAGAGGAAGTTGTTCAAAAAGTTTTAAGGTCCTTAACTCCAAAATTTGACTCAAAAGTATCAACTATAAAGGAAGAAAAAGATGTTATTAAGTGGAATATGGATGAGCTACATGGTACTCTAACAACCTATGAGATGAGGATAATGGATTCTAAGCCAAATAAGAAGGAGATAACCTTCAATATGAAAAATATGACTAAGGAAAAGAAGGAAAAATCTGAAGATACTACTTTAGAGCTTGATGATGAGGAGCTATTTTCTATGGTTGCTAGGAGAATGAGTCTTGGGACTGGTAAGTACAAAGGTAAACTCCATTTTAAATTTTTTTCATGTGGTAAAGTTGGTCATTTTTCTGCCAAGTGTCCTCATAGACATGATAAGAAAAGAAATGATGATCATGATAGTGATGATGAAAATAAAAATAAGAAATTTGATAAGAAGTAGAAAGGGTTCAAGAAGAATGAATCTATGAAGAAGAACAAGAAGAGTCTCCAGGAGGAATATAATAGTGAAGTAGATAGATCTGATTCAGAGGTAGAATCTAATCACAATGATGTTGGTGATGAAGTTATCTTTATGAAAAAAGAATCCATGAGATCCTCTTGTGGTGGGTCTACTCTTTGGGGTGATATTTCACCTGATTCTTGTAATTTAGAAGAAGGAGAAGATGATGGTTTAAGGATTGAATTGACATGTGTGCAATTTAAAATTGAACATGCTGAGAAGAACAACAAAACTTTGAAAGCTCAAGTTAAAGATTATGAAACAAAAATACAAGAGCTTGAGGGAAAACATTGGGCAATCTCTATAAAACTTGAAGAATTAGTAAGAAATCTAGAGTTGTAGATGAGAAATGTGACTCTTAGTCTTTCAATCTAAAGAAGAGGAAGTGAATACTCTCAAGAAGGAACTTACAGATGCTACAAGAAAGGTTAAGACCTATCAAAATTTTGAAGAAAGTAGTAGAGCTCTTGATGATCTCTTGAGAAATCAGAAGGTTGCTAGTGATAGGACTAGTTTAGGCTTCAAATTTGAAGTCAAGAGGGATAAGGAAGAGAAAGCAGATCTGGTTTCATGCAAGGAAGTGGGAGAATCAAGCACCAAGGAAGGAAAGAAGGAGCTTCAAGTTAAGGACATGGAGAAAAGAAAGAAAATTAGGAAACCTAATGCCTCAAGGTATGAAAGGTCCTTTAATGGTTTTTGTTATACATGTAACGCATTTGGTCATAGGGCAAAGGAATGTAGAAGAGATCTTAGAGACACCAATTCATGGGGAAATATTAGCAATGATCATGATAAGAAAGTTGTTGATTCAAGTGTAATAAGATAGGTCATGTTGTTAGTGATTGTATAAATGGCTCATTTAGGCATTTACAAGAGCTAAGTAAGAGAAACAAATTGGTATGTTACAACTATAACAAGTTTGGTCATGTGGAAAATAACTACTTTCAAGATTACTCAGGTCAAATGAGAAGTTATTCAGGTCCTAGAGTGCAAGACTATGGTGTTCAAAGAGCTAGAGTGCATGAAAATGGTCCTAGAAGGACTTGGGAACCTAGAGGATACCATGGTGTGTCTTCAAGTGCAGATGTTGGTGAAAGGAGAAGTGTTTCTCAATGATCAGATTAGAGAAGAGAGGATGAAGGATTTTTCCAGGTGCCCAAGAAGGCTTGGGACCTCTTCAAGACCTTCTTTTAGGTCTCCTTGGAACATATATACCTTCACTATGCTTCTTGAAGGTATATCAATGCATATGAAGCATCTAGGAGAGGGGGAGTTGTCTAAGTCATTATGTGACTCATCCACAAGGTCAAGGTATGAGTATTCATGCTATTCATAGTCTTGTATTTGTTCTTGGTAATGATTCTTGTGTACAAATATTGATATCAGTCTTGAGTCTCTAGTTATTACTTGTAAGAAGTTTTGTAGGTTTTAATATCATGGTGTGAGTTGGTTGAACATGTTCTTGAGTCTATTTTTCATCATGTCATAAAGTGGAAATATTTGAGTCTCAAGAAGTATATTTCATAATGTTATGTCTCATGTGGAGTATGACTATGTTAACAAGTTAGTGATTTGATTATCAAGTGGATTAATGAATTTTCAGTATGAGATAACTTAATGTATGCAAGAGTTGGGTTGATGTCTCATTTGAAGTTTGTAGTGTCATAAATTCATAAGAAGAGTGTTCATGTTGGCTGAGTGTGTATCTAGCAATGTTGTCATATATGGAAGTTAGTACAAGTTTTCAAGTGTCTGTGGTCTTTGATATCTCAAAGATCAAATTCTGAGTCAAATTGATTTTTCATGAGCTATTAATGCATGTATCATGTGTGATTAAGAGTATTGTATGTGTATAGAGCTTTGAATGTGTCACATAAACTATTAAAGGAAATCAAGAGTCTTAGTGTATTCATTCTCCTCAAGTAGTATGTTTTGGTCATCATGAGTGGTTTGGGTATGTCCATTGGATTGTGAGTCATTGGGTAATGTTTCATGAGTTTCAAATGGTTTAAATGATTTTCAAGGTGTATTTAAATATTCCCTTCTGTCATAAAAATTTTTGACTTGTTCATACATTCATTCTTCTAAGGTCTCTGCAAGTGTTCTTGAAGGTTGACAAGTAAAAACCAAGGTGATTCCAGGTATGCAAATGTTATTTACATGAATTAAAATCAAGACACAAGTTAATCAAAGTGTTAGGAAATGTTTCTGCAATGTTGGTATGTCAAGTTTGAAATCTTGACAAAGAAAGATATATGCATTCAATGATTTTCAATCAAATTTGGGTTCTAATTGTTCTTAAGAAGCGATGTGCATGGAATGTTAAGTTTGAAGGTCTAAATGGTGGATTCCAAGGCTAAAAATTTGTACAAATCATATAGAAAGTGTGTACTTTGTGATTCAAAAGGTTTTATGCCATGAAAAGGATTGAGATTCTTGAAATTCATGACGGTCCTGAGTGTTAATAGTGAAGTGTGACAGAGACCTAATTGGCAAAGAATGAAGTTACAAACTAGAAAATTTCCTTTGGCATTAAGCTTAAATGTTCATGGAGGTATTAATATGGTTAATGGAAGTACTGTATAAGTATTTTGATAGTGATACAAGTCTAAATTTTGCAAACATCAAGACTGAAAGGAAGTTGTTTGAGTCTGTTGGGTGTTTTTGCTTAATATGATGTTGCATTTATGTGACATTTTGCTGACATTCTACTTTCTGTTGATATTATGTTGCCTTTTTCACAAGGTGTTAGAAATAGTGGAATTGACCTATAAAAAGATAAGAGGTGAGCTTGACAAACAATAACATGGTAAAATATACTGTAAAATATGTTTTTCATGATATCTACAGGCTTGTGTGGTCCTAATATGTCAGGGGGAGCTATTCTTGGTGTTCTTGACTGTTAATGAAGGTTGATTGAACTAATGTGTTAGTGAAAGTGTTGTTTGATGACTATTTTCTGAAGATACTATGTGCACAGTGGTAAGTCATGACCTTCTACAAGTGTGAATGGTGTGTAAGGAAGTATTCAGGACACAGGAAGTGCATATGTTTACTCCTTGATGGTACCTCAGGTGATTTCATGTGCTAGAAAGGTATTTTCTTGACAAAGATGAAGCTAGACATGGAGGTAAGTTGATGTTCTACAGTAGTATGCAAAATATTCTTCTACAAGGATGTACTATGTATGAGATCAAACAAGTCAGGGGGAGAAAGTGAGGATGCTTCTAGATTGTGTTATGAAGATCTTTAAATCATACAAGGTATGAAGTGGATGTTTTCTTCATTGTTCAATTGGTTTTGGTTCATGAATGCATTATTCCATTAAATATGACTTTCAAAGTCTGTAAAAGAGCTTCAGGACAGTGTTGAAATGTTTGGCTCATTCCCAAGCCAAGTAACCAAGGTAAGATGCATGATTATGTACTTTTCTACTAGAGATAGTTGTATTAAGTCTAAGGTGAGTTATGGTTTTACATTTGAAAGGTATGTATGAGGTTCTAATATTGTCAAAATTGGTTGAAATTTCACTAAGAAGATTGTTTAGGGACATGAGTCCTTGTGGTTGAATGATGAGCAAGAATGGTAAGTGACAAAGCTTGATATATGCCTAGACAAGTTGGATTTTGGTCAAGAAATATGGAGTGATAGTTTTGATATGCTTAGTTTTGACATTGTTGGCATGTTCTAAGTATGCATGGCTCATATTTATGTCTGCTACAGTGTCACATGAAGGATAAAATAGGGTTGAGGAGTAAAATTCTTGTTTTGCATGCTAGATGGTGGAATATGATGTTCTCTAAACATGGTAAGATGGCGCCTTTTTCATGATTTATTGATGTTTTCAGATGTTGTATTTGCTTTTCCTAGGGGAGCATGGTAGTTTTATGCTTGAAATAGATTAAAAATCAGTTTTTTAGTGAAGAACAAGATTGTGAGCTTGTTTGAGACCTTTGATTGATGTTTCCAACCAAAATCATGATGATATGAAGCTAAGGTAGGTGAATAATATGTTGCTATAGATATTCCTTTTTCATTAATGTAAAAAGGGGGAGAAGTTCAGGTAGTTTTCCATCAATGACAAATGGGGAGATTGTTGGTATGTGGTCCTATTAGGTATTATCATTGATGTTAAAACAAATTAATAAAAAATTGAATGATGTATTAGGGTCATATGATGATGTGATGTTGACATACTGGTACACATGTGTTTATGGTGATGTAGTGAGATTCAAAGAGGATTTCTTACACTTAAAATCCTATTTAGGTGCCTATGTGATGTTACATGGAGGTATGAGTTTCTTATATTCTTGAGAATTATGTTGGCATGATGGATAGCAAGGTTTGGAGAGTGTTTAAGGACTCACATTAGTGGCATGGTGCAGATACATGTGATTTTCTATGTTACATGGTGCTCATCTGGAGCAGGTATGAGTTGCTAGAGGTGTGACAATTGATGGTTTGGAGCTATATGATCTCATGGATGCATGTTTTTAGGTATATCATGATGTATTAGGTATTTTTGGGTCATTTTTAAAGGTTTCATGATGAGTTCTTGCATTCTTTTAGTTGACCCTAGCTTCTACAATGAGAATCCCTAGGAGTAGCATGTAAATGAGATAGGATGGAGAGTTTGAGGTATGATGATTGAAATTATGATGATTGGATATGTTATTGGGATGTTTAATAGTTCTTTGAGAAAAAATTTTTTCATGATGATGTAAATTTTGCAAGATATGATAGTTTATGTGAGACAGGTCAAAATCAAGTGAAATTCCAACTCGAAGTTGAACTTCTGATGCTCATTGTGAATTGTGTGATTTGCATGGGACCTTGTGGATTTCAGGGATGTTTCTATGGTGAGTTTATAAGGTTTCAAAAAAATAATTAGGTCATTTGATCATCAAGGTTTTTATGAACGAATGTTAAGAAGATAAAGTGGTCTAAAACCCTAGTTAAACCCTAGCTAGGAGCAGTTTGTAGAAAGAGAGGTATAGTGACCCAGTTTTGATTGGTTCATCAAAAGTGATGATTTTATGATGTAGAGGAATATCTTATATTTATTTAAATTTATGGTTGAGGTCATGGTGATGAGTGGGCCCCACTCAAACAGGTCAATTTTTGTAGAAGAAGGTTTTGGGACAAGGTTGTCCAAAGGAGTAGCATGAAAACTTGATGGTTCATGATGTATGGGAGATTATATTTATGTCCATGAAGGTTTTAGGACATGTTCATGCAGGTACATGGTAATTTGAGGTCCATACAGGTTGACTGGTCAAAGGGCAGTTTTGGGGTCTCAAATAGCAGGGTTTAGTAAAATGGGCATAACTTGAGCTACAAGTGGAGTTTGAAGATGATTCAAGTTGTGTTGGAAATATAATTCAGATATATTTATAGTGATATAAATTTTTACTCATTATGAGGTGATTTGAAATGATTTCTAGGTTATTCTTTGGATAGGAATATTTTGGCAGTGCAAGACAGGATGTGTTTTGTGCAAATTTGGAGTTGTTTGAAGCATGATATGTATTTGGTGATGATTTATATCACCTGTAATGTGAATAGGGATGAATTGGCATAATCCAATGAATCCATTTGGATTCTTTTAATGTATGTATAAATGTTTTTATGAGATAACCTTTGGAAACAATGTTTTTGGTAGGTTGTTTTGGTGAAGACAAGTAGTTGTGGTTTGAGCAGGAGGTCGATTCAAGGATTATAACTTTCTTAGAAGTTTTATAAAGGTTATTAAATTTCCATCAAGTGGTTACATGGCATGGTTTTCTCTTGTTGAAGTGATTTGGTGATCAAATGAAGTTTCCAGGGTGCTGAAGGGTGTAGGAAACAACTGTTTTGAGATTTACAAAGTGAACTGGGCCCAGTAAATGAAATAATTTGATTGGTTGATCAAATGTATGACCATGTATGAATTTAAAATGATATTTTAATCATATTTAAGGGGTTTTGGGTCATGAATATGTATACATTTAATGTAAGGGCATTTTTAAGAATGTGCCCATGGGGTTTTGAGCCATTTTTGACACTTGTAATGAGGGTTTTAGTTAGGCCAACCTAATTGGGTCACTTGTGACTATTGTATTTAAAATTTTAATTGTTTCCTTGATGTATGGGTCGAACCAAAGGAGGGAAAAAGGTTGTGCCTAAGTTTGAAATGAAGAGAAGCTTATAAAAGCATGTTTTTGGGTGCTTTTTGGAGCTAGCTGTGTGTGTGGATGTGGAGTGACCTAGGTGAGATATTATTGTAGGTATTGTAGCATGAATTGAGGATGATTCAAGTGTGTTTTAGGTAAATAAAAATAAGAGGACATGTGTGCAAGAGTTTGATGATTTTTAGAATGATTGAAGATCTTGTTTTGTGAAGTGTGATCACCTAGGGTTTGATTGAAGAAGTGCGAGCTGAATAAGAGGTCTCCATTAGTTGTGGCAGAAAAATATAAGAGATATGAACATCATAAGGTGGTTGAGTGGGTGCTTGATCATCTTGGGGGGTTGTAGCCTCCTTGTGGAGTTGGTGCTTCACAAAATTAGGGGTTGGTGCTCCTTGTAGGGTTGGTGCTCTACTAAACGAGGGGTTGGTGCTCCTTGTGGGGTTGGTGCCTCAATAAATTCAGAAACATATCAATATAAGATTGTGTTTCAATGGGTTTTATTCCCCTTGAGGTTTTCCCACTTACATCTTGTGTTATCATGTTAATTCCTGCGTTCATGGTTCCTTGTTTCTTTGATGGTTTATGGTGTGCACACATTAAGTATTGATTAAGTGGATGTTGTGATTGAATAGTTATGCTAAAAAAATATATTGCTATCATGTATGGTATATAGTTTAATTTTTTTGCATAATGTATTATCCACCTATTCTTAATAAAGGATGCCTTATTAGAAATTAAATATGTTATTATTGTGTTATCCATTATGTCTCTTTTGAATTAGCCATTAAGGTAATTTAATAGAATGTAAGGAATAATTCTTTTATGGATTTAAAGTAAATCATTTTAAGATTATAATAACTTGATTTTCCCTGGTGTTATGTTTTTAATATGATTTTGATATTGAATTATTTATTTTATTCAAATATTAAATGGCATAACCTCTTAAGTGGGAAAGAGGACGTTTCATGCCAGTTCAATCAAACTAACCTCTTCCAAAATATTGTAGATCGAGGAATTTAATTCTTCTTGGTGGATGTTGTTGAAAGATATTGTGTTTTTTATTCGTTTGATTAAATGTTATATTATATTAATTATTATGATTATATGTGAGTGTATTCTCACTGTTATGTTTTTATAAATAAAAGGCTATTTATCCCATTGATTGGAGTAAATCGAAATGTAATTATATAATTTGTAAATATTATTTATGGATGTAATAATATTGATCTATTTATTGGGATATGCTACACTATTTAATTAATGTATTATTATTAGCTATGTTGATTAATGGCGTTTAATGAAATTCAGCGGTTATAACATATTTCTTGGTTTGTGAATAAATGTGTTATAATTAATTATGTATGGGAAAAACATAAAATGTTTTTATGATTATTTACTTAAATTGATATGAAGTTTAAATAAGTAAAAATCCTTGGAATGGTGCTAAACTAGTGTAAATCGACAAAATTAAGACTGCATAATTCATGCAGTAAGCTTATTAAAATTTACATTCCTCATGTAAAGAGAATGTAAAAGTATAACTTAATTGGCATTTGACTTACATGAATTCCATGACTTAGGACCTTAGGAATGTATACAATGGTGATAAGAGTATCGTCATGACCAAAGGGTAACCTATCCTAATTTAATAAAATTACTTTAAAAATAACTAAGATATGTTGTTCCCAATTAATGAAACTCAACAGTCCGACTCCTTAATGTTGTTATAGAGTAGTAACCATTTAACGACAGAGGTAATTAATTGGATACTACTATATAGAAGATATGTTGAGTTTTCTTGTCAAGTTCCACATATTGTGACAGACGTAATACCTTTAAGATTTGAGTTTTATTAAAGTTACAAGGTTGATTTCTTTACACAAACAAGTACCTTGATACAAATTTATATTAGCTACGAAAAAGGAAGTGGATTTTTGATGACACGAGTCATTCTATCTTCCTTAGAACTCCTAAGATGGTATGGTGGTACTTTTTCATACAGGTTTGTTGGTAATAAAAATTTTTAGGGACAAATTGGTGGTTATCTTGCCAACCCTATAGAAGTTTAAGTCCCTCTATTTAACCGATGTAATTGACATATGTGCATGTGTGAGTAAAAATTGATTTTTATCTTGGTGGAACTTTTGTTGGGGATCCAACAGGGGCACTCCACCAACCTTGCAGAAAAACCTTACATATATCTATAAGAAAGGAATTTGCTAGGAATGTGGGAAAGGGAGTGAGAAAATTAGAAAAGAGAAACTAATGTGCAAGTAGAAAATCAGAGGCTTACACTAGCAAAAAAATTCATTACATGCACTTGAATTTAGAAGATAACAAATATGTGTAATAGGGACAAGACCAAATAACGTTTAATGAGCACGAAGTACCACTAAAATCCTTAGAAAAAAAGGCTAAAAATCCTTCATCCTTTATTGAAGCTCAAGCAGAAATTATACATAACATAGAAATAGAAGACAATTTTGAGTACGTAAAATGGAATAAATTTTCTATCTCTTTTCTCTCTTCACAAGGATGTCTCTCTCATGAATTCACAAAAAAACAGCTCCAATATCTAAGAAGTCTCAAGATTTATCTAAGAAGAATTTCAAATGTGGAGCTTGTTACAATCTATAGAAGAGAAGGAAAATATTCATCTTCCCGATGAATTTTCAAGTACTTTATTTTAACTTTAGATTGTTCATATTCCACTTAAATATTTAATTGGCTGTTATAAAATCGAGGTGACTTAAAGTTTACATTATGTTTCTAAAGTCACTTAAAGTTATATTAAAGAGTGACAACCACAACAAAAAAACATAACATTGATGAGAGAGAGTGTTGGGTGAGAAGAGAAGAGAGAGAGAGAGAGAGAGAAGAAGAAGAAGAAGAAGAAGGGAGAAAGAAGAAGAATTATACAAAACAATGAGTCGCTGCAGTGGATTTGATCTCACTTCTTGACCAATTTTCAATTCGTGCACCTGAGAAGGCCCCTATTCCTCTAAGATCTTTACTGAAATGAGCCACTATAGGTTCCACTTTGTTGGCATGAGTAATGGAAACACAACCCAAGGTATCTATCCATCCATTGGCCCCATTATTGATGTCTTTTTACTTCCTAAACCATGATGAGTGCTTCTTTGTGATAAATACAATAGAGGCCCAAATCTCTGAAAGGAAGTGGAGAATATCCTTAGTGAAGGACGATGGGTTTCCTACCTATTTCTTGATTTATTATTTAGATGGACCAATCAGCTCATCAACTGTTGTATCCTCACCCATTTTAGGTACTCCAAGTTTTTGAATTTTCCATTTTACACCTTCCTACAATTTGTAAGCTTGTTCCTCTTTCTCATCCAACTCTTTGATGGCTACATTGATTAAGTCAAACCTTATTACTAAGGCCCTCGCCCATACACGTGAAAATTATTGTAAGATATTTTCAAATATTTTCCTATCGATCAACTCTTGGTGATGAGTTCTACTCATTTAATCTACTACTTGATTACCTTGGGCTGAGCCACTTTAATCTATTGATTACCCATTTCCCAACTGTATAACCGTGAGGCTATATACATGATATTTCTTGATCTTTATTATTTGGCCAATGAGAAAATCATTGCTAGATCAAGGTATGCCACTTACTGCATATTATGGGTCTCAGGGAAAATTGTTTCCTGCATCCAAAGAAACATCCCATTAGACTCAAGTTTAATGATAGGTGCACTAACAATTCCCTATTTTGAAGGAGGAAAATGTTGAATGAGAGAGGCATGGGTGTTAATAAGAGGTGAAACCTCCTTTAGTGGCTCAAAGACTGTTGGA